>CM020218.1:35372060-36576315 GCA_009819775.1 Phoenicopterus ruber ruber | reverse complement strand
GCCTGATGTGGAGTTGGTGAGGTAGTTCCGGGTGCTTGTAATTGTAAAGATTTTGTGAAATTCTTAAAACTACTTAAAATAGTTACGCTATATAATAGTTGTACTGTATAATCAGTTGGTTGGGTAGTATATTCTTTCAGAAGCAAGCAGATGTGTACACGTACCTCTCTATTTTCAAAGAAAGCTGGTGGAAAGCTGCTTTAATTCTCTCCTGGGCATCATTATGTGTCATGTTCTCTGTGCTTAGACCATCAATAGCCACAATAACATCGCCAGGGCACAGGTTGGCAGCTGAAGCCTTGCTTCCAGGTGTAATCTGAGAAAAAACAAAATTTAACTGCTTAAGTGCTATGCATACCTGAAAATTAATACAGAAAATAAACTTCACCATGCTTACCTATTTCCTATTGGATTGGGGAGGGAGGGAGTGGGCCTGTAAACAACTATATGATTGCTTACAAAAAAAGTGAGTTCTTAAATCTGCCAAACCCTCTGTAGTTCTATTGTCAGATCACCATATAAATGCTTTATTCATCATAACTTCAAATTATGTGGAAATTATCTTCACACTTCTGCATTAGTTTCCACTCTGGTTTCTGTAGTTACTGTAGCTTGTCTTTGAATCTTCTGTCTCAACTGCCATTGTGTAATTTGCTTGAAAAAAGCAGTTAAGTTTTTCCCTGATAACTCCAGGCAATAGCAGAAGAGTAGAACTGTTAAGAAATTGTGCTACCCAATGTTCATGTGCATGATGGGCCATTGACTGGATAAAATAGAAAGCCACTTGTGGTCTTACCACATTTAAGCACAAATACAGCAGTTAGTGTGTTTTCTGCTAGCCTGGCCTCTCATGTTGTATTTCTAAGTAATCGGAAATATGCTAATAATACTGAAATGACATTTTTCTCTTTATTCATGTCTAATCCAGACCCTGAACTCCTTGTAGTGTTTAGCTTTAAGTCCCATTGCATTTGAATAACAGTGGCCTTGATCCTTTAAGGTGATCTGTGTGGTGCAATTCATACCTCATGGAAGTGTACCACCATCAGTGACATTCATAGAAATAGCCCTAAGTTTATCTTTTTATGTTTGCTTTTTTTTGGTCTTGTTGATAATCTTCTACATCATGGTTAAAATAATTGAAATGCAACATAATTCTGTTGTCAAATAACTATTGTAGAGAGGCCATGACCTTACGTGCTACTGAAGTTTATTCTAGAATTGCAGGCCTTTATTTGCAAACAGGTGACTTCTCATACCACCACACCATTTAAACAGGTCTTTGGTCACTGAGTGGGATTTAGGTCCCTTAGGTGTGTATTGCTATTTTGGGTGACCTTTGATAACCCAGACAGCAACATGAAATTGATGGATGTAGCACATAAGTTTCTGGAATTCAGCTCTTCTGGAACAGCAGAACAAAGGGTCTGTGCCGTGAATGAAGTAAAAAAAGCTATTGGAGAGAATTTTTCTCACCATGGGTTCTGCTATAGCCAAAGCACGTGCTATCTCAATTGTTAAAAGTGATTAAGTGTTATGGAGGACTGGAAAACATGCTATGGAGACATTCTTCAATTCTGGTGTTTCCCAATTTTCCAGCAGAGGAAGAAAGTGAGCTGCCCAGTATACCTCCAGTATGTTCTGAACCCCAGCTATGGTGAACCTGGCAGACTTGTTGCCTCTGAAGGTGACAGTACTAACTGTCAGCATAAAAGCCAAATAGAAATACTCTTTTTGATAGGTGTTGCACTGTATTAGTATTGAAACAATGGCAAAAATCAGCCAAATAGTCATTCTCTCCTCTTTGCAGCCATCCATCTCTGTTAGGTGGATCTGAATGCTCAAAGAACTTAAGAGTTTGTTTTGTGGGCTTTTTTCCTGCATTCCAGCATGTAAACTTATTTTTGATTTCACGGAAACAAACTGCAATGCATGTGCTATTATCAACTCAGGCAAACTTTCCAAGTAGGTAATTGTGGCTAGCTGGAGGCTTTTACCCCCTCACCCTCCAAAAGAATGGAGTCATGTATTGTGTGCTTAAGAGAGTGTTAAGGTGCCTGAATAATCTGAGTACGAATTGAGGAAGTTGCTCGTGAATTCTAAGTCTGAAGTCTCCAAAATTGTCTGTTTCTCAAACTTCAACAGCTGTAAGTGTAAATGAACTACACTGAGACCACTTACATTATTATAGTAAGGCAGAGGTATGATCATGCTTCTCCCTTTAACCTGGAATGGCTGCTGACTTTGTTTAGCATGTTGTGGACGTGTGTGGAAGGACAAACTGCAGCAGAATTCCTAGTATTCGAGTGTGACTGTTGATGCTCTAATACCCAAAATGGGCAAACCCAGCCATTCTTGGTTCCCTCTCAAGAGTAAGCTTGCTTGAATAACCCTTATATAGGTTACTTGGTAGATTATGCTTTTTACATGTCACAACAAATCATCTGCTGTATCTGTGGCATACTGCAGCAATGTACTGAGGTAATCATCCTGCCTTATAAAGTAGCATATCTGCCTAGCACGGTACGCTTCCCTGCGGCTGTGCTGCTAGTAGGACCTAACCCAGTCTGTGTTGCTGATAATGATGCACAATCCCTTGGATTTTCTTAGCATATTGTCACCAGCTACAGTGATACCACTATATGGTTAAATGGGGTTACTATCGTTTGGTGGGAGCAAGGAGGGAAAGGGCCAGGAGTCTGCATTTCCTATTCCTTAGCTGAATTGATTATTGTCAGGCTTCTGGGACGTGTCTGTTGGGCCTTAACACCTTGATGTGGGTGCTGAGCTCTGCTTGCCCAGGCCTTCTGGGGTGCAAAACTACCTGCCCTCATATAATCCTTTCCCTCATCTGCTCTTCCCAAGTTCGATGGAAAGAGCTGGAGATCTGCCACTAGGATGGGGTGGGAGGAATATGGCTGGGTGCCAGCTCTTCTTAGTATTTCAGGGGGAAATCTTGACTGTTGCTTGTGGGGAAGGGGGGGCCAGACAAAAGTACTGCAGCCTACATTTTATAGAAAGGGACCAGGTTGTGCATTGCAAGATTACACCATATTGTGGGTATAACATCAATATTGTGGGTACCTCAATAATGTAAGTGATACTGTTTCTTAAGGAACTTATTGGTGATGCATTGAATGTGTATTGTGAACGCTTAGAATTGTGTTATGACTGTAGTGTTTGTTGCTTGCTTGCCCTGGCTTCATGAGGTAGATTCTACTGATGCTTTGGGAAAATTTTTGCCTTGCTCTTCAGGACATGTCTGTATGGCATGCCTGTTGCTCCTGTATGCTAGGTATCTCAGATTTGGAAAAATACAAGAATATGTGTTGAGCATTCAGATGTTGTCAGAGACTAGATAACTATTTAACCACGTGAGGGGCAATGTCTCCTATGAAACTTTGAAGAAAACCTCTCTGCATTTGTTAATAGACTTGTGAAGCTCATTATGGCACATCTTCACAAATATTTCAGGCTCTGTGTTTTCTGAAGAGAGTTACGAATGTCTGTAGACAGAGTGGCTAAATATAAACTTGAGTTAATATAAGTACTTGCATTGTGATCTGTAAAAGTTTATATTAGAATTTAAATCTAGAGTTGATAATATTTCACCATTTCCTCCAACCTCTACAAGTTTCAATTGTTCCTGTAATGCTTTATTCAATATGACTTAAATTCTGGGATTGCATTCCTTTAAATGCTTACCCCAAAATGTTGTCTTCTGGTCAGAATAAACTGAAGTTATTCAGTTTCATTAAGACTAGGCTTTTGATCAGTGGAATTTCTTTGCATCTATGTAAAGTTCCAAGAATTTCAAGAAGTGTTTTCATTAGTTCTAGTTAATTCGTTGTTTCTGACCCTAATAGCATCTGAATATGTCTATTTTTAGTCCCCTCCTGCTCTTTCTACTCTCCCAGTGATCATGATCTGCGTTTTTTGCATTTTCTTGAAACAGTCAAAACAACAGAACAAATCGCAGATTGGTTTTTGAGATGACATCTGTTCTTTAGACAGGTGGATGATGATCTCTTATGTTGTCTTTTTTGACGAGTCCTGGTAAAAGCGGTCTCTTGTTGAACAAGGACTATGGCCAACCAAACTTAACACCTATCCAATTATTTTATTCAAAATGTGTTTAAAAATAATTTCTATTTATTGTTTTAATGCCTAGTATTTTTTTTTTCTTGTTAGGGCAGTTAAGCCAAATGTGAACGGGCTGCTGGTGATACCTTTTATGAAAGGAACACCTAGGCCCCCAAAAGCAAGGCATATGGATCTTGCGAAATATTCACTACTTCTTTAGGGGTACTGCATGAATACTTATTTAGGGACTCTTCTAAATGTATGCTGTGGCAACAAAAATATTAATTTTAAACAAATCTACCATTAATATTCTCAAACTTGAGCTAAGCAAACTTAAATGTCATTTTTTCCTATATATATTTGATTTCATAGTTCTACATGAAATGTGATTGTGATTTTGAGCATTTCTGTAATGTGCTAGAAACCAATGGCTTATGTCTTGTGAAGCATTTGGTAGGTATGAGTCAATTGCAAAGTAATTTATTCTTTAGAAAGTTACATTTATAGTAACATCCTTTGTTATTGCAGTTTTAAACTTCATTGCACTTAATCTAAACACAAAGAAAATACAAACCAGACACCGCTAAAATATTTTTCATTAGAGATAATGGAAACTATTTTTTCTTTTGGAGGCCCATAAAAGGCAATGAAGGCCCCAAACCATCCAGAGATTTTTTTGCTTTGTTATTTAATGTTTTTATCTCCTGTTCCTCCAAAGGCTTTGCTATGTCCTATGAGTATTTGTGATGAAGCTACATACAGTCAAATAATAGCATTCTGGTTTACTTCTGTTTAAAATAAATAAAATCTTTTATGCTTATGTAGATCTGGAATAAGTGATTAAATGAAATTAATTTTTACTAGTATAATATGTGAAATGTTGATCCTTAAACTTTCTACAGACTCTTGTTTAGAAGCATGTTTATTGCAAGGCATCACCAGTGGTATCCATCCTTCAAGGCTCTTGAGGTTTATTCAATACCAGGCATGGTGTATATATTGAGTCATAATGCAGGGCTTTTTTTTTTTTTTAAAAAAAAAGAAGCATTGATGGTTTGGAGGCTCATGGAACACACACTCGGTGTGTCTGAGGTTCTGAAAAGCAGCAGAAATATAAGGAGAACTAATTCTAGACTGATGTGCATTGAACACAATTTTCAAAATATGCAAATTATCAAAATACATATCCTGTCTTTTGATTAGATCTATGTCTGAAGATGCATGGCAGCTGACTGTTTTATATGCACCATTCATTGAGTAACTTGTTTCTTAAATAAATTGCAATTAATAGCTCAAAATCCATGGAAAAAATTAAGGCTCAGATTCTTGCCCTTTATTAGGGGGGTAAGGTAAATTGTCTGTTTCTAAATGTGGCAGAAAACACCAAAGAACTATCTCCTTCATATTCACGACTCGATAACTGTCTAATAATTCCCCAATTTAACATTCATGAAAGTGAAAACCTTTACATATGTAAAACCAGGTTGCCTTTGCTGGCAATAATCAGAACTTGATTTAATTAAATGAGAGTCAGATTAATCTTGTAAAGTTGGCACGGAGTTTGCAAAGCACAAACTTCCAGACACGAGGAGCTGCTGCCAAGCAGTCGTCTCCCCCAGTGATCACAGAGGCTAGTCGTGAAAATGATAAAAGCGGGGTCTGGCCTTTACTAGGCTCAAAACTAACTTTCTCATCTGAATGCCTGGGGAAATCATGCCAGAGCTTTTCTGCTGCCAAGGCACTTGAATTTAATTTTTGAGGCATAAGTAGAAACGCGGTTAAAGTCTCTTCGACCAATAAAGCAATCCCAGAAACGTGTGACACAAAGCTTGTAAAAACTGTTAGTGTTCAGCTGGCTCTCCTCAGAACTAGCAGCTACTTGCTAATCTACTCACAGCTTCATCTGCATCTCTGAACTCCAGAACAGTAAAGGGCAAAAATCTGCAACAGCTAATAAATGTAATAAATAGAAAGGAAACGGAAAGAGTACCTACCCTGGTTATGATTAAGGGTTGGTTAAAATCTATTCCTCCTGACAGCCTGAATCCCCAGGGTGCCGGTCCTTGGAGAATAACGTTTTGCGGCATTGTGGACGGTTGTTTTTCTTGGTTACTGTTCCTCTTTCCCGAGGTCTGTGTGAGGAGCCGAGCTGCAGGAGGAAGGGTGCTGTCGGGAGAGCACCTGCCAGACAGGGCAGCCGCGCGTGTGTACCTCTTGGGAAGTTTTACTCATCCCACAGCTGCGGGCACTGCACTTTATCCCTACTCTTTGGGTGACGTCAGCCAGTCCCTCGGCTTCTCCACCCACAGAGGGGAGTATCAAACTCGGACAAATAAAGCCTGAATGCTGGAAAGTTTACAACAAATACATCAGCTTTATCTGCTGCTTCTGTGTCCCCCTCAGCCCGACAATCAGTAAGCTTCAGGATGCAGTGTCCTTCTGGTTTCTTAAAGCAACCCTGTTGCTCATTTGATATCATGCTGATTACATTGCTGGTGCTTGTTTCAACTATGCAGTGCAGTGCTCTGACTTTGTACGTGACTCTGTTTCATGTAAACAGCAATATTGATAAGGAGGTTTCCTTCTCAAGCTCTTGTTTTACATCTTGTCTTATTTGTAATGTAATAGTTTATTGCACTAAAAAGTCCTTCCAGCCCTTCAGCTGAGTTTTTCAGCTGCAGTCACTTGAGACCATGGCATGCACCAGCTCTAATGGCTTGAAAAATCTGGACTGATGTCATGCATATTTCTCATACTGAGGAAGAGAAATGCAGTATTAGTTGATGATGTCTCTTCTCTTTGTAGAAATCTTAGCTTTTTTTTTTTTAAGGTAGTTGCAGATACCTTCTGTTGGTTGTTGGTGTTACTGAATAAATACTGTGTATTCCTTTTGGTTTTCTTGCATCAGCTTGATCAGATTTATTCCAACTTCCATATCCCTTATATTTTGTTCAAAAAGAGATGGAGAATTTTTCAGTGGTGGTGTACACGTTCACTCACTTTCTTATCATGGTGGTACAGATTTCTCTTTGTATGTGATATTAGCAAAGTTAATATGTGCATGGGTAATGTTCTTCAAGTATCTCTTTGCCCAAAGTTTGGCCTGTTCTAGGACAGTACCTCAGCTCTCATCAGGCAGTGTGGTGTGTTGTTTTCTGTTGTTGTGTGGTGTCATCCCCCCCCCCCCCCATGAGTCAACAGCAAGTCAGTGAGAGCTTGGAAAGAATAAAAAAAGAATAAAAACTGATGAGGATATATATTTTGGTGTAATAACAGTACACATAATTTTTCTACCTTTGAGGAAAGTTTCTGATCGGTGTTTTTGTGTTTTGTGGTTTTGCTGGTGGTGTATTGTGTGCTTTGTTTTGGTTTTGTGTGGTTTGGGGGGCAGGGGGTTTCCTTACGGCAGAGGATTTACCCACTTTTGTTCACTCCGTGCGCTTTCCTTTCTTGCTGGCTGTAGCCTGCTTAGAAGAGTCTCTGATGGACAAGAAAGAGCAGCAAGTGAGATGGAAGAATAAAATGCAGGTTCATACCATTCATATAATTTCTGGTATGGGTAATTTGTTTATCTGTAGATTTCAATATCAAATTGGCTTCCACTTCTTACTCTGACTTATTGAATGTCCTTATCTCTCTGCTGCTAACGTCTATATAGTTAAAGTCCTTCTCAGTAAGATATCCTGAGTTTTGGTGGTGGTTGGTTGGGGTTTTTGGGTTGGTTTTGGTTTGTTTTCTTTTTTCTTTTTTTTTTTTTTTCCCCCGCTGTGAAGGTTAACCTCAGATTTTTTTTATTGCATTTGTCCTTTACTTGTGGCTTGCTAGTAGTGTTCATCATGGATGTTTGTATTTGTGTTCTTGTCCAGAACATTTCAAAGACCTTCTCTATTATTAGAGTATATTTCACACCCTGATTGGAATAAAATAAATAGTAGTAACTCTTTCAAAGTAAACTGTCAGAAAACGTATCTGTATCACAAAGGGCTTGCAGTGTGACAGTTGTTGTGAGCTTGTGGGGGCACAGCTTACATCAGGGATGTGAAGGAAGAGAGGCACATTTAAAGAAAAAAGGCAAGGCAGGTGTTTAGGTCAAGGGTATCTCAATCTTGGTAGCTCAAATATTTTGTATGTTTTGAAGTTGAGGAAAAAATCCTCTCATTGCTTCTGAGTAGTGTATATACTCTAATATGTTCTGACATGTTTTGAGGCTGATTCAATATATGCCTTCAATATATTGACTCTCTATGCAGTTCATCCTGTTGGATTACATTGTATGTTCAAGGTCAGAATTTATCACTAAGTAGTACTTCAGTTTCTTACCTTTTCTCTTCCTCCCTGATGCTGTTTTTGAGTGAAAATACTCTCATGTTTGGGCCCCTTTTTTACCCCTCTTTTCCTAGTGAATCCTGTAATGGCTTTTGATTTGTAGCTGGGAATACATAGCATATTAGATGTATTCATTTAAAGAGTTCTTTCACGTCCAATTTGCATTTTCTTTTTCATTGAGTACTGGCAATCTCAAATAGTGAATCCTTCAGTGCACTTCAGTAGAAAAGGATTCAGAAATACAAGAATTTCCCTATCAGGTCAAACCCGTGACCAGGCTCTGAGTTTCCAGTGTCAAAAACTATGCTTGTATAATAACCTGCTCACTTGAGAGGTTTTTTCCAAATTCCTGTTAGTAAGTTATTGATTTATATCTTAATATGTAGGCTTACTTTTTTTTTTTTAAGAAATCCTAGTTGGTGAAAATAATTTGGGATTGCTTACGTGTCTGTAAAGTTTGTTCAGATCTCTTTACTATACTGAGATCTGCTCATATGTCCCTTCTAATCTTGTTAGATATGTGTAGGGGGAGGGCAGGCTTAACCTTTTTCTAGGCAGGTGATTGCTCTTAAGTGGAAGTCATATGCTTATTTGAGACTGAGCTCTGGATCAAAGTTTTGTGTGGTTTTTTTTTTTCCTGCCTGGTTTACTGGAAGAGTGACTTGCTCTCCAAGGTGCTGTTGTTCCGGACAGCAATTACTAGATCCTGTTTTATTGATGTATCACGGGTTGAGCTTTAAGTCTATGCACTCTTCCCCCCTCCCCACTTCTGTAATTCTCAAAAAAACCCAAAAAAAAAACAAAAAAAAAAAAAAATTGAAAGGCAATACTGAATTCATACTCGTGACATAAGGCTATTTCCTAGATTCTTTTCAGTGACTGCATTTAACGAAGTTCTTCACCCATTACAGAGTATGTATACTTTTTTTTTTTTTTTTGTTTTATCTCCCTAAAGCACTTTTGTTTTTTCATACTAGACCAAAATGACCAGCTGAGCTGGACTGAAGCTAGAGCCTTTTATCCACTTAATAAAAGTATATTCCTGTCAGTGAAGTAAAGGCTATTTTCTTCTGTCTGGTTTTAAGGCATCTTACATATAAGAATACTGTCCTGGGGCTAGAAATACTGAGCAGCTTCTAAATACACAAATCTTGAAACTAAAGAGTCATAGTAATGAAACAATATGAAACTGAGTAAGATGAGTCTTCTAAGATAATGATAGTACAGATTTCAAACTACATAACTAGCTATAGATTTCTCTACTCATCATTTCAGCTTTCATAATAGTTCTAGCTATGAAAATGGATTTTTGTAAATATGTAGCAGTGTGATATTTTAAGTTTTCTTTTTTTCTTGTGCCATTGAAGCGTCCATATAAGAAAACAATTACTTTTAATAGATTTTCTTGTTTTCATAGAATGGTTTGGGTTGAAAGGGACTTTTAAGGTCATCTAGTCCAACCCCCCTGCAATGAGCAGGGACATCCTCAACTAGATCAGGTTGCCCAGAGCCCCGTCCAGCCTGAACTTGAATGTTTCCAGGGATGGGGCTTCTACCACCTCTCTGGGCAACCTGTTCCAGTGCTTCACCACCCTCATCGTAAAAAATTTCTTCCTTAGATCTAGTCTGTATCTCCCCTGTTTTAGTTTAAAACCATTACCCCTTGTCCTATCACAACAGGCCCTGCCAAAAAGTTTTTCCCCATCTGTCCTATAAGCCCCCTTCAAGTACTGAAAGGCTGCTAGAAGGTCTCCCCGGAGCCTTCTCTTCTTCAGGCTGAACAAGCCCAACTCTCTCAGCCTCTCCTCACAGGGGAGGTGCTCCATCCCTCTGATCGTTTTTGGGGCCCTCCTTTGGACCTGCTCCAACAGGTCCATGTTTTTCTTGTGCTGAGGACTCCAGAGCTGGATGCAGTACTCCAGATGAGGTGTCACTGGAGCAGAGTTTTCGTGTACTATAAGATCATTGGTGTTACAACTTTTCTTACCTGCAAATATACATCCTCTGAATTTAATGGCTGTGCTATGAATTTATGTATAAAGTAGCTTCCTCAGAATCATAATGTAGTCTTTTCATCTGTAGTGTGACTAACCATAATGTTTGAAGCAGGCTTTTGCTCTCTAGATTGGTATTTCATTTGATTTTTGTGCCAAATGTTATCTTTCTAGCCAATGCAATCTGAAAGAGTACAGTCACTCTTTTTTCTTTTTTCTTTTTTTACTCAACCCGGGGTGGGGAGGAAGCTGTGTCAACTTTCTTCATATCACTCAAGTTTTTGAGATTTGGGAGGTGGGGGCACAAATTAGGCATCAGAGTAGTAGTATGATGCACAAATTCATCACTGCATACCATGACACCTCACTAGCTTCGGACAATCAAACTCCTGTGCCGGTGACCTGGCATCGTTTTCCCATGGTGTTAGTGAAAGGCATGCTTCCTAACTCAAGTCAGAATATTTCTGGATGTCAGTTTCCTATTATCTCTCCCAGTGTGTCCCTGCCTTGATGGAAGGAAATGGTTTTTTCCCTGACAATTTGGCAGACCGAGAGTTGAAAAATAAGTTATAAGTAGCAAAAGTTTAAAAGCAATTCATCCTTCTATAAACTCATGGAGTGCTCTGCTGCAGGCTGCAGAACTCGAATAAACCCTGGAGAGGCAGAAACAAAAAAACCTCTCTTCGGAGTGTTCATTTTAAGCCATAAACCTCCTGTCCTATTTCGGAGATTAGTCTCTGTCATGATAAACTGTACTGGACTAGGCCACTGTTTTGTGAAGTTTAGACAGCAACAGCCTAGGATACTAAATGGAGCTTGAAAATCACTTGCACATGTGGAACAGCATGTACTTAAACTGGCTCTCCAGAGGTGAAAGGACAGAGTATTCCCTACTGCACAGCCTGTTTTCTATTTCAGAACACATGGGTATATGGGAAATCTTCTTGTAATAAATGCCACTTATTTTAAAACAATTTCCCAAAGCAATAAGACATGACTTTATGTGCAGTTTGAAGTTTTTCCTAATTGCACAGTCGGGGAGCAGGAATGGTTAATAACTTGGATCCTGGTGAACTTCTCATATCGGACATCCACTAAGCAAAAGGTGATAAATTAGCAGCACCCTTAGTTTTTCCTGGCAAAGGAGAAATCCTGTTTCCTTTTCCTAGCTGGTATGACAAGCAGCTCTGGTATTCTTCTCGTGCACCTGGCAAAGAGAGGAGGAGTGGGGCTCTGGTACTGTACCCCTCTCCCAGGCATTAGAAATTTCCAGGCTGGAAGTACATGCGAGGTGGAGAAGGACACTCCTACAACTCCTCCCCATCTTTGTAGTTGTTTTAAACCAGTGATTTGGGTCAACTGTCCCCTCATTTTAAACTTTCAGTTATCATTTTCACATAGCTCTGGTACTTTTCCCTGCTGTTTAGGTTCTGAGTAGCAAACTGTAACTGATAAGCATCTTCTTAAATTTTCTGTCTGCAGGCTCAGGAAGCCAAGAATGTCCTGTCTCTTTTTTTTTTTTTTTCCTTCCCCCCCCCCCCCCCCCCCCCCTTCTCTCCCTTAATCTTTCAAGGGTGATAATTTTTTTCTGAGAATACTGCAGAAACTGAAGACTTGAAGCTGCCTACTTAGCAAGTAGGGAGTAAGTGTCTTAGCTTTTTAAAGCCTACGTTAAAGATCTGATCTAAATTAACAAGCAGATGAGTGGAAAATAAATTTTCTACTGAAATGGTATATTTCAGAAATGTTTCATAAACTTCTAAGCAGGTTGAAAGTAGAAATTGAAATCTCCTATTTTTTAAAAAAACCTCTTTTAATTACAGATGTGCTTGTTTTCATTTGAGTTTTTATCTGAGCTGAAATTTGTGCACTGATTTTCTTCTTTTCCTTTTAATTTTCAAAAAATGTAAAGGAGAAGTTGGGGGCATATATAAAATAATGACTAGTGTTTCCAAAAAATCTAAAGAGCATACTGTATGGAATGAGATGCTTAAGTCACATTAAGGCATTGAAGTACTATTCACCTTCATTTTGAAAGCTCGTGTCTAGAACTTGTTTGCAAACTGACATACGCATGTATTCACCTTCCGTCTGCGTTGCTAAGATTCTGATTAGTACATGGGTTACCTGAAGCGTTGCTTCTGTCACAGTATCTCTACTGTGCCTTTGCCTGTTTTACAGGGGTTAGATATTATTGTGACTAGGGAAGAAATTTGTTGTCCTGTATTGGTTTCTTTGTGAGCCTGATGTAATGTCAGCTCATATTTTAATTATGGTTCCTAGCCAAAAAGTAAGTTGCAAAGCACTTCTCAAATTTTGTGCTTAATTGCTGCACTTCTCAAATTTCATGCTTCGTTACTTCTATGAGAGTTGAATGTTTTCTGAGAGGATGTGTTTTCCTGTTGTGTGTGGAAAAGGGTTTGTCTTTCTGTTCTGACAGTCTGTAGAAGTTCTGATGGAGAATGTTAAAGCTGACTGTGAGGAAGGAGTTGTTTTTCTTTTCGGCTCATTCACTTATCAGTGGTTCTGCTCCCTTTAATAGCTACGCTCAAACGTCACCTCCAAATTTGGCAAGCTTATGCCTTATTTGGTTTAAAATTAAAGCCCATTTTGGCAATGGAAATGGAATAAGCTCATTCCAAAAAAATAAAGTTGGAATGAAGTTAGCAAGGCTCTCTGCCAGCAGATAAGTCCAGTGTGCTTCATAAATTAACATGCTGACACTTACATAATTTTTTAAACAATGTGAGGTAGCTGTTAAACAGCTCTGATGTCCTTGCCATTCAAAATTACCTGGACAAATAATGCATAGAAATTGTTAGATTTATGAAATCTCTTTCATGATACATATTATAGAGCAGCATTCAGGAAGCAGTTCAAATACTTCATTAGGTGTGTAATGACATGTATCTGCAAGAACCAGAACATAACTCTTCAGACACCCAGCATTGCCTCTAATAAAAGCAAAGTCTCATTTTGTATTTCTGCAATAATTAGCCCTATTTCTTGATTTAATCTGTGATTGTATGCATTTAGCTATCATTTAATCTTTTTCTTCTACATGGAAACTTTAACCTCTGTGTCTTTTCCGGAGAAAAGCTTATGATATTTATTAAAGGGATGGTGAAGAGATCAAGTGGGATCAAGAGACTTATCTCTGGTTCTTTCCAAACCAAAGGGGTAAAATGTGGATGTTACCACTACGTTATTCCCAATGGCCGGTGATGATTCTTACAAATGAGGTTTTCTCTGGTAGTGGCTATAAACAGGCATGAATGTGTGTTCTGACAGCTTATTGCCCCATATGCTGCTAACAAGCAGATGTTGTTGCCTTGCCTGTGGGCCCTGGTAGAAGCGGACGGGAGTGCTTTTTGGTGGCTTTATTACTGTTTGTCTGAGATGCTTTGCAGTAGTTGGGGTAGTTTCTCCACCCCAGACATCTTGGGAGGGCAGAGACTGTAGAGCATCAATATATTGTTGTGCTTCTCCTGGGTGCGTGGGCTGAAAACGGCAGGGGTGCTGGTGTCTGTGTAGACCAAAATAAATGTACGAGTGCTTTTAGTATGCCAGTGGTAGCTAACTATATGTCTTTTCTCGTGCTGGGTTACATGATACAAGTCAAGTATTGGCAATGCACAGAAGAGAAGAGACTATCCGATAGTCCTTCTGGAGGAAGTAAGGTGATGAGGATCAGGGAAAGGGGCAGTGGAAGTGATGAAGGTAACGTCAGCTCTTCTGAGGGGGTATGTTAACTTGTAATTCAGAAAATAGCAGTAATTTTAGATCCTTAGAAGCTGTTGGGTGACTGTTTCAGATGTGACCCAAGTCAGCTTCTGTTGTGTACATCTTGCTTAGACATTGCCTCCTTTCTTTCTGGACATGCGTTTTGTCATTGCTATCCAAGTCTCAATCACAGGATGTGAATTACTGTATCCACACTATTCGGAGACTAAAACTGGTACAGAATGCTGTGGTATGTCCCTGCTATGTTAGTTTATAGGAATATATGCTGTAATTGTAAAAGTGTGATCTTTAATGTGCAGTGACTACAAGCCCTGCAGAATTAGCTGCCTTCGACTCCTTAACTAATGAAGATAAAAGGTAAATTACAGGAAAAGGAATGTTTGTGTGGAGATTACCTATGCTGCTACTGGAGAAGGAGCTGATTTTATTAAGTAGCACTTGATGTGACAAAAATTTCAGAGAATTTTGCAAAGTTCAAGAACAGATCCATAGTGTAATTTGTGTGACTAGAGAAACCTGTCAGGCAGGAGGTAGCAGCAGTGCTACTTTAGGAAAAACTGCTTTTTGAAGAGATTAATATTTCTTCTGGTCATTACTGTATGATAAGAGAAAGCTTGTTCTTCTTGGAGTGGTAAAACTGTCAGCTCAAGATCCTGTGTGTAGTGTAAGTATGTCTCTCCCCATGGAAACACTTGTGTGTGTGTGTATGTTTTCTCCCTTCTTCTAGTTTATTTTTGTCAGTGCAAGTTTATATCTGGAAGAAGATCTGAAGTGTCAAGAAAAGAACAATGATTTCTTGGTAAAGAAGAAAATGCTCATGCTTGTATGGTTGTGATTTGTACTTTATGACTGGTCTAAGTTTTAGCCTTCCTCTAGATGATCTTTAAAGCAGATTTTTTTTTCTTTTTCTGTCTATAATTTTAAAATTATTGTTCTACTTTTGACTTACCAAGGATGCCTTCCATTGTAAGTAACAGATAATGAAAGTCTGGGGATGCTACCACTATCTACAAAGTACCTTTATGGAAGACAGAAGTAAGGTAGGAGGCAAAGCTGCCCATCCTGACTGGGGCTTCTTCTGAAGTTTCTCCCAGTTTTCATTCTAAGCAGTTCTTTTTAATCCATGTCTTCATCCTCAGCCGTAGAATAGTGCTCTTTGATAGGGCTCTTCAGATTTGGCAGAGCAGAGCAAAGTGCTTCTATACAACTGTACTCCAACAGCGTGAATGCCACTGAGTGTGTCCATGGTGTTTCCCTTGGGCTTGCTGCAGGTTTTTGGAGGCACGTAGGCAATAGGAGACCATAAGGACTTGGAGTGTGGTCCATGGTGGCTTATTCTGTATCACTGAAGCTGACAGGTTTTTTCATCGACTGCTCTCAGTGTGTTTGTGCACATTTGTGTGTGTGAGAGAAAGATACCGTTAGTAATAGGTATTTACAATTGCTTTGTATAGGTCTACTGATGCAAAACCTCTATCTGGGAAGCTTAGAAGGAAGCGGGGGGGAGAAGTTTATTCTGCCTTAAGCCTGAAAGAATACATGGATTTTTTTCTAAGTACAGAGTAGTCCAGGGTTTCTCCAAAGCATGTGTCAAACTTTTAGATCAATACCTTGATCTGTTTTGTGGTCTCCCGAGAGATGAGGCTTCATACACAAACAAATGATGAGATCACATGTAAGGCCACAGTCATTTGTAGTCCAAGTGCCAAAGCTTCTGAGTATTTTTCTCTAAGAAACAGGCATCAGAATTTCTTTTAAAATACAATTGTTGTCTTACATTCCATAAAGTACTGTATTCAATATCTGTTTTTCTTTCACCTTGTGGCTTGGGTCTAGCATTTTAACAGCAGTTGCTATGGAAGGGTTAGCCATGTTTATTGGGTCATGACAAACGGCAACAGCTGAAAGACAAATATGGTATTCTGTTTTAAGTATAAGGTGGGCCCCGAGCCAGAGATCAGCAGCTTCAGAATGTAGCTAGTCACAAAGCTGGATCCTAGGGTCCTGACGCACACTGTAGTTATTCAGGCGTAACGCTTAAATTTAGCTTATACTTCAAGTATTTTCCTCATTACAATTTTGATTTCTTTCTGCTTGTTTAAAAGGACACTGTCAGCTTGTCCACACCCATGAATTAGTTTCTTAGCAGCAAAAGAAAATACTGAATGGAAGTAAATAATTACGCATTTCACACCTTGCCCTGACCGGACTTTTTGCTTGCTTTTGTTCAGTGAATGTAGGAGTAAGTGCACAGGTTTGAGAAGACATTTGCAAAAGCTGGCTGTATCGTGAGAAAGCATACAACCGCAGCAGAGACAAAACCAGCAGAAACTTAACTAGGACGAACTTCTCAGTTTTTATCAACATGTAATAACTGGATCTGAAATGGTCAACGTGAAAACTGTCAGATATGCATGTACACAAACAGTCTTAAAACTGGTATTCGTACATCCACTATTGCTGTACTCCAGCATGCGGGGAGTTAATGCAATTCATACCATCGCTGGGAACTTTTGCTCTCGGTACTGTAGAAATCCAGGCCAGAATTTGAGTGTAATCCCTCCACAGCTTTTCAAAGGATAATCCTCTCTCTAAATTGTGAAGACAGGTAAATCACGGTATATACAGCTGGTGCTTTGAAATGTGAGTAAGGCTCTCCTAACAAAAATCTCTCTGGAAATAAAGATCTGGAAACTGTCTTGCTTACAGTCCTTACCGGCCCTCCCTCCCCCCAAAAAACCCTGAAACCAAAAAAAAGAAAACCCATTTAGAAATGCAAAAAAAGTCTTCCTGAAGGTTGAGTTTTTCTCTTGCCTGTCCATTGCATTTTAGCAATTTCTGTTTTGCAATTCCCAGAGCTTAAAAGTAACTTGCCCAGGTCTCCTCGGATGAGGGAATGTCAGGATGTTTAAAGTCAGGGCCTTCTAACCAACACTGGTCATGTGCTGTGCGAGCTGTTAGCCAGCATATATTTTATGGCCTGATGCAGGAGACCTCTTCCGTCTTTGGAATTTCTGGATTTTCAGTAATGATGACCAAGAATGCCGCAGGTAATGCTTTCGGTAGGTCTCTGGATAATGTTAAGGCAAGAGCCAGAGCGCAAGACCTTGAATGGGATAAACCAGAATTGTTTTTCAGTTGTAAAATGCTTCGTGCTTCCGTGGCTGGCTGCCTTTCCTACAATAGTCCTCTTGCCTCCGGGGCTGAGGGGGAGAGAAGTGGTAGAACAGGAGGGAAAAGTAGGACAGGTTGCCCTTCAGGGCGGGCAGTAAGAGGCCCATAGAGCCTGGAGGATTTCAGAAATGGCTTGACTTTTACCGAGCTTGCCATAGCAGTTTGTATCTTCCCCTGTTGATCTTGCTCTTTTCTCTTCCCAGCCTGGTCTGGCTTTAACAGTTGCCTTTCTAAGGCTTTCCTGGGGAGGTATCATTCGTGGAAGCACAGGGCGGGTGTGGTGACGGATGAACGTTGACAAGGCTGGCTCCATGAAATAGGCCAAGTATCCTGTTTCCAGGGGCTGAAACGGCTCTCCCTGGTCTCATCTGCCTCTGATGTCTCAAATGGACTGCTCTTCCTCCACCTGTAATCACCCTGCCTCTCTGGTTTTGTGTGTGGCTTTTATTTTTCTTTCTGTATCTGAGATACAGCATGTGCCTGTGAATATATGTCTGTAAGTGACACAATTTATTTTAATCTAGTGTTTTTTTTTTTTTCCTCCCTGTATTAAAACAATGGTTAAGACCTTAAAGGACTAAGGACCTCTTAGCATGGGTGCTGTACAAATAAGCTGCAGAAGGCTGATTCCTGTCTTGAAGCCTGTCTGGTTTATGACCACACAATGAAACAGATAAACAAAGGAAAAGTGTGTTGCAAAAAATGAAGAGGGTTTGGATAGTAAGCAGTAGCTTCAGGATGCTACCATATATCAGTGATGTGTGCTACTGAAAAGTCAGTTTTCTGTAACAGCTTAAAACCCAGCAGTTTTGTAATTAAAACTGTGATGGTCAGAAATTATTACCTGATGCTGACGTAGGTTTTGGCCAATTTCTTTCTCTGACCACTCTTCTTTAGAGCTCCTTTTGACTTAAATGGTAGGCACAAAACCTTTGCACCCCTCTGTAGCAGTCTGCTTGCTTCAGAACGTAGGTATGGATTGGTGGCTAGCAGAGGGGTGTTTGTGTGTGTCCTAGACACTTCCCTGTGGTTTTGATGGCATGTGGCTTTCATGCTTTCTGCTTTGGATTGTGCGTAGTGCTGCTTTGTGCCTTGTACCTCGGAGTTGGCTGCAGGAGCAGATGAAGTGAATCTATAAATAGGTCCTAGAACTCTTCCATGGCATGTACGTATCGCCCTCAACTACCTCGGACGTACTGGACACATTCATTTGTCCTCTTTTATGGTTTAAGGAGGGAGTGGTTGATTCTCACCTGTTCAAATATTTCCAGTTACATGTGAAAAAACTCCTATCTATAACATATGAATCTGTGGTAGTGTAAGAAAAGCCTTTAGCGGGTCTTAAGCCAGACAGTATTTGTACATGTTTCACGTTACAGTTTGGAGCGTTAACCCGGGGAAGCATGAGTTGGGTCACTGCGTGCTTGGGGTTTATCTAGCAAATCACAGTGACAGAAGCAGTGCGATGACCCACTTAGAATGACATGTTCAGTCTCTTCGGTGTTCCTCGTGCACAGTGCTGGTTTCGGTCGTATGCTTAACTCCGTGTCGAGAAAAAAAACCCCTTGGTGCAAATGACTGAAGTTCTGATTATTATTTCAGTACGACAGTCCATTTCCTTGGTTCTTGAGTGGTACTTGTAGAAAGTTTTGAAATAAAATGGCTACATTTTATTTTAATGTCAGACAGCCAAAAAAATCTTAAAGGACCAGATCCTTCAAGATATTTAAATAGCAAACTACCGCTCAAATCAGTTGGAGCTAGAGGCACCCGAAGCAGACCCACGGGAATACAGGACCCTCCCTTGCAAAGGGAAACAGTGGCTTGCGACAGAGAATTTTCCCTCCCCCTTTTTGGAGGGAAGTATCAAGAGTCACTGTGTGTAACTCTCTGGTAATTCTTCACTGGTAGAAATAAATAATTACATTATTCTTAGGGTATTTTTAAAAGTGGTTTACTGATTTCTCTGATGGATGGAAAATGTAGGAGGATTACTTTGCTATGCATGTATGCGGGTGATGAAATAATGGCTTCCAAGTTTGTTATTTGTGTTGGCAGCAAGAAACATAAATTGTTGAGATCTAAGTATCTGTACTGAGGATAAACCTAGCAACGCATTTCTCGTTGTCGGTCAACACTTCCCCTCGGTGTCACTTGTGATGTAATGCCGTTCTGCTGAAGCGGAACCCTCTGTGCACCCGATCTGTAATTAGATGTGACGTCACTCACTACACAAAGGCTGCTCAAAAAAAGTGCTACAGGATAGTTGCTATAGGCATTAAAGCTATTTTAGTAAGAATGCTTTCTACTTTCTGGTAATGTTAAATAGTCTGTTAACACAGAACTTTGCTCCTTCTCTATGACTCTTGAAGAAACAGAATTCAAATACTAGAAGGCACCATTCTGTAATGCTTTATATATAGGGTTCACATTGATGGAAAAGAAACGGGAACTGGGAGTTTTGGGTGCAGAAGCACAGTGTAACCAACCATCAGGATTACACTACAAATTGTACCTGCAGGATTGTTCAGGCTCTTCCCTGGTTTCATCGCTGTATATTGACCTAGAAACTTCTGTTATGTTCTTTATGTTTCAGAGGTGACACAAAATACATGAACGGGAGCCTATATGTCACCAGTATCACTTTCTTCAGCCTAAATAGTATCTGACTCAGGGTAGTGCAAGCAGGAATTAATTCATTCTTTTGTTTCCCTTTCGGTGGATTTCTGTCATATTCTGCATAGATACATGTAAAAATATTTTTAATTTTCAAAGGAATGAGACCACTATATTGATAAGAATAATAGAATCTATTGGGCAATTTTTAGCTAGGGCTTAGGAACTTAATTATCTGGCCATCGGAGAGGAGGATAAAAGTAAAATGGCATTCTTTTGCATCCAGTCAAATAAAAACATGATGTTGGTCAATTGCCTGTAGAGTTGCAGAAGAAAGCCTTATTAAATTCATCTTCCCTGCTTACTGCGTATGGACGAGGTACCAATTTCTACATGTTGGTCTGGCAGGTTCCTGCTCTGTAAAATGGGTGGATTCAGGTCTCGGTCTGATTGATGTTTGCTGGATGTAACAAGGGCTTCTGCTGTAAAAACAAACATGTTTAAAAATTGAATTATTGGCCCTTTCAATATGCTTTTGCAACTTTGGAGCCACATATGACTCGACTGTAAGTTAACTTGCCAGTTAGGCACCAGAGAAGGGAACAGTATCTGCTGTGCTGTTGAGCTGTTAAACAAATGGTTTCTGGTCTCTGCCTGCACTCAGACTTTTCAATATAATAAACCCGACCCAAACTGGACACTCGGTTGCTTCGATGCTTCTCTGTTGTGCAGTTTTCTTTTCAAGTATTAGCAGTACTGTGGGATCTGTTGACTTCAATGGAGTTTGCTGTTAACTGGAGCAAAGGCAGGGTTTCACCATGTAACTATAAATGCTGTAAGGGAATATACTTAGGAGTGACCCAAGGTCCTTCTAGAGCGGCTGACTTCATGTTTCTAGCTTCCCACGGGCTTGCGCGCTGCTTTTTCAGATGCACAGGAAGCACCTCGTGTTCCTGTCCGGGTTCCGTACATCAGCATTTGAAAGGCAACTAGTAAATACCAGGCATGGCAGAATGACAACATGCTTTGCTTTGGCGCGGGTGACAGAATGTTAAACCTGCTGGGGTGACCCTTGGCTCAGTTTGGGATACGGATCATTACCCTGAACTGCTCCTGCGTCAGTCTCCCTGGCTTGTTGGTGTCTGGTGGGTTTTCTTGTTTTAAATGAGGCCTTTGCCTCAACAGCAAATGCGCGGCTCGCTGCAGGGTAGGCTGTGGAATCTACCTTTTTTTTTTTTGGGACACTCTGGTTACGTTACCTATTTATCTGTAACATTGCACAGCTCTGCAACAAACTTGATTTTGTGTGGACTGACACAGACTTTTCTTAGTCTGCTAACACAGCTGCTATGTCAGAGCATTAAAGGAAAATCCTAACAGAAATCAAGACGCAATCTACATATCTTGACAAGATAAAGGAAAATTGGTTTGATACATTGTTTTCTAGGAAAATCCGTGAATATCTGAGGCTTTTAATTGATTTGTTCTGGTCTCTTCCTAGATATTAAACTGGCTGGCCTCTAATTCCCCAGGTCTCTTTTCCCCTGGCCTTAAGGACAAAGCACCACCTAGTCCTGTGGGGTCTCCTTCATGGATTTCTAGGGGAGTATACAAGGAAGCTCAAAAAACCCCTTCAGTCTGTTCGTTAAATAGCATAGGTGGGATTTCAGCAGACTTAGCCACTTTGAATATATTTGGTTTACCTAGATAAAATTTTAGTATTTCTCTACTTTTTCACTAAAACATTAACACTACAGTTTTTCCTGATGTGTCAACGACTTGCTCTTCTTATTACAATGGCCTATCTTTCCCTTTTTTATCCCCTTTGCAATTAGCAGAAAGGATGCTACTTCCTCGCTGTAACCATCCAGAATTTCTTTATATTCGTGAGACTACACCACCAAGTTGGTGCTATTAGGCTAGCTTTTATAGAAAAAGACTATTAAGGCACAGTACTTCCTCTTTTTTACAGCTCTTACAGGTATGTAGCACAAAGAGGTGCTCCAGTGATGTCCTAGATCCCACACTGAGTCGCCCAGCAAACACAAGGACAAACCATTGCTCGTATATTCCAGTATTTGGTTATAGGGCTGTAAGAAGAGATGCGTGCAGTGGGTTTCAGCGAACTTAGCACTGGAAGGGCACATCTACCTCAGCGATAATAGTACTAACTAAATTAGGCCTTGTCCAAATCAAAAGCGCTCCCGGCACCCACAGTGTTTATGCTGGCAAAGGAGTTTATCTGCTGGAGTTTTAACAGCAGCCCCTGGTCTTAACCTTCCTGTAGACAAAGTTAACGTTATAAGCTGCATACTTGTGTATTTATTTAGAGGTGCTGGTGGTTTTGCATTTTCCAGCCCAGCTCTTGCAAAGACACAACTGAGCATGAATCAGACTTGAGGGAATAGGTTATTCCCGTCCCAGTGCAGGTTGCTGTTGTGCCGCGTTCGTCAGTGGTCAAAGTACAGCACACGCGGTGTTTGGGAGGAGGCGTCCGGCAACGGCAGCCAGCGTGGCTTAGAGAAGAAGGACCGAGGAGCTACTCTGAGGCACTGGCAGGATCTCTGTTACCAGCCGGGGGGGAAGCTGCTGCTGCTTGCTGACTTTGCTGCTTGTTGCAGGTTTTGTTTTTGTTTGAACGGTTGTTCCTTGCCAGACAGACATTAGTACGGGATAATTCAGTTTTGCAGGCAGAGTCCCAAGTCTAACATGCTCCCCAAAAATCTGTATTTTCCTTAAATCTTGCTTCTATGCTGTCACTTTACAGAGGAGTTCTTGTTTTGCTTTTGCTGAAGGATTAGGGTGTGGGAACTTTCGCCAGGCATAAAGGGTTTAGCAGTGTGTGTTTTACCTTTGTGCTTCTGGGGTGAAGGGTGGCTCTGACCACCGAAAAATTATCTCAGATTAGCAATGGCAATGCAGGAAGCCCAGAACATTGATTTTTGGATTCAAGTGTTTTAGGGATGACACTGAAGCGAACCACCTGAGAGCTGTGTGGGCAATGGCAGTTGCCTATATATATATATGTAAAAACCAGTGTATGCTTGGTAGTGGGGGGAAAAAAAAAAAATCTCTGTACAAGGCAAAACTATTTGCACATAAGCTTGAAGAGTTAGTAAGTGCTTTGCAACACTTAAGTGATTAATGTTCCATGTATTTTGAGAAATGATGGGGGAAACAGTTGTGTACTCCAAGCAAAATTTATTAGAAGTCTATTCAAGAAAAAAACCACAGAGACCTTTTGCTTGTAGGAATTCAAAGTCAGCTACCTGAAAGCCAGGTATGAAAAACCTGTATTTTTCTAAAATCAGTTACAGAGTAGAAACAGTACTTTTTAAATATCACAGGCAACAGATATTTAAGTCTTCAATCATAAATGGCATCAAAGATAGGTATTAATCTCACAGCAAAGCTGCATGCAGATCTAGTTTAAAATTGAAAGCCTTGGAATATAAAGCTTTTGCCATGAAACCTGCAATAATAAAGGTATGCTGCACAAAGATGTTTCTTTACCTTTGTCTTAATGACATTTCTCAGTAATAAAGACATATGTACATTTAGATTTGGCTGGTAAACCATATTTTAATTAATAAAATTTTGCATAAAATGCTATCTTACAGAATTGCACTATCCAGATGTGCTTATGGTAAATAGAGCGAGAAAAGAAAAATGCATTGAAATGTTCTGTATGTGAAGAGGGCAAAGATCAAATAAGGAACTTAATTTTTTTAAAATCAACAACCAAATGGCTCTGTACAAAAAAGCAAACATATGTACAAAATGCTACAGAGACTACATACGTTTTGATAATTTCAATCCTTTACCCATGAGAAATGCAGTAGAAGCTTTTGCCATCTATAAGGTGCTGAAGAAACCAAATCTGAATTTTTATTTTTATAAAGCCATAGTCATTATCATCCTGTGCCTTAATTTCATTTGCTATTTATGCTTACCTTTGCTTATGGAAAATGTGTGTTTTCAAATACCTGTTTCATTCAGGAAAAAAAAAAAACCAACCCACCTCTAAAATGTATCAGTTTTAATACTTTTTTTTTTCTGCACTAAATTCCTAAAAAGAATGTGTAACTCAGGTTTCATTAACATACATATATATATATGTATGTATATATAGTGAAGTAAATCAGTACATGATACTTGCAAATATTTTTCAGGTGG
The DNA here is from genome assembly GCA_009819775.1 of Phoenicopterus ruber ruber. NCBI lineage: Eukaryota > Metazoa > Chordata > Aves > Phoenicopteriformes > Phoenicopteridae > Phoenicopterus > Phoenicopterus ruber. Next base: position 36,552,202 of record CM020218.1, on the reverse strand, counting down.
CTAAATTAGAGGAAAAAAAAAAACCAACAACCCTTTGCACTAACACTGTTTACTTCCTGCTTCTTAAAACTCCTGTGATATGTAAAAACACTAACCTCTCAAATTTCATGTTGCTTACTATGACAACGTTTTGATTACAACCATTTAATGTCAGACATCAGTAGCAGGTTATTATTGTCTATGCTTATATCATTGTCTGTCTCTTCATTAATCCTCCTTCCCGAGGTTTTATGCCTCTTGCACTTCTTACCTTTTAACCGAAAACACTACAGCTTTATTAGGGAAGAAAGAAAAAAGGTTTAGCCAATACCATTGCACCCGTTCAGAACACTTGCAGTTCTTCCACTTCTCACTACGCTTGCTTTGAGATTTTACAATCACTGTGCATATGTTACAACATACAAGTGCAGGCAAAAATCTATATTATAATTTGTCATACATTGTAAACCAGTACAATAGGCAAACCTGTGATACGGCAAAGTGAAAGCAACAAATGCTGCCAAGCTAGTAAGAATGTGGAAACTCAAACAATTTCTTAAAAAATAGTAAACAGCAACTTCCCCGTGTTACATGTGTGCTGAAAACATCCCATCAGGCTGCATGGTAGTCCCACAAACGTCCAAACCAAGAAACCAGTTTCTCGCCCTCCCCACCCACCCCATGGCAATTCATCTGTGTACCTGTCATCAGGCTTTTCCTATTGTGTTTCAAATGAAAAGACTTTAAAGCAGGGAGTACTTAAATGTTGAAACGATTCCTCTTGTTTCAGAAAAGCTTAGTTATTCACAACGTGGTCGTTGCTGTAATACTGCTGGAACGGTTTGGTGGTGGGATGGGATGAGGATGAACTAGATGGCCTCTATTTGAGACTGCAAGCAAGAAAACAGAAGGCCAGCGTAGCATGTTTTCTAGCAGCTTTATGCAGATGTGTTGCAGAGATGCAGCATAAATAAGTAGGAAAGAAAATTCACAGCCTCTTGACATAGTTTCCAGGGAAAGTACCAAAGAATTTGGTTCTTCTTGAGGTTCCTGAAATTAGAAGCAATAGATGAAAGATGGGAATAACAACAGGAAATCACTATGCAAGCATGGCCTTTAGATTTTTATGTTTAATATTGCACAAACAGAAATATCTACAGTTCTTTATAACCTCAAAAAGTCATTTTTAATTTCATTTGAGAGTTGTGAATTTCAACAAATTATAACTGCAAGAAGGAAAAAGCAAATAAAGAAAGAGGCATATTTGATTAAATTGTTAGGCCTGATTAAGATCTGTACTAAAATTTTGACTTGGTACAAAGAAATAATTAAATTTCGACAACATCAAGTCTATTTAAATAATTTGAATTTTTGAAATGCTGAGGACTAGTTAAATGATTGTTAGCCACCGTGTGCATGAGAGTTTATGGGATGATTAAGCCAGTTTATCTAGGCCTAGTTATGAAATCTCTGTTTGTTCAGTAATACTTGGTTCTCACAAGCAGTCAATTCTGTAGGTGTATTCATGGGAGTAAGTTTTATGTTACCTGGTCTTTATGAAGAGAGCAGTAATGCATAGTCCATTTTGGGTCACATGAGAATGACACCAGTGCTGTACAACAAACCTGAGGCACGTGTCAATTTGTGTCCATCAATTCCAAAAGACACAAGTGAAAAATCACCAATTTCAGTGGATTTTGGTTGGGATTTCTCCTGATAAAGCCAGGTTCAGGTTTATTACACTGAATAGCAAAAATTAACTCGTTTAAAAGACACCAAGCAAAGAGGGCAGTAAAGGTCGGGGGGGGGGGGGGAAAGAAAAAGCAACTGAATTAAAACATACCCACAAACCATCCATCATCACACTTTTCCATCACATCAATGACATCTCCCTCTCTGAGCTCCAATTCATCTTCGTTCCTAGGAGTATAGTTATATAGAGCCTGAAACCTTAAATAGGACAAATGATGCATTTTAAAAAGAAGTAAGAGTTCTTTGCACCTTTGCTGAAGTAAAGGAGCTGGTTTAAACATTAACTAATAAGTAACACTTCTTGCAAATATTGGGGAAAAGGGTGTATTTTGCCTGGTGGACTTCAGGGCTAGGTACTTATAGTATATAAATAAAACTTTATTGGAAAGGTAACTCCTCAGACACTAAGGACTGGGGACTCAATGCAAGCCTGATGGCTCCTCAACCAGTTGCTTTGAACACAGAATTCTAGTATTTTTTTTTTTAAGCATTATTTTATAGTTGAATCACCAAAACAGAGCACTTCTAGAGGTGAGTCTGCAGATGCACTAGCCCCTTAACCCCATGATCAGTACCTAAAACCGTGGCTCTGCCTTGAAGCTCCGAAAGCTGAGCCCCAGCAAAGTGCCGCACAGCATATGCAAGGTGCCTGGCGTAGTCGTGAGGTCGGTGGAGGAGGGTGCCCAGGAGGGTGCCTCACACGCTGCCGCTGTGACCGGGGGACCTCCCTGGGCTCCTCAGTAGCAACTGCTGGGGTGAGACTTGGCACTATAGGAGCTCTGCGTGTAAAAGAGGTGCCTTCCTCTGTGGGGAATGTGGAGGGTAATTGCTATTTGGAAACATACAGCTGTAACCTCTTGCCTGGTTAAAACTGCCCCTGCTATATATATATAAAGAAAATATCTCTGAGAGAGAGGGAGAGGCTTGAATTGAATCAGGGGACATAAGGATGGAAACTCAAACAGTGTTCAGACACTGACTTGTACCTCCACCCCAGACAGGGGCTGTAGCCTGAAGGATCTGAGGTAGATAAATGGAAAGAGGCATGAGATTACTACATTTATTATCTTTCATTCCTTGCCAGCTTTTAATTGAGTTGCTTGGAATTGAAAGAACAGCAATAAGCTCTCAATAGGGGGAACTGAAGGTGCTTAGGCTGACAGCCCACGGGAAGATTGCTGCAAAAGCCCACGGATCCTGCAGAGTCCGAATCTGCCTTTTTTTCCTCACCATCTGTGCCCCAGCTATGACTGACTGCGTGTAAAGGAGCAGGGTGCAACTGCAGAAATTGTACAAAGGAAATAGTTTTAATTTCAAAATATTGAAACAAAATATAATCATGTCCATTTTTCCCTCTTAACAACAGTTCACTGACTGTAAAACCTTAATGCCATGACACTTTCCCCAGTAAAAACAAAATAACTCCCCCTTTGAAATGTTGGTACTGAGTATTTCCATTACCTCTGTATCATTCAGGCAAAGTTTCCATGGCTTAAATGAAATGTTTATTTCAGTAAAAAATTCCTGCTCCTGAAAGTCCCATTTGAAAATCCTATATACAGACTGGTGCTAGGCTTAGTGTAATGATGGTCATCTTGAATAAACTACACTTATTTTTCACAGTGCTAGTTAGGAGAAAAATAAAGACACTGTTCCAAGAAAAAAATTATTTTAACTTATTTTCTCGTGACTGGCAGTTATCTCCCCAAATCTGAAAAGTCTAATTTTGTATTTTGATCACAATAACAAAACGGAATGGGACTGGTTATTTAAGCAATTACCTCTGGTAATTTGTGTAGCAGGAGTAAGAACAATCTGTGCAAAAAATTAAATGGCAATAACATTTTCTGTAATGCTTATCATTATTCCAGGAAAGCAGAGCTATGATGATATTCCAAAACTGATTAAATGCAGCTTCCAAAGGTGCAGGAGTTGCAGATGTAATGTGTCACGAATAGGATTCAAGTCAATTACTCAACTACACTAACAAGAACTTCCCAATTAGCACTCTTTGTACTTTAGAAATCTAATCTTATTAATTTCTAGATAATCCATTTTAATAACTCCCCTGTAGTCACTTCATTCTCTCTTTGCAAATCTAGGAATTTCTTAAATATGAAAACTCTACCACCATTTACAACACTAACAGAACACATATTCAAGACAAAGAATGGTTGGTTTGGCAATTCAAATATATTTATATTTTTAATTTTAGGAATAAGTTAACTGTAGTCATGAACTACTTTAACTGTATTGAACAAAATTAGTTAGATAATTATTGCTTACAAAACAGAGTTAGGTGCTTCAGTATGCTCACCAAAACCAATAGAAGCTTGAGAAAAATGGTTTTAGTGAGATTGAAACCAAAGTGTCCAATTTTCATTATATATTATCTATGGTATGGGTATTTGGTAGCTTTTGGCCCCTCTCTTCTCTCTTGCCATTTCTTCAAGTGACTAACAGGTAGACTTTTAAATATGCTTAGATGCTAAGCCTTAGTCACATTTAGGAGAATCCATCTAATAGGGCATACTCCAAAGTGCTCTGATGCTAGAGGAAAAATGGTTACTGGTTTCAGTGATCACTGAAGCAGGACCCGAGTGCAAGACTGAAAAAAAGAAAACAAAAATCGAAACAATCTTGTGCCAAACTTCCATTTTAATAGTCAGCACTGAAATAACCTTACGTGTTTTATCCCAAGTGCTTACATTGTGAAAATAAGACTTGAGATTTAGGTTGTTCTTCAGTTTTCAGAAAGGCTTTCTTGTATCCAATTTAAAAATTGCACATGTAAATTACACCAAAAAGTGTGAGCCTGTGTTCCTGTGATGAACATTATCAAGTTGTTTTTTTTTCTTTCTGTTCACATCCAGAACTGTTTCTGAATAATTTGTGTCAAGTCAGTAAAGCAGATTAGTTGAATCAACATTAAATCTTTAATTGGCATTCTGCTGAGATGTAAAAATGGAGAGAATAAAAAAAGCGCCAAACTTTATTTTTACAAAATTATTATCCCTTTGAAGTATAAATGATGGAGAACTGTAAGTTGGCACGTCTGAGTTTGATGTAAATTGAACAACTAAGGCTTTGCCCCCGGGGACCTTCTTGGATACCTTCCTACATCACACAGTGATCTGTAAATTTCTGAAATCTCTCCATAATTGTACTTTGCAGGTTAACAAATTATTTGACGATGTGCTGGCTATTGCTTAAATGTTAGGTTTTGGTTTAGTAGACAAGAAGTATACTTACGGTTCCCCCCCACTGTGTATGTTTTCATGAGCAAGCACAGGGCGCTGTGGCTGAAATGAAATGATTTGAAATGTAATAAAGATTTATAGTCTAAGGTCCAAATAGTTGGATAGGGGCATGACACATAGTTGCTTGAGAGTTCGTATTCTACCTTGTGTAAAACAACACCCCCCTCCACCTCATGCCCCCCCCCCCCCCCCAACTCACAATAAATTCTTAAGAGACATGGCAAGCAACAGAATCTTGGCAGGTTTAAAGATCTGATTTTTGAAGGACATAAAAACTAAAACAAAACTGTAAACTTTATCAACAGTCCATTCTATTTATAGTAGAATAGAAAGTTGGAATAGAACCCTGCTGCCTCTTCACTGTGAAACAGAAATAGCATTAGAAAAATCAGATGCAACTGATGAACATTATACATTCTTTGGGTGAAGTATATTCTTAGATAAGCAGAAATAAAATCTCCTGTACGTAATGGCAGAATTTAGACTATTCATAGACAAACAACGTACCAATTTACATTACACACGCACAGAGTACTAACTTGGCAGGCATAACATGCTATGCTTAATTAATTCTGTTTCATCTCAAGGGGGAGCACAAAGCCATGCAGGCTGTTGGGAGGCAAAGAGCAGAAAGAATTTTTGAAAGAATGCATATGATTGTGTGAAAATAACAATTAACACTTTTTCCTCTGAAGTAGAAGTAGTTTGTATTTCCAGTGCAAAGCTTTATGAAAGGAACTACTTTCCTTCTTAATGGAGCATAACCCACCACTAATATCCAATAAATCTGGATGCAATGGAAATGAAAAATATTAACCTCCTACGGAAACCATATCCTGCTTAGAAAGACATTGACTTATACTGATTAGAATCTGTCTGGGGCCAGAAACAGCGCAGAGCAGCTGCTTGGGAGCGCTCCTGATGTGAGCAGTGATCAAATTCTCTGTTGACTGAGGAAGCCCTGTGGTCGTGCTGTAGAGACTGACAGTCTGATACAAGTCTGGGAACTGTATCTGTTTTGGGAGCGTGGATATCAAACACAGCTCCTAGCACTTTCTTTCAAGAGTTGAGTAAACTGCAACCTGATCTTGAAGCCATGGGATTTGTCTTACTGCTCCCTGGTTCCCTCTTTCCCAGGTTTGACTATTTCAGTTCATCTTGCTTCAGTTTACTCTTGCAGATGACGCAGCCTTCCATGAGAGAAGGCCATGGTAAACAACCCACAGCCTGATGATATCAACTGAATGTTATAATGCATGATGTTCCCCCCTGCAACATCTGCAGATGAAACTGAAGTAGTTAAATTTCTTTTCATCATGTTTGTATGTGTACACGCAGAAAATATTGTGAACATTCTCCACGTCATCTTTACAGTCTGTAGAGTATAATTTCAAAAGGGTGCCTAAAGATGCAGGCAGGTAGATTACAGAACTTCTAGTCATATTAATGACAGCTAGGTAGGAAAGAGGTTTTCAAAGTCCAAAAAAATCTGTTTATACTCTTTGACTCTCTTCTCTCCCTCATTTAACTCTCCTCTGCCAGTGTCCAAGACAGATGGATAGTTTTCACTGAAGAATCCAACAATAAAGATTGCAAATTAGACATTTCAGTTCTCAGTAAACCCCCTTCAACAGTTGGCTTGTCAAGTAAGAACAGAATATTCCACTGGGCAGATTGCTTGGTATTTGGATTGGAATCTGACCTTATTCTCTGCTAATCTTTCATTAGGTCCGTAACTGAGTTCAATGCCAAAGATAGTCAGAGATGTAAGAACTTAACTGAGGTTAAGGATTTTTCTTGCAAACAATAAAAGTCAATGTCCTAAACAATACTACAAATCATTTAATGCTTTGAACGAACATATGCCAAGCCAGGAAGAAATTAGGTAGGTCAGTATTATCTTCTTTTTCTGCATATGCTTCAACACTTTAAAACGTTTCATTGCTAGTTACGTGCTGTAGAAACAGATGATAGAAAAATCAAGGTGCGTGAAGCATTGCCGCAGAGAAAACTTGGACAGAATTAGAATCTGGGAAAACTGGCGTGATGTAATCCATGCTGTGTCTGAACAGGGGGACCTTAGAGCTCACTCTCTATCTGAATGCATTCCTCAATAGTACCCCAGCTGACATCAGGAAGCTTTCTCCCTGTTTTCTTTCCCTAAGCTCTCATTCCCACATACAGTGGCATTGGCTAGAATGGGGATTGGTGCAAGGTCTGGCTAATTGTGCTCAAGAGTTATCATGAAATGCATCACCCTATGGGTAGCTAGCTCTTGGTGCTTAGCATTTCTAGTTTCCAACTACAATCGGTTCACTACACTATCCTGTTTCCGGGGAAAAATTGTAGGGCCTAATCCCCAAAACATTAAAAAGTGTGCAGTCAAGTCACTGGTCCCAGTTGTACACCTGATTTTCATGCATGATGGATATGCGCTTGCATGTAATAGTTCTGTATAGTCCTGAACATACAAATTAGGTGTACAATTTGTGCTCTTGTAGTTTTGGAATTAAAGTCATAAGTGCACTAAACATTGACCAATACAGTCCTCTTAATATATTGATTACATGCCATTCATTTGGAGCAACATACAAAATTAAAATAGGGTTTAATCCCTTTTTTATGGATCTTCTTCCCAGTTGGACCTTCTTGAGGATGGTGTTGGTCCACTCCTACAAGAACCCTGGCCTTCCTATGATTGAACTGTCTCTCTCCAGTGATGAAGAAAGCACTGTCCCCTCATACCTGGTAGTAAACAGAGGCCTGCCAAAAAGCCAAGACTTTGAAAGTTACACAAACCTGCATATCTTAAATTAAAATTCAAATTTTAGAAAGAGAACCACCAGAAAGACGATAACCTAAAATCAGCAGCAATAGCATGGGAAGCAGTTCATCTTGTTATCAGTTTTAAGAGCTAAATGTTAAGAAACCAATGCAGAGAATAATTTAGTCCTAAACAAAGTAAAACATAACCCATAAATTCTTACTCTCATATAGTTTAGGTTGGGTTTTTTTCCATAATTTAGATCACCTTTTTGAGCCAAACACATACAAACTCTAAACAATCTGACCTTCTGGCTAGGTAAAATTGTTACAATTATGTTACTGTTATATTACAGATATGAAGGGAAAGGCTGAAGAGTATGACAGTCTGCAATAACAGTGCTCGGACAGAGAGCATAGTGTTGAGTGAACGTAACATAGTAGCAACACATCATTTTGAAAAGAAGGACATGGATTCAAAACTGAGAATTCAGCCTATATACAAAAGCCTGTATACATGCAATGAAGGATAAATTTTTGACTCTTAGAAGCTGTAATTTTAATAAACTAGAAATGCTTTGAAACAAGAGGATTAATTTAGAAAAATACAGGCTAAATCTAAAGAACTGATCTCTTACATCTTGTAGCACTGGAAATACTATGCAGTACTGCAGAGATACAATACACAAATGGATTTATAAAAGTAGTTTTGTCACACACAGACCTGTTGGCGTTTCTCAGACAGCACAGGAGCGCGACAGGAAGAAAACACGGCGTACTGATACTATTGAGACACTTGGGCAAAAGCAAAATACTGAAAGACTAGACACTGAGCTCCTTTTCTATGGAAATGCTGTTATTGCACACTGGGCATCCAGTACCATACCCTGTGTGAATAGCTGTGACCTCTGACAGGTGAGCTGCAGGACCTCTTAGGCATCACTGGGCTACGAGGAGGTTTACCCATAACAAATATCTCTCTCTTTAAATTAGCCTAGAGAAACCACAAAAACTGTGTCAAGTGAGAGTTTAAGAATGAAGCATCATGGGATTTTTCTTGCTTCATTCATACATGCAAACTGGACATGCTTTTCTTGATAACGAAAGGCAAGTGTGTTACAGGTGCAAATAATGGTACTATTAGTATATGGTATTTTCATTGTTGCCACTGTATCTTTTTTCCAAGGGTTTGCTGCTCTGGCACGTGCCATTACACATTACAGTTAAAAGATTAATCATGCAGTGTGTATGCAGTTGGAGTAAGAACAGTTATCGCAAGTGTACCCACTGAAGTAGCTCAGTGAATAATACAGAAAAGCTCAACAGCACAGAGCATAAATACTGTCTTGGAAACACCAATGACAAATGTTGTAATGCCTTGCTGCTAAACAGAACATGGACCTTAAATTTGCATTTAGAAAGCAAGTAAATACTTGATGGAAAGCACTTCAGGGAAAAATCCTTGTTTTGTTAACCGCTATAAATCAGCTAAGGGTGTGTGTGCAGCAAATGTGAATTCTCAGGGGCAGGGGTGAGTCGGGGGGAATGTGAGAGCAGTGGAGTGCTGACATTGGAAACCTTTTCTTTGGTATTTGATTGTTTGCCAGTAGAATGTGGCAAGACAGAAGAACAGCCCTCTCTTAGGAGCTGAGAGGGTGAATAACAAAAAAAAGGATACCAAGGGATGCCAAGGAGGCAGGAAAACATCAGCATTTCTCCTTGGGAACTGTCTTCAGAGTTCTTCCTTTGGAGGACACATCCCTTCCACCAACATGGAGCAAAGTGACACTTCCCACCCATAGCTCCTTGTATCCTACTGCCCCAATCCCAGGTCATGCTTTAGTTTTGAGCCACATTCCATATATATATACACATAGGTACAGATGTAATTTTACATTAACAAAAATTACCAAGGTATCAGTATATAGTTTCAAGAACTCTCTGAAGAACCTCCTTTCACTGGTGATATTTGAATCCTGGAAATGTCTCAGGTTCTTTCTGCTGTAGCAGCTGAGAAGAGACTTTAATCATGGACAACATGCACAAACAGAAGAGGACAGGAACTGTCCTTCCTTCTCAAGTCCAGCCTGTAGACTAAGTAGCAAGAAATGATGACAACCAAAACCTGGCTACACTTATTTTAATGCAACTCTCTATCCTGGCAATGTAGTCAGTGTTGACTGCTGAAAAAAGTTTGCTTACCCTTGGGAGGAACTAAATCTTTATCTCATTTTGGAAATACTGTGCAAAAAACCTGTTGTCAGTAGGAGTGTATCTAATAATTTCAACCATTTTCAAATAGATAAGTTTATACTGATTAAGGTTATAAATGAATCTGTTCCCTAGACTTAAAAAATAATCCAGATTTGAAATGGTTTGAAAACAATAATCAAAAGCTAGAACTCTGCAACAACCCCCCAGACCTCCAGTTCTTCTCAGTACTCGGGCTCTTGTGTCTGCAAGATGGAGTCATCTCCCTTGGTTACTAGTGTCTTGCTTCCTGCCATACCCAATGAAGAGCAGGGCACTGGCTGGGAGGTTCCCAGGAGCAGATCTTTTCACTCTCAACTCTCAACAGATATTCCCTCTATTTATTTTCACCTGGGATTAACATGCCTTGTTCAAACAAGAGCAAGGAATATCGGGGTCACCTAAAAAGAATTTCTGTGTAGATGAGGAATTTTCTGAATTTTCTTGGTTAGGCTAAGCAGAAAGTACCCATCAAAAGCACTGCACAAATGATAAATTATTCAAAGTTGCAGAAACAAATGCAGTTCTGCGTTTTACCCCTTCTTTGAGCTAAAACATACCTAAGCCCATGACAGATTCATGCCCTGGAAAGAACCCTTACGTCTCTTCCCTACTTCAGAAAAACCCAACACATCTGGTGGACCTTAAGACTTCTTGAAGTCTATTATGTCTGGGTTTTCCATGAACACACGCTGTAAGACGTGGTAGATTTTTAAAAAAATGTTGGGTTTTTTTTTTTTGCCATAGATGTAACTATCACATTTTCTAGGATAGTTTCTCAAACCTTTTACATGACTTGTTCTCCTTTTCATGAGTAAATAGACTCTCTGGAAGTCAGCACTGGAAATTGACTTGGAGTCTAAACTGCACGGGGAGTTGACTTTGTCTATCTAGAGCAACAGGCTTTCCAGATTTCATTTTTCTGCCACAGAGCTGCAATGCTGACACAAAGTGTAGTCCTGAAGGGGGAATAATCGTTGTCCAGTCCTTGACTAACAGAACTGGTATTTAGAACATGACCCTCTGCAGTGGTGCTTTATTGTGAAATTTATGACTGTTCTCCCAGGTTTTGGATTGAAATTGAAAGCACTTTTAAACTACAAATGTTACTTAGTTTCTGCATACTTGAATATGAGTCTGTTTCTTTCAATTAAATAAGAGTTACTGATGTCCTGGTATGGACTAGCTACTTCATTGTATCATAATGGTTATAGTTTTACCTTGTGTTTCATTTGAAGAAGGCCTATCTTAATACTCCATGTGCTATGTTATTTAATATTAGTAAAGGAAACAATACATCTGAAAAGATCAAACTCGGTGTTAGCCTTGCAGTTATTTAATACACATGAAGATTTGCCACAATCCATACTCAGGAGGTGCAGTTACCTTTAACTTTGGTGAGTCTCTCTCCTGCTGATGTAAGGGTTTAGAAAGGAGAGGAGGTGAGAGGGAAGCAGTAGACGGGGATATTGTAGGAACAGAGTGAGAAGTTGGTGCCTTGGCAGAGTGAAATGGAAGATTAGAAGAAAGGTGGAAAGGAGGATCAGAGTTTCCCGATGTTCCCGTAGAAAGTACAGCTGTCTTAAGTGTTTAAGAAAAAAGAGAAGTAATTGTGCTATAAAACCAGCTGTGAAGGACATAAAATGCTCAATAAGGAGTCATGTAACTAACCTGAACAATCAGAAATGTGATGCTAATTTTATTATTAGTCAGTCTACTATTCTGGAAGAAAATTCTTCCCTCAGAAATCAAAACACGTTGCTATTTGTGGCAGTGGATTTCATCTCTATTCTTACATATTGTCCTAAGTATGAGATTTACATGTTTGCATGTGCTAGCCAAAGCAACTGCCCAAATGGTCTGTTGAAATAAGTGCTGGACAGAAATTATCTGTTCTAAAACTTTGCCTAGAAACCGCACAAACCGTGTGGCAATATTGTGGCATTTAATGGCTAGCAGACATTTGGGATCGTTCAGTGTTGTACCGTCCCAAGAGGAACTGGGGAGGGCTTTAGGGGGAAGCATTTGTTTAACTGCCAAACATAATCTGATCTGTTATTATTAGTCACATTCTCATAACAGAGTCTACTATAAATATATCAGCTGGTGAAGTGACACATGTGAAGTACAAACCGCTGAGTCTCTGCAGGAGGCATGTCCCTCCCCCCTCTGAAGGCTGCTGATAGCATGTGCTTGCTGGGGCCTCTGGCTCAAAAGGGGTGGCATGTAATGGGCCAGTGAGGAAAATGGTTCACTGGCTTTTCACATCAGAAGCTCGATGGCAGCTAACAAGGACAGAAGGGAAAGGACCAGCAGAATTGATACACTTCAGAACTGAAAATGGTGTATATGCCTGCTTCTGAGAAGGGACTATCCCCTAGCACTGACAATTTTTATCCAGTGCAATAGTATAAAACTGTGCCTGTGCACAATACAAACATGTAAATACAAAAGAAAAGGCAGAGACTAATTATACTGAGTAAGCTATCTGAACACAGAAGCCAGGTTTTTCAGAAAGTAAAATACCTTATCAATATTCAGTGAAGTGTATCCTTCATAACATACCATGGAGTCTCCTCCACTTGCTATTGGGAATTCTAAATTGTCATGTCCCAGATCCTCCTCTATATAGAGTCTTGTCAGTTCTTCTGTTGTGTCTTGTGCTCCTCTGTAGAAATCTGATTCTTGAGGCTTTGACTGATCCCCCATATTAACTGACAGACCTGCAGTACAGATTTCCTCTTTGTTTTCAGCTGTTGCAGCTAGCACTCTGGAGAAAGAGCCACCTTCATGTGGCGAAGGGCTGTTACAGATAGTGCCAACACGTTCACCTTCTCTTGTAGTATCTGACAGGTCTCTAGGTACTTCGATAACTGAAGCGTCAAGTATACCTCTCAAGTCTTTATCTTCTCCTGGTTTGGTATTGTTGCCGGTATGCTTATATGCTATGTCATGAGATGAGCTGGCTGAAGGTGAGATAGAGGTAGATACAAGAAAGGACAGAGGAAGAGCTGTAGGAGAGCTGAGAGAGACCTCTGTATCTGGAATAAAGTGATCATCCTTAACTTGGTGAATGCTATTACCTGGGGAGATTGCTACAGACGGGGATGTTGTTAATGCCAAAGAATTGAGTTCTTCTAAGTCACAAAGAAAACTGTCTGGAAACGGTGGAGGAGGTAAGATGCACACACTTGAAGGTGAAAAACCAACAGTCCTTGAAAACCAGTCACTAGTGGCAGGCTGGAGAATCTTTTGATCAACGTGTGACCAAGAGGAGGAAAGGTGTCTGGAAAGCGGGGACAGTGCTTGGGAAGGCAACTTCAAAAATAAGAAAAACATGGGAATTTAAATAAATAAATAAGCATGATAGAGAACTAGGATATGAGTAGACTGGAAAAGAAAAATGTCTGTGCCATCATCTGGATTATAGGGTATCGTTTCAGTGAGCACGGGTGTCTGAAATCATTACTACATGAATCAGAACAGCAGGAAAGACATTTGAAAAATGAAACTGTATCAGGTTCTGGCTTGGGGCTTAAATGTCAAACATTAAGACAGATCTGAATCATTACATTCCTGAAGGCGACCTGCATTTGATCTGCTAAAGTTATTTTACTTATGGCGCTCTGTTAGTGAGTGTGCCACAGGTTATTAAATCTTACAATTAATATTAATGTAATGTTCCCCAAACCATTACTGTTATTTTGAGAACAGTATTTTCAGTAGTACAGTTCAGGTGTCATTAAGTTTCTTTTAAACTATAGCAACTGAGGTGATTTCTAATTATCCTAACTTCTACTTTTTCTTAGTACTTCTGAGTAAATGCTTAAGAAACATCTTTAATACATTGCATACTTTTATTAATGCACAAGCAGCTACAGAATGCATTTTTCTTCAAAAGTAACCCTATTAGTTCAAAATGCCATCAACATTTGTGAAAGGTACGTTCAATTCTAATTGAATGTAGGCAGTCAGCAATGCTTTTAAAATAGTGACAGCACAGTACACAGCAGTATATTTTGAGTACCGTTACATAATATTGATTGAAGTATCCTTCTGGTAAAAGAAACGTCCTTTTGTAAGAATGAGAGACTGGTGAGTCATACGTACACAGCATCAGTAGATATCCATTGCTTCAGTAAATACTGAAAATGCATTTTTGTTACTATTAATCCTCAAAATTAAAATTGAATGAAAAATATTTTGATCTCATTGTTAGAATTATCCAGAATAATTAGATATACATCTTTAAGTTATCTGGACTACTTTAGACTTTAAGTATTACTCTAGAATAGGAAAATAATTTCAAAAGGCTAAATTAATGTCGCAGAATAGGAAGGTTAATTTACTTACCTTCTGCTTGAGTTTTCTTGAGGCAAATAGCTTTATTTTATAGTCAGACAAACCTTTTTTATAGAGTCTTCTGTACCAAAGTAAACAGTCGATAGACTGATACAATGCAGTCTGCTAAACTGAGCTAGGCTGTTACAAGCAATACTCAATCTCTTTCCCTCATCTTTCCTCTTGAACAAAGGCCTCTAACCTGCGGTTTTAAGGTCAATAATACTGCTGAGGAGACACCGCCGTTTTTAGTTTCCTGTGGCTACAGGCTCCACTAGAACTAAAGATATAGATGGTCTAGGACAAGTTAAGGAGAGCAAAGCTTGCTCCAGACTTGTACTGCTTATTAAGTTTTATTGCCATTAGGCCAGAGAAGTTTAGCGCAATTGGTCTAGCAACAGGGAGTGATACGTGCTAAAAAACCTCAAAGGAATAGGAACTAGGAACAGCGGTATCAGTAACTGTGGTAAACTCCAGAACACCTTCAGGACTGCTAAGTCCTTCTAGGTAGTCAGGAACAAGATGTCGTCTTACATGGTATTGCCATTTTTGAATTAAGAAACAAGATGTCTGTTTAAGAGCATCAGTAGAGGCTCGCTCTTTTTTTTTTTTTTTTGACTTATGCTAGAACCAGATGCTTGCAAATGTTTCCTGTGTAACAAAGAAGGCTTCTTTCCCTTTCCTCCCCTACAGAACTGATTTAATAATAACTAACTTAATAATAGTGGCAGAACAGTTTTGTAATCTGAATGTAAATACTCTGAAGCATCACCAATGCTCAACAAGTGTTATAGGGGTTACACAAACACCAGCTTTAGCTGCAGGATGCCTTAGAGACAAGCCGGCTCCATAGAAAATGGGGGGAGAGGCATCTCCAAATACAGAGAAACAGCTCCGTAATATGGAGCACCTGAGTTGCCTCATACTCTCAACTTGCTTTCAGGATCTTCTGGATTCCTGTAGTCATAAGGGGCCCTAGCTTATGAATAGCTTGGTCTGCAGCTACAGAATTTGATACTACTTCAATTCAACAGGTTTGTTGGAATGGAAGAGAGAGGAGCTAGCTCTCTGTTGTGACACATTCTGGAAAACCACACAGGACCTGGTCTAGCAGGTATCCAAAAGCAGCTAATATTGTTTAGTCGTAAGCAGTATTTTCAGAGGCCACTATTGTCTATTAATGACATCTTTTGGTAGCTGTCCCCAAAGCTGCAAATAAATGTGGAACTTATCTCAAAGTTGAAGCATCTAAATGAGTACCAGTATGCAAGTATGTGAAAGTAGAAAAGGGGGGAAAAACAACTGAAACAAATAGAGATTAATAGCAGGATAAGTAGTTTATAATTACACACAAAACCCACTGCCCATGCTGGAGAGAGAAACAACAAAGGTAAAGAGGGAGATTTAGAAAAGTTTCCATCTTGAGCATTCAAAATCATTGATAATACATTAATGCTAATCACAGTTTGCATGCAGAAACTTTCTTAGTTTCTGTCACTGCCAAAGAGGTTATGTTCCCCACACAGGTGACTCTGAAATCTCACCAGTGAACGACAAATTGGAATACAGGAATCTCTTTGCAACACCATGTAGTATGATTTGTGGTGGTTATATAGACTAGGAAGGAAAAGAATTCAGAACCTATGACAGACACTTGGTGTGAAAAATTACAACTATAAAGGTCTGAATCTAAGCTCATTGACAATGTGATGACATTTGCCTCACTGCTAAATGAAACAATACTGTCACTGTTGTACCACTCCAAAGAACCTCCGTTGTACCAACAGCCTCCTAGAGTGTGAGTGGCAAAAGGAGGAATCATTAGCTGTTCTCCTTTACTTTGAAAGGCACAGAACTGGGCTTGGCAAGCTGTGTCCCCACACAAACTGCCCTCTCTTGCCCTTTGCATGCTTATGGGACTGCAGGCTTTTAAGATAGCTGTGTTATGGGAATGTCTTCACATTGCACTATGAAAAGTCTGCTAGACATATCCTTCATGCTCAAATTCTCTCTAAGATTCCCAAATAAATTTTGTTCTGTCGGCTTGATTTTTCTGCCCAAATTTTGCCTGGCCGTGCTCTCAATAATGTAATAGGTAATGAAGAGTAAAAATCCTGGCAGAACGTAAGAGACACACTCGGCTACTAAAATACTTTAATAACAAGTTAGTAATGCAATTCTACCTATGCAGGAAAGAAAATGTAGTGTACTTAATGCATGAGTTATGCATTATCTTATGTTAACAAAAAAATTACAAGTCCTTCTAAACCCCCTCTAGGGGTGATAGCAAAGAAAAAGAAAATCCTTACCTTAGTTGAACTTAAATGGTGTATTCTGTCGCTAGAATAGCTTTGGGGTATTGGAGGATCAGGGTAGTCGTCAACACTTTTTGATGCATTCTTTTTGATGACTTCTACATAGGAGACAGGGAAGATGCCTTGTCTGTTGGTTCCTGGTATTTTACCTTCATACCAGTTTTGATCAACTCGCTTAAGAAGAATTACTCTGTCTCCCTGAAATGCATTATGAAAATGAGTTATCAGCAGTTACATTGTAAATTCATTTTTTGAATAGCAGATATTATTTTAACACATAGTATTATTTTTCCTGCAGTGCTGTTTCCCATCAGTCTTGAGAATTGTCTCCAGTTTCACATTTCTCCTCCCATTTCTAATAACCATGTATACAACTACCATTTCAGCAAAACGGGAGGCTAGTTACGGACTGCAAATGGTATTCTTTTATCAGGGGGGATCTCATGTAGTTTCCTACTCTTGGTTGGGGGATTAACATTTAAACTTTTCCCTGGAACTTAACCTGCTTTAATGGTTGGCCAAACTACTAGCTAACACCCTAACTGTAATTATGCGATAGTGACTGCTATGCCCATTTTTCCTTAAAAGTGATAAAAGTTAAACAATGAAATCCATGCAAGTCCTTTGTTATCAGCAAAACTGCAATAAATGAACGTAGAAAGTTAAAAAATGAGTTCATGGGAAAGATGAGAGAAAGAAGTGCTTTTCCTGTGTGAAAAAAGATGGGCAGTGGTTCACTTACTGTTTTTAGAGAGCTTAGCAACTGAAATGGAAAACATCAACTTTCTATTCAAACTTTTCTCTGTAGTGAAACTTCATGAGCTACCCCCTTCTTTGTTTACATGATGTGCTTTTTAGCCATGTGCCTTTTTCTAACAAATCCTTCCCTATTAGTTTTGCATTCTCTTGGGTTTCTGTAGTTGATTTGTGGAGTACCCTAAAATTATCTTTAGTAGGATGGAAGAAAAGAAAACCAGTGCAAATTACTTTTTAAAAATGGACCAAAACTGAGCTGTCAAGATTATGACCACCACAATAAGCACAAAAGAGGATTAAAAAAAAAAAAATCATCAAACTGCTCCCAACCCCTAGTTCTCTAAGTTCCTATTCCCGATTTTTTTTTTTGTTTAGACCTCTTTGACATTTACCTATCTCAAATGAGTGGAAAAACACGCACTGTCTTCAGTGATGCTGGATTAGGCTCTAGGTCAGCATAAAAAAACCCCAAATCCTTACTCTTATTTCAAAAGAAAAACAAAAAAAAAGTAGTAAGAGGCAGAACTTTCCACTGGATAAAAAGTATATACTGCTTAACAACTAAGTGTATAATATCTGCAATAATAATGTTTCTGTACAGTGATAATATTCCAGTGTCTCACAAACCTCAGAAATTAGACATTTATTTTGCTCATGTACAATAAA
Source organism: Phoenicopterus ruber ruber (assembly GCA_009819775.1). NCBI lineage: Eukaryota > Metazoa > Chordata > Aves > Phoenicopteriformes > Phoenicopteridae > Phoenicopterus > Phoenicopterus ruber. The sequence goes on along the minus strand of CM020218.1, from coordinate 36,534,120 downwards.
TTAAAACCACCAGGATGTGTATAGAAAAGAGAAGAGAATGTTATAAAAAGTGGACAGTTATTAAATGAAATATTTGCAAGAACTGGTACGTTCACAAACATATCTCTGAGTCTTTTTTTCTGTATTTTTTATTTTCTGTATTTTTGTATTTCTTCTATATTAAAACCCTTACCAGGACAATCATGACATCAGGAAATAATTATTAAAAAAAGGAATGGATAATTGAAGTGAAAACTAGAAATTTAGGTGGGCAGTGAGCAGTTGTTTGCATATGCTAATCTACCACAATCCAGTTCACATGCACAACATTTAAACCATTTGCAGGTACCTGTGAAAGACTGCAAGCCAATAAGCTATTATGTTAGTAGTTTCCTACCATTACATTGCTTTGTGCATAGCAAATATTGAATGCAGAGTGCACCAAAGCACAGTATTTACCTATATATTAATTCTGTGTAGCAGTAGACACAATAATGGTATTTTGATAAACATAGTTCTAAACCGTACCTTTCTAAGCGATAACTCCACATTTGTGTCTGCGCTGAAATTATATTTGGCAACAGCTTCTCCAATCTCTCCAATCTGTGCAGGGGGAGGCGGCCTGGCAGGCTGTGCTTTTTCTGGGGGAGAAAGTTTCTAGGGAAAAAGAAAACCCACAGATTTTCATCATTCCCATGCAGTTTGTGGACCTATTACCCAAGCTAATTCAAGGAATTAAACTAGAGAACAAACCTCGACATAAGAAATTGGGAATATTCCAACTCTTCCATGGTGCTCACCCTCATACCAGTTTTGATCAATTTTCCTGAGGATATAGACAGTATCTCCTTTCTTAAAGGACAGCTCTCTGTAACAAATGTATTTAGATCAGATGTTTACAACAGCTTTACATTTAACTCTTCTATCTGCATAGTTTCCGACATCTTTACAGTTTGGCACTGAAACAGAATGTAGCAACTAAACATTTGAAGAAAAAGTGTCACAGCTGTGGTACATTTACCAGTTGATTATACCATATAAAATGAAATGATTCACATTTCTGAATCCGAGGTACTATCTGTAAGTTATATAGGCCTGTTTTACACTGCGATTCCAAGGAAGTATTGCTAGTTATTACCAGAGCACTTAGTATAGGGTCTGCTTGCAGGTATGTTGTCTTTTGGATCACCTTTTTAGATGCTGCTTTTATGACAGGCACATGAGGGGTATTTGGTGTTCTTTATGAAATCAGTAGGGAAAACTATAGAATATATCCCACATCTCTATGGCCCATTACTACCTTTTTGCAGCAGCACAGCTTGGCATGCTTCTGCTCTGCGCACTTTTTTTCTCAAGATAGCTGTTCAGAAGCGTGAAGAACACAGGATTATGTTCTCACCACTTCTGATACTCAGGGCCTGTGATATGCTTAATGTTGGATACCAAAAAAAGGAATTATCCAAATCATTAAGAACCATTTTCAGATCCCGGCCTGGGAGTTCTTTGCTATATCATCCATTTGGTTTTTCAAGAGCTAATCTGCTGTTCTGATAATTCAAGTAGTGAGTTTTCTACCAGACACAGCTAATGTAATTCTAGTGTCAATGTTTGGCCATATCTGAAGATCGTTTAAATGCCCTGGATCATCAGAACAACAGCAGGGATGAAACAGAAGCACTCTACTTTGACTCTCTCATATCCTAAAATAGTGTTTCCTGATTTTGTTTTTCTTACAGACCACTGTGGTTTGTCTTGGTATGAGACATGTCTGTGTACGTTAAGACAGACAGGAAGGTGCTGAAGCATTATACAGAATTTTGATAAGCACACTACGTATATGACAGTATTTTAAGCACTGTACCTTGTGTGACCTAAATACAATTCACAACAAAGAGTGTTCAGAGGGTGACCCTCAGGACCCGTGCTCTGGAATGCTGAAGATGCACAGCCATTCATGTGTTCAAACAAATACAATGGAGAATATAGTAACTTAAGACATTTTTATTACAAAATAACTTCTCACAGAGTTTGCTAATACAGAAACTACTGTGACAGCAAGCAGGCTCTGTACTTCCATGGCATTTGCTGTTGAAATTGTTTAGAACAGCAGTTAAATGCCACAAGTGCTAGAAAGACTTTTTTTGAATTATGAATTCTTAAATGAACAAAAGTCTAGTACTTACTTAGAAGTCTGAGCTTTGAAGTCATATACAGCTCTAGCTGGCAGTTTCTGAAAAGTAGGCAAAGTAATTAATACATTCAGGTAGTATTACTAGATGGTAAACATATTTCAGCTTTTAAAAAGGTGACCAAGATCCAAAAAGAAACGGACATGTGCCTTACAGTGGTTCTTGCAGAAATAGGCAATTAAATACACAGCTTCCTTTTTTAAGACAGTTAGGTGTTTGGGACTTAGTGTTTTAAAAATAGAAATAGCCGCTAAATTTTAATACAGACTGCTTTGCAATTTTAAGAGAACTACAAAAGTAAAAAAAAAAAGTTAACTAAATGCCAACGTGACTTGTAGGCAACTATATCTCTAGGTACAATGGAAATGCACATGCTTAATATTCTCTAATACTTTAGATGCCTCCTCTGTTAAACTTGTTATCTTTAAGCTAATTTCAACTGCAAATACTACATCACATTTTATATATACATATATATATAAAGGAAAAATTACTCTGACAGCTGGAAAAGGTTGGGAATATTTTAAATTTCTATAATCACATTCATAGTTTTAAGAAAGTCTGAGAAACACAGGATGAAGTGATCTCCGGAGTCACCTGTGCAGCGCTCTTGCTATCACAGCAATCACGTCGTAACAGTCCTCTCACATATTTATCAAGTTCTATCACCGAGTATCTGTAAGCTCAATATTGTTTCAAAAATAAAACTGTGAAACATCCCTACCTCTCCCCACCTGTGTGGCTGACACCTATACTTCCACTGTTTTCAAAGCTGTGCTGAAAACACGAACTGTGATCCAACCCAAGAGCCTCACTCATCCAAGTGTCTGCCTCTCATGGATAACCAGCACTAGGTACTTCAGAGGAAGGTGCCAAGGAGTGATTAGCAGTATTACGTGAGGATATTTGGTAAAGTGATTTAGTCTTTCTCTGCAAGTACTCGCGCAGATGAGATCGCTACGTTTTTAAAAAGCTCTCTCTAGGATATACTAGTGACTAGAATGAGCTGATTACGCTATTTCTGAGAGATACTATTTGTAATGATGTAAGGGTACACATCTTTTTATAAGAGGAATAAAAAGGGACACTTGTAACTTTTGCATTTTACCTTTCTTCCAGGCCAGATCTTCTCGCCTGGGTTCTCTCCCTTCTTGTCATCTAAAGGCTAGCAAATTTAGCATACCTAGAGCATTGGTTTTGCTACAATAAAAAAGTCCCCCAAGTTATTACAGGGATCCTGTCAACTTGCATTTTGCGATACTAATACAATTTTCCATTACAGGTCTTCAAATAAGATGGCCTAAATATAAAAGCATTTTTCTGTTATCTGTTATTTATTGTTGTTGCACTACCTCTTTGTCTGTAGTTCCTCTTCTCTCCCTTGGAGTACATCGTCCCACATCAGTGAAAGCAGAAGAATAGCTTCCAGGAGACTCCTGGTCTACTGAAAACAGAAATTACGTAAAACTATGGCAAATTAAACAAAACCGTTCAAATCTGTGATGCTGCTTGGTTTCATTTAGGAGGGTGAAGAGATATTGAAATCTATTATTTTACCTTTAATAGAACAAAAAGCACATATGACTGCTAAAGTGCACCTTTAAAGAAAAAAAAAAAGATACTGGCTCTCAAGCAAAGGCAAAGGCTGTCCTCTGATCCACAGCAGAAGAATATACAATAGAGGATCGAGAGCGCAAAATTATGCCTCACTCTACAAAGGGATGCACCGCTACAGGACCAAATGGAAGACATGACAGCAGTACTGGGACTTCATCAGGTTGCAAGAAACTGTTTCGGACCGCCAACAATATAAACACGTAATTACATGCACAAAACATGATTAAAGCATGCTTCAATGAGAAAATAGTGAAGAAGAATTATTTCCTCCTAAGTGATCTAAGGTGCATTTCTACTTTACCAGGGGCACTTGTTAGGCAGCACAAGGGAATTTAAAAGGATGTTATTTCATAAAAACTACTTTGTTTTAAGAGATGGAGTACAAATCATTACTCACCAATCTATGTGGCAGATTTTCTCTAAAGCACAGTTTACCAATGTTTATTACAGGATGGTATGTTATAGGCTGGTGAATGCATCTTTTCATGTTTTAATAAAAATAAAATAAAATCTTACACTTTTTATAGCTCTGCAAGTTGCCAATGTGAAATGAAAATGCAACGGAATTATTTCAGTCCAGAGGATGAAATGAACTGCCTCTTGACTTCTGAGATTTACTGTTTCAGTCTCCTGCTGCCACAGTGATACCTGCTAGTGGAGCCATGTGGCTGATGTTTGTGTTCCTTTGACTTCATTCACACAATCTGTTCTTACCAAGCCCATACATTTCTAAAGAAGTACAAGTGGGGAAAAAAAAAGAACTGAAAGCATCTCATCCATTATGTTGGGGTCTTACAGAAGAAAGATGTAAATCATCTCCAGTGGGCTGTTGGCTAAGCCACAAAAACTTGAGGCTATTGATAAATACAGTGGAGGCAAAAAATGAGATAATTGTATTATTTATGTCATTGGTTATGAGCATGTCATAACCAACAAGTATACCACAGTCACAGTTCTGGACAGCTTTCTTGATATGGCATGTATCTGTGAATGAGGATCTATGCTCATTGCATAAACCTAAAGATATAATGCCTCCAAACACATCTATTGATTTTTTTTTTTTTTCTTTAAACTCTAGCAGAAAGAGAAGGACATGGGAGGGGAGGAGTGAAAACGCAGCAGCTTTAGGAAGAACCATTTCCTTTATTTCTGTACAGTTCCTTATGCAGTCAATATTGGTAGTTCTCAGTGGTTTTTACTATGCCCTTGGGGTCTCTGTGTGGATGGTGGCTGTAAGAGAGACACACAGATCCAGCAAAACATGAAACTTCATTAGAAGTAGAGCTCAGCCATGACTGGTGCTGATGGAAGTCAATGGAATATTCTGCTGCACTAATTCTCCACGCTACTTTAGGAATATTAATGTTGACAGAGCGTACCACTTTCCTTATGGCAGGCTCCTTCGTAGCTGCAGAAGCTATTAGGAATCCACATTTACTCTGCACTGTGGATTTCCTTATTTTCAAGGATGGGAAAATTCTCATTTAGCAACTGTGATATGTGACCAGCGTAACTTCCAACAACTTCAGTCTCATTGTGTAGTACTCCCTGCCAGGGTTAATCATGATCAGGACTCAACTATGGCTAATTAAATTCTGAACAGCATTTTATAGCTGCTTTTTTTTTAAAACAAATTCTCTGTTCTCAATAGGTCTATTTTAACTAGTTAAGAAGATATGGTAGCAGCTTCAATTCTGATTTCTCTTAAAATACATATTTACTAGTGTGGTGCTTGCAAAAGTTACAGAAAAATGTGAGATTAAGGATAAGTAAGAAAGACAGGTCTGATCAAATATTGCAGAATTGATATATTAAGGACATTTTCTCTTACATTCATTTGTGATTTCAAGAACAGCTTTGTAATGTCATGAAATTCTCAAACATGCTCTGTCACAGAGGATTGTATGTCTAGAAGCAGAATTCTTTAACACAGAAATGTTACCATTTAAAAAGAGAAATAAATGATAGACTTGCCAAAGACATTTATCTAAATCATCTGGGATACACCTTTGTGCACTCCTGCTATGAATCTAGTTTGCTTCTTTTAATATTGCAAGGTTAAACTTTAAACTCATTTTAAGCTCAAGCAATTTTTTTCAGAAAAAGAGAAGCAGAGCAATGAAGAACTCAAAGTAGTAACTTTAAAACCAGATCACCGTCAAGACAGACTTTCTTAAAAGTTATAGTCACCCTGACGGTTTCATTCAATTTTTGATTATTGAGAATTTCCCTTTTAACAGGATAAGATATTTCTCAAAACTTCATAGATATATTAAAATTATATGAGAAGAACTAGTTTTGCTGCCACAGAAATTGGAAATTGTATTGTTTGAACAATGGAAATGGAAACTTCCTAAAATGACCTTAGGGTCTATTCACAAAAAGTAATATAAAGCAGTGGAATTAGTGTATTTTCATAAGAAAACAGAATTTCTATTATACTGGCAGAATTAACAGCATTTTTTTCACTTACATGTAACAAAACATACAGTACAATGCAGTTTAGATGCAGATTTTTTTTTTTTAAATAATAAACAAATGGCTATCTCCATAGTTTTCTATTTGACCAGCATCTTATAATGCATGCATTCACTTTCTGTAAGGTCTTTTTCTTGGAGAAAAACCCCGACATTGCTTAATTTAATTATACCATTGTAATTTATAGCACTAGTAATTTATCAGCTGAAATACACTGTTGTTCCAGTTCTCTAGATTACTCTCTTTTGTGAATAGACAGCAAATTTATCTATCCTCATCACCTATGTAAAAATGACATCCTTGATTAAGAATTTTGTGGGATGAAAGCTTCTTATAGATGACACAAATAAAAATGGAATGAGAAAAGGTGGGAAATACAGGGGAGTAAGGTTGGATGAGTAAATCACAAGGATAGAGGAAGAAAGTTAATCCACCTTGGAAACACAGTGCACTATCATTGTTGTTAGTTGCGTCCATGTCTGGAAAAGAGGCACTAAGAGGTAATCTTCCACAATCATTCTGGTACAGTGGGCAATGGATAGCACCATCTTGAGGCAGTGGATGAAAAGGCTGGTGCATGGGACTCTTTTTCAGAGCTTTAAGAGATGAATTCCTTTCTGGAATGTCTGGCAACAGCTCAGTAATAAGTCTGTGTAATATACTGTTGTCGGGCAAGCTTCCCCTTCTTTTTTCAGCTTTAATTTGGTCACAGATGTCTTTAAGTGCAGAATCTAGTGCTTCAAATACAGATGACTTGCATTTTTTCTTTTCAGTTTGTTTTTTAGGAGCTGCACTTTTTTTCCTCCGGAAAGGCACTGGGCTGACTAGGAATGCTATCTTAGAGAGGCCAGATTCTGCTTCCTGTCTCCTTGGATCTTCAGTGGTTTCTTGTTTAGCCCTTTCATGTTTTAGCATGGTGGTGAAGCGGGTGTAGGACGCTGGGCATCGCCCTTTGCAGGAGCTGATGAGATGCCGGTGATGATGGTGGTGGTGGTGGTGGTGATGGCCTGATCCATAAAAGCTTTCAGATGATGTGAAGGAAAAGTGGTCAAAGTCACTTTCACTACAAAAGGATGAACCCTCTATCTGGATAAAGTCACTAAGGTCAGAAACCACTCCATCTTGATCACTGTCTGAAAAATCCATATGCGATCGTTGTGGCTCATCACTGGTCACTTCAATATGAATTGGCACCAGGGTTTTAGACTTGTAGCTCCGTTGTACCTGAGAGGGATGTCTGCCTTGATTTTCTTCTTCCAGCAAGGATTCGATAGAAAATCGCCTCTTTGGACATAAGCCATTTTTAGGAGGCTCTAGTGTAACAGTTGACAACATTTCATCACCTAGGTTCGGCATTGATTTTGACTTCTGAATTAATTTTTCAAATTCAGATATTCTGGTTGGCACCATGTCTCTGGGCACCTCTTCAGTAGAAGACTCTCTCCAGCCTTGAAGAATACCTTTGTGCTGTTCTTTTTCGTACTGCAGTATTCTGGACTTCACAGAACAAATCACTTCAGAATTCATCAAGTCCTTGCGATTGATGCGGTGCATCTTTTTGTACATTTTTAGGAAACCTGGGGCATCATGTGCAGATCTGTGACGAACTCTTGACCTACTACTACCACGGCCCTCAGGAATATATGGGGAGGCCCAGTTCATTGAGCAAACTTCTTTGGAGTCCTCCTCGCACAGCAGAGAACCCATGCTTTCAGACTTGGCCTGTGCATCGGGAAAGCTATCGCGATCATCTGTTAACAGATCATCACAGCTACGAGATTTTCTCTTTGGAGAAGCAGTTTCTTCTGTGCTGCTCCAGACTTCTGCATTTTGACGAGTCATTTGCCAGCCGTTCTTGTAGCTGATGGCCCTTCTTGAATCGTTTGGAACAGCTAAATGTTGTCTGTAAGTGCTACAGTAATCTAATTCATTTGAGGTGTTGTGGTTGTGCACTGAATAACTTAAAAGGGATGGATATACTTTGCTAATATCCCCACCTTTATAATCCATAGAGCAGCATGGTAAAAAAGAGACATTGCCAGAAATTAAAAGATTCAGAAAGTTGGAATTAACATCAGTATTAGAAAGACTAGAAAAGAGACAGCAATTAATGCATCTATCAACTTAGGTCAGTACATAGGTTGCTACAGCCTGGGGCAACAGAGCTAATAATTAAGTTATTTTCCAGCTGTAAAAATGTACTCATGATAATTTGAACATCAAAAAGAATTCTTTATGAATTATGGAGATGCTACCCCCTCTGCAACCCCCCTGCCAAAGCAACATAAGAAACCAAGCATTAATATTGATTTTGATGCAGGTCAACAGACAACAAAAGCTGCAAAGGATTTAAAGATGAAGCCAAACAACAAATCTAGACCTCAGTCAAATAGATGACTTTTCCACCTGTGCATTCTGAAAGAATCTGTTCAGAATTTTTGAGCTGAATAATGCTCAGATTGTTCACAGCAACTGCATATTCTAAGATAATTAAGATAAAGATCTGAACACTCTGAAACACTTGAGTTCAAAACCCCTTCTGATCAAACAGCTTATGACGTGCTGCTTCTTTAACAAAATGGTTAATTCCAAGAAAAAAAATAACATTCTAGTAGGTTTCATAATGCTGGGAGAGAACAGAGTGACACAGCTAGGTCACCTTCCAGAAGTTAATTAGCTGTGGTAGATGGGGAAGGGAAGGATTTTCTAAAACAGGAAGTGTTTAACTCATGGTAAGTGCTCGTTATCGGTGGTGTAGTCAAAGGTAAATGCAGGTAAAATGGCATTTACCAACTTTTCAGTGCCTGGCTTGGCACATCAAATGGATGAGTTTACCCACTTTTTAAATTACTGCTGTAGCACCGAGTTTAAAATACGTTTGCTTTTCCATCACTTCACTCTTAATATTCCTTGCTGCTTTTCTTTGTATGATGCATTCTGTTGCAATCTGGATATTACGTTCTTTTCAGTAGGAATTGACTTTTACAAAGTTTTATACAGTCCCTAATACAGCTATAAGCCTGATTAGAAAGTAAAGCTACAAAATATAGCAATTAAATGAATAATGATAACTTAAACAGAAGGAGACTTATTGTATATGATGATATACTGTATATTACTTCTATCATATGTTTTACTGGAAACCTTTTGTCTTGCTAAAAAACCCCACCCAAACCCAAACCAACAACTGATTCAATTATCTCTTTTCTGAAGAGACATGGAGAACAGTAATAGAACGGTAAGTTACTTCGAAAAAGCAGCTAATTAGATTGTATATGCTGTACTAAATACTTCAAGGATTCACAAAATCAAAAATCAGACTATGGATGTTTGCTTGATTAAATTAGGTCCTGATTACTGACAATGTCTAAGACATCAGCTATAGATTTGAAAAGTCTACTATTCTAGAAACACATCTTTAATCTTATATGCTATTTGCGTTGATTTACTTTCTGTTTATAATGAAAACAGTTTTAAAATCACAATAATCTAGTAAGGGAGTAGTGGAGTTAATAAAACTTTACGGGTTTACATATCTTGTGGTGCAAATCATAGTCTTTGTTTAGTCAATTTTCCTTTGTTAGAATAAGCAGTTGAAACTGGAAAATCCTCATTACAGATCCAGCTTTTCAGCTTAAAATCACACATGTAAGAATAAACAAGTTAGCCTTTCATGAGAGGCTCAAAGCCTTTCCTTCATACAGTAAATCTCCCAGTGAAGTGCATGGAGCAACAGCAGACAGCTGCATTTACTAACAATGCGTTGTACAACACATCATGGGTAGTTTCCTGCTAACAAATATGCTCTCCTCTTACCTTTTGCTCTTGATGGAGAAGAAGGAGACGAGCTAGTTAAAGGCTTTCTAAGGGTGGTATATGGGCCTTGCATATCTGTACGGCCCAGGCCAGGCCTGTTTGCATTCTGATCACTGTGCACCCTCTGATGACTTACAGCAGGTTCCGACTTCCTTCTTTTTCTGTAGTCACTCGCAGTACTTGCAGAACTACAGAAGTAAGCAGTATTAGCAGCAGTCTAATTCTGAGATCAGAATTCAGGAATTTAAAAAGTAAGTTCATAATTATATCACTGGTTTATAGAGTAAACAATGCCAGAACAAATACATCAAAAACACGTAAAGGGGAGAAGCACTGGTCTCAGACATCTTACAGCATATTTCATAGAGGAAAGCTGAATTTCTTCTTCACCTGACTGTTTTAAAGTTTTATACAAAATTGCGCATGTCATCTTCACAGTGAAGGCTTTGAAATAAACGCATCAAGTTTTTTTAGAGCATTTTTTTGAAATACTCTAAAAATATCAGCAACAAATGAAATAGTTTTAAACTGTTTCCATATCCATTTTGCTGAAGTAGCAATAACATACTGCATTTAAAAATTAAATAAAATTGTTGATTGAAAAGCCTTTCCTTTCAGGTTTTTCCATACTTCTCTTTTTGGCATTTGGCTTTTCCTGATTTACCATGGGCTGGCACTCTCCCACCCTGCTGGTACTTTAACCTGCCAGGAGAAGCCCACCAGTCTTAGTACCGAAACAGCACCAGGCTCTGCCTGGGCAGCGTGACGAGTCTCGTCTTTTGCTGGCAACACAGCTTGTGTGAGGTATGATGTAGGCAGGAAAGGGTAGTCACAATGTAAACTAAGATCATAAACATTAAAGAAAATCCTTGTGAAAGGTCAGAAGATTTGGCTACTGACATGTGTGTAGCACACTGGGACCTACGTGGACAAGTGAAACAATCTGGTTGTTCAGGATGCTGAATGGGTTATTACAGGAGTTACTTTTCTAAGTAGGTAATAACTATGTAAGTAGGTGTTATAAAAAATAAAAAGGCAGCTACAGAGAAAAATTTGAGTGGTGAGTTGCCTTTAGTACTAGAAGTACTAGAAGTTCAGCACAAAGATAGGAAAAAGAGACTGAGAACAGAGGAGGTAGCATGCCTAGGGAAACAGCACTGGAAGTGCTCGGGGCAGTAAGGTTAAATGATAGATCGCTGCAGTTGAGACAGAAGCTCAGGGACGTCAGTGGGAAGACCCAGAATACAGCATGGCTTATTTTGAATGTAAACAGTAAGTCCTTGTAAAACAAAAGTAAGAATTGAACGTCAGTATCAAAATGCGAACACCTTCTCCACGCATCTCTCCATTTTGTCAGTAGCTCACAAGGTGAATGTTACAATCTGACTCTTTAAAACATCTGCTGGCTTCAGACCACAAAGAAAACCCTCAGGCTGTATAATGTGCGTCTATTGAAATCACATATTGTATTTCTTACCTAGAGGGCCTGTCCAAGCCTTTGTCTGTTGAATAGTGATGATATAAAGAAGTCTGTGAAAACAAACACATGAATCTGTTACATGTCTGTATTTGAAAAAAGGGTGATGATTTCTGCTTATCATGTTTGATTATGATTGTTACTCTGTGAAAAATCCTATAAAAACAGACTATGATGATTACCATCCTGGGCACTCCAGCATAGATACTGCAGTACTTCATGAGAATAGTTATGCAGTTTTTAAAAAGCATCACTAGATTTCATTTCATATTCTACTTCAGTAATGTTTTTTCTTTTAAAGCACTACTAAATAATAATCCAAAAATCATGCTGCTTTATACCCTTTTCAAAAATAGATACAGAACAGCTGAAACAAAATTCTACTATGAAAACATAAAAATCTGAAAATAATTCCTTCACGCGCAAATGAGGTCTGCAGAGCTTCTCCCCCCTGCCCCCCAGTTAACTCCTCCAAATCCCACAATCAATTGTGGCCAGAAACTTTTTGTAAAACCCATGATGTTTGTGGCCTATTGTTGACCACCTTATATTCCTGGTAAGAACAGAACATTAACACAGAACATTAGTTATTGCTTATAGAGTTATGGAAGCAGCTACTGCACAAACTGCAGCAGATGGAATGGAGTACTGCTCCATAATTTTATTATTAATACAAAGTAAACTTTAAGTTACCACTAATTATAAATCAATCATTTCATACATTTCAAGTCTGCAGTCAGAATTAGGTAATACTACAATTCTGGTAACTAGGTATGAATCTAGAATGAACTGCATAGTCCCTGGGGTACTTCTTCATGGGTACAAAGCAGCATGGTTCAAAGGTTAAACTTGTTTTAAGTTCCTGGCATGTAATTTCAGAGCTAACCTGATGGACTGGAAACAGAACTATCATACACCTTTGTAAGCTGCAGGAACTATTTTTCTCTCTATAGAAGCCTTCTAGACTTTGTATGGAAAAATGTTTACAGACTTTTCTCTGTACAGAAGGACCGCAGAAGTAATAGCACTCATGGCCTGTGTAAGTGCTTTTTTTGTTAGATTTTTTTTTTCCCCAGTGATTTGAATTGCAAGTTCATGAATAGGAGTTCACCCATATTTGTTAACTGACACTTACGTATACTTCTAGAAGTCACACGTAGTCTAAGAATATTTGGGAACAGATTTCATGAGACTGTACACTTTAAATGACATTCTACAGTAACTGTTGAAACTACTTACACAGGTGGGGCACTATGAAGACAATACAACTGTTCAGTTAGAGTTCATTTGTCAGTAGCCTTCGTTACTTAAGACCTCCATCACATACCAGGTGATCCCATCAGGACACCAACTGAAATGTTGATTTCTGGATTATACTGAAACTTATGATACTTTGTGGCAGGGAGAACCACGCAAACACGATACAACATGGATCAAATGTTATCTAAAACTTGAGCTAAGATCATTTAGATTTTCTCAGTAATTTTTAACTGTAGTTTAATTTAAATCGTATTAAAAATCAGGTAAAAACCTTTCTGGCTTTTGGTAAGAATGGCAGCTGAGATGTAAACAGTTAAAAGATGTTAATAATTCAAAAGACTTTAAAGTTACTTTCCATAGACAGTATGTCCTCTCTAACTATTTTAAGGTGATCTCTGCATAGGGTTTCAAAATGTTTATTTTTTCTAAACAGAAATTTCTTTGCTTTGTGGACAAGTATTCAAGTATTTCTTCTGTGTTACTACTTATTACTACTATTATTCTCACTGTTAAATACCGTTATGTTCATAAGCTCCAGTTTGGATCAGAATCACTTGCTGTATAAACAGAAAGGTAGCATCCCTCCTCAAGTGAGATTACAAATCTGGGATAAGTGATCTATAAAGAATATGCTCACTGCAAAAACCAGTAACATAAACCTGACCACTAGAAATGGCAGAACCAGGTTCCCTGATAGTTCTCTCGAGTCATACTTGGCTTAACTTGTCAAACACTGCGGCAGAACTAGCTCTAACATGGATTTCTATTAGCTTAAGCATTACGAACATGAGCTGCATCCTGTCAGTAGAGTTTGTGCACGTCTCTTGTTCCTCTTGATTTCAACAGAAATTTTGAAGGCAACAAATTTTGAAAACAACATTGGGTTGTAACGTTGGCAAAGAGGGTTATAGCAACTCTGATGCTTCACCAAGAGACAGCATAGGAACTGGCCTGTAACTGAAGGAATTTACTTTCTGGCCTATTTCAAGGCTTCTTGGTGATCTTGGACAGTTCAACATGGCATGTTTTCATCCCACAAACTCTCACGTACTTTTCATTTGGGGGGAAATCTCAAAGTAAGCACATGTCTAGGAAAAAAGGAAACCCAAGGTTTTGGTTATAACTACTTCTCCTCTTCCAATTTATTTTGAAATGAAATAGACTACTGGACTAAATCATAAAACCATGATGATTGTTCCACTTCATTGTTTTAGTCACTTGTGTGTTTAAACTTGCTAGTCTTTGCATCTGTTCAGAATGGAAGCATTGTAAGACTCGGATAATACCTCTAAGAGTCATGTGCTCTAGAAGTGATGTGTCTTTGTGAGACTTTAAAGTCTCTTTTTTAATATTCTGTCACCACATTAGCGGCAAAGCTGAGGCAGTTTCTCTGCTGCTGCTGCAATTCTTACCTGATGGATACTGTTAAATTGTTCCTGTCAGAGCTCAATTAGCCCAAAACCTCTGAAACTGCTTCCAAAGAACAAATGTAATTCCGTTGTAATGCACTACATTGTTCTGTATGACAAGTATTTTGTTTTATAATAAAATAGGAAACTGAAAGAATAGATTTGCTCTTTTTCTCATCCTTATCCTTCCACTGCTGCACTGTATCATGGGATTTCAGGCTGTAGAAACTGATGCTCAAGTTCTGGCAACACACAAGTCTGCTTCAGTGACTTATGCTATGGATGAAAAGAGGGGAGCTAGAAACAAAAGCTCCAAAAATTACTTTAGTGCTATGCTAAAAAAAAGGGCTACTTGTCATGCGGTCATTTCCAGCTCATCCAATACAACCTTCAGACACATTAGAGGAGACATGACCTCCTCTATTCATCTGCTTCTCATTTACAGTAGAGAAAGATATGCATGCAACCCACAGTCTGTGCACTACAGTAGGAAGGAGGAAGTGACATTAAAAAAGTACCAATAGCAGTATGCCCACCTGCTAGGAATTATTATTGTGTTTATTCTTTGCAAATTAACATGTCCTCGAGCAACACCCATCTGCAATTTCCAGCCTGTGTATGAAAGATCTTCGTACAATCTGGGAATTAAGCTGTTACCAAGAGGAGCAACGTGAGGTAGCGGGACGTAGCCCACATTCTCAAGGAGCAGGGAAGTGTGCATCAGTGATGTCAGGAGGATGGCTCCCTCAGGGGGGCAGGTCTGCTGTAGCAACAGCCTGTTGGAAGCTGGAAGACTACCAACATTACTGATCATGTGCCTGGCTTCTCCCAGTGTTAGGTGCTTCCATCAGTGAAGGTTTGCCTCACTCATACAGTGATGTATCCCTTTCCCAGGTGGCTTTCTGTGCAGTGGTGGTCCACATATGCTTTTTTCCATGATGGGAAGACTGTGGAATACAATCACGTTTTATCACAGCATCTGATTTTTATTTGCTAAATTTGCCAAAACCAACCTATTTTTCTGCAAACAAATATGAAGCTCTCTCTTGCAAGTTTCATTTTTCTACCAAAACACAGATTTCAAGGTTTGGGTTTTTTTTAAATCATCTGTCATTGCATTGTTCCAAGCTGATAAACAAAGTATGCATGACACTTTAAAATGAAAAACTGATTTGTGGATTCAAATGTGAAGAACAGAAACAGGTAACTGTTGACCGAAGTATTTTAAGTACTGTAACCTAGCTCATAAAGTCAGTAGACTTAAACATTAGAGAGAAGGGGTACTGTGAAACAAAACCATACCACCTGCTCTAGGAAAAGAGTAAGGAATCAAATATCCTTTCCACAGGCAGATTAAATAGAAGCCTGTGTTTTGGAGCCAGTTCTGTTATGGAGGTGTGCTGATGATCATCAGATTTTCTCAGACAGCCAATAAATGTGCTATTAGCACTTAGGAAATTATCTCTATTTTATTTCTCAGTATTTGGAATGCGTATGGGGCTCATCATGAGTGCATTACTGTTAACCTATTCTGTCTAAACAAAATATCATGGTATTTGTTTTTTAAAATATATTCTGAAGAAGGTATTTATTCCCAGAGTCTTTACTGTTCATGCAGTTCATATTTTCAAGATTTTCTTTACATCTTCTGAAAGCTGAAGACTACTTTATGACAATTCTCCCATCACTATCCAACTACAATGATTTTAAGATAAATATCTAATATTATGAGGTCTGTCTGCAATAAAACCATAAAAGCCAGCAGCAGAGTTGCTCACACCAACAGCTAGTGTAACGGCATTTCTCCTCGCTTTTCTACACAAGAGTGAAGCAAAGGCCTCAGGTCTGTGTGCTTCCCTGCACTACCCACAAAACACACATCGAGCCTGTTCTGCAAAATGTCAGAGTCTTATTTCAAAACTGGTCGCAATTATCAACCTCATCTTTGTTGACCAGTCATCGCCACAGTCCAGTACCAGGAGGGGAAGGACGCTCGGGCTCACAGGTGTTCTCTGTTAGAACTGTTGCATGAGGTGACGCAAACATTGCTGATTAATTGTCATTGCGGGGTTTCTTGCGCAGGTGCCAACCCCTTCCATTGGAGGCTGGACCAAGACCATCTGTCACGTGACACTGGCCAAACAGCCACGAGGCAGTGGTTACTTTCCACCACTTGTAATGGCTCCAGAGCTATACAGACCATTACGTAAATCCCAAGAGCGGCGTAGCTCCCCATTGCCTCCTATGGAAGGCAACGAGTAAATCACGCAACTGAAAATAAACCATAGAGAACTTCTTTATCCACAGCATTCCCCAGGCCATAAACAGTGTGTTAGTGATCAGCCTAAGACAGCAAGTGTCATGCCAAAATTGACTGCTGGGTTACTATATGGCTTTTGCTTTCCATCCTTTAAGATGTTCTTATCACCTTGAGTGTAACTTGCCCTTTTGCCCTTTCTTTGATGCCTCCTTTGAAGTTTTTTCTATATGAAAGATACTGTATGTTGCACATTCTACAATACTGATTTTTACCACAGGCACATGTTATTATATATAGGCTGTGTGGAGTTTATACCTTCTACCCACAGGTAGAGCCACACTGATATGGTGAAAGTAAATGGTGGATATGGTTGTTTTTTACTGTCAAGAGTGGGTACCACTGGTTTTAGCTGTTCAATCAGCTCTTGGGCATTTATTGACCCATGATCCCTCCAAGCCACTTCCAGGCGGCCCAATGGAACACATCTCCCCCACTCCCCCATCCCCAAAGCTAATTAGGCATCTTCCAGAATATTCAACACTGCCCTATATGGATAAAGGCTACGAGACAAAAATAATTAAATATTGGAGACAACTACCCCAAACTACCAAATACAGACTTTGCTGAATACTTCGATTTGGTTCTACTCAAAAAACCTGTATATATATTTACAATTACATCAATGTTTTAGCTGTTTTCATGCATCAAGGCTTTAACGGTGACTGAAAAAGAAGTTAGGAAAAGTAGGCAAAAGTTGAAAACAACAAACAGGCTTGTTTGCATGATGGTTCTAATACTTTAACAAGTTAGTTTGAAGTATTCCTCCCTCCAGAAAAATATATAATTTGCTGTAGTTTGTGAACATGCTTTATCACATTCAAAGATTTAAAAAGTTTCAAAATAACAGATAAATGTCTTTGTAAATCAAACAAAGAGAAAACCAGTATTACTTAATAGTAATTACCCAGACCTACTGAACATGATAGTATTTCAAATAATCATGCTAGGGCTTTTAAATTGTCTTCTCTGATATATCGAGTACTCTCAAGTATTAGGGAAGGCCTAGAAGCTTCTTGTCTTGGAGAACTGGGCCCTAATTTCACAACCATGAGTTTTTTCCAGATTTATAGAGTTTAAAACCAAACTAGAGTAACTTGCAAACAATTAACAATTTAAGGCCATGATTTGTATTTAATTTTTGGAGACACTATGGAAGGTGAGAGTGAACCATGAATATGAATGAAGTAAAGCCACCATATGAAGTAAAGTTGTTGTTACAGGATTCACTGACTTTGGCCCTAACACTCTAAAAATGGGGAGGGAGGGGAGAAGGAATGAAAGCCTGAATCTCTCCCACTCAGAGTAGGGCAATGACAGCCCAGTACCTGATCTGCATTTTATTTGGATTAATGACAGTGACTGTCAGTCCTGCAGTTATAAATTTACAACAGGATTATTAATTGCTGTATTTCCTGATTAGCAACCTTAGTCATAAATACTTAATTGGAGAAACGATAGCTTAGCCACAAAGGCTTTCACTTGACGTATAGAATTTGCAGTCAGATATTTTAATAAGAAAATACTACTGTGTTGATGTATTAATTGTGTCTGAAAGCAATGCACTTGCCCAACTCTGAAGAAGTGGGAATTTGTCAAAGAGTTAGAGACGTATGGGCTGTTGTGTAATTCTGAGTGTTAATCTCTGAGTTTTGGGGATAAGGACTCACAGTTCCTAGGATAATAAGATCAACATCCAAATGCACTAGTGATCTGGAAAGATATGAAGACAAAGATACAATGATTGTGAATTAGAAATGCCTCATAGCTATCAGAAGGAAACCACTAAATTTTAACAAACTTTTTAGACATAAATGGCGAGCACTCCAACCCTTCTTCCCAAGAGAATCATCTGAACAAGAATCATTCATTTACCTCATCGGAAACACCAGAAGAACTGTCTTGAACATAGTCCAAAAGCTTTTTAGGTGGCTGCATCATAAAAGCAGAAGTGTAGAGATGAAATGGAGTAGAATCAATGGCAGCAAGGAATGAAACATGTGGAGAAGGTGACACAGTTAGAAACTAAGTGTTGACAATGTCAGAAACAAAGAGTGACACAGATGGGTAGAATGGAAGGAAGAACGTGTTACAATATTTTTTAAATAATAAGCATCTTAATAAAATGTTAGTAACTTTAGGTGGTAAAATTTACAACTGGAATGGCTGAATAAATACTAGCAGTTTTTTAATACTGATGAGACAGAAGAGCGTAAAGCATCACAGTTAAGTTCTGCTGGGAAAAATCTCAATATACTTTATCTTACAAGAGACACTATTCTCAGGTTATCATGATCAGTAAAATATTGTTGACATGTAATTCATCAGAAGAATGTATCTGGACTGTTTCTGTCCACCTAGAGGGAGGAATGACAAAACAGCTTGAATGGCTAGATAAAAGGAGATAAAAAGTAATCCCTGAGTATGTGATACATTATAGACCACTGGACAATAAATTAAACCCAGGTATATTTAACTTTTTTTTTATTATTATTTTCAGGTGGTATTCAATTGGTAATTTTTTAAAATGTTATGATTAAAAGATTAAAGTTTTAAAAGAATGTATATTATTTGCTTTCTCTTCTGCTCTCACTGAAGTAGCTGGGAGTTCCGATTTTGGCTTATGGCTAGCTACAAAAGGACTACGATACCTGGTTCCCAGAGTGCCCCCTCCAGGGCCCTCTGTCAAGTGCTCAGGCTCCTCATGTAGCCCGGTATGTCAGTAATTAGCACGCTGAGGGGGGCTCCAGAGAATTGTTAGCTAACAGGGAAAGATAAGAATGGGAATGGTTTAAATCCTGATACTCTCAAGCTCAAATGCCATGTCTATTTGGGATTTCCTGCCTGTGGGCAGGTGGTTTTTTCCTGAAGCTGCCCAGGATCCCAGGGAGCTATGAGAATACTTAACCAGAGCGAGGGAATGCTGGGGTTTACTTCCCTCCTTTTTCTGAGGGGATCTGAACTCACATCTTCCACCTGTCTGGAAAGTACTCTAACCACCATGTTAGACATTCTTCTCTGATGAAGACATTTGTTATCTTTTTTCCTAAAGATATTAGAGCGTACAGGAAAGAATTTGAGCTCCATAGAGCCAGAGACGGTGTGTGCAAAAAGCAAGAGCAGGTGCATCTCCAACCTAATCATTCAGGCACTGCGCAGGGAGGAAGCGAAACCTAGTTCTCAGTCTTGCTTGGACAACGTTACTGGTTTATCCTTGCATAAAATATATAAACAGCCTTTGGTGCTTACATCCAATTAAGCCTGTGGTATTTGCAGAAGAATTGTGAGTGCCTAGGCAACCAAAGGTGAAAAACACATCTCTCTGATGTTTAGAAGTTTTAACCAAATGGAGCTTTTCAGGTTTATAATTTTAACCATAAATGCTTGCAGTAGGACTAAGGTAGCATCTGTTTGCCTGAGTCCTTTTTTTGGACCTGGCTATTTGTGAAAATCGGAGCAGAACTGAAGTCTGTTTGTTCAAGCAGGTGTCCAGCTTGAAAACAGAGCAAACCTGTATCTCTGCATTCGGGTACAAAATACGTATTCTGCATGTATGCATATAAGAGGAAAAAAAGGAAAAAATCTCAGTACTTACTGCCATAATCAATTTGTATATGGCTGCATGCATTTCAATTTAGACACATTCCTTCAAGTAAAATACATGATTTGTAACTTAGCATCCCCTAATGCAAACTGACATGTTTTTATGTTCTGAAAGACTGTTCAAAAATAATCCAGCCAAGTGCAAAAGATTTAAGAGACTAGTAAACATCTGTTTAACATGCAATTTGTCTTGTTCTTAAATATTTACACACTACTATTTGTCTAATATGTAGTCCGTATTAAAGCTATTAAAGCCACTACTCTAGCAAGTTAAGGGTCCACTTGAAAAATAATAGCTATATGCATGAGATGACTTTATTGACCTTTCTCAAAAAAAAAAAATCATATTAACTTTACTGGCATACGTTTGCTGAATTTGGTAATTTGTAAATTCCTCATTATAAAAATATTTTTCCTAATGTTTAAATATTAATATTCTGTCCTCACTTACCGGACATCCAAACTCCAGTTCTGAAAAGAACTTATACCAGGGTTCGTTTTCTAAATCTATGTCATCTGGGTTTATGCGATCAGTCTGGAGCAGTTGTGAAGGAGAAGGGAAGGAAAAGGCACACACTGAGCAAAGTGGTAGAAATGCCATGTCACTTTAACAACACACACACACAAACACAAAACAAATATGGGGAAAGGAATGGAATAAAATCAAAGAATGAAGATGGTATTTAAGATAGAGAATATTCTTGTTCAAGAGCTGTCATTGACTGGTAGCTTTAATACTTTTCTTTTTGTTGCTGTTCTTCCAATGACTGGAAGACGTTAAACATTTTAAAATTAGTCTTTTAAAGCTAAGAGGGCTCTTTGACCACTTCTGTAAACATCACTGCATTACTTAAGTACATTTAATGCTACTAAAGATTCCTTGTTAAGAAGATGGTTTAAATGATTGTCATCTTCAGCATAGGCAAGAAAGTGCCCATCGGATCAGCAATGAAGACGTAATTTTATCAGCATTGCTTTTGGTCATTCCTTGTCTTCTCACAAAGCATGTTAATTCTGGATCTTGCTGTCTTGAAGCAAGCGCTAAGCAGAAATAAGGAACACGCATCATGCAGGCATGACTATATTAAAAAGCCACTTCAGCAAATGAAATGGAACGGGTATATTTTAAATCCTACAGTCAAAAAATAGGGAACAAAAAATTATGTATTCCATAATATTCGTTTCAGCAGTACTTTGTAATGCTTTATCTCCCACAGCCTTTTTGACATAATGAAGCATTTTTTCCACAGTGAAATACACTGTTTTCATCTGAAAATTCTCACAGCAAAAGGATAAAGTAGCAATTGAAGATAGCATTAAGAAAATTTTTCAATGAACAGAAGAATAATTGACAGATTTATTCAAGTAGCATGAAAACATGACAGTGCAAAACAGCAGAGCTCCCAATGGGATAGCTAATCAACTGTAAACTTGGCTGCATTAATTATTTTCTAAATAGCTCCAGTTCCTTTGTTGGATCTGATGTAAGCTGTCATGCAGCACAGAATTACAGTGAACTGTTGGCTTAAAGATCTCTGAAACAGAGAAAGCCTCTTGTTAAAGATATTTCTGAATTTAAAAATTGGTCCTCCACAACTGTAATTATCAGAACTTAGACACTAATTATGGTGTGACCCAGAAAGCAATCCTCAAGGAAGACGACAGGGTCCTGCATGAAGAATGATACTGGTGATTAAGTATGTAACACTTTTTCCTCCTGAGGCAAGCTGTCACCAATGGACCGGAGCAATCACATACAGCTATTTCTGTTTTCTGCAAGAGATAACACCATACTCTTGACCATTCCAGGTAATTAAACATCTTACAGCACTTTTCTTGCTGCCTTTGATGTTACTGGAACAGACTGCCAACTTTGCTCTGTTGAAAGGTCAACAACCCTCTTGAACTACCTTGGTCCTCACATATCTATGAGCTGGTCATGCAATATCTGGACACCAACTGTTGTTTCATAGATTTATCTTCACAATGTCCCTTTCAAGTAAGGGAAGTATTATTCCTGTGAACAGAGTGGGAAGTGAATGCCAGTGATGAACAACTTGCCTGTGCTCCGTAGCAGGGTTAGGAGTGAAGCTGCTCAGGAGTTTTGCCCTTACATTTCCACCAACCACAGACATCCACAGCACTACTACTGACAACTCTTTCAACTCAACTATACATACCCAAGTCATTAGTAGAAAACCACCACTGAAATCAGTTTCATGAACTTGCCAGTAAAGATTTGTGACCTTAATAGGGACTGTAACTGATTTAAGAAAAAACACAATTCTTCCACAGAGATGAAGGCATGAGGGCAAAAACTGACAGATTCACAATGCAAAAGATAACTTCATTATATATCAACTTGATTCCCATTACAGAGAATGCTTGGCATATTCAGAGTTTTTTGCTTACCTTAAAAAAAAAATCCACAATTTAGATCTGGATAATCTGAGAAGACAGTACTAAACAATTGCTTTTTCATTATTTCTCCAAACTAAGTTACAATACGTTGAAATATTTAAAACATGTTCTCATCTTCATGTGATACCAATGAATTAATTTTCATGGACAGAAATGTTAATATCAACAATTGGGTGCATCTACATAAAATAAATAAATCAATCCCTTGAAGTGCACATGGTGTGGAAATTGTGGAGCTGTTGGCACTACAAATTCAGGCCTACTGAGATTACTTGCTCGGGTAGCCAGCATCAGCCTTGTGAGCCTCAAGGTCCCCTGGATAGCAGCAGCCCCATACCTACACATTGATGGACCACTGTCCCTTCTTGCAGGGAGCCAGAACACACCGTCAGACCAGCTGGGCTTCCACCCAGCTAGCCAAGGAGATAAAAATGAGAATGGGAGCTGGCTCCGCTTTATCTTCAAACACTCCTGCAATTAGTTGAAAGCTTAAAACCCCCTGCATTTCTGCTTGTAAAGAAAAAGCTAGAAATAGTGTATTTTATGTAGTTTCTAAGTGTTTGAGTTCTCCTCATGTAGTATCGTGCAAATAAAATGAGAGCATGAGAAAGTATGTGAACTCCATGGACCCAAGTCCTACTTTTATTTACAGCTTGAACTGCAGAGGGCAGCAAACAAAAAGAAACTGAGCACTAAAGTTTGCAAGTTCACTGCTGCCTGGCAGTTCTAGGGAGGACTGCATTCCCTGTGCTACCAAGATCAATACACAGGCAATTGATTTCGCTGGCTTTCAGATTCAATTTTGCTGATGGACCTTTTTCTATTATCTCCCCTTCTAAAAGGCTTAAAATGAACAAATCATTTTGACTTAAAAATCTGATCAAGGCTTGGTCTCACAAAGTATCTCCCAAGCTGCTTGAACAGAGGGTAAAAGCAATAAGAAGGTAAATTCCCTTTTTATGACTTGTCAGTCAAACCAAGTCACATTCCTATACTCTTATCCTAAATATAGTAATTTAGCGACATTTTCATTACTTGTTGAAAATATACTACTAAAGACCACTAAGTATCTTCACTCTTTTTGCCATTTGCATCAGATGGTCAAACACAGCACTGCATCAACATACTCAAAGAACTCTGATGTAGTTTTAACAAAATACATCTATAGTGTTGCGTGCAGCTTTGCCTGTGCTTGATTTGATATACACAGGGAGACATTCACAGGTAATAATCAGAAGTGTGCATTTAAACTGGTGAGTTAAATGGTTCTCGCACAATCCGCATGGTCAAATTAATATTTTGCATTTGCAAGTTCAGACACCATACTGAAGCCTCTTTCAAACAACAGACTGAGATGTTTCTCATCTATTTGGCTTTGGCATTTTATTAGCTCTAAAGGAAGTTTGCTTTTTCCTTTTTTTTTTTTTGACTACTTTTAAATAGCTGTTGTAGCTCCAAGTCCACTATCAGATTGACTCAGTCTCTCCATAACTTTATGAGAAGACATACTTTTTAATGTCATATCAAAACATACCTATATGTGGAATTCCTGATTTCACTGTAAAACACACTGAGAAAATATTTCAGTTGACAAAGTGTTCCTCAAGTAACTCTAACAACGCCAAGCAGAATATTCTGATAACCAGCTTGAGATGTCAAAGGTGATCAAATTTGCATACTCTAAGGAAAACTTCAAATTTTCCCCTACAGTAAAAAAAAACCCAAAACACCAACAAACAGCAATCGTACAACATGGTGCAAGCCCAGTCTGTTTCTGCTATTTGACAAAGCAGTAATGTTTTTTTAATTTATTCTGATCATGAATGTACATATAAACTTGCATATAAACTCAGTAGAAAATTTGTATACTGAACATATATAAAAACATCTAGAACTAAAAATGTAACCTGACAGTTTTATCTGACTAGCATGTGTGTACTTTCATGCTTAGACTAAAACACCTAATGAAAATAAAAGCATCTATTGCTTGTCCCAATTTTACAAAGTCATTCTTTACAGTAACATTAAGATTTTTCCTTACTTGCTTTACTGTGGAAATAGAGAAATGCACATGTATGAAGGAAGTACTTCACATATACAAGGTTGAAGCTAGTAAAGAATAAAAAATTTAACTTCATATCCATATGAGTAGGATTAAATTATTACACTGCAATTTACATATTTACTGAAAGTAAACACCCATTTTAGGAAACAAATCCATGGTTCAGATGATATTAAAGAAGAGCATTTTATTGAATTGCAGATATTGGAGATGGAAACATTGCTCAGAACAACTTATGTACCACCTTACAAAATGGTAACATTTTATGGGCTTATTGAAATGGGAAAAAAGCAGCTGCCACATCGTTGCTTGGAAGACTATTCAACAGCTTAATGTCACTTACTCTTGGTTGTAATCTCAAAGCACCAACACCAAGCCCCTCCTTTTTGTTGTTGTTTTATACCCTTACAAGTTCAAATTACAGAACAAAAAACATTAATTTCCTGTTTCACGACAGAAGGCTGCTACATGATCCTGCAGCTTGAAATTACACTCATCTTTTTATATCCATGACAAAGATAACAATCTATCCCCAACCAATCTATCCACTTAATGTTTATTACTAGGTCATTTTTTTTAGTTTTATTATTTCTTACATTCTTTTGATCTACTGAACGAGGATCTGCTGAATAATATTTCCCACTAAATGTTAGTTTTACATTGAATCTCATTTTATTATATTCTTCCCATGTTTCCAATTTCCACATTAATCACAACTGATTCCAATGTAGTATCTACGTTAATAATGGGAATGCTGATCCTTCAGATCTCATCTGTCCTGTTTAGTGTCATATAAGGTAGTTGTAAATATTTTTTTCAGATCATTTTACCATCAAAACTCCAATCCTGTAGACATGGAACTGATTTAATTTCAGAAAAAAAATTTAAGATTTGGAGTGTGGAAAAAACTCCCTTTGACTTTTTTTGGTTTTAGCAAAACTGATAAAGTAAGAATTTCTAGTTCGGATGTTATAAATGTCCATCTTTCACAATATTAATAAACTATTTATTTTTATATTCCACGTTTTGATTAATATTTTCTTTCAATATAATCCGAACAATTTTTTAGACAATAAAAATCAAATCTTTTGACTTTATCAAGATGAAAGACTTAACTCATGCAATACTAAGGCAACTGAGAATTTGGAGTTCTCATCTGACTTTCCCATTCAATGAAAAGGATCGCAAATGCTTTAGTGAAACCAAGTCTTTTTCTGTTTGTAACACAGTTCAAATAAAGCTAATCATCATCTTTATCAACACCAAAATTCCACACTGATAAAACTGTGGTAGCTTACTCCAACTATTCTTATATCAGTTAATAACACTACACTAGTGTCAGCACAACTTTCATCTCTTGTATTCTACATTAATTCCTGTTATCCAATCTTTTACAGCTCTGAATTATAAATAGACAAAAAACCTCTCCATTTTGTCCATGAATATTATTTCCTCAGCTTTTAAAATTTATTCTACAAAGAGATGTTTCCTTGTATTTACATCAGCTAAATCTCAACTTCTAGTCTAAGCTTCAGATGATGGAAGTGTGATCTTGCGCTTGACTGATGCTGCTCAGTAATTACAATGTGACTAAGGCTTTTCTGCATGAAAATATTTTAAGGACCGAACAAAGCTCCAAATCCAACCTCTTGATTGAGTACAACAAAAATAAAATGCATAAGCAAGTGAAAAAAAAAGGCTTCAGAAACAGTCAAGCAAAACTCACTTTTTTGTCATTTCATTAGTTTGCCAAAATTGAAAAAACGTATCTATGATCATATTCATCAGCACTGCAATTCCTATATGATTTTTTTTTCACATTAGTAGAAAATGTAATTTATTAGAAAAGCAAAGCCATTCTTGAAACATCACTTTATTTTTCTTATTTTTAACTTGAATCTGCTGTTGTTCGTTGGCATTGGAAAGGCTGGTAAATGACCTCAGTGTGTATAATGCAGCCATGGCAATCAAAAAAGTGCTCAGAACAAATGCCATCACCTTTTAAATAAAATTGTTAAGTTCAGCTTCACAATAAATACTAAATCCCATTTAATTATATTGATTTATTAGCAGTTCATCTAGAAATGCCAAATTCCTCTTTGAAAAATGCATCGGTTCTGCAAGAACTTAATTTCACAGAAACACAGCTTAGTATTTTCTAGCTAAGGAAAATTATAGTCCTGCAAAGACCACTAAAGCACAAGGGAAAGGTGCTTAATACAGATGTTTCACACTGTTGACATACTACATATTCTGGAATTCAGTTATTTGCTTAATTTATTTTAAATTAGTAAAATAAATGATATGAACAGGCAAGTAATACAGTAATACAGAAGCAAATAATAATACAGTATTGATTACCTAAACCCCTTCTTTAGAACTGGACTCCCTCAACTATTTCAACCTCAAAGTAAAAGCCCAAGAAAAGAAAATGTTGCCATTGATACATAACAGTTTTCCTAAAATAAGAAAGTATTGAGACAGCACAAAGGTAAATTGGAAAGGCTGGGTGAATGTGTCTTTCAGCAAATGAAAACTTCTGTTAACGGTCATTTTGCACGCGTTAAGCATAGCTTTATCAGACATGCTTGTGAAAAAAATCCACAATTGCAATCATTATTCAGAAAGCAAGACTAAAGACTTCTAATTACACATTAGTGGACACTCAGTAATCACAGAGTAATTGAGGCTGGAAAGGACCTCCAGAGGTCATCTAGTCCAACCTCTTGCTAAAAACAGATCAGGTTGCTCAAGGCTGTGTCCAGGTGAGTCATGAACACCTCCAGAAATGGAGGTTCCACAGCCTCTGTGGGTAACGTTGACCAGTATTTGATCAAAATCTCCTTAAGTGTACAATTAGGCACACCCTGAAATGCAAATAGTTTGTTTTCATGCATTAATTAATCGGATATCATATGTGCTGTTAATACTATTGAAAATGAGTGCTGGAGATACATGCCAATTAGAAAAAGCAGTTTCCATTAATTCACAGTTCTGCTCATCATCCATTAGGTTTGCAGGGTGGTGATTTGATTTCTTGGAAATAACAGAAGATCTAAGTTTAGCAAATAAGCCAAATTCACATTTTCAACACAACTATCAGGAAAGAGCAAAGAAATTGCTGCAAAATCATATCTGAAAAAGGAGTAGTAAATAATAAAAAGATGACTTTTCACCAAACCTCTTTACTGTAATTACCCATTTCACTTATGTGTCTTACCGGTCTTTCATGTTCAAGGATTGATGACTTTCCCGGCTCATATTCAAAAATACTTCTTGGTTCAGAACGGAACTTGCGGGTATCTACCTTTCTGTCAGGGGGATCCCAGTCATTTCTAAATAACAAATATGAACAATTAAGTTAATTTACTGTCATCTTCATCTGTTTTACAGCTCTGTGCAAGAGAAACAAGCAAACCCAAATGAATTTCAGCATGGTTTCTCTTTCCGGATTTCAGTTGTGAAATGTCTGGCCTAGCATCCCAATGTTTTAACCACTGTATCATCTTAACCTGTTTACAGCCAGTATATTCAGTACTGCAGGAAAAATACTAGGGATGTCCAGCCTATGTGATCACTCGCACTTTTCCTATAACTGGTAGATCAGTTTAAAAACTTCCCTGATATACTGTGTCAAAATACCATGACATGCCTTCTCAAACTGCAAATTTCCTATGCTTTTTTGTATATAGTTTTATATACTATACTAATGTATATGCCTATATGTATTAGTATATGCCTATACTAATATAGGCAAGTGGTAGATATTTTTGTCATCACACAATATGATAGTAAGTTCATATTGAAAAAGTTACAAAATTTTCAGAGACACAAAAATGAGGAATTATTTTAAAAGACAGTGTGAAAATCTAATAGATGCTCTTTATCCTGATCTGTAGCAGAACTACTCCCGAATATCCTTGTAAGCAGTATACTGTTTCCTTGGAAATTCGAATAGATAAACAAGAACAAAAATTTGGCAGTTGACTTTAGGACAGAAATTTATCCATTTTCTCTACAATTATAAATTTGCTTTCAATTTAGTAGTCCTATGCAAAGAATAAAAAGTAACCCCTACTACTCTATTTTTTCAGTAATTTACCATGTTATATTAATAGCTACCTACGCATTTTTGGGGGATAGTTAGCCAGTTACCATCAAAGTGAGAGTTACCTTTTCATGGCAGTTTTTGTAGTCACTGCTCACATTGCATTTGGAAAACTGTAGCTCACACATCTTTTATCTAGCTCTGTGTAAAATGACCCACTAGTAAATCAAAGAATGGGGGAAAAGAAAGGGGAAATCCTATCAGCTATTGTTTGTATTTACAATAAGAAAGAGCATACACTGATTAAATTCTATCAGTTCTATCAGCCTTTCTGATGTGACTTGGTTTGATGTGACCTGACATAAGGCACATGTCACATGCCTTAAAAAAAAAAAAAAAAAAATCTACAGAATAGCTTTTGTTTACAGTATGTTTGTGAGTGTGATTTCTGGGACACAGACACCTCTATTTATAAAACACCCTACATTTCAAGGGAATTAGTTCTACATGGCTCTATTGTTTATTTTCACTGAGGAAAAAATTACAGAGCAGAAAAGGTGGTATTTTTTGAGAATGAACAAGAAAACGGAAGTGCTCTGATCAAGTTGTATTATCCTGCAAGTCACTGAAGAAAAAAGGATGCTACTGAAATTCTGATTCATACTCAGCTCACTTAATTTACAATGTTTAGCCTGTAATGCCTTATGGACTATGTTAATGCAAACCGTATCTTGCCTCCCAGCTATAAAACTGTGATACATGAGGACCTAAGCCTCTTATGTGAGATTTTAAATACTCAGGCTTTATGGGCAATTAAAAAAAGAACCTCCCAATGGCAGGAAAAGATTGACAAGCTATAGCTGTCAGCAGCAGGCAAAGCATAACTAACATGTTTGGCATCCCCTGGCCTGGAGGACATGGATTTCCACTGCCTGTCTTACCATGCAGGAGATTAAAAGGAGAGGCTAAACACTCAAATTCAGTGCCGAAGGAGTTATTTTCAAGCTTGACAAAATGAACTGTAACAGGCCTCAGTTTCTGTGACCAAGGCATTTGGCCTAGCACAGGATGACGACTCACATAACTTCAGAGATCAAAGCTCAGCAGATTCTCATTTTGGTGCCTTGCTAACAAAATCTACGCTTCCGTATGACTTGCTAACAAAATTCCAACCTCGTGGCCTTTGGGAAGTAGCCCAACTCTAACCCCTAGCATTTCCTCTTGACAACCTGCTCTCAGCAACAGGAGTAGCCAAAATCAGGAACCATCGAGCAATCTCGTTTTCCTCTGCGGTATGTGTATCTGCTGGATTACCTTTTGGATTGCCACTATCTACAAATTTTTCAAAAACTCATAGTCTTAATTTTAAACACTTTTAAAAGTATGCTCTTTTCTCATAATATTTTATGCAAACTGCAAATTATTTGAAACTACTTAATATAATTCAATTTCTACATATACAAATGTTCACAACGTCCAAGCTGACAAAATGGGCAAATTCTGGTTTGTTGCTTGAGCGTAACCAAGAGAGGTGGGCTTGTAGCCACAAATGGAACAAAAAATGACCCTTTTTCATATATAACACATATACATACATACACATATAAATGTGCAATATAATATTATACTAACATGTAGTATTCATGAATATGAACACTAAAGAAAAAGCTTTTTGCTTGAGGTACTAGCTACAGATATGCTGAAGAGTCTATAGAGTTTGTCTGCAGGGCACTTGGCATGTTTTTATCAGAAGAACAGGCATTTTTTTCCTGAGTTATTAAGTATTAACATTTTCCAGACTGGACTCTAATCACTGGGACCTAGTTTTGCGCAGCAAGTTCAAAGCCAGAAAACCATGAGAAAACAGAAATGCCTCTTTAATCTGTAAACACCTTCTTGGTCTATCAAAATGGAGATGGAGATTTTAAAAATGGGGCAATAAAGCACTTCTGAGCTCTGGGGAAATGCGGGTTGACTGCTACGCTCTTATTACAGTTTTGCTCTTCCTTGAATTTCAATTTACAACCATTTAGATCCTTTTCTTTACTACTGGATACCATAAATGGCCTTTTGTACTCAGAGACTAACTATTCAGGACAGCTGCTAGAGCAAGGACTGTTCTGAAACACAACAAGCAGGACAATCCTGCTAATGAGAATGAAAATCTTAAATGCTCATGGTGGTATCACTTGTAAGAATAAGCACTTCTTTAGCACGCTGAAGAAACGGCAGGACCACGCATGATGCCCACACTACTGATGAAGATTATCCCCCATCACCTCACTGTCCCTTGAATAAAGCCCTTGAAGTCATATTATTCTATAGCTGCTATTTTATCCTTTGTGATATCCTGTAATTAGATTACTGTACATACCAAGAACGCTTTATGAAAATTTGCTAACTTACTTTTCTGGTGTAGACCTTTCCCTCAGACGATGTGGTGGTACTGGAGGTGGCACATGTGGAGGTGGTAAAGGGGATGAGACCTTAAAGGCATCGGAGCTACTGTCAGAAGCGCTTTTAGACAATGGTCTGTACGTCTGCGTCTTTGCAGCTGGGTGTGCCTGGGCAGAGAAGGATGGACTGTAGCTACCTAATATAAAACCAAACCAGAAATAGTCACAGCATGAGAATGAGTTTTAATAAAACACATTACAGAATGCTACCAGAACCCACAGTTATGCAATAAAGCTGCAAGGTTACAAAAATGTGTAGATGCATTTTTAAATGTACATTGCTGTACACTATGTAGCTCATTAGAATACTTCTTATATATTTCTATATAAAACTACAAACACACAGATAAAGTGCAGTACAGTTAAAATAAATTAATGATTAATTTGAGGGAGGGAGAAGTTAATGGCTGTATGTATCCATCAGAGCTGTTAATGACAGCCTGTTATTAATCCCCAGGCTCATCCTGCCTCTCAGTTGTTCTACGTTCAGAAGGAAGAGAACAGGCAGGAAATGCACATTTTTTTCATTGTTTTAATAATTACTGTTAGTCTAGGACAACCAGGCCATAGTGTATCTTGAAGAGGATCACAAGAGTCCAAACAGATCTCGAACAACTGATGCACAACAAATGCTCTCAACAGTACACAACAAGGCAGTATGAGAGCATGTCGAATGCAACAAACACTGAAATGGAAGAATTTTGAATGGCATTTTTGCACAAGGCACTATGGGGTTTTTTTTGCACGTATAGTGTTTCACACTTTCACTTTTTTTCTTGTAAATAATTTTACCACACAGTTATAATCTTCTGAAAGACACAACAATTACATATCTATTAGATGAATACGTCTTTCTTGCAGTTAAATAATGTCAACACCAGTGCCTATAGCAAAAACGAACAAGATCATAAAACAGTCATCTTTATTAGGCACTCTTACTGCATATTTTAAAAAGGTGTTTTCAGTACAACCTTTTTGTGTTCCCATCTATGTAATTAGCATTTGTACTTTCACACAGTAGTTCCTTTTTCATTTTGATAAGGAAAGGCTGCATTACTCACAATCACTAGTGAAAATAAATGCAATGTAATCAGAAACTACAGTATTACAATGTATTCCTTCTGCAGTAAGATGCCCACAGCTGCAATTCATTTCTGTAGCAAGAATGAAACCAAAATTAAACTTTGTTTCATTTGGGAAAAAAGGCATGAAAAAACACCGACTGAGATCAAACAAGACAATAAAAAGTGTTTATATAAGCATTATAAAAGCAAGCATTAATAGTTAACTACCCCTGTTACTTGCTGACATTAGCAAAAGACTCATTTTGAAGTGAGGGAATAATTCTTACCAGTACTGTACGCATATGCAGTATTATACATGTCTGTGTCGTCATCTACAAAAAGAAATATACATGTCACAGTAGTGCAACACATGCCAGTTTATCACAGCAATGCAGCTTTGTTTTTGCAAATACAAACAGAAGATGGGTAGGCAATCAAGCGCTGTGTTTCTTTTCCTCATCTCATAGGTGTTTTCTGAAGACTCTCTTTTCCCATTATACTTACCATAGGCTATTTTTACCATCTTATCGGTAAAATAGTATCTTCTTGTCATGTCACCCATATTGTATACCTACTGGTTAGCACCGAATTGCAAATCATAGCTTTTTGTCTGTTCTTTTCCCTTCCCCAAGCTCAATTTCTTCCTTTTGTCAGCACTCCTCTACTACAGACTATTAAGCTGTTGTTCCTATCACAAAAAGCAACCTCAAATATCTACTATGTGACTAGTGTTCAAAATAGATCTTATAAGCCAAAATTTTCCTGCTTACATTTTTTTGTTCTCCCACTAGTTCTGTAGGACCATACTGAATGCAAGCTCTACCTCAGGCGAATAAAATTCTCCTTTTTTCTGGAGGAGTAATGGGCATAATTGCCATTCATACAGTTCCTCGACATCCTTGGTGACAATCACGATAAAAGATGTTAACTCTAAAGCTAGTAATGTCACCAAAGCTCCATTTCAGCAAAACCAAATAAACTTTATATGAAAAAAATGCAATTCAGACAGAAATTGTATCCTCAAAACAGCCTGTTTACTAGCTTACGCTGTTCTAACACATGAGCCCTCTGAAAGAAAGCTGGTATGGCAGGAGGTTTACAGTGGCCTATTTCTCATCCCTCAAACTGGAGATGAGGATCACTTCACTGAGCTCCCCAGGGACATGGAATCATACTGGTTGCATACCTCTTCTAATCTAATTTTTGTTTAGTTTTAGTAATAAATCCGTTAGAAACGTTTAGCCTTTAGCAGAAGAAAATAGCACACTCTGCTGTAAAATCTATCATCCAATCTACCCATCTGACACTTGGTGACCACTTGTATTTTCACATAGCAGATAATCAAAACGCAGAAAAGTGCATTTTTTAATACCACTGAGAACAACCCAGCCAAGACAAAAGCATACTTACCAGGCTTATGAACCATATGGATTTGCTTGAACATTGTCTTGTACCAATCCTTCGGCCTGTCAACTGTCTAAATAAAATGCAGTTTTTAACAATTAACAAAAAAATAAAAATACCTATGTGTACAGATCTGATCAGACATTCAATGTTATTCTGGACACAAAGTCTATTATGTTTTGTCTCCTATTTAATATAATCATTTTCATACTATCTATTTCAAATGGTGTATTTATGCTTTTCATCTAGCTATTCCTGTAACAACTTCTGGAACACACTGAAGACTCAGTCAGTTTTGGACTCTGATCTTGGAGGGTACAATGGTTAGGAACATAAGAATTAGTGCTAGATCAAGAGTTTATCTTCTTAGCGCCCTATATTTGACAACGATGAATGCTGGATACTTTACAGGAAAATACAAACACCTCAGCAATTACAAGCATGTAAGAAGAGCTTCTTTTGAACTCCTGGCCATTTCCAACTTAAATTATCTTCAAAATGTAATTGTTAAATAATGCAGAAAAACTGTGGAATACTACTGAGAAAAGAATTAAGACAATACTATATTTAAGAGTTAATGTTTGGATTGTAAACAAACAGTATTTCCTTTTATCAGTTTTAAATTCTCTTTCCAGGCAACTTAATTTTAACTTATCTTTCTGTTCTGAGAAAAGTGAATATAATGTACCTTTCAATAACCACTCATTAAATTATACTTATCCTTACTTTTGTAAACTAAGCAATCCCAAAGTTCCCAAACTCTCCTCATAGCAACATTTGCTTGTGCTTCTAATTATTTTAATCTCTTACCGTTCTGCATTTTCTCTTTTGCTGCAATTTTCCTTGAGATAGGATGATAATATTTCAGAAAAGAAGATAACACAAAGGCAAACACGTTTTCAGTATTATTATTCTTAGGTCCTAAAATTTTACTTGTTCCACAGTAGTCAGAAAAGCAAGTTTTAATGCAGATGTACAAAATTATCTTCAAACCTCATGGTGCAGAGGGATACTTCAAGAGACTCCTCTTGATGTGCATTATCTTGCATTAGCTAATACTAAATCTGCAATTACTCTGCCCACTCCTCTTTACCATGAAAAGTGAAAATCCACAAATTCTTCTCTACAAAACAACCAACAGATCTGAGTGTGTTCACCTGGCTCCGTGCCATCTTTAGTGAATCACACTTTTGTCATAAATACTTGTTACAGTTACTGTACATAATTAATCTGTTTTGTTAACAATGGTGAGGTCTTATTATAAGGGACTAAGCAGAAAATGCTACTGTATTTTGAGGAATCAATATGAGTTCTCACAAAATTGCTGCTAAATGACATTTAAAAAAAAACTTGTTTAAGAGAAGAGCTGACAGTCAACTGAACAACTCGGGGAACTGCTGGGGAAGAAAGAAATTTAAGCAGCAGGCTATGCTTTTTACCCAGACCTGCTTGCAAGAGATGAAGGAGATACAGTTTCGTATCAAGATCAGTTCCCTTCCCCCACCTACCAACATTCCTGACTTCTGCCAAAGTGAAGATATTCAGAAGCAGATTTGGATCATTTTAACACTGTTTCCCTAAAGGTATTAAACACCTGTACTAGCAGAACTCTGGTAAGAATAATTTAGCTGGATTTGAAACAAGTATGCTGTTTGGTGCTCCAAGATCATGTATGTTCAAATGTTTACAAGGAAGTCCAGAAGGTCTGAAGGAATTCATGCTGATGGGCATAACCTCCATGGTACTCCTCATTTCCCACAGCACTACAAACCTGCAATGGTCCCATGATACTGCACCTGCCTTTCTGATTGTATTGGGCCAAGACGAGTCTTCTAATAGAGCTCGAATCAGTGATAGCTGAATAGATTGGAAACAGTGCATAAATATTACTGCTATGACCCTACTGTTTGTCAAGGGACAAAGGTGCATAGATATCTCTTTGCTGGATCCTCCTCATCAGTCAGGTCCTCCACAGATCAAGAGGAGGCTTCCACAAATAGATCAGGTATGGAGAAGCTCCCATGTGACCAGACAAGGTGGTCTCCCAACATCTTTCTGGACATTTGAATGTTTTCCTCTCATCATCTCCCCCTCAGTGCCCACCCTGGGGTTTAAAGCCTCAGTCAATAATTTGGCTTCACATTACAAGCAAAATAGGATTAGTTAAGGAACAGAATAAATTCATTTTAAAATACATTTTCTCAATTTATATTCACTGATCCCACATATCAACATTTGTTCGAGGAATTAGGAGTATTGACAATGCACCAAGCAATTCAGATGCCATCCTGCTTTGCATACATTATAGTTGTTGCAATTAAATATTGGAACACGGTATCATCATATGTGAATGAACAATCAGCCAAACAGTGTGAAGAGTCCATAATCACTGCAGTATTCTAATAATTCATCAGAAAGTATGCAATTAAAGGAGGCATTTATGACTTTCAGTGGACCTTTTGTGTTTTTTTTTTTCCTTAGCTAAAATATTACATCACTAAGTACGGAAAAGAAATCTGGTGGGAGTTGATTTTTTTTTTTTTTCATTCTTGGTAAATAGAGGCCTTTTCAGTCTACAGATCAATTTTGATAGCTAGACATGAAGCAATCATTTTGACAGTCTAAAACAGTGCAGTCATACTGCCTTCCATGAATCTGTTTTTTCCTTTCCTAGGACCCTGCCAGTGGTAAACTCTGGTGGTGGCGTTTGACTGAATGCTTCTCTGAGTGAATAGCATTTTACCCTCTCTTTTCCAAAGACTTCATTTTTAATGCCTTGGAATTTCACCACCTTTGGGGCAGGGCTTGGCATGGTGGCAGAACTTCGTGATCTGAATTTTCAGGCTTCAGACTTGCACCTCCCAGAGCTGACAGGAGCTCAAGTGGTATGGATGGAACATGCTGACATGGGATGGAGGTTCTGAGAGAAGGGAAAGCTTTATAGGAATCCCTCCCCTCTCAGCAGCTTTCGACAGAGAGGGTTTGCAGAAGTAGAAAGAGATGAGAACATCACTCTGCTTTCCTTGGCTAAACAGCTGTCACAAACCATGTTCTGAGAGTAAGGACAGACTTCGAGGAAATAAGCACAGCTTAGAAAATCTCTCTACTCCTGAAAAGCACTCCAAATCCGGAATACAGATACTCCCAAGTTCTTATTTACAAGCTTATCTTCGAGTAGCATAGTGTTTCGGAACACAGTGCGTGTGTGTCACCTATCACCCGTGAATCCGCATTTACTGCTTTTTTGATAGATTATTGCCATTTTCATAAATATGGAAGAGTAAGAAACTTTTAAACTTTGCATGCAATGATAAACTCAACTAATTTGAAAAATTCTTTCTCTCTCCAGATGGAGTGAGGCTGAACTTCCTGGGAGAAGATGCCTATTTGGACTGCTCACTGACCTTGGAGAAAGAACAAGTGATACATTCTACCTTCTACTGTTCATGGGAAAGGCAGTTACAGCACTTTCGCTTGTTTATGCCCAACAGCGCACTTCTGAGAGGCGTCAAGGTGCAGCATATTTGAGTCTTTTGCTGACAACTCTGTCACCTTTGTTCTTACACGACTGGGGTACACGGAGCTCAAATATACTCATGCACATTTAAAATGTAATCTCAAATTAATATCTTGAAAACAATCTCACTTCCAGCTAAGTCCTAAGTAAGCAGAATAAGGACACAAAGTGGCACACAAGACGCACGCTCACACACACATGCTAGCATAATTGTTTAACTCATATCTCAGTATTACAGAAATGATTCTCACAATTAGTTTAAAAGCTATACAGTATTTGGAAATTGAAACATAACAAAAATCAGAGCAAATCCAGCTGAAATATGTCCTAATTCAAACCACATTATGTTTGCAGGAGAAAATCTAAGAGACTCAGACCATACAATCTGAAAGTTAAATATAGGTTGGTAGATTGCCAATTCTGATAAACACACTTGAGGGGGATTTCTGTTATAATCTTACATAACTGATATGCACCCTATTAAATCAATCTGCTATTAAAAAAAAGAACA
Source organism: Phoenicopterus ruber ruber (assembly GCA_009819775.1). Classification (NCBI taxonomy): domain Eukaryota; kingdom Metazoa; phylum Chordata; class Aves; order Phoenicopteriformes; family Phoenicopteridae; genus Phoenicopterus; species Phoenicopterus ruber. The sequence continues at coordinate 36,496,492 of CM020218.1, read as the reverse complement.
AAAATAATTACTTTATCCTATATAAAGCATAGGGACATATTTACTTAAAAAGGGGGTAGGAAGCTAGAGCATTGTTGCAAAGAAATGTCTTCATTTTTAAAAGATTCTGATCATATTACTTTTTATATCAAAAATAAAGCAAGAAATGCCAGAGTTTCCCCCCCTTCTTACCAAAATTGTCCCCATCTTACCACTTATTCTGAATTTTTCCTATTGCTTTTCTCCATCAGTTCCTGATTTTCCCCCTAATTTTTCAATCCATTGAAGCAGTTCTTGGCAATACAACACAGCCTCGTATGTCAGTATTGGCAGAGAGGATACATCCAACAGCTGCTACATCCTTGCACCTCACAAAGACTTCACCTGCAAGGGCTCTGCCGCTTTCATCCTGGCTCCCACTCTTCTCACTCTTTCTCCGTCTAGCACAGCACTACTTCTCCGGCTGGGAAGGCCAGTGAGCCCTTCCTTTACAGACCTAGTGCAACTGCCACTGTGCTCTCTGGACCAGCCAGAAGAGGCTGCCCTGACAGCAGAGTGGAAAGAATGCTTTAGCATAGCGAAAACAAAACTCTCTAGTTCCACATCCTGGGACCACTCAAGCAGTGACTAGTGGCAGATTATCAGAACTGAGCTAGTCACAGTGAAAGGGCTTCCACACTGTTTGTTTAAATGTCACTCAAGGGCACAATGATTATATATTGCACTTCCATGAAAATGCTAGTCATTTAGATTATCATCACAACAAAACTATTCATTTTTACCCTGATGACATGAGAACCATTGCCCCAAAAAATGCAGAAGCGGGAGATTTTTATACATACACACACATGTATATATGTATACTTCCATGCACGCCTATATATACTATGTACAAATTTTACTTTAGAAATAACAAATCAAATGCAATTACTGCCTATCTCCAAAAGGCAAGAACTACAAGAGAAGCAAGAAAGAGACAAAGTTTTGGCTACTTCTAATTAAAACTGGAAACACGAGGTTGCCCAATTATGCTCCCATCAGCATTCTCCTCTTCCGTCAACACATGGTATTATATTCGTGAACTCGCTGATTACGCACACTGTATTCCACATTATATAAGACTAGAAGAATGCGAAAAACCCATTACCAACAATCAATTCATTGTATGAGTTCATACACAGATTCCCCAGAATTTCCTACCGTTCTAATTGCTGTAGGGATTCCAGATTCATCTACTGGGCCAATCCCTGCATAATGTGGAGCTTTAATGACTGTAATTTTTTTTTCTTCTTCTGAGGATCTACAGATTGGTATTGTACTGGTGGTGGTAGTGCTGCCAACAGTCTGAACATGCTGTGAGTATGTCTCTGTGGACTCTGTAAAGATAACATGACAGAATATTGTACAACGATACAATAATCGTATTTGGCAGTTATAACACAATTCCCCATTTCAGTATGCTGTACAAAGACTGACAACGATCTTAACCACATACATATACAACACTTAAAAAAATAAAAATAATCTTAGCTGGGGCTTTACCCTACTTAAAGTTACATTAACAGAATTATAAACTTATGTAAGGACCAGACAGACTATTCAACTCAGATAATCTTAGATCAGAGGTGCTTTTTCACAGCATCTTGCTCACCAAAGAAAAAGAGAAAAAACCCTAACCCCCCAGCAAAATCTATTGAGAAATAGAAGCAGCCTTTTTCCTATAAATCAAACTTACGCCTTTCCTGTCTACTCCTTGAAACTAGTGATATAATTTCAAAGCTTCTTCCCCCTCCAAGTCTAGCAAACTATAAAAAATTGCTGCTCTGTAAGCATAGCAACAGATTCCAAACAGCCCTCCACAAAGATTTATATATGTTTAGAAACATTAAGTTTTGATGCATGAATATTAAAAAAAAAAAAAAAAATTCTGACGTACAATTTTTGTCCCTTAAAAGTTATGTTGGTATGTTTAAATGCCTCTACATATAATCCACAAATATGGACCTCAGTAACTTGGCATCTGTAGAGCAATCTGATGATCCACCTACAGTACTTCAGGTGAACTGTGCAGGCTGCTACTCATTTGTAGTGACTTACAATATTTCTATACCTCTCCCCCAAATCTTCCTTTATAATTAAAGAAATTAATATATCACTATTACCATTTCCCTCTAAAATTCAGAGTAATTTATTTAACAAAAACCACCCCACTGCTGGGATGCGTCATGAAAATTTATACTGCTGCAGACAACGTGCTTTCCTGCATGCAGGAAAGAGCCCACCTTGTTCAGGCAGCATACTTCAGTAAATTAGTGAGCTGCTATGACAAAGCATCTTTTTTTGCAAGAGCAGGTACAGTGCTTGTGAGACATTTCCAACACAGGATAAATGAATGTAAGGAGTAAAAATAAATATTCTAACATGACTGGTGAAGATTACAATTGCCTTTTGTGTGACATTAACATCTGTTGATTCTTCTGAAGCAAAATATTTGAATTATAATAAAAATCAGCGAAAGGAGCTCTGGTGACTGAAAGCTCTAATTTTTATTTGAATATTTCTCCTCACTCCTACTGCAGAAAGCTGGATTTAGCAAGGCTGTTTCAGCTGTTTACTCAAGTTTGAAATCCTGTAAATAATCCAGTGCTACACATATATGGCGAGGGGCAACTCTGTGTGGCAAACGTCTGAATATTTGGGCTTTTTTCCCAAAATGTATGATGTTAAATTTAGAAAACATTTTGGATTTGATCCTTCACAGGCCTCAAACTGAGGTCATCAGTGGGGTTTTTACATGAGCAACGAGAATTAAATCAGGCTCCTATTGTGGAACACAAAACTTCAGCATCATACAAGAGTAAACGTCGTGGAAAAACACTTTACTTACTTCAGGTATATCCAAACCAGAATTGATAGGCCTTTATATCAGCAAACTAGAAGCAATCATAGAATCTACATTTCTGGGATGTGGAGAAACCCACGTACACAGTTTTTGTACTTGTACTTTTTGTACAAGACCTATCACCTAATTTCCTCGCATGCACAGAAAAGTAAACTCCAAGATCACATTCAAATTATTTTGCATGTATAGGCCTATCTGAATATGCAAAACTGGTAGAAAAAGCAGCAAGCAAATGATTGTTCTAGCAAAACTGGATTACACTGGCAAAGCACCTTTCTAAGGCTGATCATGTATTTTGTAAAAAAAATTAACAATGGCCTACAAAAAAAAAAAAATACATAAACAAATTATAGATTGACATGGCTTTAGGTGTCTGAAAGCCCAGAGCCCCTCCCTTTGTTGGCAGTATTGCTACTGAAGATTATGGAAGCTGTGGAGAGAACCAGTGTACAAAGTTGGCCCTTGGTTTCTTAAAGAAAGCAAAATCTGAAGGGGCTGCACAGGTTGAGCTATTTTGATACATGCTCTTTCCTTGGTAAAGCTGGTAGGAAGATGGCAAGAGGTCACTCTCACGCATAAGTAATAAAACTTAACAGTAACTCCAGTTCAGGATCACTACTGTATCTAACAATAAATGCTATTATTTTTTTGCATTTACTTCCCAAGGTAGATGAATAGACAATACCTTCATTATGGATATGAAGCACTCTGCAATTGTTTGCAGTCTTTGCCATGTGAAATGGAATATGTTGCGTAATATATAAAGCGAACATTCTGTATGAGGCTTACCCATCATCCTGCCATGCTGCATGATAACAATGTTGGAATTGAGTGAAGCTGGTGGAGGGTAAGCTGAAGAAGGGGAAAAAGGCCTTTGAAAGTGACTCACTGGGCTGGCAGCAGTGCCAGAGTTCCCATTCACTGTGATCTGAGCCTGAGAGAAACAAAACAATATCCCATTAAATTACACACAAAGCCCTCCGACTGCCATCCCAAACAAAGAGCGATGCAAGACTGTCATCCACACAACAATTACCGGTTGTCAGGTACCTAGCCATAATGGCATCTGCGTTCACTGAAACACAAACCTCATCACGTGGGGGGCAGAATGTGTTCCTTATATACCTTGTACCTCCCCCCTTCTCTCCTTGTATGTGCTGTCTGTGAAGCATGCTAAAGTGATGGGAAGGTGACAGAAAGACCACGGTCAAGGCAACACAGATGGCACAAACAAGGTCTGCAGAGGTCTGACAGCAATATAAAATGAAGATGGCAGTAAAAGTTCCTCTCGATGTGTGACAAAGGCTGCCTGCCACAGATCACTCACTCCAAGAGACATACTCCCTTAATGCACATGCTGAAGCCCTATTGATATTAATGGGAACTTCTGTGCGGACCGAAGGGAAAAGTCTCAATAAGACTTGTTAAAGAGAGTGAGTCAAAGATTCTTTAAAAAATGGAAGCCAGCTGGAATGACCAAGGGATGCTGACAAGTAATCTATCACAATATAAACAAACAGCACCAATAAAAAAAACCCTCACAACGTAACAGAACAAAATCAAATAAGTAAAATGGGAAAGCTAAGTAAACTGGCAGTATAGCAACATCACAAGCCATTTAGGCCTTAGTCACAAGAGGTACTTCTGAAACAATCTGCTTTCTTGCCCCCAGGTTTAGAATCTCCACATCTGGGCTGTAGCACTTTTATGGCGAGTATTGCAAGGATCAAAACAGAGATACTGAGAAAGCATTAAATGAAATAAGAGGGTGGTGAATATTTCAGCAGGAAAGAGAGAAGCGCTCTGTAACATCTCTTTTAATGCAGAACTCTTCTTTAAATCTGAACAAAATTAGAAGTGCTACAAACTTTGCTCAATTTTATATAACAAAAGAGAACAACTAAAATATGCTGTAAATATAAAACATGAGACTACCTGAAGCAGCAAAGCATAAGTAAAAAAAACGTACTAAAAGGCATATTATTTTTACATTTAAAAATAAAATGGTTCATGACCTCTTGTATACATTTGTATTTCAGAGATTACCGATTTGATTTGAAATTTTTAACGTCTTGGCCTCCAATAGCTAAGACAGCAAAACAAATTCTGGCTCCTATGCAGACATCATGTGAACTCCTAGATGCATTCAGGGGTTTCTCACTTTAAGGATGCCTGTTTTCAGAACTGAGCTGAAAAGTTTGTGTTGTGGTGATGTCTCCATTAAAACTTCTGTGTTTAAATGCTTCCTCTCTTAATAAAATCAAGAGCCAAAATGTAAACTAAGTTGGCTTTTCTCACACCATCCTCTCCTCCAAAAGAACCTGAAGCTGGAAGAATACAAAAGCTACATGAGCTCAAAGATAGCATTTCAAGAGGTGTGAAGCCATGTTTTCAGATGAGGCTCCTAGATGAGGCCAGCCATCCTACTCTACTTCAGGGGTTCACCCATTCTCTTTTCCTGCATGTTGCCTCTTTGGCAAAGCTCCTTTCTAGGGAAGGTAGGGTGCAACTATGTCCAGAACCTTATACCTTCTTACTCATTTACTATGGCTTTTGTTTCTCTGAAGAGAGGAGTAGAACTAGTGCGAGTTCTATGTAGACTGGAAAGCTACTCCTATGAATTTCTGTAACAAAAAATTAAGATATTCTTGTGATGGGCTTTACCAAATAGCTGAGTTAGACAGTAAGGCTCTTACACTAAGTAGTATACAAAATTATGAAAACAGCATCCACACAAGTAGCTGATGGACATAAGTCATAGATGTATATGTGGCATGTCCATATATGACATTTTTGGGTTTGCTTCTAAAGGTTTGAGAGGCTATCAGCTCAGCTATAATTTCTTAGTTCGTAATGACCTTCTCTTTGAGGAAAGTTTCCATGAAGGTGGCTATTGCATTTGTTTATCTGATGCATCTTGCACTGGTAAGAGGGTTATCTATGAAAGGCAGTTTTGCAAAGTTTCAAGTTCCAAGGGCCTTTCCCGCCCTTGGAATCATTTGGGAGCTATTGACATTTCAATCTGAGAATGTAATGCTTTAGTTCCAGGTGACAGAGTTTGTTCCCAGATCTTACAAGGAAGTGAAACCTTTAAGATGCTGATTTGTGAATTAGACCTTTTACTTTCCAAGGTAATCTCCTTTGTGGGAAAATAAGATGATACAGAAAGTAACTATTTCACCAAAATGCACCTATTTCCCAGCTTACTGGGAAGATAATAATCTCTTTCATGCTGTTCATTTCCCTAGGCTCCTCCATTTATTTTCTTCTCCAGTATACTTTACCTGTGCTCCACTGCTAGCAGAGCCACCCACTTCTGCTCCTAGGTAATTAAACTCTTGTAAAGATTCCTCCTAGGTACCAGGTTTAAACTTCCTTTAATTTGCTTGAGCATCAGAAAGAGCAGCTGTCTGGACTTCTGAATCAGAGCAGAGCAAAGCATCTATTTGGGACTGGAGCTGCTTTCTAACTTTCTTTCTGCTGAGGCAGGCAGCAAAGGGAAAGAGGCCCCATCACGGATGTCTGAGCAGTTCCATGCAACAATGCTGCACAGCATACCCCTGGCCTCAAGACGCTGAATTAGGCTAAAATACTCAGGATCAATTCTTGAAGCTCGAGACAGTCCCGAAACTTGGGAAAAGGCAAAAATCTAAAGTGTTCTTTCATTTCCAAGTTTCCATTAGATTCCACAATTTTAAACTACATAAACAAAAAGAACCCATGAAAATTACTTTGTGAGGGAAATGTTCATAATTGGAATAGAATCAGAAAAAATAGTTTCCAAAACCAGCTGTTCTCCGATTTTAATTGCAATTGTAAGCATAAGCCCAAATCAGAATTACTATTCTCATACTTCAGGTTTTCAAAGAAGCTGTAATCTGTGACTAAAAGTATGGTCAATTAACCACAGTTTTATGGTTAGCTCTGCCTTTTGCCTCGAATATTTTACAATTTTGTTGATTCAGCTCTTCCTGATGTTGTTGCTTCTTCTCAGAAGATCTGCTGTAAAACCTTTTTGCCTAAGCCCTCATTAAGGACCTCAAGAATAAACAAACATCCCCAGTGTGGACATAATGTCTTTGAAAACATGGTTCCGTCTTATGTGGGCACAGTGCTGGATGGCACAATCCTGTATTACTTTTATTGTTCTCTCAGCAGTTTTCATCTACAAAACCAACAGGAGTCTCCTTTGAGAATGAAGATACAGGAGCAAAGCCACTACAGCATATGTGCGTGCCACCAGCTTCCCCATTATTTTCTCATTTCACGGATACATTTATAGTCATCTGGCCTTCCTCTACAGAGGATGGGAGACAAGGACTTTTCTACACTGCAGAAGTGGGTTTTGCCAGCAGTTTAATTTCTGTGGGGCTCTTAGGATTGTTTGGGGATTTTTGTCCTTTGGTGGGAGACTCATCCTTTCTCTTTATCCATTAATGGCAAACAAATGTTATGCTCATCCCTGCCATGTCTAAGAGAAAGTGGTGGTCAGACCTGACCGTAACATATCCCTCTACAGGGAAACTACCCAAAAAAGGAAAGAGGGAACGACTGTTCACTTTAGCTTACAAAAACGGTGCTCAAAGAAAACAACTACGGTTAGCTGGTTATTTTAGAAGTAGGTTAGAAAAAAATATAAATGTTCCACACTTCCCATAGCTAGTAAATGGTCATCTAGTGATTGTGCCTTATTTACACGTACCAGTCTATACTGATTATGGTATCTTTCGTTACAACTACTGGGCTGTATACAGATTCACAGTACTGACTCTTAAAAAAAAAGTTTCAGAGCTGTTACAAGAGTTAGGAATGACAGCTTTTACATGCCTGTTTGTTTTTTTTTTTAACAGCATCCACAGCACTGACAACAGATTGTTGACTTTCCAGGTGACTATGTGCAAGCTTGGGCTCAGAGTACTTTTTATAAAATATACATGAAACTAAAAATATATACACTGTTCTTTTCAATCTTGAAAATGATAGCATGCTGAAGTATTTGTACAAAGTTTGAATGCTGTTGCGACCCAGTAAAACTTTGGTCTCAGAACATCTCTCTCTTGTAATTCAGCCACAAGTTGCTCAATTTAAATGAAGGCTTTGTTCTGACTCATTTTAATCGTGCAGATAATCTCAAAAGAAATCAGAAGTGATCTGGATTTGACCCAAATTCCATACCTTCTTTTGACCCATATATGAGTGTACTAAGGTACAGAAAAGTGAATGTACATATAAAATGTCTAATTGCATGCTGTTTTTTTCCTTGACTTAACCAAGAGAAAAGTAACAGGACGCTTGGGAACTACAAGATTGTTTATGAAGTTCACTCCTGTAAGAAACTGTGCTTGGGAGAGGAAAAGGTTAGTCAGAGGAGAGAAAAACAGTTTCGTGCAGTCAGTGGTCATAGCTGGGGAAAAAACTGCGTTAAATATTGTCAACATTTACTATGAATTCACAAGTTATATTATTGAAAACTGTACCTCAGTATAAACCAAAAATGGTGGGAGCCCAGAGGCTACAAACTCCACAAACCTGTCTGTTGCTAACGATATTTTAAACAAATCTCTTCAAACTCTACAAATCACTTGCTTTTAATGCATTTGGAACAGATATTTATTGAATTTATTTTCATTTATTTTAAGCAAAGTCTTTGATACACCTTAGCTGACCATACAACTGTGCAACAACTTAGTATCATTTTCCTATTACCAAATCTGTTACACCAATGATTTTTTTTTTTAAACAACTGTTACAAAGCATACTGTCAGACTGCAAACACAGAAAGCTACTAACGGAATACTTGTCTGTATAACAGGCTAACAGACAAGTTTGAATTCTTTCCCCTTTGACAACCTGTTTGAACAAAATGGAGGAGGAAAAAAGGAAGCATAATTACATGAGAAGTGGCAGCAGTGTTGGTTAAGGTGGTGCCATCTGACACAGCAGACATCTGGCTCAAGGTTGGGGAAGGTGTTTCAGAGCAGTCAGTAGTATCATAGCTACAAGTCTGCAGCTCATCTAGAATGGCTGTGGAGGACTCACTCACTGTGCGGGAGGAGCACTCACTCATGGCAGAATCTGTGCTTACAGAGGCTGTTTCGTTCCTGTGGATAATACTTTCAGGCGCTAGGTACGGGCATTTATATGAAAAATGTGAAAGGGCTGGGGTTTTATAAAAGCGTGAAGGCAAAAAATCATCAAGCGTTGGCAAAGAATATGGTACTAGATGGGTGCCACTGTCTGGTGAGAAAGAGGCTCTGTTAACTGGTACCACAGGAGGAGGAAGAGGCAGTGGAGAAGCTTCTGTTGCTGTTTGTCTGTGTGTCTGTGAAGCATTTACCTCCATCACAGGGGCAGTTACTTTCTGGTTTCCAAGCTGAGATTTGAGGGAAAAAAAAATAAGAAAAGAAACAGATTATCAAATGAATAAAAACTTTTCCCTTTGCCTCTTGCTGTGTGTAGGAGAATTACAAAAGCGTAAGTTTTTCAGCAGCCCGAGGAAGTTCACATTCACATAGATTAGGAAATAAATCAACCACGCTCTATATTAAAGTAGGAAAACATGAAAGAAATGAATGCATCGAATACTAGTGGAAGCAATGCCAGAAACCATAGTGTGCTGGGGAGGAATATTCATAATGTACTGCATATATTAATGATCTCAGTTGGGCATCGAGAAGGTTCAAGTATTTTATACTTGATATAAATATGCGGCTAGAGAACATCATGTTAATTTTGTTTGTAAAAGGAAAAAAGGATCTGCAAGTCTGATCTCTGTAAATGATGCACTCTTTTTTGTCAAAGCACAGGTATTATTTTGAAATTAACTGTAATATACAGATAGGCAGGACTGCAAGCTAAATAGAAACACTAATATCGAATGTTCGTATGATCTGCAAGCAGTAGGTTGTGGATTTTTTTGCCTCTTGTGACTGAATACATCTTCTCCACTGCCTCTCTAATAAAAATGTTTGGATGATCTCAGAATTTCCAAGCACCCTGGAAGCACCCTGTTAGTCTACTGGATAAGGTGTATGCATAGGAGCCTTTTCAACATTAGAGGACACAAGGATTGTTAGGGTAACTGGTATAAATCTGAGAAACAACAAAGATAGGGAGCACAAGAACAGGACAGGGATGACTTTGTACTGAAACAAAACATGCTAGTTGTTTGGCTTCAGCATAATTCCTTAAAAGTATAAGGGAATGTCCTCACGAGCGTGCTTCTGAAAACTGCCACACAATGTATGAGCTTTATGTCCTGTTATTTCAAATCAGACACAGGACGCTGGGTTTAAACTAGTCTTGAAACTGGCTTTTTGCATCTGCAACTTCTTTTTGAATTAAAGATACATGAAAAGCATGCTGGCATCCAATCTTTGTTAAATAGCTGCACAAATCCTTCTATACTGCCTATTAGCCACAAGCTTTCAATCAATTCCTGAACTACGTCAAAATACTGCCTACTTCAGCACTAACGGTTTCACTTTTGATAGGGCTGAGGAACTCTGGAATAGCTGCAGGGAGTGTTTGGGATTTTAAATTTATGTAAAATAGAGGACAATAAGGTACCATATGCAGTAATTACTACTTAAAAAAGCAACACTTACTCATAGATATGACATGGTTACCAATAATGTTATGGTTATTTCCGATGCTCAGAATAGGCAGATGTCTAACTCTAATCATTCAAAAAATGTTTCAAGCCATCAGATTAAAATGCCATTTTGGCATTTTAATCCAAAATCTGAAAATATCTTCTAAAGCCCTTATGGAAGACTTGGAACACAACCCAGATTGTGCTACTCATGAGAGGTCACTGGGGGTCCAGTTCCATAATTCTTGCTGAGACCAAATAGAATTTACACAAATAACCTTACTGAGGTCAATGGGACCATCCCTATGAATAAGCATTTCAGAAAAGAATCTTAAGCATGTGAACAGATATCCATTACTTGTTCCAAATGGTTCACAAGAACTCTTTGGTATTACTGGACCACTGGGGTACACAAAAATAGCCAGAAGCTGCTGTTAAAATCTGCAGTTAAAACAGTGAAGAAACTTAGACATACAGCTTAAAATCCAAATCGTATTCACAGCAATGTTTCAAATCTACAATTGGAAAAAAAAAAATCAATAAAAAATGTTTCCGTAGAATAAACCTGAATAGATTACTGCTTAATCAGAAAAACAGTAATTGAGTGTATGACTGTGAAAGGAGATATGATTTTTAGAGATAACTTATTTGCCAATGGAAACTTCAAAAGAACAGTGGAATACTATTAAAATAATTTCATGAAAAGCAATCATATGCAGATGTGAAACAGCCGGTTATACATCATAGTATATCAGGGGTTTAAGATGTGTGCATTATGTACACATATAAGAAATAGTAATTTCACCTCACAGATGCATACAGGGAAGACAAAACCATCATTCATGATGAATTTCATGTCATAATTCAAGATCTCCAGAAAAAGACATGAACCAGGAGATCATAATGCAACTATGAGGCAGAGCCAATATGAAGCTCTGAAGTTCCTGAGACCAGATATTCTTTCAGCATCCCCGGAAAAAAAGTTACATATGACTGAGTCAAGAGATGTAAATTGATCTCTAAATTGTTAAAATAACAGGAAATTTTGGAGACTTCAGAAACCTAGTAAGCCTTCTAGCTTCGAACTGAAAAGATTGCCTGTATGCTTGAGAAAAGAAGGGATGGACAACACAAGAACAGATATTCAGGGTGCATCCAGAGAGCTAGTGAAATTGAGTTCTTAAAGAATTCAATTCATTGTGTTTGGCAAATAATAGATGATTTCATCAAGCCAAATTCTTAAAAAGAATATAAAGTTATCATTCTTACAACGTGGGTAGAAGGAATGCAGCAATTCTAGGTACTGATTCCCAACATGAAGGTTCTCGAGAGTAAAACTCCAATGTTCTGCTTGGTTCTAGAATTCTGTCATAGGTACAATCATCACTCTGGGAAAGAGTGGCTGAAATGGTGATTTAAAACAGCGTTATATTCGAAAACTAATTACACCATTTAAACAACATGGACTATTGGTAAACTCTAAACAGATACATTTGGCTACTACTAATCCATATTTTTCATCACTGTGAAAAACAGGAGAAGGACAAGGCTCAATGCATTCCAGAAAACTTTTTATACCAGTTCCATTCAGTGTGCTTCAGATTAGGTTTGTTACTGTTATAGCACAAGAAATGCTAGCAGAAGTCAGGCAGATTAAATGCCAAACAAGTACTTAATCAATTAGAATGATGAAAAACTAGTTAGACTACATAATTGTCTTGGGTTGTGGAGCAATGCTTGAGAGAGGGAGATAAATGTCATCACAATTTTGAAGTGAATTGAAGGTCTCAAGTGCAGCTTTCTGCTGGTTATTAGAAATGCTCACCTTCCATTGAACAGTAAAACGTGAGGCCTGAAGAATACAGTTGCTGCCCAATTCGTGTGAAGTAGACAGGTGGCCCTAGTATGGGTTTCAAACCCAGCCATCTATCATTTTAGTGCAAGATCTGTGGGGAGTGGTGCGAGATTACTAATGACACCAAAGTGCTGGCCTTGCTTCAACAGTCAAGACATAGATAAAGAGACTCAGAGATAAGTGAATAAACTAATTTTGTTAATACATAAAAGAGTTTAGTAGTCAACAATCAAGTTACACCCATACGCTTGTACAAATGGGTAAAAATACCTCTATTTTTAATTGTTAAAAGCTGATATCAAAATCTCCAAACTGATGCTGCAAGTTATATTCCTATGCCTGTTTTTACTACCTAGCCCTCTTATTCTAAACTCAGTATAAGGAGGTGGAGTTCAGCCCTTGTGCAAAACCACACTAGTGATACAGAACTTCTAATGAAAATTATGTGCTCAATTTTCTTTGCTTGCCATCTGTCCCCAAAACATTGAAACCTGTCTTCTCTCCCTTCTACATCACTCAATGTATTGTCAATAGCTAACAAACAGTAATGTATTAGAGAAACCGATTCAGAAACAGTTTTTTGAATTCCAGGCTTATTTTCCTTGATTCACTTGTCTACAGCTATAAGGCTGGCAAAAGAAACACTTTCATAAACATCTAGTATAGTAGTTTTTATTCCTCCAGGACACCAGGACTAAACCAAGTGTTCACTCATCCGTGGAATTCAAACAAACAGGACAGACGTTTTGCATCCTCAGTTTTAGAGAGCGGTATCTAGAACAAGAGGACACTTATGAACTCAGGAACAAAATGAACATAAAAATACCAGGTGTTTATTTCAGAAGATGCAGCTCAGAATTCTTCCATCAGTTTAAAACTTTCTTGTAAGGAATTTGGACAACAGAATTTACCTCCATCGGTCTCATACTAACAAATACTAATTTCTCTGTTGAAATAGATCAGGTTATTTCTCCCATATCTGCAGTATCGTACAGAGCAGCAGCATCTGTCGAGACTGTAATAAAGTAAAAAACCTACTATTAAGTAACTTGAATGCTTATCTTTTCATATATACTTTTAAGGGGTTTAACCTTTCTCTGAGTAGGAGTGTTGACAAAAAGTCAGTGAGTCATACCACACTTCTGCTTGCTCCTAAAGTTTCAGCAGATAAGCTCTGAAACGAAGTGCAAATAGGAGCACAAACATAACAAGATACATTAAAAAACACTGCAAAATTGTTGTGCACGAACTTGGACCATACAAGCTCTCTTGGCTGTATTTTTCCATACTTTGTGACATAATATAGTTGTACATGTTCCCTACACACAGAGATACCCACACATGCACAGTATTTCTCATTCACCATCTCTTAAGAAGTGATGATTAGCCAATCTTACCTCATTCTCCTCCACATACATAAACCCAGATGCAGAGGGAGAGTTGTTTGTTTTTACAGTGCCTTTCTAAATGTATTTGCTTTTTTAGAGTTTCTATGGCAGCTCTGAACATTGCTGGTGGGCCTAATCTACAGTCTGAGAGCATCCCTTAACAATACAGCTTAACATAACAACCTATGATCTGCATATACAAAAGTATTTTAACTGGTGAACAAAGTCCTGTAGAGCTTACAAATCTAAAAAAAAAATTAAAAATGGAAAGTATTATCATGCATAGTATACGGAAAGTTAATTTGTCTATGTGAGAGAAATTGTGAACTTTGCAAATACCATGAGATATAACGCTAAAGGGGATCATAATTTTTGGCATTAGTTAGAACAGTCCCAAGTTTTCAACCAGATATCCGAGTCAGAAAAGAAATTGTTTTAAACATATAGCTGTAGCCTTTATTTCTAAATGTAGACCATGGCATCTTGGCTTTGGGACCTCACCTGATGCAGAATTTTACACCACCTCACACGTTGGTTTGCACTCTAAGTTTTAGGTATGTATTTTAACACAGAGCTAGCAAAACCCACTGGCTCCATGACTTGATTGTGATGCCAGATACAGCTCTTCATACTAACATTTAGAATTTATTTCAAAGTTGAACATCAGGGAAGATGTCAGCTGCATTTTGCAGGCAAGAGATCAATAAAGGGATGCAGTTTGAAAAGCTGGCTACATTCCTTAACGATCCCTGTGATCAACTGAAATTTTTATCATTTTACTCAAAGAAATCCAGTTGCCAAATTTCTGATCATTCTTCCCACACACTGAAACCAAGGAGAAGGCAGGAAAATAAGCATAGAATTGCCAAATAAGTCACAGCTACTTTTCTGACTTTCATCAGCTCACAGTGAAAATAAAACAGATTCTAAAATAAAAAGAAATTGCAAAATGTGTTTTGACTTTTAAAATTCTTAAAAAAAAAGTAGCTAGAAGATAAGTTATTTTTCGTCATTCTGATTAGAGTTTGAGTATTATTCTGGATCATAAGAAAAGGTATTTCCCCTAATTCTTGTTAGCTGTCATAAAACTACTTTCTGTTTGAGAAACATTTGTGATTTATCTGAGCACACATAATGCATCATATTGCTAACAGGCTGGACAACTGTTTTTAAGTGAAAAGAAAACACAGACACATAAGTTATACTGGCCACATCTACACCTGTTCTGCTCTCTGACCATATCCCTTGATGCCCTTATGTAAAAGGGCAAGCTTGCCTCCTGAAATCTTCATACCTACCCTATCTACCAAAAAAAGCTCTTGCTCAGCCTTCATTACTGTTTCTGATATTATTTCTTTACTCTGGCTCTTGCTTGAACTGACCCATTCTACTTGACAAAAATCACTAAGTAGCAAACTGGTTCTTCTCAAGGGTAAAGAAACTTGTTTTTCTCAAAATGTTCTAAATCTTACGTAGCCTAATAGAAGCCTTTAAGATGATAGCTTTGTCTCTAATCTTGAGAAGGACAAATGTGATTAATTCTTCTGTGCTCCCATTTGTTAATGGAGTGAATTCAAAAGTAGCATTGCAACTTTTTGTCATATAATTTCACAGAGCTTTGTTCTGATCAGAATTTTTACTTGGGAGTTGAAGGGAGGAATTGACATACTGCAACTTGTAAAACTATCCTGTAGCTAACGCAGATACTTGCAGCTTCCAGAGTAAAGACCTGGTTGAATGTAATGCTCTGGAAGAACCACAGTCTGAGAGCGCAGATGTGTTACTGCTATTGACAACAGGGCTGTCAATGGACCTTAAGTTTGCAAGATCATGCAAGAGTAGCCCCACTGATTTCAGCAGAAGTAGACAAACACAAATATGCCATGATGGGATCCTCGCTCAGACAAAGCTCTGAGGCAGATATGCCTACACCTATAGCAATCCCTACCTCCAACTAAAGGGCTTTCAAACTTAGATAAGCTGGTATATTAGCAGATATACTAGAATAATTAACTTTAAAATAGAAAAATCTTAACATGACTAGGTAAAGCAGAGTAGAAATGACAAAGTTTATTCAGAGTTCTTTTGCCTGGTATGTATTTCCTGCTGTTTTA
The DNA here is from genome assembly GCA_009819775.1 of Phoenicopterus ruber ruber. Lineage (NCBI taxonomy): Eukaryota > Metazoa > Chordata > Aves > Phoenicopteriformes > Phoenicopteridae > Phoenicopterus > Phoenicopterus ruber. Next base: position 36,480,660 of record CM020218.1, on the reverse strand, counting down.
TTGCTTCCAGGCTTGTTTTATTTGACTCAGTAACTTTCTGAATGGCAATAAACCCTGCTCAGACTCCTCTGGTCCTATACTGTGTGCTTGATACTCCCATTTCTCCTAGATGAGATCAGTACAATTAAAGAATTTTCATCTCAGTAGGTATAGGGGAAACAGAGGGACTTAAAAGTTCAGTGCCTTGTCATGCTTCATGTAGATGTGGTTTTATCAACCCATTTTCTTTAAAAAGCGCTGTTGCACAGGACGCATAGGAGACAACAGTGACTAGCCTTGCAGAAAGCACCGACTGAGAAAATATATTTTTTGGTGGCCCTAGCAAACTGGCAACCCCCCAACCCTTTTCTATCCATACTTGATCCTTCCAACACCTATGGCAGCATAACACTTTAATGCAACCCCCTCTAGGAAGAGCCACTTAAGCAGATGCATCACCTGCAATTCACTGATTTCTTGTTGTGCATTTGCACTCCGTAAAGTGCTCACAGAAGAACAAAGAAGTCTACCTTCCAGCTCAGCTGGGTTAATTTTTTTTTTTTTTTCCCCAATACCCTTCCAAAAACTTAGGGTTTGTTCAGTTCTGTTTTGATCCATGTGACAGGTAGTTTTACCCAGAAAACACAAAGTCTAACTTCGATAATATAACTAAACAGAGGATTATTAAGTGATTCATGAATGATCTAAAATAAAAGATGGAAAAATTAAATATACCACATGGCATTCTGCAGCCTGTGAAGAAGGAAGAACTGTAGACTTTTGTCCCAAATCCTTTGAAGACATCTTTGAAGTGTCTGGAGAAATACTAGGTGGATGTTCTTGGATTTCAGGCTCTGCTTTATTGTCAGGGATGGGAGCTATCTGAATGGAAAGAGATGCTGTGTGTATCTCAGGCACAGGGTTACAGGCAGGTGAGTCAGGCCTTTGTGGAAATACTGGCACTTCAACAGGCTTGAGCTGTTGCTGTGTATTACATTGAACGCTACTCGCTGGGTCACGTGTCCGGGTTAATTTCAGGGTAGATACCTTACGTTTTTGAGACTGTTGCCTTTGGCCTTGATGGAGAGTAGTACTAATACCAGCTATTGTGCTTGTGCCTGCACTGGAGATTGAGGTCAGTGGTTTAGTGATTTTTTGTGCATAGGACACACTTGTGTTAGATATTTGAGAAGACATTGTCTTCTGGACAGACTTCTCATTAGTGTAATAGGCAGTATCTGTGGGAAGGTGTTTAGCTGGACTGGCTGTTACTGTCTGGAGATTAATTTCATTCTTGTGATTAGTTACTCTTGCTTTCCGAAAACTTTCTTTTCTAGGGGGTGGCAGAGGTGCCTTATTTGCCAAAAGCATCCACACACAGCAGAATAACATTGAAGAAGAAACAGAAAGAAAGTAAATGTTAGCAGGAGATATAACTCAGTGTGACTTTTATCTTTAAATAAAGGAACTAAGCGACTTAAGGTGCTTCATCCCAACATTTCTCAATTCAATGGACAACTGAATTGGTCAGGTTCCCACCACCTTTTGCTGTGCAGGGCTGTACAGCTTGTGTTTAGAAAGCCAGATGTTCCATTTGCTCAGAGCAAACTGGGATCAGAAGGGAGCTCACAATAGTCCATCTTCTTTTAAAAAAACAATTATTACACTGAATAAGAATTATTACTGTGAAATTGTTCACATATGCAAGTATTTTCCAAAATGTACTCCATGATCTTAGATAAGCTATTATTCACAGGTAACACACATATAAAACACACAGAGCCTCTTAAACCTTTGAATTAAAATAGTAACAGAGACAGTATTGATGTTGGTATATTGATCTCTTTTGGACAGATAAATGTTCAGGTTTTGTGGTGTTTTTTGGGTTTTTTTTTTGTTTGGGTTTTTTTTGTTGTTTGGGTTTTTTTTTTTTTTTTTTTTTTTTTAGTGTGCTGTAATTATATTATTCCGCAAAACTGGCAGAGATATTGTCTACCTTACAATTAATAAACCTTTATCCTCAGATATTATTTTGATGACCGATGCATTTCCCCAAGCATAAAATATTAATAAATACTCTTTGAAGCCTGTGAACACTCCTAGAAGCTTTTATTTGTGTATGACCTACTTTTATTTAGCTGGCTGTCTTGTTCATTGAAAGCAATTTCTGGTAATAAACCTGGAGGCATGCATCCTGTGTGGAGTATACTTAATCTATGCAGTAAAACACTTTGTAATGACCCATATGAGCAGGTGATGTGCACTATCTGGAAGACATCAGGACAATGTTCCATAGAGGTATCCCATCTATATATGCTATCCCCCAAGAATAACCCACACACAAATGCCAAAGCATGAAACTTAGTGTGTTCAGTTTTACCTGAGTTGGTGATTTTTTATCCTGTAGATTTGGCCGCACGCTCCTAAAACCTTTTGCTGTAAGAGATGAACTGCTAGCATCTCCATTCAGTGTCTCTCTACTTCCATCATTGTAAGATCTCCAAGCTTTTGTGAGGAAAAAAGAATCAAACCATTTTTTTTGTGATTAGTAGATCTCTATATTGCTATCATCATAGTAACCCAGCTAGTAAACAAACACGGAAGTCATAAGAACAGGGGTAAAGCTGCCACTTTACAAAATACTTAACTTGAAAATTCAGAAAACTCAAGCATTGACAATGCTGCTGGTAGCAGCCCGATATCTCTGCACAACATTCATACAGACTATGGATTTTAACCTTGGGAGTCCTTTAGAGATGTTGGTGCTTCGGCCCCTGTATAAAGCAGGCTAAAGCACTTTCACAGATGAGGTTCTTGAACTTCACAGCTGCATTGGATTTTGAAAAACATCCCAGCTCAGGTAAAGTTAGGTGGTCATGGCAGTTTGACCAAATTTCACCACAATACCTGGATTAGTTGTTCCAATAATGCATCTTATTTCCAAATCTGAATGACACCTCGATTTTCCAACCAACCAACCATGTTTTGTCTCTATCCTCAAGAGCTGAAAAGCCCTCAAGGCATTGTCCAAACATAGAGGGAGATACTACCCTGCTTCAACAAGTTACAGATTTGAAGACAAAATATTGTAAGAGGCTGCGAAAAGTAACACATTATGTGAGCAGGCTGCTAAGCAGGGTGGGCAGAACTTGCAATCCTGAGTAAGGGATTAAAAATGAAATAGCAAGTGCCACTGAAGCTAAAGGTGGCAAATTAGCAGTCTGTATTCTCCCACACAATTCATTTTCTGACAACATATACTGTGTTATAGGAAATGCTGCTTTCAAATGAGACCTGAATTTGAGTTCTTAACCACTTGCAATTATTATTACAATTTCAGTGGTGCTTTCCTTAAAGAATGTGGATGTATGGAGTAATGAAATCAAACAAATGGAAGATTGTTATAATTCATCCACTTACATGGTATTACGCTGATGCATAAATAACACAGTGTTTAATTTACCTGAATCTGGAGACTGAGAATCAGACCCTGAAAAAGAAACATCCAATATTAATTTGTGTTAGAAACAAAAACACGATGACACAACTTGAAAACTATGTAGGAGTCTTTTTGTTCAGTTACCTAATTCCTTCCTGTTACCTAAGCATACCTCAGAATATTAGATCATAGGTAACTGTGCAACGTTTATTGTACAAGTTCTTCAGAAGGTTATAGTGTGCTGAGAGTTACTGTTACTTAATCACTATTTCAGACAGTCAATAACAAACAGATTTGCTATGGGTTTTTTCCAGTAAATACTGTGATATACTACCATCTAGAATCTAGATACCAAAAGAAATATCATTCCTTTAAGATGAGCTGGAAAGGTTTCATTCAAAACCAATAAAGATGCCTACAGATTCTGTCAGGATTTTCTCTCCCCCTTCACACCACAATGTGTGATGCTTTCTTCATCACTTCAAAGCAAAACACAGAAACTGATACATACATACTGCCAGCACAGAACAGATTTGAAATTCTGGTGGGTTTTTTTGATTCCTTGTAGATATATTAGTGTTTTTTTTCTCCTAAAGAAACTAAAACTATGACATCTCTAAACAAATTAAAAATATTTTAAATGTACAATAATTATAGTACTAAGAGCACTCCTTATCACTAATTTTAAGTGCAACAAAGCAAGACATTAAGAGGCTTGTATTGCATGCTTAAATGATAAAAAATTGTTAGAAGGGTTGCTAAGAAATAAGAACCAAATGTTTTCTTAAATTTACATACACTCAGTAACCCCAATAACCCTTCCACTATCCTTACAAAGAGTAGCAACCACATTTTTAATTTGCTTCATAAATTCTAACAGTTCTTATTCCTGGGGATTAGTCTTATATTTGAAAATAAAAATAAAAAATTACTTTATCTTGCAATTATTTTCTGGCTCATTCTTTATACAGCTTCCTGTATTATACTCGTTTAATGTGAACACTGCATGTTCAGATTGGTGTAAATTACTCTACACCACTCAAGATCCTTACCAATTTATACCTACAACTACTTAGTTCACCAGTGAACCTGGGCAGCTGATGCCCATTAAGATGTACTTTTGCAAAACCAGATATGAGTATTGCTAAAGAGCAGTTCTGCCTGTCTACTGGATATTCTGCATGTTTTATTGTTTTAAACATTTTTAGGAAACACATTGATAAATTATTTTTTAAAGTTAATTTGGCTTCTGACAATCATTTCACAACAACATTCAGATTCTTTTCCTTTGAGAAGAGTTTTTAAAGCAAGTTACAATAAACAAAGTTTTTAATAAACAAAACCTACTTTTCATGCTATGTTATCTTGAAAAAGAACAGGGGATATGAGACTCAAAATATGTATCAAAGGTAAAATTAATTTATAAATACCTGATTTTTTCCTAAGTCTTCCCAATTTTTTTCATTAATGGCTAGTAAGCATAGGCAGAGAGAAATTAAGACTACTTTTTAAAGAGCATTGTAGAAGTAACAGATCTGTCACTGGAATAGAAAATACAGTTACCCTTCTCCCTCCTTGCAATGTAATATTGCAGGAATGTATAACACTATAGAAAAGCCCTTCAGGAGTAGTATCTCACTGGTTAGTGGTTATACCTGAGGCCAATAGGTTTGGAGAACTCTGAACTCTCTTCACAGCTGTTAATGTGACAGACATTGCAGCACGTTTGCGAGCACACCCACCGCTATCTGGAAGCACAAAACAATACAGACAGCAGCCCCAGACAAAGGGAGCAAGCACATGCAACATATCACGGTGTGAGATATGCTAAACATACATGAAAATAAGCATGCAGTTAGGGAACTGCCACAGGAACAAGTAAATTTGCAAATTTCACGGATTAGCAGAATACATAAAATTTCACAAGCTTTAAACAACAATAAACCTCACAGAAAATAAGTAAAGAAAGCAATATTTAATACTTAATCCACTAGGGAGATATATACATTCTGTTACCTGAAAGACTGCTTAATTATAGCTGATTAGTAAAAACAAACAAGTAACCAAGATGAAGGATTAAGCATTCCAGAGTAATAATTAATCAATAATCTGCACTGTAAAATCATTTCATTGTATCCATTAGAAAGACACCATTCATAAATTAAGCTTATGTTAGATCAGCTGACAAAGTGCTTTTGTTCAGTCTTTTGGATCCTTTAAGCTCAAGAAACAAAATTACTAAGGATGGCATAATTTTTTTGCTGTTTTGGTGGAACATCCTTGTTCCCTCCCCCCCACCCCTTCCATTTAATCTAATGGAAGATAAAAAAAATGTATGTCTGGAACCCAATAACATCCCAAGGGAATGACTAGAAATCTAAAATCACTCCAAACAAGCAGGAATGGAAAAAACCTTTCTTCTGGATCTTGCCTGACTCCTTCCTTTGCTTACTCTCTGCTCCTCTCTCGCTTGGAGCTGTCATTCTGTTTTATAAATACTTTGTTATTATTAGAAGGTAGCTTTCCCACAACTTAGCTTTTTAGCTACTCTATCATAGTTGTAAAAGCAAGTTAATAAACATTCTTTCTGTTTATACTTAACTAGAATATTTTTCTGCTCATCATTATAATAATTATTTTAATTTTCATATTTGATATTACTGAAATTTCATACAGGGCCCCACCGAAGTCAAGAAGATACAGGCCTTAACGGTTTTTAGATCTGTGTCCTATGACAGGGTGTTTTATAAAATTATGCTTAAGGAAGACCTGCAACCTATTAGTAGAAAGTATTTCCTATGATAGCAGTAATTCGAGCCACAGAGACATCTTTAACCCACGTCTGCAAGATAAGTGAGCTCCTGGTATTTCTTTGCTCATTCCAATATGCCCCCAAAATAGCAGAGCCCTCCGGCCATAGGTCTTGCATTAAGTAGTTGTTAACATTGGCAAACATCAGAGCCCTGCCCCAGGTGTAAGTGGTTCCAAAGACTCATTTCAAATTCCAAGTCTCAAGGCAAAAGGCCAAATGATTTCAGTCAGCAACAATCAAAAGCAATACATTACCCACAATTAATTATTGGTGGCATAAGTGTGAAACAAAGACAATGGCTATCAAATCCGCACATTTGTTTTATTTTGCTTGCTTAAATATAGAACAGCAATGGTAAATAAAATCATACATACACCAGAAGTAATTCCAAGGAGATTTGAGGATGTGTTGATATTGAGGTTCTGTTCTTATCTGAACATTGGCAGACTTTGCAGCATACTTTATTTGATTAATACAAGCTAACAAGCAAACAATTCTGTTATACTGTCACATCTTTTATTCAAACAAAGTGACACTTAATTTCTATTTTTTCAAGAGCTACCTTCCTGAATTTCAGGATAGAGAAACTAAAATAGGAAGAAAGGAAGACAACGAGAAAACTGACTACAAATATTTCATCATTGTAACTTCAAGAAATTCTGCTTCAAATTTTTAATGTAACTGAACTGAGTCAGAGTTTTATACTTAGTGGACCCATTATCTAGCAAAGCGTTTGACATGGCTTCATACAAGATAGCTAAAACAGACGTCATAACTGACTATATACACGTATGCATACAACATTTACCCCTATATATAGAAGCCCATACACAGCCTTACACAGTTGAACTTCGAGGCTTATTCCAGCCTGTACTCCTTTTTCATAGCTCTATCAGATTTCCAGCAAATACTAACTACATTCACCCAGATTCTTGAAGTCCAAACAACACCAAAAAGCTCTAAGTCTAGAGAACAGAGAATTCAAAAACAGTAAGGGAGGCTGAACTAATGATCATCTGCTCAGTTCACTTGCAAACTATAAGCAATTAATATTGCACAGCTGTTACTCAAGGAGCAAATGAGGATATGTGAAATCTATACAAATGTATGCATATATAAAAATTAAGTGTGTGCAAAATGCATATGCACAATTCTCTATGCTTTGACACCACAATTCTTCAGGAGCGAGAGTCCTGTCTTCCTAGGTATTGTTTTAACATTGAAGCAAAGGAGACCTGAATCAGCTAAGGTCTGCAGGCAACAGTAATATTCCTAATATGAAGTTGGGCAATAATTCACAATCAAAACAGCTGCCTAAAATGCAAGTCCAGCTCAAATCAGGACTTAGCATGGTTGGTACCTAAATATTCTTTTGCAAGCCCTACGTACTCCCATCAAATCAGCAAAACACAAACAAGCATCCTTAACAGGTACTGCAGAAAACGTAAGAGAAAGGGGAGGTTAGGATTATCTGGTGAGACAGGTTTCTCACAGTATCTTGCAGAGCAAGGACCATATAGGGACGAACTCCTGAATGCTGGGATCAATGCTACAGATTTACCTTTAAAGAGAGAAAAAGAAAGAGCCATCCACTGACTGGAAAAAGACAGGTGAGGTGGTGACTTGCCCTCCAGCTAGGAGAATGTATTTCCAGATGTATCCTAATGCTCTCCTCAGTGGGGCTCTGGATGCTCTCTTCCTCTTGTTAGTTCACCATTTAGCTCCTCTCCCTTTGCCAACTCCTCTCCCACAATTTTTCTCTTCAGCCTTTCTCCATTCCTTACCTTTCCTCACTTCTTCCTCCCTCCCTCCCTTAATTCTGTTTCTCTCCACAAATAAGTACTTTAACCCTTTCGCCCTAAATCCACAATCCCAACAACTGCTCAGCATCATCCTAAGTGAGCTGTATCACTATTTGACAAATAGTCTATTGGTCAGGTCCTGCTCCAAAGCAGAAAGAAGCCAATTCAAAAACACCACCACTTTCATTTAGGAACATGTGGTGGGTTTTGTGGTTTTTTTTTTAATTTATTTTTTTTTTAAATTATTTTTTTATTTTTTGAAAAGACTGTTTCAGAGAATCAGTAAAAGCAGTGGCATAAAGCAAGTTAGCAAAGATGAAAGGATAGTGACCTCTTGTGAAGAGGTGAGAGCAGCCAGGGGGCAAGAAATTTAATAAGCTCTTACAGCTCAAAGAAAAGAAAAATGGCACCCAAACATAATATTTGCTGATCGTTATTCTATCCACCAATACTTGCCAATGGTATAATTTTTGCCTTTGTCGGCACAGTGAGTTCAAGTTCAGAAGTCTTCAGACCAGGGATTCTTACTCCCTGTTTGCGTTCTGACCTTCTGAGGCAAAAATATAGTGCTGGATCCAACAGTCCAAGACAGATGGAAGCTGCTGCCTCTCCATGTCCCCAGGTCCAACCAGTAGTGAGTCTGGAGATGTGTTCCCAGCAGACACATACACACCACATACATACATGGCTGGCCACACAGATCACTCACACTAACACAGACAGCACAATGGCCTCATCCCCCTCCCCTCTGTGGCTGAGCAGGACGGAGGTCCGCTAGTGAGAATATATACGCACACGTGTACAAGGTGGATCCTTCCAGCAACTGGGCTCAGACAGTGAGTCTGCCATTCATTCCATGCCTGGACCCCAGGGCTGAGGCTCCCGAGGGACAGTCCTGGGACAGTTCCTTGGGAGGAACAGCTGGACAAGGTGTTCATTCCTTGAGAGTCCTTAATTTGGGTTCCTGCCTGCCCTTGTGCCCCTGTGCTCCTCTAGACTTGTGGAGACGGGCCTTTGGTGGCTCCTGTGATATACCTGGGAGTAGGCGCCTGGCAGGGCAGGCTTTTATTTGGGCTTCCCCTCCTGCCACTGTTTCTCTGAGCTCCTTTGTGGGTATGCAGACAAGCTTTTATCACATAACCTAACATTGACTACACAGGTGAACCTACTATTATTTGGTTCATTGGTGCTGCTAAATTGCAACAAACAATGATTAAAAAAGTAAATTTTTTATAGAATGCCTGAAACACTCAAGCCCACCTGATTTGCTTTAGTGATCTAAAAGTGGCTTTGCAATCTATTCAGGAACTCTGTAAGGACCCAAGAATTTCTATTCTTGTCTCAGACAAAATGTAAGAGAGATTAGTCCATGTGATGACTTCCATTAATAATTTTAACAAACACAAAATATTTGCAGTCTTCCAGAACTGCATACTTTTTCCACTCTTGGCTGCTCTTTATGCGCTTCATCTACTGCAAACAACTAACTTGTTTAATAATTTTAAAATTAGATGCATTTATCAGGAATTATGTGTGAAACTCAGCCAAAATATTTATGGATGGACACTAAGAATCTGTTTTAGCATATTAACTTGTATCCTTTCATTATTCCTCAATGCAATTACCTCTCCCCCAACATCTGCTACGCATGCACATATGTAGTATGAACAATAAGTACATTTATCCTATATTTTAATCTGATGTAAGCTTCATGGGTAGCTCAGGTTTTCTGTGACTTAGTTTCTCAAACCGTCTCACCAAGTTAATGATGCTCATCAAATCTGTAAAATACTTGAAGACTTGTTGATGAAAACCCCTATACATAGTTTAAAATATTATTCTGTTGGTGATTGCTTAGTCTGGGTTTAAAAGGCACACATTCTATTAGACTACTATTTTAAATTATGACAGCATTTTGAACACCAAAAGGAACTATGAGCCAAAGTACCTTGGTACTTCTGAAAACCTCCCCTATATCTTACGTCTATTTCTTTGCTTTTGCAAACATGTTTCATTGTCTTATGCTGTTGAATATTCCTTCCTAACAGTGGTACAGAATTAACAATCAAATGCTAAAAAATCCCTCCCATATATGGTAGAGTATTGAAAACCAAAGCTCCTCAAAACATTTTCTCTGTAGACAAAAATATCTTCTGCAGGGTTCGCTGAGACAGACTGCCAAGCCTGCAGCCACAGGGAACACTGGATTAGAGGAGTCTACTCTAAGCAGCAGATTTACTTTTTCTTTTTAAAGCTGCATATATGCTAGCTTTGCCACTTCAGCAGTTACTGGCATCAAACTAGAGTACTCATTTATCTGCTGAAGTAATAATGAAATGCATATTTTTAAAACAAAATAGTGGCAAATCAATAGTATCTGATGAACTTCAATTGTGTTATGCACAAATTTTTGTTATAAAGCAGTGAAATATAAAAAAAAAAAAAGAACTGCAGCACTCATTTTATGTTCAAAGACAACATAGTGTAAAAAAACAAAAGAAGAAGAAAAAAAGAAACAACTAGACCAGAACACCGGGCAGAACAGCTTCCACCTCAGTCACTCTCTTCCTTAGTAAAGTGATGCTTTATCAACAGATAGGTGCAAGATATTAACTTTTACACCCTACTCACTGGATTTTTTTTTTTTTTTTTTTTTTTTTACAGTCAGGAAACAATCTACATCATAGAACTGTTAGGGACTACCACATTTTGTCAATACTTCCTTTTAGTGCAGCTGGTAACATGAACGTTAATATCAAGCATACACAAGATGAAAAACATTTTCACTCTAAGTGCAGAGTAGATTAAAGTTCAGCTTACTATCATGATATCCTTAGGTAACTGGAAAGGATTTAAGGTGTGTTCAGGTCTTTTAAGTCTGTTTCAAGACTCCTGTGTGATCAGAAGACTCCCAATCCCCAACAGAAGTCATTTAGCCACACAGATTACTTAAACCTTTCATCTATTTCTCTGAGAATTTCTAGCTTACAAGAAAATTCTCAGTACAACATAGAACAAAGTCATACTTCAGAGCTGCAGTAGCACAAACTGGCAATTTACCACTCTACCCATATTTTTCAAAGTAGAAGCTACAAAATAACATCTATCATATGATTTTAACTCATATGATTGCAATGTACAATGTAATCATACTCAAATGTATGATGATTAGCTGAGTTACTTCTGAAATTACAGGTCTATGCAGCAAGTATTATTTCAGTACTACTTCAATTATACAGACTGACATGTTAGGAAAGATGTCTTCACAAAAATGCAAGAGGATAGGACCAATTTAAAATAGTATTTCCATAAATGAAAACACACCACCCTGGTTAGCGTCCTGTAAAATAATTAAGAACAACCAAAACTATGGGAAAAACCCACAAACTCAACCGAGAAATTTCATTTCTCCTGCTTATTATCTTCACAAATGTAGTTTTTTCAAGTGAGCCATATATTTAACTTTGTATTAAAATCTGTCCAAGAGCCTGGTCCTATTGAGTTCCGTCATCGTCCGAGACAACGGGAAGCCAGGAAGCCTGACTAATACAGTGGTCTAGATAATGGGCAACCTATACCATGGAAAAGCTAATCCCTTTGATTTAGAGCATGCTGCTGGAACACCCCAACTGGCCTCAAAGGTAGTTCAGGTCCTCAGGTCCCACATAACACATTTTGCTTATTTCAAGTTGTCATGTCAGTTGTCATGGTGCAGCACTACGGTCAGTGATAAAACCAACTGGTTTGAAAAGGATGGATATGTCAACCTCGTGCCACAGTTAATCTGCAAACCAGACAGTTCACCTGTGGAGTATAGAGAGTTGACTGCAACTGAAAATTTACACTTAACATCAGTGAGGCCAGGATTTCACCAGTCTGCTTCCGAGAGGCCTATTCCCACTTCCAGCAAAAACAACAGCACTATCTATTGACTTCAATGATTCAGGAGCAAATATTAGTATGTTGTCACAGATCATGAAGATAACTTCCTATAGAGTACTTCATTTGGTCAATACATCTACCACAGCAACTTGAAAGAAAATACGAATCCCTATAAGTACAAAAGAGTTATCCTCATCTGACTATGCAAGTGTAGCTAATAATACAGGGTAGTATTTACATGCCCCTTAATTTAACGACAGCAGAGAATGGAATCGAAGCATTTTTAAAGCATGTGCATTTTCTTAGGAAAATGTGATGCTTTAATACTCCTTTTCCATAGCTGTTATGTCCTCATACTACATATTTTTACATAAAACATACACATACAAAATCAATACTTTAACTTAAGCACAGAAAGCTAAACATGCATGTATATTTCACGTATCCATATATATCCATACATAGAAAAACATGTATGTAAATTTTATATATGGAATACAAATGCTCATAAGCAGACATACTATTAAAATATCTTGGCTTAATTTGAGTTCAGCACCAACTAAAGTACAATTTGTTCATGAAAATCTGAATAGATTGGGATCTTCTGTGCTTACTAAACAACACATAAGAGTAAAGAAAAATCTCACAGAAGCAGCATACCTTGTTCATTTTGAGACTGGAGGATTGCTATAAAAGTCTTCAGATTTCCTGCAGAAAATAAATGATCTATTAATTTGCACAAGACAAGAATGCGTGGTACAAATGGCAGCAGGACTTCTCGGAGGGGTGGAGAATCACTGTGATACAAATGACAGCCCTATTTTAACACAGCTTTAATTAAATTGGTACCGCTTGTCCTTCCAAAGTTAAAGATGAGCTGTTGCTTCCATTATAAGCTACTCTATTTTCAAGTGTTTACTATCTCTGTTGTAAACATTTGCTCTGGGATAAAAAACTAGTGATTGACTTTTGGTCTTGAAACTATGAACTAAAAATTACTCCGATACAGGAATGGGGAAATATTTTTAAAGGCTGCTTATAAGCTTTATTCACTCCTTTGTGCAAAACTGACAGATATAAAGAGTAGGTCTCTTCCGAATATTTTTTAAGCAGCCAAAGTTACCAGGTCTTTTTCAACGGTTTACAAACAGGAGATGTGGCTGTTTTATCCAGTGATTTAATGTGTCTCTACAGAAAACACTGACACTCTTAATGCTGCTCACTGTATTGCTATGCACAGAATCAGGACATGTGTCTTGGCATCCACAGGAATCCATTTCAAAACTCCCAATGGAGTCAATAGGTAGGGAATCAAGTCACTATGTATCAATGTGCTTTTTAAAGGTAATAATTTGCACCAAAACTATACAGTACTTGCAAACAAAACAACAGTAAAAGCTCACAAAACCAAACTACAACTGTGGAAAAAACACAACATCCTACATAATAGGCAACTTTAACCTACTGATGTCTGTCACAGGACAAACTAGACAGTATTTTCCATCTATTGCCAGTTTATGTCACAGCTTTATCTTAGGATCAGGAGCTTTAATACCTCTTCTATTCAGGCTCTTTTAGAGATAAAAAGATAAATGCAGAAAAGGTTTCCAATGGCATTCTGCATACCCGGCCAATCTCAGCTGTATCGTACGTATATGTGCCCACTATAATTTACTTTACTGAGTGGGCAGACACACTGGAGACCAAAATACTGAGGGCTAACAAAAGTCATTCTCCCTCTTACTGTTCCCACATCAAGTTCAGGACAAAACAAAGGGAAAAATCAGAATTTTTAATGTAATACAGCTTCAAAAATAAATTAAAATATAAACTGCTCGACTATGTTGGAGTAAGTTGGAAGGTATGCATGAAGGACCTTTTTTATAATGGGAGACTCAAGATACAGAAACAAAATTCCAGCTCAACTCAACAGGAACCCTGAATTAGCTGTACCTCTGAGGTAACATGTATATTGCTCTATTCTCCTGTATTCATAATGAAGCCAGAATCTCCACTGCTTGAAAAACTTACTGTTTTTTCAGAAACCATCTGAACTCTGCTGCTATATTCAGTCAGTTTTGTGACAAAAAAGATGCACGTTAAACTTCTTGAGAACTATGGAATAGATACGTGGCAGAGAATAAAGTTTTATTACATTCTTTTTATGCTGCAGCTATCAGCAAACTACCACTGAGAATTTCTAAAAGAGCTTTTAAAAATTAAGGCAAATTCTGTTTTATTCATTTTTTGATAAATTGTCTTTGACTGAAATTTTGGATTTCTGTAACAGCTACAGCATACTCTTAAAGCCTCAAATTCCTACAGTGTTTTCAGGCTGCTAGAGGAGACAGCATTTTCAAGTCTTCTTTTAGCTTGGAACTGAATCACTGATGGCACTGCACACAAGCTATGAAATGCAACATTATGTTTATTTTCAGATCCAACAAGTACAGAACTCTTGGAACACTGCAGAGCCAAAATGACTTCTAGCAGGTGGCTTCGATATATTTACATAAAGCGTGCTTAACTCTTACTCAAGTTTTAACAGACAACACTCAATTTTAGCACTACAGCATTGTCCTCCTAAGAGTTTTTCTATCTCAACAGCTTAGGCTGCACTGCCGACACTCAGCGACGGACTGCATACAAATCACTAATATTTCCACATTAATCTAATTTTGCTGAAAAACAAATTAGTCTTGCATACCTGAAAAGTATGCATGTAAATAAGGCAATATAAATTGCACTCACGCAAACTGTAGGCCTTGCATTTAATACTAAAATTACTTGGAATTCTCTGCTTCTAAGGAGCTAAAGTAGCATTCAAATACTTAATGATACTGGCAGTAGGATCCAAACGAATGCAATGAACTTAACAGCCATATGCCTGAAAGCATTTTACTCAGCATTGTTTCAAGCGGTCTAAGATCCTTACCTCAAGAAGGGGGAGAAGGGGAGAGCAAAGGGCTTTGTCTGCTTTGTACTTCTGTTCCTACTTCATTGCCTCCTGAAAATTGTTCTTTGTGAATGGGTTTGCAAGTAGCTCTAATATAGACCCCTGACAGAGGCGAGATGAGTGTTCCACTGGAAGCATCAGACACTCTTCACTGCCAAAAAGGATGCCCAATGATCAGCTAAGATACTCAGCTTGTAGCTAGCTAACACTGCAACAGAAGGAATGCCCGTAATTACTGTGCAGACACAAAGCGCTACTGAACGCATGAGCTTGCAAAATCAGAGACTGCTGTTCAGTCACCTAGATCAGGCAGGTTTTCTAAGATCACACCTGATCTTAGATGCTGAGGTAAAAGAACACTAAGTTTAACCACAGTAGCATGCCTAATGCTTACAGAGGGAGACCCAGAATTAATCTTCATGGCATCGTTCTATAGTTGGCTTCATCTGGCAGAGGCAGCGCAGTAGGAAATGAATGACCACGCTAATGCACAAAAATGGGTGTGTCAGATTGAATACAGCTGCAGTTACCATTTCTACAGTTTCACTAAATATGTAATATATATTGTTGTGTTATGTCTTGATAACTCCCTATATTTCTTGATAACACTACAAAGATTACCTCAGCTCAGCAATACTTTGCACTGAGAGGGGCTACTGAAAAGTCTTGTGGGAATCTCATTGACACTTGCTCTATTTTCTCCAAGAGACCCTGATAGCTAGTTGTGATTGCTTCTTCTGTTCTTGAAAAGTTCTGAAGTGTGGGGTGCTGCAGGGAGCCATTCTGTCACCCCTTCTGTTCCACACTTATATGGAGCTATAAAAAGGGTTAGTGAGAAGTCAAGAAAGGTTTCTCCGCCCTCAGTTTATTCATGAACACAAGATGTGTGTCTTTACTGTTAGAGGTTTAATTCCATTATTGATCAGAAGTTAAAGCACGTACAGCTGTAAGATAAGAGCTCTAACATCCAACCAAACATCAACTGAATAAATGCAGGTAAGTGCTTTGTGAATCAAAGCCTAAATGAGTAAGTAACATGCTACTACCTGCTTGCACCTCATTCAAAGCATTAAGTTAATCATTGTTAATAACCATAATCCATAACTACCTAAGGATAGAGACCATCATAAATTAGAATATCCTCCTTTCCACATAAAATCTGGAAAGCTCCTGTCCTCTCCAAATATCTGGGCACTGCTGTCTAAGACAATGAAATTTCCACAATGAAAATCTTATCATTTTCCAGCCAGATCACAGACACATCTATCCTGCTGTTGATCCATCTGCACGCTGTATTGTAAGCCAATTGCTCCTCTCACTGAAGGTCCTTGGGGTAGAATTTATTACAAAGGATGGTAACTATAAAGAGCACATACTAGAATTAGCTTTAAAATTAATCACAACTAGCTATCAGGGTCTCTTGGAGAAAATAGAGCAAGTGTCAGTGAGATTCCCACAAGTCTTTTCAGTAGAAAATCAAAGAACAAAACACAGGCAGACAACTGCTATCATAGTTTCTGTAATTTTAACTTTTAAATTTTGTTTAGAGGATTGAAGACATCCTCATGTTAAATGCAGTGTCATCATACACGTATTACTGGTCACTCATCGTCTGCAAATGAACTGATTAGGTCATTAACCAATTGGTAAGTCTGAATAATTTGTACGTGGTCATAAACTTCTACCGAAACGCAACAGATAAGTTGCATCATAGTCAGCAGCAGTAAGAGCACCATCAGGGAAATCTGTGCGTACAAAAGCTCTGTTTACCAGATCATCTGTGGAGACACAAAATACTAGGAGACATGTCTGGGCTGCAAAGAGCATGAGTTGGTTTAACTGATCAGGAGAAGCTGAGATGCATGTTTGCAGAGATTCTTTCAGAGGTAGGAAGGGGATAGGTAGTTACCCTGCTACAGCTGTCAATAAATTCTGGTTATGACTGATATTCTAGTAGAAAGCAGGTGATTTTTGAGCAATGTGGAAAGGCAGCAGACAGACGTGGAAGTTGGATTTATGATTTTTGCTGTGTTTGCCAAGTTTTAATTAGAATAAAAAAACCTTGAAGATATTCCAACTGCCTACAGTACTACTAACAAACTAACTTAGGTGGATATCTAACCTATGACATACCAGACATATAAGCCTACTTCCCCTAGTAGATTCAAGGCACTAGAAAGATTTTGTCTTGAAAAATCACAAGTGGTTCTAGTTCCCATGAGCAAGAGTTCAAAGAGCATCAGGTACAGGAGAATCCATCACAGGAGTCTATAGCTGATCATTCTCTATAAACACATTGGACGTAACTGGAGGAAGTAAAGAATAATGTTGGCACAAGAACTACTATTAACCATTTAACTTAAGTGTAAGTTGAAAATCATAAGGTAGTTTCTATTCACGACAGTCATTAAGGTCTGGAGCACTTTTATCAGGAGTGCTGTGGTCAAACTTAAAAGCCACAACTTGACAAGTGTATGTGAAAAATGTGGCTGTCTGAAGGCAGGGGAATAAATCTGATGACACAGGAACTTCTTTCCAGACCTTCGACTCTTTTCCTAACGCCATTTTTCTGAGAATGCTATAAATGCAAGATTAAGAGAAACTGGTATTACCTCCTCCTTTCCCTGTATTTGTTTATGAAACTGAGAAAACTAACTAAATACCTGACAAGAGAAAAAAGCAAAGACTACATGTTTCTAAACTGAAGGTTCCTTACAGC
Source organism: Phoenicopterus ruber ruber (assembly GCA_009819775.1). Lineage (NCBI taxonomy): Eukaryota > Metazoa > Chordata > Aves > Phoenicopteriformes > Phoenicopteridae > Phoenicopterus > Phoenicopterus ruber. The sequence goes on along the minus strand of CM020218.1, from coordinate 36,463,071 downwards.
AATCTCTGTTATTGCATACCGTATCAGTAGAAAAAGTTCAAACACTTGTATTTCAATTGGTATCAACTCAAAAGTCTTTCTCTCTAGAGAAAAAAAATTGAAGCTTAAAATTTCTCCTGTTGTAGCATGATTTTTACTAGATACATATTCTTTTGACTAGCTACGTACTGAAAAACAAACTGAAGTCAAACTTCTGCACTTAGTTCTAAGTAAGTACTTGCTGTCATCTCAAAATACATCTCAGACACTTCAATACCGGAATATTTTCCTAAAATGTAACTGCAAGTCTAAGAGGATACCAAGAAAGCTGTTCAAGCCGACAACATTCTGTACATTTTACTGGTTATTTTTACAGCTGCAAAAGGAAGGAGGAGGACAAACTGCTGCTTTTATATTGTGCATCTCCTTAAAGCTCTACCACTAGAGGAAATATTATTAATAATTCCAGTCATGCTTGTGGTGTTTGTGATTTTTTTTCCTTATTTTTATTGCTTAAATATAAAGAAAAAAAAAGAAAAGTCCCATTAACTGCTGACTGCAATTCCCATTTCTTACCCTTTTCTCCAGGCATCTGCTACTGTTTTTAATAATATAATACTGTAATTTTCTAGCCTTTAGTGGTGGTTGTTTTTGTTCCCTGCTTTTGGCTTCCTCCTTTGGTTTTACAGGAACCGTGTCTGTTCAAATTAACTCATTCTATAGGCTGGAAATGATTAAAGATTACTGTATGAGAACATGTCACTGAAGTAGATATGCGGTAGATTAGTGTCCACAGACATAATTACAAAACACTCCACCTTCAAGACTGAGTGCCTAAAACACGTTACACATCTTCTCAGTCCTTCGGAAAGTTCCCTTGTCAGGTAAACTTAGATGTTACAGGTGCACAAATGAGCCCGTCAGGTAGCCAGAGCTCATCCAGGAGATGGATGCCTGTGGCATTCATTTACATATTACTTCACTTCAGGATGGGGAGCAAGGCAGTTCTGCTCAGGCACAAGATGCTTGGGAAGAGATTTCAGCATCTGGAACGCCAGAAGATGGTGTTCATTGTGCCCCCTAGCTTAGTACTCCAGCACACACAACATGCCCAATTTTCTCCCTAGTGGAACAGGGAACTAACTATGTAGCACTAGCAATACACCAGCTTTCCAGATCACTCTTTGGAAATGCAGAAACTAGTGAGAGAAAAGAAGCCTGATTAGGAAGCACTAATTATTTCACCATGATGAAGTATCTATCTTTTAGTAAATACAATATTTGGCATTGGTACCCAGAATTCACCTTACTGTCAATCTCTTAGACATTCTTTAAAATTTTACCTCACATTTTTATTTCCCAGAAGATCCAAATGGAATAGGTATTAGCCAACTATTTCTCCATCTTTCTGAAAATATGAACCACAAGTATCATTAGAACTATGTTCCTGTTTAAAACACATCATTTGAGGGTTAAACTTGGGTTCGTTAGCCTTCAGTAAGTACCAAAGACATTAGGAACACATGCAAGTTTCATCACTAATTTCCAGGACTTTGCAAATTACTGGTCACTTGAATACTTCAAGTATTACTGAATTTTCCATGTTTATACAGTATGACAAACAATGCATTCCTGCTCCTTTCTACTAGGTATGTAGTATGTACCAATTTGAGACTAAACATGCATAAATCTCCACCTAAATAGAATTCCTTCCAATAGTTGGTTTGTTTGGTTTTTTTCATGAGTCAATACCACTCCCAATAGAATCAGTCGGAACCATCTTCACTTATGAAAGAAAAATTCTTTTCTGTTTTCTTCCACTGGTTTTGTCTTAAATTAAAAAATACACTTCCTTGAACTACAGTTAGGTAATGTTACATCTAGCTAACAGAGTCAGACCAATGTGTGGGGTGATATAAGACTCCTCAGTATATTCTTAGTAAGTATGCTGAAGCAGCAGGATTTGCTTTTGAACTTTTTGTAACATGCTCATAAAGACAAAAATAATACCTATAACTTAAAAGATTAACTAAGAAGATATTCACTGGAATATTTTAATCCTTATTATTTTCTAAGATAAAAGTTTGATGGGATCACACAGGGAAACATTCAGTACCTCTTCTAAGTACTTAAAACTTTTGACCAATTTTGGCTAAGTTTGACAGAGATCCCAGAATCACAGAATGGCAGGGATTGGAAAGGCACCTCTGGAGATCATCTAGTCCAGCCCCCCTGCCAGAGCAGGGTCACCTAGAGCAGGCTGCACAGGGCCACGTTCAGGCGGGTTTTGAATATCTCCAGAGAAGGAGACTCCACACCCTCCCTGGGCAGCCTGTGCCAGGGCTCTGTCACCCTCATAGCGAAGAAGTTTTTCCTCGTGTTCAGACGGAACTTCCTGTGTTCCAGTTTGTGCCCGTTGCCCCTTGCCCTGTCCCTGGGCACCACTGAAAAGAGTCTGGCCCCATCCTCTTGACACCCGCCCTTGAGATATTTATAAGCATTGATAAGGTCCCCTCTTCCTCAGGCTAAACAGCCCCAGCTGATGCAGAGGTTTCAATAACATTGAAGGCTTACAAGTTCCATGAGGAATTCTCATGGAGAATACAGACCTTATCAAAGCCAAATGGGCAATATACCCTGCCATTATTAAATATAAATGAATTCATACAGGAAGGAAGAATTAGGAGCTGCGTGTGGATAAATGCACATACCTTATGATCTCAGCCACAAATTCCCCCCCCCCCCCCCCCCCAATTTAATTTGCCCTGTTAGACACCAGGCAATCAACAAAAATAACCAAAAGATTTCTGTCTAAAAAGGTGCAGACTTGAAACCAAGCTTTTCCCATTATGAAAGCATTCATGTCAAGCTCTGCATGGATTCTCTGATGACTAATACAGTTTGAACTCACAGAACAGCCTTGATGTGATTCAATTTCAAAGGGTGTGTCAACATTAGCAAGCAAGCATGATTTTCTACAGCAAAAGAGTAGGTGTTGAAGCCTGACATCCACAGAGGGGCTTGACTTCATATCAGCTCTACTCTGGCCCTGCAGACCAGGTGCTTCTCAGCAGAGGAAGCATGTCAGGCACTTTCCTTGAGCCCACCTTCCGTTTTAGCTTTGTTGGTGGGTATCCAGGTCTATTCTGTGAACCCACACTGACATGAACCAAAGAGCAATAAAATGGGGTATGATCAGAAGATTTTAGTTCAGATTAAGGAGCACAGTTAAGAAGCAAAACCTAGAGCAGATTTATTCACTGTTGCTCTGAACAGAGATAAGGTTTCTTCAGTTCTGCTGTTCAAGTAACTACTTGTAGCCTTTCAATCTTTATATTAGACTTTAGTGATAGAAAAATCAAATAACAGTTAAACGGCACTGCTTAAATACAAACCAGTAAGACTCATCAAGATTCACAGCTGCCTTTTGGAAGACTAAGTTCTTTCAGCTTCTGTTAATGTTAAGACTACAATACCTCGATACCTAAATGACTCCGCATTTAGACGCTTCAAAGCAAGTCAAATGCTATAAACTTCTGTCTTCCCTCCCTGCTATAAAGCCTGCCTTATACCATGCTGTTTGTCTCTAACTCTTAGCACATTTTGCCATTTCTGAAGAAGCTTAGCATTGCTTTGCATAACTGTAGTCCCATTAGAGACTTAACTGTTTACAGGAAAGAAGATATTTAGCAGCAGCAATACTATATGCTCTCAAAACAAAGGAAAACTCCTTATGTACAACACATGAAAAACAATAATCAGCTTTGCAAGCTTACATTTGCATGTTTTGCTAACGCTATATTTTGCCCTTTCACAAGGGGCACAATCAGCAATTTTCATTTTAAATGGCTTCACCCCCCCTTCTCCATATAATGCATCTTCTACTGTTTACAACACTAGTACATGCACTGTACTGTTAGCTGGTTTCATATCTAATGAAGTCCAACATGCTTTAATGCTATATACAACAAAAAAGCTACAATTCTTCCTAGTATAAATAGCCAAAGAAAGAACTACTAACAATTATAATTGGGAGCACAGTTAAACTCAATTAAGAACCGTTAGTACTAGCTACCTAGACCAGCTAACTGAATTTCAGTAATTTTTAAAGATTGGATGCTTATCTCTCTCCCTCTCAATTCTTAATTGTCCAGCAGCACAATTAAGATTTCTGCTACTAAGCTCATCCTTTACTGATCCTAGAGCAAGTCCGAAACAGTATAACTTTAAAACTCACAAAAGTTAAGCAGAGTGGTATAGGAACAATTAGGAGAGAAGGCATACAAAAAGGCTCAGTCTTCACAGAAACGTGGGAAGAAAACAAATAATTTTTAAATTGGGAAAAAACCCTCAGTATTTGACAAAAACAGCTGGAAAGAGAACAAGCAAGCACACAAGAAACCTGAATGATATGCCAGATAACTGAGGGGCTGACAAATGACTCAAAGGCAAACTACAAAGCAACTCAGAACACACTTAAGACCATGAAGAAAAAAATATAATAGTTCTTTTCCATATGCCTTTCATGCAATTGCACCTTGAAATTATATTAAATTGACAACGCATTTCATTAAAAGATATTGGAGAGATTTCTGATAGTCAGTTATCTGGCAATTTTAATTCCAAAGGTAGACTGCTCTAGCATTCTTGGTTCTGATCATGAAGCAGGAGTCACTGAGATAACCTGGAAAACTTGAGGACCTTGGAAAAAAAAGCCAACAAACAGGCTTTGAAAGGGAAATGGAATCTCCCTGTACAGAGGGAGAGAGACTATCAGGCCCTTGACTGATGGTTATCAAATCCTGCTGCTAAAAAACACTCAGGGAAAAAGGTCCCATCTTCTCAGAACTGTCCAATGATTCACAAAGTAAAAAGATCAGGAAAACAAAGGATGTTTATGTTCCCATTTGCTGCAAGTTAAGATCTGTTTGGGGAGGGGGTTTCATGAAATGGGTGCACTATTAAACCCGTTCAACTTACAGCCATTCCTAGGGCTTCACATGCCAAACAAATCTACTTGTATACCTAAAAGAATCAGAATTGGACTTGCTTATTTTTACAAATTCTAACCATTTCCCTGTCATTTTAACTTTTCAGTGACATTTCAAGGAGAGAACTGAACTATTTTTTCAAGCAGTCTTACATGCTCCGAGGCTTCTTTAGGCCAGGTGCCATATGGTATAGCAGATTATACCCTGTAACAGGGCATTAACATGTGGTTTCTACACCTAGCTCTGCCGTTAATTTTTGACAGATCATTTCAACCTTTCTGAATTTAGCTTTCTCTTACCCTCCTTTATCACTTTTGGAGAGGGACTACCTCCACTCAGCTGTTTCCACAGACATACTAGGATGGGATGCCAGTCTCTGCTAAGATGTAGCCCTTGCCCAATGGCTGGAGGCTGCTTTGTACTAATACCAATAAACATTGATTCCTTGTATTTCAGTTGTCTGCATCTGTTACTTTTTCATTTTAGATTATAAATTCTAGGGAAAGGAAAGTATTTTAGATCTGTCTCTGTATGCCTTATAGAGTAATTGGATGCTGGTCCTTATGTATTGTGATAGCATATATAATAAGGCACAGTAAAAAATACTACAGCAAACAATGTTAAGTTAGGAGATTTCAAAAGATAAGCTAAACCAAGAGAGATGGTTTAATCAGAGAACATGAGTTCCAGATATTTGCAATGGTGGTCAAGAAAATAACAAAGAAAACGAGTAAGTTATAGACAGATTTGCTTAAAAAATGTTGATCAAATACAACGGAAATATCTGAAGTTTCATTAACTATACCTGCTTACCTTTTTGATCACTAGATAAATAGCAGCTGCTAAGAGAAGCCATTAATGAGTTGATAATAAAATCCCTGCAAAATTCAACAACCACAAAACTGTGCCTGTATCACTGCAATAAAACTTCGTTATAAACAATTTTTTAAACTAATATTTCCCAAGATTATTACAAGTCTTTAGCTAAGAGGTCATCTAACCATTACATATACAGGATGTGGTTTCTACTACAGAAATTGTTATCCATATAACCATATAGCTGTTATACATTAGAATTTATAAAGGTTGTATTTTCAGCCTGCAAGTAGCTTTCATTTCTGTAAGAGCCAAATTTACAATTACCAGATTTAACTTTAGTAATCAGAGGATTGATTTTGCCTCTCAGTTTTCTCCAGGAATTACAGATAATATATTCTTATTGATGGGGTAAAATACTAAATCATTTGGTTAAATATGTTAATTACTAATCATGCTACTTCATTACCCCTTGCTCAGTTCATGCTTTTATATGCACCTATCTGAACATATTATGCCAACATCTGATTTTTCAGTGTCAGGATAAAGCATTACCATGTGACTCTCACTTTTGTTATTCTTACTGCTCTGAAATGAGAAAGAAATCACTCAATGCATTGGTTCAGCATTCCAGACAGTGAAGGTCAGAGACAAGATCATCCTTTATCAACACAAGACTGACTCTTCTCAGTTCTGACTGTGTAACAGCAAGAGGTTAAATAATAAATAATTCTATGAGCCATGTCATATATTCATAATAACCTCAAGAACATTTAAATGGAATTCTCATTCAGCTCAGAGGTCAATTGCACTGACCACACATAGTCTGCAAAATTAAAAGACCTGTCTCTAAGGAATACTTCTAAGTCTTTTTCTGAACTTAGCATAACCCCCAGTATTTCCTAGCAAGACAATGTGCTCAGGGAACACATGCAGAAAGTGCCTGTACATGCACATACGTACTCACATGCCTGTATCTTTCAGCGGCAATCTACACATACACATAACTTTTAATAAACTATAATTAAAGAATTTTAAAGGCCTATGTACAGAAAGAATGACGTTCTTCCTGGAAGGAGCTATGCCATGTTTGACCATTATCCAGCATGCAGCCTTGAACCTCATTTATAACTCAGTTTTCCTCAAGGTTTGCCTTAAATGTTGATCACTGTAACAGCTATACACGTCAAACTAACTTTGGGTCAGAAAGCCACTGTATCCTCACTGAAGTGATAGATAGACTGAAGATCAAGATTTCAGTAACTTTCAGTAACTGAATTAAAGATACTTCGGGTCCAACTGATCAGTATACTTTGAACATTAATAGTGCTAATCAAACTCCCTCTTCATCGCAAGTGTGTGCTTAGCACTTTCACAGGTAAGAGGTTTGTGCCAGGCACGCAACCAAGATGGAACAAAGTTAGGAATCACCTGAGAGGCAGCTGGGCACCTGTACAGCACTGTCGAGCATGGCTACGCAGTGCAATACAAGCTGCCTGCCAGCCAGGCACAGGTGAGAGCTTTCCGTGCTCTGCCACAATAATGCGCAACACCCACTACCACAGGAATGAAGAAGCAGCGGCACAAACGAGGATGAGTATTCAGCCTCCTACTTCATTCCCTACTACCACGCAAACTGTGTCAGCAAATGGAAGAAGGATCCTGAAGAGTCTACAACTGACTCTGTTCCTTACCCAGACCTACTCCTGCATCCCATGAGGAGATCCAGCTTGTACTCTGGATGAGGCCACAAATTAGCAGAAACAAGCAGATACAAAACTATTGAAATAACTGCATCCGCACAGAGGGAACAAACTGAAGCAGCAAAGGTAGCTTTAACTCTGGCATTTCCTATCTGCAGCCTTCACAACACTAATGTAATTCTTTCTCCTGACACCTTCTAGATTTTCTTGCCTTCTGAAAGAAAGGGGAAATACTGGAGTCTCATTATCTGGCACTACAGGGACACCTGAATCACTTTTCTAGAGTCACTAGGCAAAACGTCTGCCTTTCCAGCTAAGGAAGTTAGGCAGCCACAGTAAGCTTTCGGCTCTCAGCCCCAGATTCCTTCCTAGCCAGTCTTACCTTTGTCTAACTCACTTAAATCCCAGTTTTCCTGCCACTGCCCTCCAAACCAAACTCCACCTTCCCTTGTCAGAGGCAATTTTTCACAGTCTACTGCTCTTATTCCTTTGGTCTTCAAGCCAGGCAGCCTTTTCCTCTTCAAAGATTAGTCTATAGTGGGCCTGAAAGAACAGCACACACTGTCACCTTATTTTCAGCTTGCTCTAGCGTCCACTGCAGTAGCAATTACATGAATAGTCCCACTCATTCCCTATACTACCCCTGGCACTTAGAAGCATTCAAGTACTCAATCCTAATTTTCTGTTCACATGCAATGGGAATGGATCTTCAGATATTCTGCTTTTGCTAAATCTCTACTGAGCATCTGCAATCAGATTTTTCAGAGGCACACAATTTTTGTAATGGGAAGTAAAAATCACATCCCTAAAGCAGCTGTGTTAAAGTTTATGACTGTATTCCATCCACCAAGTCCTAACCTTGCTAAACTACAGATGACCAGAATTTTTAATGTGAATAAAACAATTACCTTGTACAATCATGGCCTCTAGCTTTTGACAAGAAACAGGATCTTAAAATAGGAAATGATGAACGACTTCATTAAAAATAGGTACTATCAGTCTACGCCAGCTAGTTTACAGAGTTTAATAATGCAGTTCTAAACAAAAATGGTTGAATATTTTGAAGTTTTAAAACAAGATTTGTTTCATTAATATCACAGTATGTTGCCTGTTTTACTTTCTAAATCACCTAGTGCAATTTTGCCAAGGGTACGTCCGCAGGAGTGCTGATGCCAATAAGAATCCTTAACTGACTGAGTTTAGTACTGGTCCCACATGAAACGTTACATCAAGGTTATCAGATTAGTTTAAATGTACCTGCAGCAGCCACAGTTCTAATGTGGCCACAAGTGCTATTCAGGGCTCTTTGTTCTGCATTGCAAGCATCACTCAACTAATTCATGGAGTGCTAGCACATGAGATGGTATCTGTTTCATGAAAATGTATAGATCAGTTACATGCCTTGCTGTAATATCAGCTATTCAACCTCACCAAGTGCAGTGTGAATAACAAAAAGAGGATAGATAACATAAAGGAGCAACACAGAATATTTTCCTTCATGAACTACCCCTCAGTTTACTTAATATAATTATTAAAATTATGTCATCAGCTTAATCTGGTGTATGTAATATTTTCAAGCTATTTTTACAGCATTAGGCTTAATTTTTTTTTTAAATTGGCAACAGTAAGTGCCATTCCCTTAGCAGATGTTCTCAGTTCCCACACACTTAATTATAGTTTTATAACACCAGTCACCTATGATACAGTGCACTGCAGTGTGTCATTTTAAAAGCCACTGTCACTTGCTCATTAAATTCCTCTATGTAGAGCACAACTGATTTCAACTGTATGCCAACCCACACTCGTGTAACACAGAGACAGGCTTCAGCTTTAACACACGTATTTCACATGAATGTGTACAAGCTAATCTGGTGGCACACTGATTTTGTTTAGGAATGTTCAGAAAAAGAAAATATCGTTAAGGTAAATGACATTCCATGATTTTAATTAATACACTGGTTAAGTAGCATAACAAGTTACAGTAATTTCTCCTCTGAAGAGCTATTCCAAATAGCTTGAATAACAGAAATTTAACTGTGAATAAATCTCACTATCAACAAACTAGAGAGACTGAGAAAGAAGGGTAAGATTGTTACCTTTCTGTTGCTTTCACCCCCAACTGTATGAAAATCAGAAATTTTAAATAAGATTCCAACCTTCCCTATACTGATCAGTGATGGGAACAGTGTTTGCTTTAATACTGTCATGGCAGCCTGTCACCTCCTCCTTTCAGCTTAGCGACACAAAAAACCATGAGATTTTTGTCAGGAAGAAGTGTCGGGGTGCTCTGGCAGTTCTCGGCTTGCACGGCGGCTTTCTGGGGTGCTTCTCAACACTCAAACTACAAAGGCTCTCAAGCTGAAGCAGCAGCCAAACGACACTCACAGTGGAGTACACCACCCTTACAGTTACCATTTCCAGATTTTTCTGCAGACAGAAGAGTAATGCCAACAAGATCTGCAGAGGCAATTAGGAAATTTTTTATTATGTTGCAAATGGTGGTCCTATATAGGAGACACATAATTTTTAAAATATCTTTTAAAGGTCATGAGGTTATAGGCATGAAAATATGGTAACTGTTGGCCTCCATCAGTAAGTTCTACTTCTGCTTTTTTATGATTTTTATATTTAATAGTCTGGCTTATAGCAACATTATTTAGAACTTAGTTATTTCACAATCATTCAATTCCAAAAAGACATTTTTGAACTTTATTTGCATTTAAAAATGCATATTCACATAAAACAGCAAGATAGATTTCTATGGCAGATGGATAGAGAAGTAAGCTTCTCCTTTCTTAAAAGACCAATCACTCGGCATTTAAAGGACCAACATTAAATCAGATCTAAGGAATTTAAAGTGACTGAAGTTATTGACATTTCACCTGAACTTTCTGAAGGGAAAAGGGTTTAAAAACCACACTGTACTTATTTTTAAAAATACATCTTTTTCCGCCAGTAAAGAAATTATGCTAACTAGTCTTGAAGTTTCCTGAAATCATGAATGGCTATCTGTGAAAAGCTGTCAAATTAATAAAGTTAATGAACTGAAAACACAATTGCTTTTTCATTCCTTACAGCAGTTGCTGGTGCTGCTTACAAAATACAGCATATAAGAATCCAGAAGCCTAAAGAAAAAAAAGCTTTTTTTAAATATAAAAAGCTCTTTTAATATCTCCAAAGCCATCACCTTACAATTCGTCCCAGGTGACGCAAATACTTCATCTGAAGATCAGCAACATCTGAGGTAGTAAGATGTTCTTTCTCACATTTAAATAAAATGGAATCCGAACACTTCCAATCAAAAAATGAGCTAATTCTGAAAGTCCATGCGTAAGCAAAACATAATATGTAGGAATCAATTTGCTTTTGAAAGGAAATTTTTGGCCAAGAGATTGATGTCCAATTTCTTTTTCAAATAATTAAAAATGCACTGATCTTGCATTCTTGAGAAACTAACAGTTTTAGAGAATAAGTGATCTGTATTATCACTGATGCATGTCCAGTTGTTTCTTCCTATTCTACACTCTTGCCGAAATTCTCTACTTCCCTTCCTTTTTGTACTCAGTTTTCACCGATACCTCTAACCCCACTCTGTCTTGCTTTCCTAACACCTTATCCTCATTTCTGAAGACTGATCTCATGATTTTTCTCCTCTCTACTTGCTGTAAGTACCATCAATGGCATGAGTGCTAAGGGTGCTAAAAGAGCTGGCCCAAGTGCTCACCAAGCCACTCTCCATCACTTATCAGCAGTCCTGGCTAACTGGGGAGGTCCCAGTTGACTGGAGGCTGGCAAACGTGACGTCCATCTACAAGAAGGGCCGGAAGGAGGATCCAGGGAACTACAGGCCTGTCAGTCTGACCTTGGTGCCCGGGAAGGTTATGGAGCAGATTGTCTTGAGTGCCATCACACAGCACGTATGGGACAACCGGGCGATCGGGCCCAGTCAGCATGGGTTTACAAAAGGCAGGTCCTGCTTGACTAACCTGATCTCCTTCTATGACATGGTGACCCGCTTAGTGGATGAGGGAAAGGCTATGGACTTTGAGTACCTGGACTTTAGTAAAGCTTTTGACACCATCTCCCACAGCATCCTCCTGGAGAAACTGACTGCTCATGGCTTAGATGGGTGTACTCTGCGCTGGGTAAGAAACTGGCTGGATGGCCGGGCCCAAAGAGCTGTGGTGAATGAAGTTAAATCCAGTTGGCGGCCAGTCACAAATGGTGTTCCCCAAGACTCAGTATCGGGGCCAGTTCTCTTTAATATCTTTATCAATGATCTGGATGAGGGGATTGAGTGCACCCTCAGTAAGTTTGCAGATGACACCAAGTTGGGCAGGAGTGTTGATCTGCTGGAGGGCAGGCAGGCGCTACAGCGGGATCTGGACAGGCTGGATCGATGGGCCGAGGCCAATTGTATGAGGTTCAACAAGGCCAAGTGCCGGGTCCTGCACTTGGGTTACAACCACCCCATGCAACGCTACAGACTTGGGGAAGAGTGGCTGGAAAGCTGCCCAGTGGAAAATAACCTGAGGGTGTTGGTCGACAGCTGGCTGAATATGAGCCAGCAGTGTGCCCAGGTGGCCAAGAAGGCCAATGGTATCCTGGCCTGTATCAGAAATAGTGTGGCCAGCAGGACTAGGGAAGTGATCGTCCCTCTGTACTCGGCCCTGGTGAGGCCGCACCTCGAGTACTGTGTTCAGTTTTGGGCCCCTCACTACAAGAAAGACATTGAGGTGCTGGAGCGTGTCCAGAGACGGGCAACGAAGCTGGTGAAGGGTCTAGAGCACAAGTCCTATGAGGAGCAGCTGAGGGAACTGGGGTTCTTTACTCTGGAGAAAAGGAGGCTGAGGGGAGACCTTATTGCTCTCTACAACTACCCGAAAGGAGGTTGTAGCAAGGTGGGGGTCGGTCTTTTCTCCCAAGTAACAGGTGACAGGACAAGAGGAAATGGCCTCAAGTTGCACCAGGGGAGGTTTAGATTGGATATTCGGAAACATTTCTTCACTGAAAGGGTTGTCAGGCATTGGAACAGGCTGCCCAGGGAAGTGGTGGAGTCACCATCCCTGGAGGTATTCAAAAGACGTGTAGATGTGGCACTTAGGGATATGATTTAGTGGTGGACTTGGTAGTGATAGGTTAACGGTTGGACTCGATCTTGGAGGTCTCTTCCAACCAAAACGATTCTATAAGTTCAGTAGTTCCTAAATAAAGTCCTTTCATCTCAAACCTATGGCTGTGAACATCTGTCTACTTTCTGGTATTTTGGCTATAATTTCATCCCATTCTGCCCTACCCCTTGGAAGCCTCCCTCTCTTACTCAAAAACCCTTTCTTAAGCATCACACCTGTTTCTAAAGAATGGATGTTTCTTGTTTGTAGGATTATTGCTTATGAACACTACATTTATCTCTCGATGAGGTCTGAATTACCATCCCAAACCAATGTTTTGTAGAAAAATGCTGTTTCATAGAAAAACTATTCTAAAAAAGAGTAGCAATTCTGAAAAAGGTTTTTGGGGCATAAGTTGCAAAATTATTGAGAGGTCCTGTTTTGACTTTACTTTTTTTTTCAAAATGACATTTGATTTTTAAGGCTAATCAGTTAGTTTACAACAAATTGTCTCAGAAGAGCAACACAAACTAAGTGTTTGAAAAAGTTACCTTAATCTAGTCTTTCCATTCACAAAAATTTGACAGTGACATTCAGGTTTTGATTTCCTTAGGAAGTCAGGAAGACTTCCTGAAATTTCAAAACAACTCCTGTAAAGCAAGGTAACAACTTCCCATCCAACTCCACTCAGCTCTGTAGCTTTGCCCTGTGATTCACCTCATTTTAAATACCGATACACCAACAGTACCTTGCCTTTAAGCATGTTCTAATGTGTACCATTAGTTACCGTGAAGAAACCACCAGGCAAACACCACATTTAAGTGAAGATAAACATTGTGTTTTTCTCCTACTCACTTCTGCTCTATACCTCTTATAATAATTTCTACATCCTTGAAATTAGCTGCTTCAAATTGTTTTTCATGTTCATACTTCATTTTTAAAGACCTTGTACACTGCTTGTTTTGAATTTGGTATTTTTTGATATAGCACAGTAACCTAATTTAACTCATTAGTTGCTGGGGGAAGGAATGTCTGCTTTCTATGCATTTTCTAACTAATTTGTGTCTGTCACACTGTTTTTCAGTGTAATTGTTTTATTATTTCTTACTAAAGAGACACACGTGCTCACTACTTTACAGAATAATGCAAAACTGGCTGTCTCAACATAACCACTACAATGCAAGACAGTAAGAACAGATAAATCATTCTTGCTAGAAATTTTTATATCACATGGTAAGCCAATGCTAATACCACAAAACAGTGAGTATTTTGAAAACCAACACTGTCATTCTGAACTAAAGAGGAAAAAATAGGGGAATACAAGCATTCTTGGTTTGCTTTGACAACTGCCATCAAATTTGATCCATTAGTCATATTGTAAAAGCAAACAATGCTACTTCAAAAAATTCTTGCTGTGGTGAGAAGCCTCGGTATTTTAAAACATTTATTCCATCTTATTAAAGACATCAGAATATGCATCAGATAGAGAATAATACTTCCATCTTTTTCAATTGTTTAAAAACTTCTTATGGTGGTAAAGAAGTATACTGTACAACCAAACATATATTGTCAAGCTTCTGTGTTATACACAAACATTTTGTGCTAAAATTGTACCACAGATGTATAAAAATATGAAAAGTGGGTAAAACCCGAGCATAGGATAATAATTTGTTCCAAATTTACATAAACTATAAGTACACATTTGAAAATGAAACCATCAGCAGCTATTAAAAATAACTGTCCAGATGCAAAACCTGCTATAAGAAGCTCCTAAGCAACAGGTAATTGGAAGTTCAGGGGAAACACTGGTGAAAGGATCACTTCAATCCTCTCTTACAGATACCTAAAACACTCACTCCTAGACAAAGTCACACATACAGTATAGGATTAGATGGAATTGATCCAAAGCACCAGCATTACTGTTTTGCACGCATTGATGCTTGTTTGGAGTTAAGTCCTACACCTTCCTTGCAATGAAAAGTATAAAGCTTGCATTTCCATTTCACCCTTCAGCATTCTAGGATGGAAGCAAGCTGTTGCACTGCAGCAATAGCAGATAATGAATTTGGTTTTATGCTTTTATTGGGGGTGGGGCAAGAGGTGACTGTGGAAGTCATGGTAAGTTCTCAAGTCTTGTTCAATGGTCTCCTTCTTTGTCTTTTTGTTTTAAGCTTCTTTTGATCCTAGGTGAAATACAGCTGCAGGACAGATTCCCTTAATAGTCTAAAGAATTAATTCACATAGCTTCAGCAAAAGGATCATGCATATTGAATACATAACGCCCTTGAAAAGATGCAGCAGAGAATCGGAGAAACTTAGGGTCCTCTCCTTTGTAATAAGTAAATGAAAGCAACAACAGCCAAGACTACCTAGAACCTATGATAATGGGAAGCAGGCATTCTCAAGAACGACTGCTTCATAAAATGCTCTCTAGTGATCAGGTCAGTGAACTTACTGTACTGAGCTTTCAGAAAGTAAACCAGTCAGTCAATCAATTAAAAAAAAGGGGGCACAAAATCATGTTTTACATAAACTGTTTTAGTGAAAACAGTCTTTATGTAAACAAACCCTTCCCCTTCCTATTGCTAGCATTTATTTAGCACCAATTTGGATTTATTATTCATTCTCCCGGTAAGAAAGCCTGCAATTCTCAAAAGTCACATCTGAGAAAACACTCCATTACCAGATACGGTAGTAGATGTGGTTATACACTTTGTGGACGTCTAAGGAAAGCTATAAGCTTGATCTGTGCTCTAGTGCAGGACTGCTCTGTACTGTCTTCAGCTGAGTGACATCAGCATAAACAAAAATTAGAGTGGAAGATAAGGCCTTCCAAATATATCAGCAGTGAATTATTAACTAGGGCCACGCCATCCAAAAACCACTGAATTTTTATGAAGTGCACATACTCTGAACCAGCAAATGCATCTGAATATTAAGTGAACCAGAACTGTAGGTTTCAAGAATGAGTATCTGCTCCCTTGTGCCCTTGACACTTATATTTTATATTGAATATCCTGTTGTCTCTCATGGCCTCAGTACTGCTTGGCAAATACAATTCATCCTTCCGCTCCATCCAGCATCTTTAGAGACTAGATGATTTGCTTCAGTTCAGTAGATTTTAGAAGTATTGATACAGATGAAGCTATGACCTAGTTGATGAGTAAGACGTAAATACATACCTCAGTCATATCCTCCATCACAATTAACTGGTTGCAGAAGACAACTATTACGTATGTATCCATTTCTAGTCAGTATCAGGCAAACCTCTTCTAAATACCTGCACTTGGACAAAAGCTGCCCATGCATGCATAAAACTTCATTTCCATAAGCATATACAACTAAATGCTGCATGTTAGATTCCTCCAAGGAGAAATCTTGCACTTACTGTAAGCATGCAGCACCAAGCCCTCTACTTTTGTGCTAAAAAAGTAAGGAAAATATAAGATGGCCTCAAAAGTTTCACACAAGAGTAGTGTATCAGCCTCATTTAAATGGTACCCAATCAATGCTTAGATGAACTGAGAGTAAAAAGTGAGTCAGAGTTAATAAATGCCTATTTGGATAACATTAGCTGTAAGAAAGAGTCCTACTCCAAACTAAAATGAACCATTTTCTTTAACACTCCTATAAATTTCTCTGTTTGTCCTCTAGTCACAGCTCTTTTCTTTATCTTCTAGTCTTAGAAACAGTGAAGAATGTAAATACTTCCTGCTATTTCCTCAGCTGTTCTAAATCACTGCAGTTCAACTGAGGTCAATGGTGACCCTTTACTCTAGTTTATGATCCAACCCCTTAGTCATCGCACATTTATTAAAAAATGTTTCAGACAAAAAAGCCCTGTGTAAATAGACATTATATGCTACAGAATTTCTTTTGCTACTTATGACACCGAACATAATACAGGCTTTCTTGTTTTTTAATTTAAGCCTTAAGAGACTATGGAAATACAAACTACTCCTACCCATTAATAAGTCACCTACGAGTACTCACTGAACTACATGGCTACACTTAATGTTCTTGGGTAAATCACAATTTGTAGTGGCCTGTCAACACTAATAGAGAACGATACATATTGTTGTATTACCATACAGCAAATGCAAAGTGACAGAACAACTACACAAAAGTTCTACCTTTCTGCCTATAGAAAGCAGATACAGGATGTACGTGTGGTATTTCTAATGCTGCTGCATGAGGACTTGCTTGTAGAAGCACCATGAAGCAGCTGCAAGCTGTTCACTGGCTCTAAAGTAATTATTGTGTTTTGTCATTTCAGATACTTCACAATTTTGGTTTGTGATAAATACACTTATAACAAGGGACCAGCATTTGTCTTAAATTCTCATACACAGAGCATGCTCAGTAATTTAATACAAGTTCTATATCTATTTTTTATGTCTCCTAAGTATCACCTTATGAAATTCAAGTGACCTATGTCAAAAATGCTGCAACTATCAACAACTATCAGAACGCAATTTTGTCACCTTCCCCCCCATACATCAATTAAGTTTTTAGTATAGCTTACAAGAACAAAATACACTGTATGTATCAATGATTATGAAATCCATGCAAATTTCTTATACTGGTTTAATCTTTTCCCATTACAGAAGTACTATTTCCATATTGCCAAGTATATCTAATGGCTTCCTGACTTACACAGCCTGATTCAGAGACAAAGCATTTTTGTTCGTGCTATCTCAAAAGCAACAAAACTGATCACTCATTTTTCCCCACTAAATATATAATTCCATAACTAAGGATTTACATTCTAAAAGAGCAAACGATGTGGTTTTGAACTGAATGCAGTGAGCAGAGTTGCAAAAGTAGGTACTTGAAATAGATGAGCAAGGCTCCTGCATTGCTGTGCTCTGAAAACGTAACCACAGCAGTTTATTTTAAGAATGTCACTTGAACTTTTATATATACAAATTCACTCTTTTTAAGAGCTAACCATTATCAGCATATCTATAAATCTGAACCAGGACTTGAGGACTTCACTGGTAAAAACATTATTTTACTGAAGTAACCAAAAGCGATTTATCACCTGTTACATAAACATCACCACATACACAAGTAAAAAGCACTTTTTTTCCCCCAAGCCTTGTTCCAAGACATGGAAGGATGAAAAGCCCTCCTGCTCCACTGATCTCAATCTCTTATCTGTGAGAATTTTGGTATCATATATGAGCTGGTAAGCTATGTAAGAAAGTTGCTATGTCAAAAAGCCTCACAACATCTACCAAGCTAGAGGACTCTAAGAAACTTGAGATGTAGAGAGTCACAAAAAAGCAGTCCTACCTTTGCCATAACAATACTTTTGAAATTTTTCTTATAAGAAGTCACACACCACAGCACTTTTGAGTTTGTAATTCATCCCCACAGTGGCAAGGTTATCAAACCACTTGCTTATTTCTCCAAGAATGCTAAACTAGGTGAATATAAACCTCAACTATAGCGAACTGCCACACTCCAACACCTCTCGACTAACTATGTTTAGCAACTATTGAATTTCACACAGTTTTGCATGTATGACTCGTACACAAAGCAGATGGGCATTAACACCGATAAGTTGCACTGTTTTCAGCCACTACTGTTTGGCTGCTGTAGAACATTTTGCAAGCTGCTGTCCCACACAGAGCAGATTTCCTTGACGTATGACAGCAGGAAACAAATCTGGGTGTAGCTGGACAGGCACTTATTGTTTTGAGCTTCCACTGGATGCAGAGTTAGCAAGTCGTTCAGAGGTCAGAGCCATCACAGCATCCCACTAGCTGAGTAGTGCTACTCTATTGCGTGTTTGATTCATCTTTGCAGCTCTTGGAGCTGTTTCCAGGCAGACATGGGAAGTGTTTAATAACAGAGAAAGCAGGCAGTGGTTTTTGTAAGAGTCATTTTCTCTGCATTGCTTTTGATGAGACTTTTTAAAAGGTGTTTGACAGAAGCCTGGAAAATTCTTCCCAGGGGAAAAAATGTGGTAATTTTGAGACATGAACTAACTCAGTAGCCACAAGGGACAATGTGGAGCACATGCTAATGAATTTTTCACTGTATTGATTTAGACTGGTAAGGCTTCCTTTAAACAAATCGTCTATAAAGGATCTCGGACTAAATTAACCATATGGTTTTAGGTACTGGACTGCAGCTCAGGGTACCTGGACCCATTTCTCAACACGAGAACAAAGAATCAATATGAACTCTGGCAAAATGTCATTTTGTTAAATATATGAAACAAAATATTCTGCAAAGGAGCAAGAAAAAAATGCTTGCCAGAAATTCTGTATTGAACTTTCTGGAATCTTATGTACTTTTGGCGCTGGCACAAAGAGACAGGTTACCAGTCTTATAAGTTTGGCTCTTTATTCAAAAATAAACATTCCTTGAAGCTATGTGCAGCTGTTTTTTTATGGGTCATTAGGCACCTTGGCAATAGTACCAAACAAATTGAAGTTCATGGAGGTCACCAGACTTGGAAAGTTGCTGTTACAGTGGAGGGACCCCTCAAATGCTGCAGGAATAGGCTGATAAGAACCTCATGAAATTCAAACACAAAGTCCCACACCAGGGATGGAATAACTCCATGCAGCACATACAGCCTCAGGAGCAGCTCTGCAAAACAGGATCTGGGAACCATGGTGGACATCAAGCTGAACGCAAGTTGGCTGCACGCCTTTAGAGCAATGAGGGCTACCTACATATGAGCTACACGAGCAAGAGCATCACAAGCATGTCAAGGGAAGTGGTCATTTCCTTCATATCATGTCCTGATGAGGCCACACCTGCAGTACTCCATCTAATTTCAACCACCTCAGTACTAGATGGATACTGAAAAACTGGAATGAGTCCAGCAGAGCCTGGACTAACAGGCTCAGGACACAGAGCACACAACACATGCAGAAAGGCTGAGGGAGATGCGGATGTTCACCTGGAAAAGAGAAAGCCCAGGGGATCTAACTGCTGTCTTCAATGACTTAAAGAGGAGCTAGAGAGAACACAAGAGATAGATTTCTTCTTGGAAAGGCCAGTGAAAGGACAGGGTGCAACAGACACATTGCAACACAGGGGATGATGAATCTGGTGCTTGGAAAAGTGAGCTTCACAAGAGCAGTCAAGCACCGGAACACGCCCAGCCATGCAGTCTCCATCCTTGGGGACAGTCAAAGCTGAGTCACAAAGTCTTGTGCAACCTGATCTAACTGCAAGATTAGCCATACTTTATGCAGGAGATTGGACTACTTGACCTCCACATGACCTAATTTATTTTATGATTGATGTGATTCTCTTCATGGTTCTAGTGAAACATACTACTACTGTTGAGTGTTTCACCTCTTAAATAAGACATCAAGTCCAAACCAGAATTTAATCTTATTAAAAACACAGAAGGAAACCTGTTAAAGTACAACAGTGAAATATTTTTAGTGGTGTTCTTACCTCAGTTTTAGATGCATAAGAATATCAGCAAGTACCCTTGCTTTAAGTGTATAGGTCAGTTTCAATTATACTTCAGCTTTCTTCACAGAGAAAAACCTTTTGACAACAACTTTGATTTCACCAGTTAAATGAACTTAACTGACATCTTCCGAGTAGCCTTTTGAAATCATGAGACTTGGGGAGATCAGCAATGAGACATACTAATAAAAGTTATGGGTTGGGCCTGCAGCCACATTTTAACTCTTCTGCACATTTTATCTTTGAGCTTTGGAAATACATGTGGGCAGACTGTCTGAATTTGGGAGTGCCAGAGCTTCAGGTTTGAATAGCATTACTCCACATATTGAGAGAAAACATGCAGTGTTAAAACCAAGGGTGGCTCTTTTGCTTTTTATTAAAAAAAAAAAAAAGAAAAGAAAAAAAACTACTGCAGGAGAGGAGGGAGTGACATAAAGTGACCTTGACGATCTCACCAAGAATATGGCAGTTAGAAATAAATGAGCTTGGGAAGAAGAACGGGTTTAGCCACTCCCTAGAGTGCATCCCAAACAACTGCATTGTGTGTCGTTAGTAGAGAGAGTGAACATTGCAGAGATAAGGGAGAATTGCATTTTCTGTAGCTCAGCTTTAGAATGTAACTTCCAAGTTTCATCTACAATAAACTGTATTGGGATCTTGTTTATAGTGTGTTGACACAAAATTTTAAAATGCACAAGCTCATTTTTGGCATGAGCTTAAGTCTACTGTAAGTAAGATGGTGATTTTTTTAGAGCTGTTTTTGTATTAGCCAACAAAAGTTCCTACAGAGATGTCCACAAAAAATCATGAGGGAAAAGAATCAAAATATGTGATCACAGACTATGTTTTTGATAAATGATTACTGGCCTCTGCCACCATATACAATCCTACCTGGATGAATCTGAGCATTACAGGAATTTTAGTATTCCAGCCTTTCTGACAGAAAGGCCATAGAGACTTATCCAGTCAGAGTAAATTCAGAAAGATTCCCATTCTCCCCTGTAAAGGTCCATAAATACATTGGCCATGCTTACACATTGGCAAATAGCTTGAGACTCATTTTCAACAGCTATAGCTAATTTACTACCTGCCAAAGCTACCACATCATGTAAACAGCTCACAGTGCAAGTATAACACAGAAAGGCAAATAGGCAGGGATATAACAACTGCCCTAGCTAGCTTTTCACTATACACTTCCACTGGGCATTTGTGATGAAAGGAGCTTGGTTGATTTTTGAAAGTGACTATTTTCTCAATTTATTAATGTTAGTAGTAAACCCCCCCCCCAAACCAAAACAACAAAACCACCCACAAAATTGGTAGTTGAAAACAGATGCAAGGCTTGAGTCAAGGCAAAACATGACTAGAACACAGGCCTGAAGTTGTTCTCTTCACTTCAGTAAACACATCTAAAGCACTTATTAATTATGAAGCTAATTTTGTCTAGCCTTTAAAAGAGACCATTAAGCCTGTTTTTAATGTGTGTGTGGGGGGCATCACATTTTTTCAGTCTGCTAAAACAATGCTTCGGTTAAGATTAAGGGAAAACTAAACACATCACAGATCTTCACATACATTTGAAAGCAAAGACAGAAATAGGTAGTTTAAATATTTTCCCCTTTTCTCAGTAGAATTCTCAAATGCTTTAGGCTCACAGTTCCTCTACCCACCAGCTGGGATCAGTTTGCTCTCTGATGTCTGACCTAATTTTTTTTTGATGGGACCTATTTGCTGCCATATGTTCTTCAGCCTTTACATTTGCATTCTTCTGTTGTGACTAAGGTTATCTCTTTTCTAAGAGAGAGAAAAATTAACATCCAAAAGCCATCCCAAATCTTCCCGACATCTCTATTTTTAGATCTATACCTAGCTATCCACAAATTGGTGGAAGAGCCAACTATTGCAAGGAACTACATTCCAAGATGTAAAAATGATGCATACTTATATTAATTTGCTTCTTATGACCTAAGGGGGTTACTCAAGTACCTTCCTAGGATTTTCAAAAGCTCATGAACATTGACATGAATGGCAGCTAGAAGGGTAGGCACCTTTTGAACATCCCATTGTGTGGCTATCTGCATTTTACCTAATTACATATCTTGAAATAGTAGTCCCTGTGCATTTATAGCATTTCAGAATAAATCTTTGTGAAAACTCAAATATACCATGGGATGTTATCAATAATTCTCCAAAGTTTTATTCTGTTCTTGGGCTGTCTTCTGAATTGGTCTCCCTAACAAGCACAAAATCATACTTGACACATGTGCACTGATATATGTGCAGGGCTGTGCATGTGGCAGGAAGCATCAGCTGTCAGCCATTCCCTGTGCAAGGACCAGGACCTCCAAAGTCCAGACACCGTCCTTCTGATTCCCCAACTTTAAAAGGCAGCCTAAAGGGAACAGTACTATGACCATACCTTGCCATTCTTGTACTGTCCAGAGACAGGACAACCATGTTATCTTTGCTAGGTCCAACTTGCAACAACTATTTGGCTGAGAACTCATACACCACGACATCGCTCAATCATGTAAGGCTTATAGCAGAACATTTTCACCTGTGCACACTATCTCTTATTCCCTTCATAACCAGGCTACAGCTAAGCCTGTACATCTCTTCCTTCATTATGCTGACAGACAATAATAGATTATTTCAACATAGTCAAAATTCTCATAAGCAGCCTGTACCTCCTAGCCTGTAACTAGCCCCTCTAACTTTCCTGAAATTCACTATACTATTTAGGTCCTATCTAAATTTCATGGTAAAAGTACCCCAGTAATCACTCCTTTGGGCACTCTCCAATTCTGACTGAAAATGTGCAAACTCCTCTATTCATCCAGTTTTAGTAACTCACACTGGTGTTACCAGTCACAGTGATGACAACATTTTAATTCATGTAACAGCCTCTTTCACAGTAACTGATGTTTTGTCTGTGCTTTTTTTTTTTTTTTGGTAAACAGAGCATGCTTTTCCCACCTAACACACAAACCAGCCATGTTTTCTGATCAGCCCCTGTTGAGGGACAGACCAGAGTGGACAGTGTTCTTGCCCGTTGTTGTGTTTTCACACAGCTGAGCCCAATAGGGGGCTGGTAGAGAATTAAGATTCCCAGAAATCTCATCTTAAGAAAAAATAATGTTTGGAAACTCCTGCTACTGGTAACATACACCTAGGTACTGTAGTTATTAACTAACCAGATGTAGGTCTGTCATATTGCAATGCAAAATATGAAATAATTCATCAGTATATACCAAGCACTCAATTCTACCAGGATCATCAGATCATAAAACATGCTTATAAAACTATAAGCAAAGCACCTCTGTTTTGAATTTTTCACAATTTCAGTCACTGCCAGCATGAGTAGTTCTACTACCCAGGAAAGTAAACTTCTTTCTATTTTCAGTCTTTTTAGATCTAAATCTCAGCACCTAATTAAAAACAAGAAAAATTTTAGGCAGGCTTTTTAGAAAGGCCTTGTGCTATGCAATTATCTTTTTAATGGAAAATTTTCAGCAGGGATCCCTTGTCCTTGGACTAGTCCTGTGAGTACTACAAATGCCTACTAATACCATGCGTGTCTAATTAGATGACTGTGGGTCCTATTCAGAAACATCCCCAGCTCGCATATGTGCAAATCGCTTTTTGTATGTAAACAATTGTTTCATGGAGTTTCATTAAACCCTTTCATTAACATCTTTTCATCCTGCATGTACTAAGAGGAAAAGTTCAGATCATACTTGAGAAAGGTGTATCAGAAAGTCCCAGTCCTGCACAATTTTAAACATACACGGAAGAAAGAGCAGTGGAGCATGTTTTGAATTTTTACTTTCTCATGAAAGAAGAAATTAAGTCAATGCAGAGGAAGGCCACAAGGCACCAGAAACAAGATTAATAGCCATGCTAAGATACGTATGCTTATTATTTTATAATTTGCTTTCCTTCCTAGAGTAAATACTGAATCACAGAAAATGTATTAAATTCCAAGTACAACAGAAACTCTACAGCGTCACCTGACTGTCTCAAATAATAGAATAATTTACAACTACTGTAGCAATTTCCAGACTTTTTTGTTTCATGCCATACAATCACTTCACCAGACATTTTCCATAAGCATTGGCCAAGCAATGCAATGCTTTCTGACAGACCAGCCAAAGAGAGGTGGGCTGAAGGGAAAGGCAGCAAGGCACTGCATGCATGCATGGCTCAGGCAGCACAGTACCGAGGCAGATTATCTCCCTTCAAAGGCACAGCAGCCTCAGCTGATTTTAGTGCTCTGACTACAGTCACCTTTGCTGAAAATCCCCCCTCCCCTAATAGGATAGGTAGCCAAGAGGGTACTTGAGAGCTGGAAAATAGAAAAGCCTGAAGCAAGTTTCCTTTGCTGTCTTAAGACAAATGAGGCTGCTACACATCTTATAAGCCATATCTCAAGGATGTAAAGGTCCCAAAATAAACTTTGATTTCCACAGGTTCTCAAATGAGGACACTGTAGCTTCAAGGCTTTGTACTAATACTATGTCATGCTGCTATGTTACACTATGATGCCACGACATTACAGTAATACCACAGTACTGAGGCTGCATCTGTTCTGAAGCAACAGAGTACTATCTCGGGCTTTGCGCACCCTCCGTTAGGTATCTTGCAGTCCTGCTGTGGCTGCCAATTGTTTGGGCACAATATGTGGAATTTGCACACAGAATAAGAAGGTCAAGGGTGAGCTTTGCTCCCAAAGTGGTAAATAGAATAAGCAGCCTAAGAACTGCCTACTTACCAATTTTACCCTGATTAAAAAAGCTTTGAGTGAAATAAGAATAATTGTTCCATATGACAACAGCTTGCTAACATAAGACAATCTGCAAGAAGTTGCAAAATTAAGAAAATCAAGGCGAAGAAAAACTACTGCCTTCAGATTTTTTTTTTCTATTAACAACTGTGTTGATGTATTCCTTGTTACAGACTTTGCTATGGTGTATTTAGTAGATATGAATGCTGTGCATACTATGGAGGAATTCAGTTTTCTGATTCAAATATCTGAAGTTGTAATACTGGCTAACACCAGACCTGCAGCAGGTTTCCACTCTTAGCTTTCTCATTTAAAAATATTAGGGTTCTGATTCAAAGTCCTTAATATATGCTTATAAAATCCATGGTCTTCTGTGACATATAAGCACATGCTTTTCTGTATAAGGATGGGATTATTCCCAAGCTAAAAGTAAGCATGCACTATAGAAATCTGCTAGATTTAGGTCCAAGGAAAAAAACCTCCTGTTAAACAGATTTCCAGCACTGATTTTGCATGTTAGAAAGCAGACATTTTCTTCTTGCACACAGTTAACTGAGAACAGTTAGCTTATCTTAAAAGCAGCCTAAACAATTTTTTGGCTACTGTAGAAACTGGAAAAGCAGCTTTAACTCTGCAGTTTTGCAATGGAGCAAGTTCAGAGATATTTTTATACTTTCTGCTTTGTCAAGCATTTTATACACACTATTTCTTTTCTTCAATTCATTCCAAAAATGTCCACTCCAAATATTTTTTCCATATCTAGCCACAAGATGTTGTTGTTTTTTCTAAGAATAAATAATATTTCAGTTTACAAAAATGTCAAACTCCTTGACATGAACATATCTTTATATAGTAAAAGCATCCAAAGTTGCCTTGCCTGGTATGTGGTTACAAAGGGGCAGCCCTACTAGGTGGGAACCTATAAAGTCAGATTTCCCTGCATACCTGATTGGTCATACTTACAGAAATTCCCAGTGGAAACCAGAAGATGATTTTTCCTTTGCTGCTTTTCTCTTGTTTTCTGTTTGCATTAAATGAGAACTCGTTTATATCTTTCACCCCTAATATACTGAATATGGTTGCTTATGCAGAATAATCCTGTTAATACCATATTAAATTTGCATTTCCAGCTGGAGTTAGAGGATTCAGCCATCAGAGTATTAAAAGTTGTAGCATCACATGAGGTGGAGGGAGCGAACTTGCAAATTAGCTGTCAAGTTGAATAAAAAGAATAATAATTAAAGAAGCTGGCAGTTACCATTTGATACTGCATTACTGATCATGCCTTATGGTAAAGATTAAACTATGTTAATATTGAAAAACTGTTTGCATCTATTACAAAATAGAAGCAATTAAAAAACCCAAACCAAGCTTAATCCACCTCTGAATTCAGAAGGGTGGGACAATCTTCCTCTCAGAGTAGTAAAAGTGTTCTGCATTAAAAAGTTAGTAATTTATTTTAATGCTATTAAACATCTGGCACATGGCACAGCCTAATAAATGGTTTCTAAAGCCAGACATGCATATTGTGGGATATTTATTTGTTTATAGCTATTCTCTGCTGACAATCTAACCACTACTAGTAGTTTTAGAAATGAAGCATTTAACATACACAAGAAAACAAAGGAAAATGATACCAAATACTACGTAAACTCTTATTAGTATATTTTTGTCTAAAGGCTCTCAAACACAAACCCCTTTGCTACTGCTTTGCATGGTCTGCCTCACTTCTGTCTTTATAAAGTACATTAAAGGTGGTATTTATGGTAATAGCAAAAGAAGACAGTAGGTGCAGATGAGGGTGGCTGGCTCATTTGAAGAGCTGACAAAAAATTAATTTTCTTCAGACCCTTCCCCCACCTTATTTCACACACTAAGTATGTGCAATACCAAGAAACTCACAATACCAATGACAAGATGACAAAACCTCAGGGCTGAACAGGGATGGCTTGCTAAGATTTAATATTCTCTGCCGTTGATAAATTCCAAATCCCAGATTTTGTTGATACATTCACTTTTATCCAGCCTCTTAATTTGTCCTTCCTATCTTACATATAGGAATTGCTCATTATACATTTAAATGCCATGCTCTATAGACACTTAACTATATGTTGACTGCTATTTCACATTAAAAAAATGTTAGCAGTATACATTTGAGATGAGCAAGCATCCGGATGGCTGCAAGAACAGACGCCCCCCTCCCTCGTTTACCCTCTGCAATGGGTTAAGTAACAACACTTATAAAATATAGATGATGGAAAACTCAAGCCCTTGAGAGAACAAGATGATGGCATCATGTGCAGCATATAGTATTGAGGGAACAATGCACATAAACACAGCTCATTCTGTATATTTAGTATTTTTGTATTGCATACAAGTATTTCACTAGCTGCTCAAAGAAGAGAAATCAAACCATAAAGGATTGATCATTTTAAAAAAGGAAAACAAATACTTATCTATAAAGTTAAGAATTGGATAACTTCTCATGCATCAGCTTTTAAAGCTATGGGGGGGTGGGGTGGCTTGAGCTTTTATATTTTTTGGTATTGCCTTCTATAATTGACCAATGTCATGAATATCAGATATGCTTGCGAGAGAAAGCAAGGGGAACAGATACACAGACCACTGAAAAACTTGTGCTGAATACAATCAAATTCAGAACACAATAGCCAGCAAGTGTAAACATACAAATATTTGACTAAACTTTTTCTAATAGTAACAGAGATACAGTGCTGTCTGTTAATGAGACAGAGCACACACAAGTAAATTCTCTTTAACAAGAGATGTATGTGCAAGTGCCAACACCTGCTATCCAATTTCTTGCAGAATTCCATGGGAGGCTAAGCACATCAGTACAGAAACAATAGAACGGGGATACAATCTTTAGACTGGGATTTCCAAGTCACTTGAAGAACCCAGACATATAATAATTGTACTGCTGAGTTTCACGTATCCAGCTTTCTAAGTGTATGTTTGTAACATGCAATTGTCATGGCACAGAAACCTCAAGCTGGCATCACTCCAAACTCTCAGGTTTCTAAAGCATACTACAGCACAACAGATAATTTAATCTTAAGAGAAGCACAGCTCCAACATTTTAGCCAAGCACACCTTACTAGCTCAGGTATGGTGTCATGTTGACATATTGTCTGTTCGAGAACTAGCACACTTCCGCACTGCTTGTTCAGGTATCTGAATCCTCATTGCACACACACTTTTGTTCCATAGGCCCTTAAGGCATTTCAGAAATTTCAAGCTCACTGTCCCATCTGGGTTCCCTATAGAATACAGCAGAGGCCAGATTTCTATACTGAAGTAAATTATGGCAGCAGTGACTTGGACCCTGGCTCTATAACATTTTGGAAGCAGTTTAGCCTGTCATACAGCAAAGAGTACCTCTGTACTCTAGTCAGAGCAGCCTAAAAGGAAAAAGCATGCAAATGCATCATAGTTACATTGTAGACCTTCTTTTTCTCTTTATTTACATTTTTTGTTAAGGCTAAAGATGCAGATGTTCAATGTTTAGCCAAATTCTTTACTAAGATTGTAGAATCAAAGGCAAAGCTATGAGTTTGGACAAGTGTTTTCAAAACAAACAAAATCCGCTGCTCATCCATCTTGTTGCACTGCATGACTTTTTGAAGCCAGGCAAAATTATGCATCTCCCTGCATACAGCACAAACACCAAAACGTGTGGGAATGTAAACAAACTCTACTGGATCATTCCATGGATTCATAACAGCAAGATTCCATCTTAAGGTTTTGAATTTGGACTCCTTAAAAAGCATAAATGAAACTAGTTTGTATTGAATAACTATGTACAATATTCAGTGTAGTTAACTGCATGACTACAGTATCTACATGCACCCTGCAACTCTAAGTATATAAAACATTTATAAGCATTTTCCAAGGGAAATGTGCATATAAGCAGTATAATAAATCTATACACAGCATACCAACATCAGACTTGTCTGAAAGATCAGGACCACGGTCCTGATTTACCTATTACAATGTACATGGTATTTTTATCCAGAAGACAAAGCCACACATAGCATAATATTGGAGAAAAGAAACAGAAACTCTCCAATCGCCTTAGGGAAATTTCTTGATACAATTATGAACTCTAATTGAGGTTTTAACACTTTTACAGCACAGAATGAGTTAACATGGCACCTATCTTCCAGACCAGGGACCACACACAATCACTTGATGGCTCCCCACTCAGGTGAGAGCAATCAAACCTCATGGAATGGTTAAGCTCAGGATTAACCTCTCTTTTGCCTCTATACTGCTGAGATAAAAGTGGTGAAAAAAGTCAAAGTAATAGGTCACCTAGTGAATTGGTGAAAAGAGTGAGTGAGAATTACCCAGTTGCTTTTTTAGAAAAAAGATCTCAGAAAGAGGACTAAAAAGTTTGCTAAAGACTGAAAGAAATCACAAATTAGAAAAGCCATATTGTTACAAAAGTGGGATACCAGACATCAAGACCTAAAAGACAAAAAGACAACTGGGGAAAGAGCTGATGAAGAGGCCAGGCCTGTAGACATTTTGGCCAGATTTATATATTCTTGGGCTAGCTCTGCACCCTATTGAGACCAGGAAACATTTAAGAGCATATTTAACTTCACATAATGGGATATAAGTACAGTAGTATAGTAAGAGCCGTGGTAGAGCTCTGCTGTTGTAGCACTCTGGGAAATAAGTCTACACATGCTCAGAGTTATCCCCAAGAGCTCCTCAAATGCATCCAGTTGGGCAGAAGAGTTAAAGCCAATATCTGCCAAGAAAAAGTACAGACCTAAAGCTTCCACCCAGAAGGCAGTGAGGAGTAACACACTTAAAACAGCAGCAAAACCCACAGGCTTTAACTATTACTGTAACAAACTCCAAGATCTCAACTAACAGCACAGCTAAGGTCAAAATACACATTCAATTCTGAAAATGGAGACAAGAAACACACGGAGAAAGATTTCACCTCTGCTTTTTTTTTTTTTTTTTTGACTGATCTACTAGAGTCCGAATAGGAGATTAAGAATCAAAATCATTGCCACAAACTGAAGGGAGGCATGTAAATGGAGGCAAGTTCTTAAAAGTATATTGTCTTTACCTGCTTGACCTATATAACTTTTGAGTGCAAAGAATTTAAAGTTAATTCAGCTATAAACTGTACTGTGGTGTCAATAATTTTGTTTAAAATGACATATTTGCATCACAATTAACGTATTATCCTGTCATTCTAGGAACAGAGGCATACTTAAAAAGATTAATATATTCTATTTCAAAACTACGTGTATGATTTGCAAAAGTATCTCAGAACTGAACTTGCAAAAAGACTGTTTCAAGCAGTTTTAAAGTTTTACAACGTCAGCTGTTTCACATGAAAAACAGAAATGAAAAGTTAATGCACTACTCCAGAGGTGTTCCCATTGTTTGTAAGTTATGAACAAAACTATGACAGATATAGGCCACAATTTTTAACATCCAAGTTGCTCTTTTCCCCCAAATTTGAAGCAACCTCCTTTGAGATGACCAGGAAGTTATATCACAAAGGTAAATGGCATTTCAATGGAATTGTATCTTGCCAGAATCAAGTCGTACTAGAGTATCTACCATATAATTGCATCTATTCCATTAATCACTTCAAAGGACTATCCGATCATCTCAATTTATACATAATTTGCCAACAAAGGGCATTTTGTACAGTAGCAAATGGAAATGTACAGTTTACTTGGACATTTTAAGAGTGGTAAGTCACTTTACTCTCCAGCTTTTATTTCTCTTTGTGTTTGGGAACATAATGTCTCTGTGACTATACAGGATTACAAACTGTAGTTATTTCCCCTATCGACTAGTTCACTGCACAGCTCAAAGCATGTCAAGGTCATATTTTTATGCCAAGCCATAGCCCTGAAAATAGCATGTGGTGCTTCATTAGCCACATTGAGTTGTACAGAAAATTGCCAATACCTACTTGAAGAATCTGCTTTAAATCAATGCAGTATCTGAGATACTCTTTCTGGAATACACAAGAACAGAGAAAAAAAAATTAAACATTATAGTTTGACCATACTAAATATTTTGTCCAATAATTTATTTCATAACCCAAACAGATATCCTTCCCAGGTTGTAATAGTTGGGTATGATTTTGGGACAGCCTTGACCTAGCCCATAGATGAGTACACCTTGGTACATCCAACAATGTGCCCTCGCTGTTTTTCAGGTGATTGTGTGTGAAAGTAAGTGATAAAATTTGCATACGCACAAAGAAAAGTCCCATGTAAATTCCGTACTTGGGCAAACATGAGGATCAGCATGCCAGAAGTCATGTACGCAATTAGTATCACATACATGAAATGGTGCATATAATTACAGGCTATGTTTGAAAATCCATCCTGTGTCTTGACAAAAGATTCTGTACGCTTCTACGCTCCCCATCTACCCACCAGGACCTCAAGTACTGGTCTTTGCAGAACACTAAGCATGAGTGTCTTTATAGTCACTGGTCCAGCTGTCATGACTTCTGCCTTCCAGCTATCATTCTCAGATACTCATCAGACAAGCTTATTCCAATTTAGTCTACAGAGTGTGAGTGGTTCAGCTGCTGTCCTCAGTGTGGAGTTTTGAAGCAGCAGCTGTTGGGCAGTGATTATATTAAGTCCATATTTCTCATGGAAAATACATTCTTGCAGAAAAAATTGGTAAGTCTGCTTTCAGTTTTACGGAGGTCTCAGTTCTCACATTTTTCTGGTCCTAAGGCTGCAATGTTAGAAACTTTAACACAGACTCTTTCTACATAGAAGAGTATGTTCACAAGTGTGGAGAAGACAATTTCCTCTTAATTTTACACAGGCATACAGTATCTGTTTGACTGTGCAGTTCCAGTACATAATTATTATTTTTTTTTTTTAAATGGTGAAAGAATACTTAGTAGTATTATCTACTAAAGGGCACTTTCACCATAACAACAGTCTCTGTTATTTACTTGTACGTGATTCTACTTAAAAGTACTTTTTGGACAGTATTTTGTGGTGTGTGGGGTTTTTTTTCCCTCCTTGGTAAAAATTGTAGATTTTTCACTTAAATTCTCTTTAAAGGTCAGTACAATTAAAGTTGACTTACCAGATGCCATAAAGTAAGTGTATAATGTCTGTAACTAAGCTTCCCTCAGAATTACTGTCCTGAACAGTAATCATCTTGCTGATCACAGTAAACTCAAGTTTGCTATAAAGAGAGTAGGTTTCAATTGAAAAGTTAATTAGAAACTATCTGTTTCCAAAACCACTGAGAGAACTGGAAGCTTCACAACCAAATGTTCACAAGAAGGAATTATGAAATTGGTAACAAACATAACTGACACAGAAAATCTCTTATGAGATTCACTTTGGTAAACATGAAAGGGAAGGGAATCTGATTGTATATAGCACTAGGCAGCCAACAACTCCAAAAGGAGTAGCTTCCAGATGCACACAAGAAATTTTAAGGTTTGAAGCACCTCCTAACAGGCCCTTCATCCCAAAACTGAAGATGGTAGATAAGCCACAGGAAACTTCAAGTTTCTATGCCTGTCTTGCCAGGTCCAGAGTAGCCCAGTAAATAAAATTCTTCTCGTTACTGGTAAAAAGCAACAGGCTTTGCACCGACCTGTTTTGACTGAACTTAAAACATTGACAGACTAACAATAAATTCCTGTTTCTGCACATATATTCACCTTTGGGCTGTAAATCTTGAGTATGACACCAGGAACCATGAAATATTTGCCTAGGCTTGGAAGAGGTGGCAAGCTTCTGAATAACTGCTGTTTTGTATTACCCAAACACTATCCCCAAATATAATGAAAATTTGCACACACAAATCTCTGCCCCTACTACCAGCACTCATGCAGCTTCTGCATTTTCTTAGTTTGCCTCCTAGACAAACTCCCAAACCCTGTTTTGAGTGGCATCACTACTAAGTTCCAAAGCATGCATCTGCTGTATCTCAGGTAGGGTTTGCCAAGTAGAATAATATTTGTATAAAACTTAAAAACATTCCCATCCTGTGACAGAACACTTCTTGGAAATACCTTTCCTTCAACAGCCACAAAAAATTTCCCACGTCCATTTTTTCTTTAGCAATTACCTTATTTGACTAGGTTTAGTTCTGAGGAGGTCTTAATGTCACTAGCCTGGTGCACTAGGAGAAAGTTAATACAATTAACTGGAAGACACCTAGCCATCAGATGCAAGAGGATGAAAAGCACAACACAAAAACTTGGGTTAGGGTTTCTTAAGCATCTGGGAACACCTAGTTAACAAAAATCACTAGTGACGTTAACACTGACAAGCACTTGTATTCTGGCTTGCTTACAATCACCTTGTGCTAATATTATGCCTGTCCTTGTGCTAAATCAGTTACCAGATTGCATGCATTTGGGGGGATCTCAATGCACACAGCTAGGCTGCTGTCACAAACGGACCACACAAAGCATGTAGCCAGTGAGAAAACATCTAAGGGTTTGTATGCATTGGTCCATCCAAAGATAGCACTTACATTACAGGGCCCTTATTAAACTTGAAAAACTGCAGTCTCTTCTCACTTGTTACTTAAATGCTGAACAGGGCTGCTGTTGGGATCACAAACGCTAATCAGTGTGAGTTGCTGGCAAACATAGATGTTACCCAGAGAAGATCTTAACAGCTAGCACTTCAGTGTCTTTCATGTGTGGATCCTCTAGTTTTCTAACTCACCACTTTACTAGCAGAAATGAAACTACCCCATTACCTTTTTAATGATGACTAAGAGATTGAAATTGAAATGCCATCAACATGCTGCACTCACAGCCATCAGGCCACTCAGTTTTCTCCTTCCACTGTTCCTCAACAATTTTACAGGAACAGAAACAACTGCTTTCTATAGCTTCAGTAGTATACTAAGCACTATTAGAAAAGTATAGCCAGAAAATAGTTGACCTAATTCCTACCCTTCCATTTACATTTAAAGCTTTGAAGGGGGTGCCACAGGCTACAATGCTTAATTTTATCTTCATTAGTTTGCAAAGATAATTTCTTTGGGGTTTGGAGACTAAGAACAGACACCAACTCCCTTTGAACAGTGCTTCTTGGTTTTTGGAAAAGGTCAGCCCTAATTTTGAAATTTCTTTTTAAAAAGAAGTCAGATTGCCCTATGACCGCTGCTCACTGTTATGAATCTAGAGATACTATTCTAGAACTAAGATTCGACACAAAAAATTGATTGCAATTCTTCCTTCTGAGATCTTGTAACATAGGTAAAGCTTTAGCATCTATCTAGAGAATGTTATACAGCTGATGAGTAAGTCCAGACCACTGCTTGTTGAAGCATCTCCTCCATTCAGCTTATCCATACCATCTTGTTTCTTTACACTTCATTTTATCTATTTGTCTCTATTAAAAATGCAATAAAGGCAACGTAGCTTGAAAATGAGACAATTCTGACCTACAGTGATAGTTCCAGCCTTCAGTAATAACAGAACAGCAGTGTTTGTTGTAAACATTCAAGGTCACATTTTGAAGTTATAGAACGGTTTTATTCTCAGTAGTGACTGATTTCTAGTAAATCAACAAGAAACACATCTTAACAGTAAGGGACAGAATTTAGCCAATAGGCTATAATACAAAAAGCCTAGGCTATAATTCATATTTAGTTTTCTTACCTGGGTTCTTAGATGCTTCTTGTTTGGCTCATTATCACAGACTACTGTACTCACACTAAAGATGCAGCACAGGAGCTCTTCATCGGTAAACCCGTTTCCCATCATCTCACTTACCAATTTCCCCATACTTGCATTTACTACCGGCAAAAAATGATACTTAAAAATGAATGAGGAGATATAATACCCTTAGGCACCTTAATCTATCAATTTAACAGGACAGTCTTCAAAATAAATTTTGATTCACATATCTAAGAATGATGGAAAAATTATATACTATGTAAATAAAAGTTCTACTCTAGAAGAAAAACAATCCACACGGAAAAAAAATCTCTGTGCAGATTTATTCAATCATGCATGCCTCATATGTTACTACTACAGCACATTACCCACAAACAATTTCTCCATTGCTGAATACTCTCAATTCATCTACCAGTGCTTAATAAATATTTGATCCTAATTAAACCTAATGATTTTCTCTGCTTCTGAGATGCTGCTGCAGATCAACAGGAGAATTTTTTTAGCACAATACTTGATTTAAAAGCAAAACTCTGAAAATCTGGTGTGAATTCTGTTTCAAGGTAAGTGAACACGGAAAAAAATGCGTTTTCTCTATCAAGAGATTCTAAAAGGGGAAAATTAGTTATGCAAACTGTGTTGCTTTCCAGAAGACTGCATTAGATACATCCCTGTCACCAAAAAACTGATAACCAGAAGCAACACAGCGCCCTTGGGCCACTTGAAATGAAATCTAAGTATTCATACATAAAATAATTTCTCAACATATTCTATACTTGGTTACACATTTACAACTGAAGAGGTAGCGTCTTACTTTAAGCTGTTTTGCCAAGTTATTTTTTTAATTAAGGAAGAAACTTTGGAATTTGCGTATTTATTTTGGCATTCATTTCCAATTTTCAGTGTTCTGTTTAATTAGGATATTAGGGAGGTTTTCTTTTTAAAGACTTCTACCATTGCATAAAAAAGATTTTTGAATTTTCTTTAAAAACAGAACATTCTATAAGTTTCTTTTTAAATTAAAAGCTTTGTTCCAGCTTTGTGAAAATTCAACTGTTTCCCTTAGGAGTAGGAAGGTTACCATTAGGACTAGAAAGTTCATTCAACCAAGCCAGGCACACAGGATTTAGGGTGGCCAGCACTGCTTGGTGGAGGTGGCAGTGGGGAAAGAAATTCCAAGGCCTGAAGCTCTCTTTTATCAAAAGAAACATTAACATATCGCTTTGAACGCTTCCCAGGGATGGCTCTGCCACCCTAAAGTCAAATGTATTGCAACAAGTATTGACATGTATTAAGCTAATTTCACAGCTGCTCCTTTGCTGTTGTTTTACACCTTGCACTCAGGTTCAGAATCTTTCATTTTCAACAATTACTGATACCTTCCCCACTTTACAAAAATATTCACATTTTTTTCAAATTCTAGAATGGATTTGTCTGTACACAGCTTATTTCCTGCTACCAAAAAAAGAATCGCCATCTTATTTGGCACTAAGTGGTGGCCCCAGCACAGAAGGGACTTGCATGCTTGCCTAGATAGAAAGTTTCCTGAGACACACTCCATAGTGGTGTCATGCCCAGGAAGAAGCATCATGTGCTCCTGTGACTTCTGGTGCTGCCTGAGAGAACTTTTATTTTGGGGACTTGATCCTGTACCCTTCCAAGAGGGTACATTTCACACATTTTCCTTCAGCCAACGAAGGAAGAAAGTCAGAGGCAAACATTCCTCCCTCACGCTGAGCCCACAGATGAAAATTAGAATGTAAATCACTTATGTAAAGCAATACTGGCAGGAATGGGTGCTTAAAACTAGTTTAAACTAAACATTCTAAATTGTTTCATCAGACACCTGCAGGAGTTCTAATTTACTTTAACAAATGCATCTAGCAATTCCAGAAACAGCACATTTCAACAGTATTGCCAATATCAGGTATTTAGGCAAAGGCATTTAAAAACTTCAAAATAAAAATTTAAAAAGAAATTAAAATGAAATACTATATCTTCTTTATCTGGAACTAACTTAACTTCTGATTAGGGAACAACTGGAGTGTCTTTTCAAGCTTTGGCTAGATATTTCAAATCTAAACAAAGCTGAAATTCTCAGGTAATACCAGGAAATACAGAAGTGAGACTTCAAGGGACACAAACAGACACTTGTGAAAGAAATGACAAGAGATGGCAACAGAGGATCTAACAACAACAACAAAAAACAGTCTTTAATTTCATGAGACTTTTTAAAGAGAATGGCTGAGACCATCTCTTGGACAATAGCATAAGTGTATCTGTTTATATGCTGGAATACGTAAGAAAACAGGCCTCTCCTAGCATATTCACAAGGTAGGCGTCGACACTATAGAGTTGCAATTTTTTCTCTTTGTTCCACAAAATTGAAAATTAAAGCTAGTTTTCACTAACAACTCTCCACAACAACTACTAACAGCCTGATTCCACAGTGAACTCTTAGCCTACCCCCTCTTGCTAGATGCACCTGAGATCCACTAAAGCTGATAGGATAAAAATCAGCATGGATACTACCCTGTGCAGAACTCAAAGAAACAAGCAGGAAGAACACTGGAGGAACTCTCTTCACCCTCTTTAGTACTGTACTGTGGTTTAACAAAATCAACACTGCCAAACTGCTTCCACTTTGCTGGTTTTCAGATGTTCTACATTATTAATACATTTTCAGTATATATTTTCTTCTGTCATTGCTCATGTTAAGTCTTTCACCTACTGCAGAACATGCCGGATTTCCTACTTATTGCATCTGAAGTTTCTAAACTCACCAGGATTGAAGTCTGCAGCAGAAAACACTACTATGATTGATATCAATAAACAAATTCAGCATGCATAGTACAAATCTAAAAAGTTTTGATTTTCGGTATCTGCCACTACTTTAAAGATGATTTGTGAAGTCAATATATGAAGCCACTTTAACGTTTAATGAACATGCTGGAGTATAGTAATTTCAGATGTACCCGATTTGTGTAACTGATTCCAAAAGGTCTACATAAGCCTATGGATATTTTATATTCTAGGAACACTCTTGATTTTTAGAACTCCAGTGCAAAATTATCAAAACAGTAATTTGGATCTGTTTGTTCTCCAGTTTTCGCCGCATAGTAAAATTTAACTTGGGGTTTGAAATGTACTGCTATGTCTATTTTTTTAAATTTCATATTTAATCCATTCTGCTTTTTAGGGTGGTAGAAGGCATAGTAGTGATTTTTTTTTTTTTTTTTTTTTTAGAAAACAATGCCTAACCTACTATTGCATTATTAAGTTATATCAGTTGCTTTGACAGAAGAACAAATGGATACTCTTCTCTGCTCAGGAGACTGAGAAAGCTAACAATCATCTGTTATCTCATGTGGTATCCCGTTGCTTACCACATGTCTACTAATTTTTAATGTGCAGTGATGTAAAATGACTGTCTAGACCAGGTTTGCTTCCATCATATTAGTTCACTCAGAGTTCACCTGAGCAGCTTAAAGGCGGCACTTCATATTAATCACTTTGATCACTCTTAATTTACAATTATAACAGAAAAAACAGGGCACTTTAACAACGTGGAAAGGTGTGGTTTATTTGGGGGACTTCTCTACTTCAGTGTGCTTTCATTGACTTTCTATAATCCTGTACCTCGTGATTGCTTTTATCTGTGCACTGTTCTTGTGCTGCCTGGGCTGAAACAGAGAAAGGAGTTGTGCTGGTAATTTCATTTACATGTAGGTCAAGCAGTAGAGGTAAGCAGCACCCAACTAGATCCCACCTGAAGAGAACAAAGAAATAAATGCACCCTATATAAAACCAACTTACTCTGTATTTCCTTAAATACAATCCTTCAGGGAAAAAAGTTCTCCTAGCAGAAGAAAAAAAATATAGTTAAATAACGAGCTCGTTCTGGCAGAAGAACTACTGAAGAGATGTCTGCCTTCCCAGTCATTCCAATCCCAGTGCTAGAGTTCATCACCTTCTTAATTGGTGTAACATAAGTTTATAACCCGATTTCATAAAAAGTTATCACTGAAATGAGCTGCATTCAAAGTACTGCACAAGCAGTTGCACTGTGCAAAACCAGCTTTTACTGATAAAACTTTAACAACAGTAAGAATGATTACTTTTGAAACATGAAAGAGTGAAAAATTTGGAGAAAAGGGGAAGATTCAGATAAAACTTTAGCAAGAGCAAGAAATAAAATATAACCTTGTAACAGGCTTTTTTTTTTTTTTTTTTAAAAAAAATCACACAAACCAAAAAAACCCAAAACCCCACCCCACTCTGGGACTAATTGAAAGTCATTAATGACTTCAGGTGAGAGGGATTCCATAGCTGCAGAAAAGTGAAGAGCTTGGCCTCCAAGTTAGTGTGTCTCTAACTATGGTACGGGGCATATTCTTCATGATACTCCCTGGTCCCCAGGTGATCCAGACATGTGCAAATGGTGGGACCAAGGCAAGTCTCACCACTAGGCTGCAGATCTATGTACCAGCCACGAAACATCTTATGCAGTGCCCGGCCCCACAGTGTAAAAAAGCCTCTCAGGTTGAAGATGTCCAAGCAGTAAAGATGTCCAGATAGTAAAACATACAAGAAAACTATTTTGCATAGGTGCAAGGAGGTTTCATAGTGCGTATTTTAACTTCACATGGTTACTTGGGCCCAGGCAAATTTATTTTCTGCATGACAGTCATGGTAGCATATATCACATAACAGTGATTTCTTTAAGTCATCTGTTCTTTCCGAGGTAAAGGGAAAAAAAGGTTTGTGCGGGCCACACAGTGGCACGAAGGGAAGTAACTCAGGCTAACTTTTGGTGAGGACAGCTAGTTTCTCCAAGTTTCTTCCCTGTCTATGGAAAGAGACCAACAAAGCCTTCTTCAGAGGGCAACCATGGGCAAACGTCAGAACCTGCCTAGCCCTTTGCCAACACTGCTCTTTCACACATTAAAGTAGCCACCTAGGGAGAATGACCCAAGTAGGCTAGAGTTATCATTTCTTAATACCACCCTTCTCTTCTGCTATAAAAGTTAACAGTATGAAGTATTTAAAAAATACTACTGGAATCTCATTCTTATTCCTCAGGATGCGGATTCTGTTAAACTGTCCATCTCTGAAGGTTCTTACAATGAACTCTCCAAGGTGTATCCATGTGGTTAAGACTACTGATCTGAAACTACTAGGATATATTAAGTCTGAAAGCTGTGAACAAAAAAGCCATTTTTCTGTTTCCTACAAAGGCTATCAAAGACAAGTTACCCAGTTCTAACGTTGGTTCAACTCAATCTAGGATCATGCCTTCACCACAGGAAAGGTACACCTCCTTTCCCTGTCACTTCTGCTTCTCCTGTGTCAGATCTACTGATCACTTGATGTGGGTTGAGCTGGACTCATCTACTGGTCCAAATGAGAACTAATCCTGCAACTAAGACTAAAAACTAACACTCATTTTTGCATATACATTTTCTGTTAGATAAGTGTTACACTGACTTAAAACTGATTGTGAAAGTGCGGGAATAGTTGGCCTGCAGTTCATATGGACTTCACATTCAGGTCGGTCATTTACAAAGACTAAGAGTTCACTACATCTCTAGTCTAATGTGCTTAATTACACCACTGAAAACCAGCAACTACTCAGCAGACCTTGTCCAACACCTTGGTGTCAGCCAGCAACCTAGTATTTCTGTCTAGGTCAGAAGGGCTTCATCATTCCAAAGAGCTGGTAAGCTAAGGAAGCCTAAGAAGGGCAACTGATTAGCCACATAAGTTGCTTCATACAGTGATATAGCACTGAAAATTTTTCAAAGGCAGTTTTCCTTAATATTACAAATGATACCATCTCCTGCCATAATATTCTAATAATTTTTTTTTCTAACATAATGGTCTGTAGCTTGAAGCTACAAACAGTAATAAAAAAGGTGACAAATGCCTACCATCACCTGGTATTTACAGAGTTATCAGAAAGTAATAAGCGGGTTCTGCAATTGAAGATCATCTGAAGCAGAGCTGAGCCATCTGGATAGTTCATTTTCTGCACACCTGCTGTAATAGTGCAGTGAAACACTACCACATAAAACATTACAATTCACAAAATACTGTTCCAGAAATAAACCTGTAATATTTTTACAAGTTATACCAATTTCAAATTAAAGATTCCAGCAAGCCTACCTTCAAGTCACCACTAGATCTAAACACCTACTTTGGTATAAAAACATACCAATGAGACTACCAAGATCAGCCCAGTGTAATTTCCATCATTCTTCCCTTAGATTCACACATATGCCGTTAAATCAGTGGGGTCCTTTTGAAAGAGAAGTACTCTCTGTATGAAAATGGCAGAACTGGACAGTGTTTTGTTTCATAAAGTATAAAGCAAGTCAAGTTCATGAACATACATGGATGACCACCTTCTACCAGTGTCAGGAAACTCAGCTTTTGCTATTGTTTCTACAGCTTTGTTACCTTTAACCACAATCACAGATGTGTAATGAACAAGTAATTTGGAAAAGGAACAGAAACGTAACCAGGAAGACATCTGCCCTGTTCGCTACAAGGGCTATTGAATTTAATAATGATTCATAGCAAAGAAATGTCACAAAACTGTGGTTATCATGGGCAATTTATGCACCTATTTAGACAAATGGATTACATTCCCATAGCAAAGCCAGGATATCACTCTTAAAATCTAAGAATTTTCCTTCTCTGGATTACATTGAATTTTTTAAGCAGGATCAAGAAACTGCATAAAACAACATGCAGGAGTGGGAGGAATAGTTTCTGAGTGTCTTTAGCAATTCATCATAATAATGCTCAACTCATCTCTGGTCTTATTCTGCTCTTAGCTGTACAGCCTTTATGCTGCTCTAGACACTGACTTCAACAATATTCCTACTGCTCTGTAACAGCAAAAGGAGGAGATTGGGAAATGGGCACAACGGTAAATGAAGGTATTTATTTAAATTTTGACATTAGGAACAGGGACAAACTACATCACTTAAATCATACTCAGAAGAAAAATCCACCTGGTGCTTCCAAAGAAGAATGGTCTGTCCATTTACTACAAACACTACGCTCGGTATGAAAAGGGCAGTACGAAGCCCAGAACAGTACCAGTTTTAAAAACAGTTTCCATCATTGGTATTGACCGAAGATGAGTCATTGCTGCATTAAAGCTACTCCCAATCTCTAAAATATGGTAACAAGAAATGTGACAAGTTACCAAATAAGGTCCAGTTTAAAAGGTAACTTGAAATTAAGTTGCAGAGTTAGCAGTAAGAAATGAGTTCAAGTATCCTGCCTGGTCAAAACAGAACAAAATCCCCACAAAGACTATTTTAATTCCCCGTATTAAGAATCTGTCAATATGAAAGGAAATACTGCTGAAAAATAAATATTGAGTAAGATGGGGTCAGTTTTTC
Organism: Phoenicopterus ruber ruber; assembly: GCA_009819775.1. NCBI lineage: Eukaryota > Metazoa > Chordata > Aves > Phoenicopteriformes > Phoenicopteridae > Phoenicopterus > Phoenicopterus ruber. The sequence continues at coordinate 36,421,142 of CM020218.1, read as the reverse complement.
AAGACTGAGTATCAGGGTACCCACAGCATAATACACAAACATGGCAGAAAATTGGAATACTGCACCTACAAGAATCAAGCAGTTGAAAGCATTAACTGACAAAGTCTACTTTGCAATTGCGTCTCTATTCATCCAAGTATCCCTGAAGCATCTGACAAATTCCTTCAGACATAACATACCATGTCCACTGTAAGGTTAAAACCCCCTTATCTGCAGAAAAGTAAATTCAATCAAGATTAAAGCTGGCCCTCTATGCTGCAGCCATGGGGGGAGGTGGAAATAAAAAAAAAGGAAAAAAAAAAAAATCACACTGCATCAATGCTATGAGAATCTCTTTGGCACGTGCAAAGGCTTGTGTTCACACATATAGGTAAATGTCCATTTGACAAACACTGAAAATATGTGCACCATTAAAAGTTTGAGACAACTTCCTGCTTCCTTCCTTCCCTTCAGTTAGGCTTTCCTCACACAAACTTTACCCTTTACACCTACTGATGGCTTTTGTAGGACTTGCTATTGGTACTGCTACAAGGTTCCCTTTGGGGATAAGCTTGTATCCTGAGGCACATCAGTGGCTGCCACACGGCAAGTGCTGAGGGAGCTGCCCTTTCTTCACCTCTGCAAAGCAGCTTGTAATGACCCAGTATTCTCCAAGGCACAGCTCCGGAAAGCGAGACTGAAGCTTTCAAGCTGACAGGCAGAACATCAGCACAGAAAAACAGATGACTATACCAAAGGTCTTAATGAAGCTAATGAAGTTTTCCACCCTGCAGGCAATAAAATTGCATCCTAGCAATTCATGAGCAGAGTATTTGATGGTACCATGACAGTGTAGTTTAGTATTTTTCTAGGGCAGGCTTCCATTACAGAAACAATAGATTATGCCAAAATTAAAGACAATTCAGCCCAAAACCTCAAATGGTCTAGGATACAGAAACATTCTCTGCTACAAGAGCAGCTAAAGCTTCTTACAGTCTTGATCAACATTCATCCTACTTCATAACCTCATCAGTATCAATCAAGTCGTCAAATTGCACTGAAGTACAGGACACAGTTTTTCTCAGGATTGACTCAATTTTAATAAAGAACTAACAGTTCTTATAGGACCCTATTGGTACAAATTTTCAAGAGTCTGAACCCACCTTTGTCTTGATAACAAGGACATGCAATTTTTAGCATGTTTAAGCAAAAAGCAGATTTTGCACTTGTGCATTTTCCTTCACAAACAGAATGAAATTCATGTATCAGATGAACAAAAAGAGCAAAGACACAGCTTCTAAAAAGTGATCTGCTATTAAGCAGTATCATTGTCAGCTCTTCTTCATTAGTCAGTTCAAGCATTAGAGATAACACATATTTAGACAACTTGACCTACAACAGGTTAAGTTTATTGTCCTTTCTACCACCTCTCCAGTGATAATCCAACACTAGTAGAAATGAACTACTAGCTAAGTATACCACTGCCAAATGAAAGATTTGGGATCCAGCTCCCTACTCATCTGGTTCTGCAGCACTCTACCACATTTAAATAAAGCAGCTAGCAGTAACATCTCTGGTAAAATTCTTTATTAGAACAGTATATTTTTCTTGGTTACGAGAAAACTGTTTTTCACTAGAATCTTAGTAAGAAGGCACAGCAAATATGAAAGCGAAGGAAACCCCTTAAATGATCAAAAGAATGCTAAACATGTTCTCACTGGCACTTGAATTGCAAAAAGCCAATTATTAACAAGCAAAGATCTATGGTAGGCTTTCTCAGCAGGTAATGCACTCGTAATCCAAGGACTGAAACTGTCACTGAACATTGACCAATAATGGTAATGTTGAGAGAAAACTATGAAGTCAGCACTAAAGTTAGGGCACTGACCTGCCTCTAGACTGGAAAATCTAGAGACCTAGTTTGACCTCTCACAGCCCTCAGCATGAACACAAAGTATCAACATTGCCATATGCATCTGCAGCATAGATGAGAAAATGCTGTGTGTATTTGAGTAACAATATTTTAATAGTGGCAATATTCCTCAAGTTCATCAGTAGTTAGAACAAAATGATTTAGGGAAGATTTTTTTAATTCTGTATTTCACCCTCATGACTGATTTTCTATTTCCTCTATTTGTCTAGCTATCATATCCATGGAATGATAAACACCATCCAAACAGCTGAGCCTTCACCACATGCCCTCAAATAGTTCTGTCTTGTTATGGCTCCAGCTAGTCAAGTTATTTTCAGCAAAGGTCATTGAGTTCTGGAGTTCATTAGAAAGCAAGAAAAACAAAAAATCCCGGTATTTGTCAGTTTTATATCTATTGCAGCGGTCAAGGCACAATTATTCTAAAAAGATATTTGATAAGCAGCCTGAATTCAAGTGTCAAGATAAGCCCATTCTTATGGAGAAATAGATTTTTGTTGCTGTTATCACTTGTTGTCCTTTTCTCTTCCCGTAAATCCATATCGATAGCTAAATCTATGCCCTAATTCAGAAACCAGATAATTCTTATACAGGTCATTATGGTCAGAAATAAGCCTATTTACAAAAATCCAAAGACATCTGTTTCAAAAGGAGGTCTTGATATTGCAGATTTTGAGGTATGACACATCAGCTTAATTCTCCATACTCTGACTGTACCTACACCTCTTGCAACGGTGTGCAAATCCAGTGTGAAGCTTTACTCAATCACAGTTAGTCCAACATGTGTCTTGTAAATATGCACTGGGATTTTGAAATGCAATTATGCATCATACACTGCCTAGAAAAAAATTAAGTGCTGTATTTATTCCCCATAAAATGTCTGGAATGAACAGTAAAAACAAAACCATCCTAGCTTCACTTGATAAATATACCTTGGGCTGACCCTGTAGTGACAGAGAGAGAGAATAGTTTAAATTCCTTGCTTATTCCAGACACAGAAGAGGCCACGGCCAGACTGGAACACCACGAGGTCTCATCTCAGGAGATACTGCTTTGCCAGCAGAGAAAGGCCTGTGTCAAATGGACTAAAGCATTTAACTGTCTTCACATAGACCAAATTGCTACACTATCATAAACCATGTGTGATCATTACTTGCCTAGATTAGATGGAAACTAGCAACCTAGGCCTATATATGCTATTGTCTGTTTTTTGGCTTGATCACTTCCCCATACATTGTTTACAGTCAAAACATTTATTAATTAAAACGCAGCAATCTATGGTTAGTAATTCCCTTAGTCTCTAATTCAAAGCAACGTGATTTGTCATTCCTTGCTTCTATGTGGAACAATTCTACTGCTTGCCAAATGTTATACAGAAAATCACCACATAGTGACTTTAATCAGTGTCAGTGTGAAAGGCAGTGACACTTAGCCAATAACAGCATAAAATGGAAGCAGCCATCAAAGAACTGACTGGAAAACTAGAGTTTGATATGTTACAGTTGATGTTAGTAGCACAGCTATATTTGAAGGGCCAAGCCAGCTACCATGGTCTAAACAGAATGGTCTTACACTGAACTTCGAGCTTATTTTCCTTATTTGTCCACTTGCCCAAAGCAGGACAGTGATTTGCATGGTTATGCAAGCCATCTCAGTATTGATTACTAGCACTAGTAGCTCTCAATTCCAGGGCTACCATCACTGCTTCATTACATTTGGTACTGTCCAAACAAGAGCGTACCAGTTTTATTTGTTCATCACCTTTATAGCAGTGACAGATAGGATGGACTTTTCCTTAACTGTGTATTACTACAAATTTCCAGGAATAATTTCTAACCGTTTCATAGAAGGGATATGAAAATGTCCGTATCATTTGAATAACTATGCCAGAATCAATGCATTTCTATTGACTTAGAAGTGTGTTTAGGAGATACTATCATGATTGCTCATTACACAATATAATGAAAAGTTAATCCATGCAGTAATTTTTTTTCCTCACTTGAGGAAGAGTTACTGCTGTGAGTTTTCAGAAAGGAATTTATAAGCGTTAAGTGTTACAGTAGGTAACTCATGCAATGGAACATGAAAGTTATTCACAACAATTGTGAAATTACAGTGGTAACAGAGAAAGAACTACACATCAAACATATCTGCTTAAAAAAATTAGAAGGGCCAAAGCCCAACTAGAACTTAGTCTGGCTACTGCCGTAAAAGACAACAAAAAGTGTTTCTACAAATACATTAACAATAAAAAGGGGGCTAAGGAAAATCTCCCTCCTCTATTGGATGCGGAGGGAAACTTAGTGTCAAGGGATGAGGAAAAGGCTGAGGTACTTCATGCCTTCTTTGCCTCAGTCTTCAACAGCAAGGGAAGTTGCTCTCTGGGTACCCAGCCCCCTGAGCAGGAAGACAGGGATGGGGAGCAGAATATAGACCCCGAAGTCCAAGGGGAAATGGTCAGTGACCTGCTACACCACCTAGACACGCACAAGTCTATGGGGCCGGATGGGATCCACCCAAGGGTGCTGAAAGAGCTGGCAGAAGTGCTCACCAAGCCACTCTCCATCATTTATCAGCAGTCCTGGCTAACTGGGGAGGTCCCAGTTGACTGGAAGCTGGCAAACGTGACGCCCATCTACAAGAAGGGCCGGAAGGAGGATCCGGGCAACTACAGGCCTCTCAGCCTGACCTCGGTGCCCGGGAAGGTTATGGAGCAGATTGTCTTGAGTGCCATCATGCGGCACATACGGGACAATCGGGTGATCGGGCCCAGTCAGCACGGGTTTATGAAAGGCAGGTCCTGCCTGACCAACCTGATCTCCTTCTACGACATGGTGACCCGCTTAGTGGATGAGGGAAAGGCTGTGGACGTTGTGTACCTGGACTTTACTAAAGCCTTTGACACCGTCTCCCACAGTATCCTCCTGGAGAAACTGGCTACCCATGGCTTGGATGGGCGTACTCTGCGCTGGGTAGGAAACTGGCTGGATGGCCGGGCCCAAAGAGTTGTGGTGAATGGAGTTAAATCCGGTTGGCGGCCGGTCACAAGTGGTGTTCCCCAGGGCTCAGTACTGGGGCCAATTCTGTTCAATATCTTTATCAATGATCTGGATAAGGGGATCGAGTGCACCCTCAGTAAGTTTGCAGATGACACCAAGTTGGGCAGGAGTGTTGATCTGCTGGAGGGCAGGAAGGTGCCACAGAGGGACCTGGACAGACTGGATCAACGGGCCGAGGCCAATTGTATGAGGTTCAACAAGGCCAAGTGCCGGGTCCTGCACCTGGGTCACAACAACCCCAGGCAACGCTACAGGCTTGGGGGGGAGTGGCTGGAAAGCTGCCTGGCGGAAAAGGACCTGGGGGTGTTGGTTGACAGCCGGCTGAATATGAGCCAGCAGTGTGCCCAGGTGGCCAAGAAGGCCAACGGCATCCTGGCCTGTATCAGAAATAGTGTGGCCAGCAGGAGTAGGGAGGTGATCGTCCCCCTGTACTCGGCCCTGGTGAGGCCGCACCTCGAGTACTGTGTTCAGTTTTGGGCCCCTCACTACAAGAAAGACATTGAGGTGCTGGAGCATGTCCAAAGAAGGGCAACGAGGCTGGTGAAGGGTCTGGAACACAAGTCCTATGAGGAGAGGCTGAGGGAACTGGGGTTGTTTACTCTGGAGAAAAGGAGGCTGAGGGGAGGCCTTATCGCTCTCTACAACTACCTGAAAGGAGGTTGTAGAGAGATGGGGGTGGGACCCTTCTCCCTAGTAACAGATGACAGAACAAGAGGAAACGGCCTCAAGTTGCGCCAGGGGAGGTTTAGATTGGATATTCGTAAAAATTTCTTCACCGAAAGGGTTGTCGGGCACTGGAACAGGCTGCCCAGGGAGGTGGTGGAGTCCCCATCTCTGGGGGTATTCAAAAGGCCTTTAGATGAGGCCCTAAGGGATAGGATTTAGTGGTGGACTTGGTAGTGATAGGTTAATGGTTGGACCCGATGATCTCGGAGGTCTCTTCCAACCAGAACAATTCTATGATTCTATGATTCTAAGATACTGTAGTTACAAAGGGAAAAGAAAACAGGAAGCTTTACACACAGAAAGGTTATTGCCAGAAAAATCAATGAATAGATGAAGTGCACGCACTTCATGCAGGATGTTGTGTTTTTAAATCTGTTGAGATTTCCTCTTCTGTTAGCTGTAGAACACAGCCTACCACTACTGTGCATGATAACGCACTTGGATGTAACAACTTTCATGTAATTCAAATGGATGCATGAGAGCACCAAGTGCAAAACTGAAAGGGGAAGGAAACAAACAAAAAATGAGTATGGGAACTCCATCAGCTCAACAAAACACAAAGTATCATTCAGTGCCTACTATGCCAGAATCAGAGGTGTTACTTATGAAGGATCCAGGCTTTTAAATTTATTAAGTGGTTCATTCCAATATTATTACAGTTGTATAACAGCTGGGAAAGATGTTATCTTCACAGAAAGAAATACTCATTTTAAAATATGCCTCATTTCTATTTGATGAGGAGCATGTGATCAAGGAAAGTGCATCTTTGACTGAAGAAACAAAAATGATCCTGAAACCTCAGAAGAAAAACAAATTTAGAATTTCTTGATCAGTCTAAACTTATTTCTCAATCTAAATGTGGCAATTTAAGCAAAAGCCTAAAGATAGTATTTTGAGTTCATACAAAACAAGGGAATAACATCTAAAATAAAACACTTACACTACCTATCCCCTAGTGTGATTGTCTCCCAACAAACATTTTGTCCATGTCCTATTGATTTCATCAGTGTTTATTCATCCTCAAAGATCAGAGTAAACATTGGGTCATGTAATTTGTGACCAGATAGGTAGACAGAGTTTGTAACACTGAATACTCAAGTATTATGCAAGTGCATAGTAGCAGCTGTTTGTGACAGTTCAATAGGCCCAGACACGTAAATGAATCTTTTAAAGTCTTAAGAATAAGAACAACCTTTGTCCAGGTCACTCTGGTTTGCCAGATAATTGACAGACAAGTTATTAAATTCAATGAATAAACATTTTGTAATAAGTAATTCAACCGGCTGACTCAAAGGTCTTTCAAACTTGCACTGTTGTGTTTGCTGGCCTGTAAAGGACTTACTCAAAGGAGCCCAGGTTTCCACCAGAAACAGTTCTCCAACTCCAAATGTTTTTGTAAAGCACATACTACTGCTAAGAGTGGAACAGACTTCAAAATTTAGAGTTTTATTTTGTTGCTACTGCTTTTCATTCTACCTGGACCCAAGGAATACAAAGATCTGAAAACTTAACAAAAGCATACTCCTTACCAACGTCACCTAATAGCAGTATTTTCATTCTGAAATAAGTTGACAGGTTTTCTTCAAATTCTGATTAGAAGTCAGCTCTTGGTTCATTTCAGCTGTTCTACCCATTCCTTATTACTACTATATATATTTTAATACACATCTAGACAAACACAAATGTTTCTTAACCAATCATTTGATTTTACAAGCAAATATTTGGCACACCTCACTACAGAAATCTAGGCATTGTAAGTCATTTGGATGAGACTTCCAAGATCACAGGAAGACAGATCAACACCATGCTGACCTGCCGCCTGTCACTTAAGTGTTTTGCTAGAAAACCACGATGCAGTCAGCTGCCACAAAGCAAGAAACCACGCAATTATTTCCAAGTCAGTGGATTTATGTTTATCCTATTTACATAAAGGAGGGAAATCCAGATAGGGGTGGGGAAGCCAGCATATAACAACCTTTGCCACTAACATATACAAACTTCACAGGAGATCAAGTTCTGGAGTTCAAAGTAATTCAGTACGGCCCATTTGCAGTACATTTATACACACTTTAGGAATTCAGACATGTTTGCCTAGTTACACTTCTTGGGCCTTTGAACTCCAAGCTTTTTTTTTTAAATGGGCAGCTGATGGTGCTTTTCAGAAGCATTACTCTTAAGACAAAATTGAATTCCAGTTCAAACAGTAGATTAAACTGTACATCTGCTCAGTATTGGTAAAGCACCTTTCATTTCATGCAAAGTCATGACTGTGAAATGCTTTGTGTGAATGTATTACTGTTAGCTACTCCAAGAGGTACCAGTATGAAGTGCTGATCTAGCTTTAAACATTCAGTTCTTACCTTGCAGGTAGGCTTCTAGGAACCTGCCTGCAGATACAGTTGGGACATACTTTAAGAAAGATTTTCAAAAGCTTTCAATATTAGCTTAATTCTGCTTCCAGAAGTCTAAGGTAATTTTTAAATCACTGTTTCCGTCACAGGCAAAAGCAGTGTCTTTCAGTACATCAGAATGTCCCCAGACTTTAAGCCATAGCATCTAAGTTTTTTTGTTTAACACACAGATTTCACATCCTCATTTTTAACAAAGTCTTACAGAAGTTTTATCCTCACTTTCAAACTGTTACTTTGGGCCTGAGCTGTAACATTCCAAAAATCAGCCATCAGCTTCCCTTTTCGGCACTGGAAAGCTTTGTGCAGGACCCAGAGAAGAAGCAGAAACCAAAAGGTGATTTTACACCATTTGAAGATCCAACGGACCTCTGATAGCAAGTTCCAACTGCCTTTATTTGGCTAACCATCACTGTGTAAACATCAACTAGCTAATTCTATACATTGAAGGCTATGAAAACTATTGAAAAATTCCGTCTACTATACTGAAAGACTAAGCATTATCAGGACTGAGGAACTGGCTCTCCAAATCAACTATCCCTTCACATGAGCAACACAGCTTATCTTCCCATTCGTGCCTCCTCTGCTTCCTTCCCTCCCAGGAAGTAAGAAAGATAATATCATCTTATCAGATATACGCCATTTATCTCTGCTGTTCTCACTTCTACTTCCTTTGACTTTGAAGAAGAAATCTGCTGCCTTCCAGAAGATCCAGAGACCTGACAGATTCAGGGTCACATATACAGTTCTGCTGCATCCAGTTGCACCTCACCTCTTAGTTCACTTAGATTTATTGAGATGAATCACACAAGTGAGCAATTCCTATACAGGTGCCTCATGGAGCACTGAAAGTTGAGAGGCTTCTTGCACACAGGAACTTGTCACTCACACTTTTAGCTTCAAAAGGATGGAGCTACTACTACATTTGTCACCTGTTGTTTTTGCACAGACTATGGAAGTTAAGAGTCTCCTTTGCACCAGGTCAGTTCCTTTTTAAATGCATTTATACTAAATGATTTTTTTCATAGGGAACAGAAAAACGTTTCTGTGGAACAAGTCATTAGCAGTCTCAAGTGTGGAAGCAGCCTAAGTGCTCAAGTTGCCTCCAGCAGCAAAGACAGTCTTCTAAACAGCATTAAACATTTAGGGGCATAAGCCACTACTGAAACATACTAATTATTAAGCCACTAATATACAGAGACAAATGCAGTCTTACATATGAACATAAGCAGGTAATGCCTTATGTGAGCCACCTTGAAAACACATTAAAGCATACTTACCAGATGTATGGTTAAGTGCTTACTTAGGAAGAGACTGTCTCTCAGGTAGCTAACCAGGATAATTCTCTACTATATATCACGCAACTTTATTACCAAATCAGTATTTTTCAAACTCAAACACAAGTTAGAGTCAAATGAAACTCAAAGCTTGAGGCAGAAGTGAAAATTAAACTACTCCTGTATGTTTCATATGCAAAAAATGCCTACTTTTGACTGTCAATTTTTACCTTTTTTTAAAAAGATGGAAAATGAATATTTTTGAGGTTGCAGAATCTGGAAAACATTTATCTCAAAAGACAGGTCTTTTTAGAAATGTTAAGCAACTAAAAGCTTGGACAGTACAGTTAAAATTAGTAATCCTGACAGAAGATGCTTATTGCTATACTTGATTATTAATGAAGTGGTTAATTTTACCCTCTTCCCTCAAACCGCAGGTCAATGAGGAGGAATAAAGGCTACCGAGATAATCTGGGAATCCTGCCAGCTCCTAGTTCATTTGGATCTATCAGAAGGTCAGACCACAGCCTAAGCCCCAGAGCCAATAAAGAGGCATTGCTATTTTTCGTTCCTGCAGACAGAAATAGCACCCGTCTGAAGCAGCTACTTACATACAGAATCACATCACAAACTTTTTCCAGAGCTATCTATTGCCATCTGAGAACAGCACATGGCCAGGTAAGTCCAGTGCAGAAAACTCATAGGTCTCACTTAAGAATACACATGCTTTCAGCACCTCCAATTCGGAATATCCCCAGTCTGAGGCAAATGCAAGGAAGAGGTGCTTGCCTTTCACTCAGATTTATTTCCTCTATCACCAGGTCTTACTCTACAGTTTTCAAAACACTGTTTTCTCTGGTGTTGTCACATATTAAACCCATGCAGTTTCAATATATTGCTACGATCTGCTGATATAAACCTGTCACTTCGGAATTCTGCTCATGGATCAGAATCCCATACAGAACAGATACCATAAACCCCTGTTGCCATTAGTAAGTGAATTGAACTTAGACCACGCAGTGGAAGCAACATCGACACATTGTGACTAAACAGCATATTAATTTAAGATCTTTATCAGCATGAAGCTCTTAATTGACAAGATATCACGATGTATTGTTTCTCAAAGTAACAGTTCAGTAATACTATACATTGTTTGGAAAACACTTATACTGGCAAGAAGGAAACACTTTCTGAGACACTAATCAAACAATTCCATCATAAAATGCTCATAGATACACTTGCCTCCCACCCCTCTATTTGAGCTTGCAAAGACAATAAAGAGGGAGGACGTTTATTTATGTAACCTAAACTGTTCCGAGTGAACCTTTATTCTTCACACACAAAGAATTACAAACAACAGTGTTAGGCCATTCCAGACTTCATGGGTTCCCTGGGACTGTATCATTAAGTAAAATGAAAAATCCAAACAAGAAAGTTTATTTTTTTCCAATGTATTTGACACCACCTTTGGGAAGTGAACAAAGACACACTGTCAAAAGCAGAAACCTGCACAAAATGTTACTGTTTGTTCCCCATGAATGCAGAGGTATACTTAGTCAAAGAAAGAAATTCCACTGCTCTCCTGAGATTTCCTCCCTTTAGCTGAATTTAGTGCCAAGTTCACTCAGCTAAAGTTTGGGTTGTGTTAGCATGCCAGATACAAGTTCCCGTAAGTCAGGTCTGTTACTCAGTCAAAAATTAAGTGCCAAGCAAAAAGTTGGTCTTACATAGTAACTTCAAAGTTACATGAATTAAAAGATGATCATTAATAGACCATCCTTGGCCCTTACTTTACACAATTCAAGCACTGCTTTTAATTGAAAATACTTGGTAAATATTTTGCCTATTATGCAGCCTAATTTGGTGTAATTTCTCCCTCCAGCTATGTCTTTTGGACCTGTTAAGGGATCGCAAACTTCTACATTGCTCAAACAGTAACTACAGTATGGCCTCTGAATTATCTTAAGTTCCTTCAGGAGCTTCAGTTTCTTCTGAAATAAGTCTCAAGCGGCAAATACTTTTTATATGAAAACCACCACCATAAGACAAGTATTCACTAGAGTGTGGTCAAAAGAACTTAGGAAGTACAAGGACAGGGTTACTGATCTGCAGGATTATGGCAGCAGCTTTATATGTGACAGTAAGACAGGAATAGGGAAGATCTTAACCCAAAAGGAATATAATTTAACTAAAAATGAGAGGGAAAAAGAATAGAAACTGTCTCATTTCAAACAAAGTATGCCTGGTACTGAAATTCCCATGGTTTCAAGTGGATACCTACATTACACTATCAACATCTGCTATTGTAAGGAAGAACAAACAGAATTAGATCCATGATTCTCAAATATCAGAATAAAACATTACTGCAAACATTACAACTGAACCAGACTTGGTTTTACTTTTTCTGAAAAACTGTTGAAGAAAATTCCTAATTTTTACACAAAATTCTGTATTTCTTACAAAAAGATATGCTATATGAAATGTATACATAGACTCCAGATTTTCTCAAAATCTTTTTATCCAAAAATAAGCTGGAAAGCTTCTTACTGAAATTTAAATGAATTGGAAAGCCCCCAAACAGCTTTTATGTAAAAGCACTGATCTATTTTTTTTTCCTATGAAACTATAATGCATAACTACTGCTTTACATTAAACATACAACTACTTTTCAATATGATGTGGGTTTTCAATATATTTTTAAAAATAAACTAACATTAGGGCTATAGTAAAGCCTGCACAATGAACTATGCAGAACCAGGGCATACAGTACATAAGTACAAAGTAATTGTGGTAAGCCAAAGCGCCACAGCATATGTGATCAGATGGACTAGGTATATATAGGCTGCCATTTAATGCTAGCCAATTGCTTAGAAAAGCCACAGCACTGAGTAAAAGTCTTTTGCTCTTCAGAGGTTTTCTTCATTTTAATCACAATAAAGAATAAAAATAGAAGGCAGAGGACAAAACTTTCTTTTGTTTGGGTTGTACTCAGTTAACACTTCATAATCTAAGAAAAAAGATTTGTTTCAAGCAGTACAATCAAAACCTGAAGAAACTCTGTAAGCCACAAATCTCTTTAATAGAACTGTTACAGAATTGTATTATCAAATTAAAGACTACTGACAAGCATGCTTACTGTCCTATGAAACAGGCAGATCAGCAACAAAAATACACCGTTGCATCAATAACATGAACCTATCTTATCTACATAAGATGAAACCAGCAAGCAATGAGACATGAATGAATTGCTGGCAAAGTTTATTTTTAAACTCTGACTTGACACAGAATGTATTTTATACTACAAATTCTGAAGTTTATGAATTAAATTCAGAACAAACAGGTAAATAATTTCAATACAGAACAATCACCAGTTTTGCTTTAAAACATTCAATTATTTCATCACAGCAAACTGAGAACAAACTACTAGATAAGCAATTAAAATCCCACTTATATCAAAGTATCATACAGAATCATAGGTACTATTTTGAAGTTTGCAAAAGCAGTACACTAATGCCTTCGCAGATTAGTCTTCATACTTCATACAGAGCATGCAGTAGAACTACTAGCAAACAGAAGCTAGTTTTCTCTGAACACTAATTAGCAACTCAAGAACGCAAGTCATAAGGGCAGGAAGACAGACAAATCCTTAAGAAAAATATGACTTACCAGACAGACGAGTTTAGCTGTGTCTCAAGTGCAGAAGAACAACTTTCTGTATATGTAGATCTTGTTTATTTAGCCCTTTATAAAGGTTTCTCTCAAGAAATTAATTTAACTCACATGCAAGAGTCTGCAAAAGAAAAAGAGAAAGAATCTGAGCTGCTGGCTCGTGTTTTTGTTCTAAGCACATTTGAGCTATTTTCAGCAGCAACGGGCTTGCCTACAATCAAAATGAAAATCCAATACAGAACAACCAGCCTCCCAACCCAAGCTAAAAAAAAAAAAATCAGGAAATCCATAGCAAAAAAACTTTGTTCATTGTCCAAATTTTTATTTAAAGAAACAGAAAGAGCAGGGAACAAGCACTGTGGATGATGAACAAAAATACTGTTAAAAGGAAATCTAGGACCTTGAAGACTATTACTTGTATCTCAGGAAATGAACCACCACAGATATTTTTTATGTGAAAAACACATTTCAATTTTATTCATCACTGAAGATGCTTTGCCTTCTTTACACAAGGGCTCATCCGAGATGGAAGTACTTCTATTTGCATTTAAGTGCATCATATCTGGCTGGCATACACATCTGAGGACAGGACAAATCAGTTTACCAAGACTGAAGCCAGTAGTTTGTTTCTAGTTTGCATCTTAAGTTTCCAGTTTCAGCACCAGCGCTATTTTGGAAGCTTAGTGACCTGAAGCTGCTGGCACTCCATTTTTTTTCTACCAGCGCCATTCAGGGATGTGATGAAGATCTCCCTGCCCTCTTCTGCCACATCCCCCACCAGCCACCTTACTCCCCCGTAATGTAAAAATACTGGGAAATGTAAAATATCAATACAAATTAATGACTACAGGAAAAGACCCCAAAACATCTTGATAGGTACATAAAAGCTAATTACTTTGAAGTTTCAGACAACACAGGTAAGTTAAGTCAGTGGAAAACCACCATTGTTGTTTAACTTTTTGCAGCTTCCTCTGGTACAGGAAGAAGCTTTGAAGATATCCCTCTATCTCAGCAATTCTGACAGACACAACTTACCTTGCTTCACCAGAACAACTTTTCATACACATCCACCCTGTTTGGCACTGCCAGTGAAAAACTTGTTACTCTTGTTCAAGGAAAAGTTATGTGATTTGATGTTACTCTCTACTCAAAACCTAAAACAGGCTGGTGTGGTAAAAATACAATCAGTTTCAATATCTATTACATTTCCAATCAAGTCTACTTAGGCATGCTCATTTGAAAATGTTTTAGAACACCACAGGTCACCTTAATTTCCGATTTATTTGTGAACAGTAACTGTTTGAAAGTTATACTGACACACAAAACAGGATGCCAGACACACAGGCTATTTAGTAAACTATTAAAAGAATAAAGCAATGCTCATTGTTAAAAACAACAAGTGTATTTGTTTCTGAAGACTCATATAAAAATAATTGGCTATAATACACTTATAACAATAACGAAAAAGCCACCAAGTGTGAAAATATAGGACAAATTCTTTCTAGATTAACCCAAAAGCATCCCTTCCATTTGATTCCAACTATTTTTAGTGTTACTGTAGTTAAAAGCAGCTATAACAAAAAACACAACCCCACAAACTCTAAATACCAGTCCATTAAATTAATAATTATTGCTGCTTCACTCCAAATGGCTAGTTTAGGACTATTATTTTACCACAAAACTAGTTCACAGAAGTTAAAAAGCTCAGTTTATATTTAACTTGAGGTCCATGAACAAAGAGATTTAAGGACTCCAACAGCTTAAACTTTAGACAATGTATGATTTGTGAATTATAGCCAGCTTGAGACCTGGAATGGTCAGGCAGAACATGCTGTATAGTTTGTAAATAAATGTAAGACCTGTATGTACCAGACCACTAGTGTCAGATGCTACATTACCTTGCTATCCATAATGCTTTCATCTGGTCATTACAAGCTAAATCAACAAATATCTATATGCCAAATAATGAAAACAGAAGAATGTGTTAAAATCTTTATTAGTAGTATCAATTTACTACTGAAGTAATACAATACATGATGCTTTGCAGCACACCATTTCTTTTCTGAAGCATTTTTTCAGAAGGTAGATTTACTATTAGCTGATTTACCATTAGCGCTTAACCCATTTTGGTACCTTGTTTCTTCATACACTCTCTGCAACTGATATTGTGTAAGTAACATTTTACCTATTAGTATTCACATCTTTTACTAAATGTGACAAAAGCACTGTTTCAGTATATACAGAGATGTGCTTTAACTACTGGATATAAATCAGATGATCTTTATCTACAGGAAACATTAGATGCCATGAATATCATATATACCACTGAGGTCTCAAAGAGAAATATATCTATACATTTATTAGTAAAACAAATGTGTCATTACTACCAAGATAACCTTATGTTTTTCAGAGACCGATGATAATCGTATCTCCCATTTTGTGGCTATAAGCAACACTAAAATCAAGCATATAATTTTTTTAGTAGCACACTGCAGTGCGATTTAATCAATGGTTAGTATTAAGCAATTCAAACACAACCCAGAAGTGTACAGTTCACACTGCTAATGTAGGTATTCGGTGCAAGTCTCCAAGAGCTCCATAACCAGATGCTACAGGACAGAGTTCTGATAAACAAGAAGAAAGAATCTTGATAGATGAGAGGGAAAATCGTTCAACATGCTGATAGACAAAAAGAGTTGCGTATCTGCTCCACTGTACAGATTCATATAAAGGAAATCGACTTTTCTGGACCTAACCTTTCAAACACAGTTGAGTCACTGAAGCTTCACATGGAATGGCTGAAGAATCCTCCTTCTGAGAAGTCTCCCTGTGTACATTTCAAGCTATGCAGATGAACACTGTACAACCAGGTATGACGACTTTTTTCTTTGTATTTTTCTATAACATGTTTCTATTCAGATCTTTTGATAGTAGTGGAATACCTTCTAGTAACATGATAATGTGTCTAAATGAATTGCATGTTACCTGGCCCAGGAAGAAACAAGGAGTATGGATAAGACCTTTTAGTATTTATTTTTTCCAAATAACCACATTTCTTGAATTTGAGCTGAACTATGACAGGTAACATTAAATACACTTAACATTAGAGAATGTAAGCACAATGCATGCACTGTGCACAAGTCTCTTAAGAGAGTTCATTCATAGAACTGACCATTTCAATCTCTGAAATGAGTATTTTCCAGACTACAGAAAAAAAAAAAAATCCTACAGAAGGACAGGAGGGAAGCTATCAACCACATGCTTTGTCCTGGACTTCAGCTAGTCTTGCAAATGTCAGACATATATGATGCTGAAGGATCTTACAAATAAGAATGAACCTTTTTTTCAATGTCTCAGGTGTGCTTTCAGTAGTTTTCACTGCTAAAAAGCAATGAAGCTATGAAGAAGTGTGGCCACTCTCCTGGACAGGATGGAATACCTAGTTACACATAGATCATACAAACCATTATTTGTGGTGGTTCCTACATAACATAAAACAAACGAGAAACATATGGACACAGATTAACTGAACCTACTGCCAGGGACGCCTGTCTTTAGACAAATGCATCATATGCCTATCAAAACCAAAAGATGAAAATAGATCAGAAAAGATTAATCTCCAGTGACATCAGTTTAATTCCTAAAGTTCAGCTGGATGTTAGTATTTTAGGTTTGGCACCATCAGACAAGTTGTAATGGGCCTTCACCTATGCCCAGTATGAACGTGTTAAGTGATGAAAGGGTGACAATAGTCAAAAATTGATCAGAACATGTACCTGAGAAGTCTGTTTCTTGAGAATTGGTTTGACATTTGTTTCTTTGATGATAGTAGTCAACACCTCACTTAAAACATTTCTGCTCTATTTCACTCATATCTGACACAAGATATTTACAATTATCACAAAACTATTAAAAAGTTATTTACTGATGGTCAGTTTATACTTTTTCTCCTACTTAATATATTAGGATCAACCATTATGTGTTAGCATAGGAAACCTGGTATAAATTTCCCACCAATGAGTGCTTCATTTTTATATATAACTTCAGAAAAAAAAAATTACATCAGCTCCTTTCTCCTACACTAAAATTTCTAGAGCCTCATTAACCATAAAAGCTTCTTAAATTCTTACTAGGGCAAATCTATGCACTGATCAAAAGTCATGATAAACTTCCATTAAGCACAATAATCAAGACTTGACTGAGGATTAACAGGTAGAAAATTTTTAGGTAGGAAAGCACTGCAGACAGCTTTCTTCTATATCTCCCCCCCGCGCCCCCCCCCCCCCATCATTAAATGCACTTGGCATTCTAGCCAGGTTACTTCTTAATACATCTTGATACCCTATGTCATCATGCACGCCTCAGCCTCAGTGGTGGTAGCTTAAGAACTGTCATATTAGAATGACAGCACATATAACAATGACTACAAATACACATGCAGTTTTCTTTAGTTGGATATGTATAAAAAGGTATTTTGGAAATTTTCTAGATCATCATATGAAAAAAGAACTCCTGAAAATCCTTCAACATTAAGAAACCCACATAAACAACAAATTCTGAATTTCAGTCTCTACCACAGTTTCACTTGAGCTAGACACTGAAAAAGGTGGATCGCCTATTGAAAAATAAATTGACTCAAGCTTTCAGAATGTAGGATTCAACATTGCAAGAACGAACATGTAGGCAGCCAAGTTACTGTGATAGTTACATCTGAAACTTTTTCCTAACCCTAAAGAAAATAAGTTACCTCAGTGAGCTACTCATAATGACAACATTAAAATACTTCAAAAATTGTCCCAGCATGGCTACAAAGCAGTCTTGCTCTTATGTATGTGCCTGTCTTAGCACATATGGCAATAGAATCCTCAGCTAAGACATTTCAAGAAGTGGGAAATTATCTACATCCCTCAGGGACAATGAATTGCAACCTGCACGGACAGTACAGAAGTGACATATGTTGCATTTATCACTGCTTTGTGGCTTCATAATCACCATACTGAAGCTCGGTTAGTGAACTCATCTTTAACAAAACTTTCAAAGGAGACTGAAGTTTGTTGAAGTCCTTGCAATGAATTTTTTTTTTTTTTTTATTGATCTGTTAGTACATTCGTTTCCCACATAAGCAATTCTGTTCTTCAGTATCTCAGAACATCCCAAAACGGCTCTCCACATTAAAAAAGTAGAGTGCTCCACCCTGCCTAGAGAGTTTTTTCCATCATTTCCTTCAAACAATTAAAGGTGGATAGCCCACCTCACTAATATCATTAGGTAATAATAAAGTTACTGAACTTTTCTCTCCAGGTTTGATAAAGTGTTTCATCCCTATATAACTTACTAGAAAAACTTGAAAACTGGGAAAGACGACCAAAAAGATGAAGCTTGGAACTATTTTTTTTTTTTTTTTTTGCCTTGTGTTTCTCAGAAAGCACTCAAGAGTCAGCCAAAAGTTATCATGCAATCTCTGATCCAGCAGAGTATCCAAAAAGCCTTCTGCATTTGTTACAGAAGTGTTTTACTGATAACTCATACATTTGAAAGACATGGATCAAGACATCAAGTACAAAGAATCATGCTCTCACTTCATTATCACCAACTGATGCTTGTGCAAAATGGTAGATGTTTGATGAAGAGTTGCTTCTGCTGTTGTTCTCTAGAACAGCAGATCTGCGTTCTTTTTAAAAGACACTATGTCTTCAGCCATATTCAGTTCTCATTTTTGACTTTGGAGTTTGTTACATCTGCCCCTCTGCCCCCAATTATAATAAAATTGTCTGATTATAGAAAAAAAATATACAAGAGTGAAACTCCCAGCCAGATTTTTACGAAAGATGTTTTGTAAACAGCAGCTCTGCTATCACAGTAAGTTGAGTTTACTACACAACTTAAAATTTGCTTTTCAGGAATCTTGATGTATCTGACTGTTTAGAAAAGCTACAAAGTGTCACTGCCTGTCTTTATGGTTAGATGTTTCTGAAGATGTAAAAGGCTTCGGTATAGAGTCAGCATCTAGGTATCTGTGACCTTCTTTACACTAATTTGAGATCTAATATACTAAAACCAAAACAAACTAAGATGCTTATCAAGACAATACATCTTGGAAAATTAACCTGTTCTCTAAATAGAAGCTGGAAAGATAGCTAGTACCAGATTTTCTGCCAGTCACCTTTGGCAAAATCAGATCGAATTTCACTGCTGCAGATTTAGTTTGATATCTAAGGACTCAAACCCAACATTTTGTCAGTCATGGAAAAGGTTATAATTTTTAATATGTTTAATAACAACATTATATAATATAGAAGCCTTTAAAAATTACAATACCTTTACCTGAGCACCATGTAAATACACTAAAACATAAGGAGACTCTCAAGCCTGAAGTGAAGTCACATGCATTTAAAAAACCCAACTATTAAAAGCATATTATCTAAAGATTCACAGCCTCTTGGTCACCTGTTGTAAGCAATTCCAATACTTACACCAATTTTATATAACTGGCAGCAAACCACATAACTGCTCTCCTAATGATGTGAAAAGCAACTACAGTCACTGCAGCTATCACTATGAAACTGGACCAAGAGAATGATATGCCTGCTAAGAGCACTATTCTGCTAGTAAAACTAACTTCCTCTGTTCCAAGAGTAAACAGTTAATGTACGGCGGAAATAAATATGAAAAGGCCTTTTCAGGAAACAGAGAACAGAAGCTTATTGTTTATCTCACTCTTGATACACACCGCTAGTCCATTGTTTCAAGAACTTTGCACAAGGTTATTTGTCTTTCAGACTAATTTTCTGCTAGAATGTGTTCAACCACTGTGTAAGATTGTGGGGTTTTTTTGGGGAGGGTGCTGGGGGAGTTAGGGAGCAGGGTTTCCCTAAAGGCCTAAACCTCAAACATGTAAACGAGCTAAGACTCTAAACTCAAATGACTGGGTTTGTTGAACTAGCAGCTCAAAAGCTTTTCTGAGCCCAAATCCGAAGTGACAATCTTGAAAATATCCATTTTACAATATACCTACATTCCTAAGCAACTATGTATCTTTGAACAGTAAAGTTATCTAAAATTCTCCTGCTGGACCAAGTGGTGTCTCATCTTGACGAAACCACTTTGGTGACAGCTGTCATATACGAATTTGTTTTATCAACCTTGAGTCTGCAGCACAAACAACCATAAGTGTTCTCAGGTTATTTTTACTCTTCATAAAAACTGTCGAAGATGGTGTTACCCCATCACATTTTTTTTTTTTTTTAAAAAAACACTTTGCTGATGGTCATTAAAACGTCTGCCACAGATACTGAAAATCTGGATTAAATTTCCAGAAGGATTTACAGTCACATCTTCCACTTTGCTGACACAGAATACTAAGCATCAAGCTACTGTCTGGTCTTTTGAGGACACTGGCCCATCTTTCATGGGGTAATTACAGACTTCATGTGGCTCATAGAGCAAGAGATCCTGATTCTTTAGTTTAGTAAAGAGAATTTACCTTGTAGAAAGGAAATTTGAATGACTGCCTCTCCTCCAGTTATTCTGAAATATTACCACCTGAACAATGTTCTCTGAAATATTAACACCTTCAGACAGTTGGCCATAGATAATACTGCGTCCCCTTCTCAAGGGAGAATTGCCATCACTAGGCTCTGAGGCCATGCATGGTCCTGTGCACAGCTGCCCCTCTCAGACTCAAGCTAGCCGGTCCATGCAAAGCAAGAAGAAGAAATACAAGTCCCAGTTCCCTCCTTTCACTTCACAAAGATTTATGTTAGAGCACACAAGGCCTAATGCCATTCAGTTCTTTCTTAAACCACCAGATTATGGCCAAGCCAGCTTTACACCTCCGCACTCTGTATTAAGTTTCTATTCCAATTACCATGACTAAATCCACAAAGGAATTTAGGCTTCTCAATAATTAACACAATGGTGCTCAGATAGTTTGCTAAGCTGCCAATTTAGTAAAGAAAAAAAATAAGGGATCTATATGAAAAACAGTCCTTAACTTTACCAATCAAGTAATTTTAACATTTTCTGCTACTCACAGCATAGAGGGAGGGGACAGCAGACCTGCTGCAAGTGAAGCTTTCAGGCACTGAACCCCAGGGTGAAGGGAATGATACTTGTCACCTCAACTGAGTACAAAACCACTCACCAGAAGTCAAACAACAAGTAAAAGCAGCGTAGAGAACCATCTTTCCTTAAATGTTCCTTTAGTCAGTTTATCCTTTTTGATACTATAATCCACTTAACTGAAAACACAACCCAAAGACAAACAACTGTGCAAAGCTTTGAACGCTTCCAGCTATGGGTAGATAACACTTCACAATTTTAGAATACAAGCTAATAATAGCAGAGTCTGGTATTTTTCTGGCAATGTGTGCTCGCGGCCCAGAAGGCCAACTGTATCCTGGGTTGCACCAAAAGAAGCATGGCCAGCAGGTCAAGGGAGGTGATTCTGCCCCTCTACTTCGCTCCGGTAAGACCCCTCCTGGAGTACCATGTCCAGCTCTGGAGCCCTCAGCACAGGAAAGACATGGACCTGTTGGAGTGGGTCCAGAGGAGGGCCACAAAAATGACTGGAAGGATGGAACACCTCTCCTGTGAGGAAAGGCTAAGAGAGTTGGGGTTCTTCAGCCTGGAGAAGAGAAGGCTCCAGGGAGACCTTATTGCAGCCTTTCAATACTTAAAGGGGGCTTATAAGAAAGATGGGGACAGACTTTTTAATAGGGTCTGTAGCAATAGGACAAGGGGTAATAGATCTAAACTAAAAGAGGGTAGATTCAGACTAGATATAAGGAAGAAATTTTTTACGATGAGGGTGGTGAAGCACTGGAACAGGTTGCCCAGAGAGGTGGTAGATGCCCCATCCCTGGAAACATTCAAGGTCAGGCTGGACGGGGCTCTGAGCAACCTGATCTAGTTGAGGATGTCCCTGCTCATTGCAGGAGGGTTGGACTAGATGACCTTTAAAGGTCCCTTCCAACCCAAACCATTCCATGATTCTATCTGCATCGCATTCTAGCGGAACTTGAAGTCAACTGGAACTCTCCTTATGACCACATGCTTTTATCCCAAACCACACGTTCTTATGCCTTGCACAAGTTATTTCTATAGACTGATTCTGAAGGGATTTTTGATGAGATAGCAGTGACAGGCTGGTTATTCATGAAGGGTGTGAAAACAGATCTGGCTACAAACCAAGCCACGTCAACTTGTAGGAAGTCACAAAGTATTCTGACTTCGGGCAATATCAGAAACAGCAGACTGCATTTGAGTCAGTTCTCCTATGATCCCTCATATCATCAAAGAGAAGGGATCACCAGGTCATCTTGTCCATCTGCTTCATAACAGCAAAATTGACAGTAAGTGTATCATTGCATCATTTCTGACAGACGTTTGGTCAGCCTGTTTCAGAAGGCATCCAGCAAGATAACTTCTTTAGACACGTCAGTACTTAGTCATCCTTAGCATTCATTTTTTCTCCTAGCTCTAACCAAAGTGTCCTCTCCTGTAATTTAAGCGTAAAATGTAGCAGTTCAGGCGATTTAGATATACAGATTCAAGCTCAAATCTGAAACATACACAACAAGTCAAAGCAGGACCAGAGCTGCCCAACTGCCACCCTACACCTTCTTTATATTGCATTGCACACAGACAGCACAGCAAGTTTGAGGGCCTGCAAGGTAGCCATAGATGTCAGTGAGGCTTAGCCAACAGATAGCACTAAAGGAAGTAGTATGACTTAAAGAAAATATTATATTAGATTAGGACTCAGCTGAAATCTCTTACAGATTTAGAAATCACCTTATTCAAGAGTAGAGCTGAAACACTGCTTTGCAGTGCCATGGACCCCCCCTCCCCCCCCAATCAGCTCAGTGGGCACAGTAAAGCTGTTTCTCACCCTTCCACTTCTAGTAAGCTAGAACTGGCCTGTCAAGCTTGTGGCTTCATGCTATTGGCAGGCATAGACTTAACTTATAAAGTTAGGCCTACACAATAAAGACAATAGATAAATTATACACAGCACAAACTATAATTCCTGCAGAGAAGTTCAAAAGCTCTAGGGCTGCAAGAGCCAGAATGGAAAACCCAGCCAGAATGTGATCAGTATCAATGTACGTGTTAGCTAGAAACGTCAAGGCTCTCAAGGCTTTACGAAATTGAGCATGTCCCCAAAGATAGGCTTTAACGTGTACCAAATTGTCGGTGATTCCCAGAAAGACGCAGACAGTAGCTGCCTCATGTTTTCTTTCCCACTCACACATCAGTAGATAAATGTAAGGACTCAACATGTAAGTTCACCTGCAATTGGTCAGAGCAATATCATCACTGGATGTATACAGCTGGATGTTACTACATAGCAGCATGCTTATACTATCTTGAAAGGTCAAAGCTACAGCATCTTGTTAACTGCATACATTTGGCTCAGAATTGTATAAGAAAGTTTCATGCCCTGGAGAATTTGCAACTGATTTTTTGGATTTGAAAATCTTGACACCCCAATTGCAGTATTACTGAAACTGATATTTTTCAGGCAGTCCAAATAGAGACTGCTGTAACTTTGAGGACAGATCACAGAACGGTAGGGGTTGGAAGGGACCTCTGGAGATCATCTAGTCCAGCCCCCCTGCCAGAGCAGGGTCACCTAGAGCAGGCTGCACAGGACTGCGTCCAGGTGGGTTTTGAATATCTCCAGAGAAGGAGACTCCACAACCTCCCTGGGCAGCCCATGCCAGTGCTCTGTCACCCTCACAGCGAAGAAGTTGTTGCTCATGTTCAGACAGAAGTTCCTGTGTTCCAGTTTGTGCCCGTTGCCCCTTGTCCTGTCCCTGGGCACCACTGAAAAGAGTCTGGCCCCATCCTCTTGACACCCGCCCTTGAGATATTTGTAAGCGTTGATGAGGTCTCCTCTTAGTCTTCTCTTCCTCAGGCTGAACAGCCCCAGCTCCCTCAGCCTTTCCCCACAGGAGAGATGCTCCAGTCCCCTAATCATCTTTGTAGCTCTCTGCTGGACTCTCTCCAGTAGTTCCTCATCTTTCTTCAACTGGGGAGCCCAGAAGTAGACACAGGACTCCAGATGGGGCCTCACTAGGGCAGAGTAGAGGGGGAGGAGAACCTCCCTCGACCTGCTGGCCACCCTCTTAATGCACCCCAGGATGCCATTGGCTTTCCTAGCTGCAAAGGCACATTGTTGGCTCATAGTGAATTTGTCATCTGCCAGGACTCCCAGGTCCTTCTCCGCAGAGCTGCTTTCCAGGTCAACCCCTAACCTGTACCAATGCATGGGGTTGTTCCTCCCCAGGTGCAGGACCCTGCACTTCCCTTTGTTGAACCTCACAAGGTTCCTCTCCGCCCACCACTCCAGCCTGTCCAGGTCTCACTGAATAGCAGCACAGCCTTCTGGTGTATCAGCCAGTCCTCCCAGTTTTGTAGCATCAGCAAACTTACTGAGGGAGGGTGCACACTGTCCCTTCATCCAGGTCATTGATGAATAAATTGAACAAGACTGGCCCCCAGTACCGACCCCTGGGGAACACCCCTAGCTACAGGCCTCCAACTAGACTCTGCGCTGCTGATCACAACCCTCTGAGCTCTGCCATTCAGCCAGTTCTCGATGCACCTCACTGTCCACTCGTCTAACCCATACTTCCTGAGCTTACTTATGAGGATGTTATGGGAGACAGTGTCAAAAGCCTTGCTGAAGTCAAGGTAGACAACATCTACCGCTCTCCCCTCATCCACCAAGCCAGTCATGCCATCATAGAAGGCTATCAGATTGGTCAAGCATGATTTCCCCTTGGTGAATCCATGTTGACTACTCCTAACCTTCTTTTCCTCTGCATGCTTAGAAATGACGTCCATGAGATATCTGTCATCTCTGACAAGTTACATAAGTATGTTAAAGAAAGGCAATGATATAGCAGCAGGAAGCTGCTAAACAATGTTTCTATTTTTGGTGATAGCAAATCACTTGTGCAATCTCTTCTGCACTATGATGTATCATGATTAACAGGAAGTCCCTAAAGCAGAAAACTGATCCCTTCCTGTTCAAATCTCTTTATTCCTGAAGATGATCATTTCCCCAGAGATTTGACAGTACCTCACACTAGCTTGGAGGGAAAGGAGGACTTGGCTTCTAGAAAGTTCTTAAGCTTCTAAAGATGAAGTTACAGCACAATGCCAATATCCCCCAGAGGATACTCTATACCCACATTAGCCCTAGCCCACTAGGGGAATGGCTCAGGAAATCAGTGCTGAGCTTTCATTTGTTTTGCCTTCTTGTTAACAGAAGCACATTAGTATGTAGTCATCTATCATGTATTGCTAAATGAAAATGAAAGCTCCTTTACAGTTTTTGTTTGCTATTTTTGTGTTCTCTATAGTACCATTAACTGCAGAACACGCTATTAGTTTGAAACACTTGTCTGAACTATATTCATGCTTTTCCCAGCTGGGGAAAGACAAGTTGATGTTTGCTCTGTTTAAGGCAACATAGGATGTCACAGCTGTATTGCCAGTTAATTGCTCTATGTTGACTTATTTTCAGGCCAGAACTAATTTTTCAGCTAACAGAACTAGACCCTCGTTTAAGAAGCAAGTACAGTGATGACAAGATGGAAGTTGTTGTGGGTGTCGTTACTTAAAGGATTTCTAGCAATTTCCTAATTCTCCTCCCTCAGTATACTTTCATTGCTGGTCATTGAACATCATTAATTAATAAGGAATCCAAAACTGCAGCCATGTTTTCCACCAAAGGTTTTCTCCCTGCATAGAAAAATTCTTCCACAAGTAAGCCAGTCTACAAACACAATTCTAAAATAACACTTCCTTGCTATCTCCATTTTTCGTAGCCAGTATGACACACGATGAAGGGCTATACACACTTTTCAAGAAATGCAGTGTATACTTCTTATGAAAATCAGGCCTTTTAAGAGATCCCAATTCATATAACAATGGCCAGTACCAACTAGGAAGGTGGAGAGAAAAGTTCTTAAAAATACTCTCAAAACAGCAACAAACTGACAGTTGGAACAATATGACTGCGTATTTTGCACATTCAGTAAAGGAAGCAGGACCTGTGTCCATACCATAAGCCTAAATCCATGGCAGCTGAAGTTATACAGAAGGTGGCTTGAAGAGCAGAAATGAAAACATCACAATCACATTCAGGCAGATCTTAAGATACGTGAGAACTGGAAGTCAAAGGTAATATAATTTGAAGTAGATATTCTATTTTGTATCCCCAAAGTCTTACACTTGGTTAGGTAATTTCCTCTCTTTGAAAAATAAAGATATGGAAAGGCGGATTTCCCTTCCTAGAAATTGTTTACTTCCTCAGAACTTTAACATCCTCTGTTTTTCAAAGTCATGCACCTATTAATAATAAAAGCTCAAAAGACCCTTTTCTGCCTCAAGGCTTTTCAATTTTTGATCAGCTTGGTCCTGTTCAAAACAGCAATTCTCAATTTTAACCCTTAGACAAAGATCACTACAAGCAACAATGGACTTAAGAAAACTAAAAGGATGAAGTCAGTGACTTCTGGTATCCTCTGCTTCTGAAACTGCTTGAAAGCTTTACACATATGGAAAAACAAAATTGAGAAGCTGAAAGGTAAATTTTTCTCTACTAAATTTATACATGATAGTTAATCATCCCAGTTTTCTATCTTACCTCCTGAAACAGAATGTAGAGAAAAAAGCTGTCAAATTACAGTGTTGTACATAAAAACATCAAAAGTAGACATATCTTAGCAGAAGTTTAATTATTAAAAGTTTAGTGTCCAAAACAGATTAAGCTCCATGAATTGCCTTGCCTTCTGCTATGAACCCCTTGACTTGCAATTTAAGCTTACACATGTTTGATTCCTACAGGAACTAAACAAATTGTTCATAAGTAAAACAACAGAAAAGCATTTAATGTTAATCTTTTAGCATTTGCATTCTGATCAGCAGGGTGAAAAGAAATGACATATGAGCGACAGTTATCTGAAGACTAGAGCTTGAAACCAGAATACAACAACAGAGTGGAGGAAATCACTAATCGTTTTACATGGTATCTGTACAGCTTTTGGTTATTTATAACAAAATCAGCTTATGATAGACTGGTGGCATTAACTAGAAACATGTGAGTCGAGCTCAAAGTCTAAACTGTCCCTAAGTTGAGAACTTCAAACTATTTTTATAGTACTTTTAAAAACAGAAATAGCATTGAAATATAAACAAAACTCTATGCTAACAACTTATGTGATCCATACCTAAAGAAGTCAACATATGAAATCTTTTTATGATACAATATTGAAAGATTGCTGCCTTTATAACGACAACACAGTATCTCTATTTCCTGATTCATTCCCTTCATAAAACTAAGGTGACCCCTTACCTTGATTTAGATGGTGACATTTCAAACTTTCAGGTGTCTGATACAGGCAGCACAGAACGTTAAGCATGATAAAACACCAAAACCACACTGACCTCAATTTTCAAGTCTGGTTAGCATTTGTAGGATCCCAGCTTGAAATGCACAACAACTGGAAAGTAACTTCTGATGTTCATCAAGTTTTAGGAGGTAAAACTAACTATGCATCTACTAGGACATAAAAAAAAATGATAAAATGTGTGTATATACACATGTAAAGCCATTTCCCATAATAAATATACTGTAAATAAGGTTAGCAGATTCATTCAGATGGTGCCAACCTTTTCAGCACAGATCTTACAAATGATAATAAGACTTAAATGTCTATGTGAATTAAAAAAAATAATCATTATTTCAAGTGACAGAAATAGCCACAAGTGCAACACTTTTTTTTCATCTTCTATTTAAATCTTACCAGTATTCTCCAAAAGGCATTTACTAGGCATTTTGGGCTGAACCTAAAACTAGAATAGTAAAAAGCTGGATACTAAGGCCTTTTCAGTGGCATTTTGAAAGCACACAAATTTCCTGTAACTATTTTTAATGAATTCAGGGAGGACTTCTATCATTGCCTTCAAAGGAAGAATACAGACCAACAAGAGCTTCTGAAAATACCATAGTCCATAATACTTTCATTTGTAAGCTTCATTTTGCTGAACTTATCTATGCCCTCTTCAAACAAACATTTAAATAAATTCTAACTTCCTTGTTTAGAATGTGTCTTTGCAAAGAATACTATATACACCCAGGTTTGAGGTAAGTCATGGAAGAACAACTACCTTGAAGTCATGACCTTGCTTTCAAGAATCTTATTCAGTCTAGATTCTTACAAGTCTAAACTTGAATCTTACTTTCAGCACTTGCAGCAGGAGATACTAATTTAGGATTATGAGAAACAGGAAATTAGATTTCAGTTTTGCAAATCTAAGGGTACAAATTTTACAACTCTATACTGTACCCACCAAAAGGGGGTAGGGGCCTCAGAGTATAGTTCCAAACTTATCCCTAAAAAAGGTCATCAACAAACCTATTTGCTTTTTGGCATTGAAGAGCTAAAAATCCTTTCAGCTCTTTAAAAAGGTCCGCAGTAAAAACCATCCACATGCCAGCACCAGAGAAAATAAGTCCAATAACTAAAGGAGAGGCTTGTTTTAAGAAGATTTAATTTATGCATATCATTAGAATGTTTTTACAATTTTAGGTATTGAATGTGAAACTTTCACAGCATCATCTGCAATTAGTTCAGAAAAACACACTTATAATAAACATAAAGAGAAACTGTTCCTAAACATACTGGAAGATAAAGTCCATAGAAGTCTAACTAAAATTCATACAATACTGAAGATGACAGTAGAATTACATAGATTTCTGAGGACTACACACAAGAAAGCTTGCAATATAATTAATCTTTTAAGCCATGTTTGAACTCAAGCCACCTTCAAACTTCCAGCTCAGCTGACAATTTGAAAACCAAGTACGTGCACTGAGAAGCGGACACCTTCCATAAAGAATTTGCAGTCCTAATACACAGGTGTATATAAAGCAAACCGTACAAGACATCCCACTAACATTCTAACACAATTTGCCCCAGTTAAAATAATTCCGTACAAAACCGATGGACAGGAATCAGAACGGTAAATTGGCAGCAAATATAGACACAGCAGAAGGAGCAGATAGCTCAGAGTGTAAATAGCTGTTTCACAGATGTTCTGGGGTACTCACTCCAGAATCAGAGAATCAAGTTCCCTCTTTTACAATGGCCAGCTAAACTGAGCACCACAGCAACTTCTTTTATGAAGTGTTACACTTGCCTCCAAACTACCTACTGCCTGCCTGACCTCTATCCCCAGAATCGCATTATTCCATTGCTGGTAGAAGACAGCTAGAGAAAATCCCATTTCTATAATGGATATTCACATAACTATTTGAAAATATGGGCTAAACTTCTAATGCTTCATCTAAAGTGCTTATGAACACCCAAGACTGGACCATTTGGGTGTCCCAAGAATAAAACGCAATATAAGATTAAAACCACAGAAAGAGGTTTGTTTTCAAATCTGCAAATTGGGATTGGAATTCTTAAGTGTACATATGAAGACTAAAATACAATTAAAAAAAAGACTGTGGGATGCCCTAGCACACTGTGTACAGGTTAAAAATTTGACTAGAATGCAAATATAATTATTTAAAAAAAAAAAAAACCAACCCACAAAAGACCTTGGATACTCAAGCATGTGAATTCCTCAAGGACCTGGCTCATTTTTCCTCACACCTGCTTCCCCTTCACTCTCCTAAGCACTGTGTTGTAGCTTTTGCTAAGAGGACTGATTTCTCCACAGCATTATTGAAGTCTGCTTTTTTTTTGTGGTCCTCCATCAGAAATGCTGTTTAGGCCTCTGTCATCACACAGTTTAACTACAGTATCTGGGCCCGCAGTTTTAGGTAACACTTTCTGATCCATGCAAAATACACCCCCCATGAGACCAGTCTAGTTTTTTGCTTTGAAGCCATCGTATCTGTCCCTGCCCCAGAACAGTGGGCACGTACAGCTAGCTCCTTGTCTTCTCACTGCAGCGACTATATCTTTCTCCTCTTCCCTTTCAAGCACTTTCATAATTCTCTTCCTGTCTCCTCTTGCAACTCCCAAAACTCTCATCACAACTTTGGACAATATCACTCAGATTTTCCCACATACATTTCATCCATTCATAAGAAGCAGTAGCCTTTTATCATAAGAAAACTTCCCAAGTTTACCTACAAAGCTACTATTTGCTTGTTCCTCAAACTCCTTTTAAAATTTCATTTCTGCTATAGGAAATCAGGAAACCACTAGTATCATAGTCAAGTAGTGGTCAAAGCCACCTGTTAACAAACCTGCTCTTCAGTTTACCTTTGCAATCAAGTGTGTTCCATCTTTTATGTTCAGCACCTATTGCAAAGAGAACTTAACCCTAAATGCTTTCTTTACGTGGTGATGATCTAATATTGATAGAAACAAATTAAACACAACAGGTCCATTTCAAATAGCAACTCAGATGAGTCTTTTTATCTGTTCATTAGGAAATAATTCATCTGCCCTTTCTCTTCTGATGGCTAATGATACAGAGTGAATGCCAAACCTGAAAGTGGAATGCATCTCCATAGAAATAGTGTAACAGTACTTTTTGTAGCACTCTCTGTCATACCAACATGTTTATTTTCATTTGTGGTTTTTAGCTAAGCAACAACTGATTTTAGAGAATTATGCTTAAGATAATTACATTACTAAATATTACAAAAAGTAAACAAATTTACACCTGGGTTAATTTAGCATAACATCTCTGCAATTATTTTTGCCTTGCTTATAAGAAAACTATTGCCTCAAGCTGGAAGGCATCCTCCTAATGCTTTGCTACAGTATGTGTTAACTAGAACAGGTGCAGACTTCCAAACAATTTTTGTAGAGTTTGCAGTCCTGACAATAAAGTGTGGCCTGAATCTGGCCTTTGCTCGAGACCATAAATCAGTCATCAGTGAATCAAATACCACTGGTGAAAGCATGTGAATGTGTAAATCTACAGCTATGCAAATAAGGAATTAAAAACCTCTCTCTTGTACTTGTTTAAAAGTAGAATGATAATCTGCAAGGCTCAGATTACATGATCCGTATCTGTAAAGTGACCCTTATAAAAGAGGTCTGCTAAAAGACTTGAATTTGCCTGATTATCTGCATGTACGTCAAAACAAAGTCTTTGGTTTGGTCTTTATTCTACTGTCAAACCTGTCAGCATCTCACTTAGCTCTCATACAGTAGCACTTCATTTGATTAGCCTCTTTTATGTTTTAGTTATTCAAAGCAAGCTATTTGATTGCATCAGTCACACTGAAATTATTATTTTCTCAAGATTCCTAACAAATACAGATTTCTCTAAAAGAAAAACAGTGCAATTACCATGAATTTGATTATCTGGGAGAACATCACTGCTTAAGAGTTCCCTGTTCATTAGAAATTGATCAGAAATTAAATTAAATAAAAATTGTGCTGGCAACTGCTGGCTTCTGTCAGAATTTGCTTATTGTGTAAAATGCATAACTGGCTAGAAGGAGCATTGTGATGGACGTGATGAATATATGACTTAAATAATACATACCAAGTGTTTTCCACTGGCATTTCTTTGGGTTGCTAGTGCTTGCTTGTCTCCAACATCCCTACTATTAGCAGGGAAAAAAATACAGGGTTGATGCCTACATCAGACAATAGCTGCTTAAAATCGAAGAAGTGTAAAGCACAAAACACACAGAAGTCAGCAGTGTGACCTCTATATTCAAAAGAGAATTATTTATTATATACTTAATCTAGGCCAATCAGTACAGTTTAGAATTGCCTCAAAAGCTAGCGTCTTTTTGAAATTCAAAACTTCCACAGATGTCTCATAATGTTTAAAAACAGCATCTGAAATACCAAGCCAAAGCTGGGGCCATCTAATTCATTAACCCACCCTTTATGATGGCCCATACTGTCTGCTTCAGAGAGAGTAAAACATTTTGTGCTAGAGATTTACTAAATAACCTTCCTAAAATACAATTCTTTGTAACTCTCACCAACCAGTAATCACCTTATACCAATTATTTATTTGTATTTATCATAGTTCAAGGAACTACAAAAGCTCTCATCTACATAACAGAATAGGTAATTTGAGATTCTCAAATAAACACAAAATTCAGTGTGAAACAGGCATTTAGTACCTTACAAATGTCATTTTGCACCTGCTCGAAAACTTGGTGCCAACAATATCTTGATTTCAGATTATGTTTATGTTTACAAAAAAGGAAATATTTTGTTTCATAATCATGTCTAATTTTTTAATATTAAGAGAAAATGAACATTCAAAGACAGACAGCATTCAAGCATCCAATTTAACTGTCTACCCCACACTTTGTTCTATTGCCCTGAATCACTACTTTTCCCTTGTGTTCACTTCAAATACTGAAAATACTGTTCATATGCGCAGAGACCTCTGCAGTAACATGTAATTTCTAGTTCATGCACTTTTCAGACATCAGAATTGATCCAGATAACTGAATCATGGACAGCCTCCTCCCTCTCATTTGCTAAAACTAAACTTGGGCAAAGCGTTAGCTTTTAGGAAGTCAGTCCTACTAGATATCCTTGTTCTAGTCAGATTCAAAACAGTTTACGAGATTAGCTGTAAACAGCCATGAGATGTTTTGTTTATATTTGTATTTTATTACAATCAAAAGACCAAAAGTAGTCTTAATCCTAACTGTTATGAATTGAAATTTGTACATTTACAGGTTTTGTGGTATAGTTTACTCTGCTTTTGCACTTAATCTCATTAATCATAGTAAAAATATAAATCTGACCACTCTGAGTTTCATAACTCATTCTGACTTTTCTATATATGATAAACTCAAGTACTAATATCTCTTCTACAATTTACATTTCAGAAATCCCTATTTCTATTCTTTTATTGGTATTCCTAATCACTAAATCTAGAGACAGGTCACTGTATTTCAAACACACCCATCAGATCTCTATAATTGACTAATTTGTCTTTCAAATTTTTACCTCAGGTACAAATATTTATAACTTGTTGACATAGGAAAACTTGTTGCATCTTCCACACCTTGATCACTTACTACTTACGTGATGTTTAAGTAATATCTGCGCCTTTTTGCAAGGTGGCACGCTGTGTTTTCTATGGCTTCACACACTTGTGCCTATCCCATTGAGAAATACATGGCTTTATTAAACATAACACTCAAGGTGCACAATGGTGATGAAGCTTTACATTCAGGCTACAGTTAGTGAATCCTCAGACAACATTGTAATGTGATGAAAAGAACACCCCATGGCTGTCCTGTTCTTGACACAGTCCCCACCCCCTTCTCATCATGGGCTACACCATCCCACCCTAAGCCTCTTAGGAAGCATTACAACTACCTTTCAGTCTTGCTGCAATTGAACTGGGACCTCATCTATTGACACTGCTCAAAAAAAAAAAAAAACCATCAGTAAGGAACCAGACCCATTGTTTTTAAATTGTTTGAAAAACCCCAAAAGACCCTTCCACCTGTTTTGACCTTCAGTCATGACTACTGATTTTCTATTAGTGTAACTGTTGATCCTATAAACAAATGCAGCCTTTAGAAATCAATGAATTTTACTGTTTTTATAAGCCTTAATGAATTTGATTTTCAGCTATGAGAATTGCAGTTACTGATTCCATTTCCCTTGGGTTTTGTCATGCATCCCTGCCTTTTCTTTTGAGTCCTGAAGAAGCAAAACAGTAAAACCACTATGCTTGTGGACAAATTTAGCTAATCAGCAACTGCTGCTAAACTAGGGATAGCTTTAGTTACCCACCAAACAGTTCAGTTGTACACTGCTTTAATACTTGCACACAAAATGCAAGACGGGTGCCCCCAAAGTAAGTAAAGCTTTCATTATTCTATGCCTCAGCATTACTTAACAGCTATTTTCTGAAAAGGCTAATGAATATAGTTTGATCATAGTGAAGACTGAGAAGAAGAGTTGCTTTTCCTGCCATCGTATTTCCCCCACCCCCATCCTTTGAGGCTTGGGATCTTCAGCATCAACTCTCAGAAAACTGTACTATGTTACTCAGGTTACTTAAGAACACAGACCCACATCTGTGCTACTCGACCCCCTGATGGTGGTTGGTGAGGTTTTTAAGGGTGGATGAATCAGAACACTATCTTTATTCAGTACAGAAAGATGAAAAAATCAATCTATTTAGGGAAAGAAGTTAGAAATAACAGAAGAAAAGGCTCCGTCTTTGGAATTTCCTGCTTTACAGCAGCATTAGCTATGATGTATCACTGTTATGGAACAATACATCTGAACAGAAAAATACATTTCATGGTTCAAAAAAACTGAAAGCGGGAGTAGATCTAGAATGTCGTCATCCAGCATGTCTTTAAAGATATACACTGCCCTTTTAAGTATTTACTTCTCTTCTTCTCCCTCCCATACATGAAGTTTTCCATTACATCAGTGCCTTTGAAAGACTTCTTAGCTTTTGTTTTAGCCCTAGAATGTTAAAAAGCTTCATAATTTCAGAAAGGTCAACTTCTATTAAAATACTTTCATGAAAAGACACCACACTATTTGAAGAAAAATGAACACAGACCGAGTATCTATGGTACAGTCATCTCTCCAATAGGAAGCTATACACTACATCCAACAGTAAAGAAAGAAAATACAAACTGGCAATGAGTAACATGCTTAATGCAATACTGAATGACATGGGAAAGGATCAATATCAGAGTAGTAGAACACAATACCAAAGTATACATTTGTAAAATTCTATTTTACAAACAAGCAGAAATTGTCAACTTTTATTTCCATGTTTGTGCAGACAGCCTCACTGAAGCAGAAATATTTTTCCAAGGTCACATCTGATGCAATTTGCCCGCTCTAGATGCAACCTCATCACTGGTATATTATATTCAATACCTGATCCCTCCAATACAGAAGTGACATTCGGCCGTTCCACAGTGTAACACTATACAATGTACCCTAATTCGATATCTGAGTGTGTTCCCTGGGCACATGCCATCTGTATTGTTACTCACAGGTTGGTCATATATGTAAGTATCCAGAGACCAGTCCATAGGCCATGAGTAAATAACACATTCCCACACTGGCTCTCATAAGGTTATTGTGCTCCATAGACCACTTGGTTATTTGATGCTTATCACTGTTTGCTCCAAGCTGATTATTTTAAACAGACAACATACCAAAAAACGGTTACACCACTTGATTCTGCCTTCTTTGGTTGTCCTGTTCTCTCATTTCTATTACTATTTGCACCTGCTACTCTGATACTGCATTTTAGGATTCATCTGCCTGCTTTTGCTTTGTTGGTATCCTGTTTGTGAGCACAACACTTGGGCCCAGAGTCACCTTTGAAGGTCATCTGTCTAAAAAAATGTCTGAAGTGATTGTAATGTTAAAGCGTGACAGCTGACGTTTTTTACATCACTGCTGACCAAGAGAAAGCCTGACTTTGCATAACATACAGACTTTCAAATCATGTATAGTCATCTCTTGGATGGAAACCGGAAAAACTTATAGACTTCAGTTGGAACTTGATGTCACCCTTTCCAATGCAAAAATACCCAATTTGTCCTGTGTCGTATTATTGTCAAGGTCTTGTAAACCTTCTGTTTGTAAGTACACTTCAGTTCATCGTGAGCTGAGAAAAGTCCCTCTCCCTTCATGCCCATTTGATTTATACCTCAGTAACCCAATTCTACACCTTTATACCTTACACTATGTGTAATTAGTTCACACTGGATACACTCTTTACTTAGTTGCTATTTCTTACCTCTAACTCATTTAAATTCTTCCTTCACACCACATTCTATTACAGCACCTCCATGGCCATTACTGACAGTCACCAATTTGATTTACAAATAGCTCTGAGGGGATCAGATGTTGCCAAAGAGACAGTAAGGAAACAGAGGGAAGCTGGGAATTGATATGAGAAAAAAGACAAAGGGAGAAAAACAGAATAGAAAGAGTATAGAGTATTGTTTTAAATAATAGACTAATAAGATGCATCTATCAGCACCTAATGGGTGCACACTGTTTAGCGATTAGTCATAGTAGTCTTCACTTGTTTTCTTACACCATAAATTCTTCATAGTGAAATTGTCCACTGCAAGAGCCTTCACTTTTTGCATACTGCTATATCCATATTTCTTATTGTTATAATTAAAGCTCTCTATCTCTTTGTTAAAGGCTTACAAACACCTTAAAGAAAATACCAGCTCTGCTTGTTTATTATTTTCATCATAATTACAGACTCAATCATAAATATTCATGTAGTACCACACTGTAAATGCGCATTCTACTTCATAGAACACAGATGAAGGCAGTTCTCTAAACAACTTGCTGTGTGACTCCTACACAAAGGTATAGAAAAAGAAGTTGCAGTGTGCATTGACCAAACAACAAAATCCTGGAATGATTCAAGTAAGATGGAGCTTTTCTAATGGACAAAATGCATAGTAGCAATCCATTTATATATTGCTGTTTCCAAATGCAATGTCTCATTTGGGGGATAGTTGCTAAACATGCTTGTCCAAATACCTTTGCAGGATATATATACAGAAATAATGTATTGGAATTTGGCTCCTAATTACAGAGCACTGGTTACAAATTTAACTATACAGATACCAGACCTCAAATTCTTGATTTCATGCCCACTCAACTGTCCAAACAAATGGCTCATCTCAGTGTGATTTAAATCCACATAATTAAGAGTTAAGACCAAAATATCATTTCATTTTCTATAGATGCAAGGTGAATCAATGTTTGGTTCAGTTGTCAGAATAATTTAATGCATTTCAGTATTAGCTAATTCAGAAATTGTATTACTCAGTGAGAATACAGTTAGCAGTTCATAAAATGCTACTTTTAATACAAACATTCTCTGTACTGAGGGATTGTGGTTTTATTGGCCTAGGTCTAACTACCGTTTTCATCTCTAAAGCAGATGTGTTGTGATTAATAACTACTCAGAACAACTCATTTTGCACTGAAAATCTACAGCATTAACATATAGTCCCAATTAGAAGACCTCTCCCATTTCAATTATTCCCTTAAATTTATCTTAATGTTTTTATTTCCTCTACCTTCTCCAGCCTATCTCAGAAGCACTGAGATTGTTCAATAAAAGTTTAACCGCCTTGTGCTATTAATGTGCTTGCGCTCCATGTGGAGTGCTGGTTTCCTTCCTTTTATTGAACGCCAAACGGAGGGACACAATGGGTGTGTTGTGCTCAGTCTAGCACGGTATGTGCGATATCTTTAAAAAGGAGGTGTGAGCTGGCTGCAATACCACTACTCTTAACAGTACAAGTACCACAAACTAATCAACCACAGCACTGGGGCATGCAGTCCATTGAAAGCTGGTGAAAAAGCTGCTTTTTATTATGACCTACATACTGCACAGCAGCAGTTGGACAATTTAAATCTAGTTACATTGAGGCTGAACACAATGCATGAATTCCACTAATGATGAACTCAATGATGTAAGGCTTTTCAAATATGCTCGCAAGTTCTATAACGTTTTATTTCACCCATGCTATCCCGACAATAAAAAGCACAACAAAAACCAAGAAATCCTTCCCTTTAGTAGAAAATACAAGCACAAAATTTAATCAACTATTGGAAACACCCTTCTGAATCAGCAACCATATGGAACATCACATTGAAACATTTAACAAAAATGCAATCAGATCAATTAATTCAGCAAGGACTCTAAACAAGACACTAACCAAAGTCAACCTTTAAATGCAAAGATACCTAAAGCAGCATATTTCTTGCATGAAGTTTTGCTCAGTTTTATTTTACAAAATCGAAATAGTCCGTGCAAAGGCGTACCTCTGTCACACAAGCCGAGATGCACAGCAGCTTCCTTTTGTGGAAGACTCCAGAGGCAAAAGCTCCTAAGCCAATCTGCTAATAAGCAGCACGTAAGCCTGCGAAGGGGCTTCTGCCCAGCCTGCAGTACAGAGCCCAGCTGAACCGCACACCTGCTTTTTCAGTAGTGCTTGTTTCCTGGAGGCAGCAGCGCACAAGAGCAGCAGAAGGGCGGGCAACACCCTTCTCCTGGATCACAGGCTTTCACTCGGAGCAGCTAGCGAGCTGCCGAGATAACATTGCAGAGAACCTTGCCTTTACAAGACAAAACCCCGCTCCGCTGCCTGACAGCAGATATGCAGCATTATCACCCTGCATTCCACGTCGTCCGATCAGCTAGCAGGAACGGCAGTCACCAGCTTGTCAAAATGGCAGCTCGTAAGCACGCTAAGCCACTGCAATTACTCACTAATATGCCCGTTGCTTCAGTCTCCTCCGACGAGATTTTTGTTTATTCCCCGGTAAAGCACAGCATAATATGTCACATTGTTTTCCATAAGCAAAATGGCTGGTCCTTTCAGCACTGCCGCAGACAGCTCATTGGGCTCCCCCGGCTTTCCGGAGCCATGGCAACAGCCAACAGCCGGGCTGCCCCGCCAGCGCGGCGGCAGGGGCGGCTCCGCGCCCGCGCCCCGCCGAGGGGCCGCCGCTCTCCCGGCCCAGCGCGACCCGCGCCCGCGGAAAGAGCAGCTTTCCTCGGCGGCCTTTACGCGGGCCCCCGGCTTGTACGGCACACTGGGGTTTGAGCACAGCTGAAAGGCGGCAGCAGCGAGGAGTACCCGCTGCAGGCAACCCAGGCCAATAGGTTGCAAATTACCATATGAGCACGTACAGTAAAACACACTTTCGATGCGCTAAATTTAAGCATAAAAATTATTTGGCGGTGCACAGTATAAGCACTTAGGGTAAATTATCATCTCTGTTTAGAAAACAGGGATAACCATTATACAATAGTCAGCTAGTTTTCTAACAATAAAGCCCAAACCACCACTTGTTTACAAAAAGCTAACCCTTGACATGATCACAATTACTCTCTTTGTTTAAAAACACATTTCTTGATCTTAATGGGTTAAAGGCTGCTGTTTATTAGATGAGTTTCAAAGACTGTACATTGCAATCACCATGTAAACCAGTTTTATCCTACCTAGAATAACACAATTTTTCCATTTCAATTACGAGTAGGAAGAAAAGGAGACATTTGTGAACAATTTAAAACTGCTCATAAAAATTCCCACTCTTCAAGAGCTGTCATTATCTCATATCTCAACAGCCTAAGGAGTCAGGAATAAAAGCTAGAAAGCACATGCAGCACTCTGCAACCTGAAGTTCTTTGAAAATTATTCAGAAACATTAAATATATCTGACTGAGCATGCTACATTTCATACACAAAAATTCTGAGTATTGGTTTGAGAAAGATTTTTCCATCCCTTCCTAGTCATTAACGGGGATTGGCTTAGTACATATAACAAATCATGGCATTTCCTTGTTCAGTGTCATACTTTTCTAGGGCTACAGCAGGTTTTTCACCTCTGAGTACAGCTTACAGACACAGCTCTGCTGCTCTGCCACTCCAAGTGGAATTTCTGCTCTCAGGTCCAAGGGCAGTGGTGCCTCAGTGGAGTCCCAAGCAGAGAACTAAGGTCCATTGCTGTGGATTTTACACATTTCTTCCCTCAGCATCTTTACCCTCCTTCCCTTGTGTAAGCACTAGTTTCTATGAAAGGGAGTATTACAAGAGGAAAGCAGCTTGGGAGGGGTGAGGGTGTGCTTACCAGGAAACAAGTAGGTAAATTCTGTTTAGATTTTTGACATGTCAGAGCTGAAACATTCCAGTACATTTAAATAGGTGTTTCAACAGTAACACTAACTTAGTCTTATTTCTTCCTTTCTTAGCCTTCTTTAAAAAGACGGGTGGATGTCCACATCTCTCAAACTGCAGTGGGGGCTAAGAGTCTGTGCCAGCATCAGGCAAAAGTACCCCCAGCTTCCATGACTCAAACACGTACTTTCTGTGCCCTGATTACTGTCCAACAGTACTTTTTTTATCAAAAAAAGGGTGTCTGCTGATTTGGCAACCTGATTCTGAAGCTTTTGGCTGGAAAACATTAAACTACCGAAGTAATTATTTACACACAAAGTATTAAAACAAAACCAGTCTGGATTACAAGAATACCATTTCACCATGATTAGTTCACTAACTTTTTTGTTAATAAGCAACATGAAACAGACTGCACATCCAGTCCCTTGCTTAATACATCGATACAGTCACTGAGTCTACAAAAAATCTTCAGTAAGTGAAGACACAAGCAGGTGTTCTATCACTCTATCACACTAACCTACTAAGGTTACTGTCTTTCTACAGGCAGGCTAAAACCTTACCTTTTGAAAAAGTAGAGGTCATGAGTTTTTAAACAATACGTCAGAGTTTGGAAAGGTTTCAAGATGTTTGTCCATATCTATGTGTGTGTCTATATATACACAGGTATCTTAACACACAGCAGAAGCACGGTATTTTCACAAAAATGTTCTTGGATTTTTTTTTTTAAATAAAAAACTTGTTTGAAGACTACAACTTCATAATTCAATCTTTAGGGATCTAGAACTATGTTTATAATGCAGGCACACTTCCATCCAGTTAAGAGTGATGGAGCTTTTGCCTGTGGTATGCACACAGGACTTAACGATATACATCCACATGCAACCTTTCCTTCTCTTCAGTAACACAAGCAATTAGGTAGAAGTTAGAAGAGGCATAATCCAAGTGCACATTATCATTCCCATTCAGCCAACAATTAAACCACAAAGTGGGAGAACCTAACCTGAGATTACGCAAAAGCTCCACATAAGTCCTAGGGTCAGTTTCTGCTGCATGCTCTGCACATCCATAAAATTTCTCCTGGCAAAACCCACTGAAATCACAACATCAAGGATGGGAACTGGACCCACAGTGCAGCTGCCAGAGACTGAATAACCTGTGATAGGCCCCCAGGGCTCAGTTACACTGGTATGTCTGCATGTCTAGGAAAGGTCCAGAATCAGGCAGCTGAAATGGTGGCTGCTATCCTGCTCCCCTTAGATAAAAATTTAAGTGCAAGGCATAGAGTCATACTGACCCTACAATGAGTATTTAAGTGCTTAAAGATAACTACTTCCCTGCTGTGTTAGAACAGAGCTGAAAATAGAACACGTCATTTGGTATCTTTGCTCAAATCCTACTCCCACATGAATTCAAATGAGCTTCCTGATCTCACTGTAGTACCTGGAGGACAGTTGCTCACATCAAAGCCACCAGAGCTCAAAAAACTAGTACTCACCAATCTTTCACCAGAACATTGCTAACAATCTTCAGTTTTGAGACAAAAATAACAAGCATTATTCTTAGCGTTATCTATAGATAGATACTGTATCAACATATCTTTCACCATTGTAATTTAGCCCTTCCTGCTATTTTCCTTCACAAACTAGTTTCCAGCTGTCTGAAACCAGCTCTACAGAATATAAAACGTATACCTCCATTAAAGCAACATTTCATTCTTGTGACTTCTTCAATCAACTCAAGAACTGTTATTTGCATACATTTCATTTAAATCCATTGTTTTATGAAAAATAAATTTGCATTCTGTTTTAAAAGCATAAACTATAAAATATTGAAATACATTGGCACCCATAGACAGGAAATGTCAAAACACCAGATCCTAGTGAAGAAGCAATTACTATATTAAAAACAACATTTTATTTCCTGCATTGTGTTGTAATTGTTCCTAGATGCACTTGACTATCCAAACAGGAAAACACCTACTGTTCAGCCATCCTGAATATCATTAACAATTACAGATTTTTTTCTGATCCTCGTTCAATTTCTGTAATCACTTGATGGTATATTTAAATGAAAAACACTCTATTATGAAGGCAAATTGGACTGCTCCAATCATAAAGGAAAGCATCATCTTATCAATAAAAAACACAAAGGTCTCCAATTTAAAAAGACTGAAATGTGTTGTTCATATTGCTTGGCCAACCTGCTTAAATGCAAAGCAGT
The DNA here is from genome assembly GCA_009819775.1 of Phoenicopterus ruber ruber. Taxonomy (NCBI): domain Eukaryota; kingdom Metazoa; phylum Chordata; class Aves; order Phoenicopteriformes; family Phoenicopteridae; genus Phoenicopterus; species Phoenicopterus ruber. Next base: position 36,379,191 of record CM020218.1, on the reverse strand, counting down.
AGGTAAACAGAATGAATATTTGTAGGTGAGTATGCTGAAGTATAGACTAGTTAACATCATTTTTCCAAGGTTCCAGGTGACCACAGGCCTGGAAAAAAACCCCTGATGTTCAATTCCCAAGACATCACTATCACTAACTACCTGAGACACAACCTGCAGAAGAGTGAACTGGACTTCAAAGTTAATTTTATCCAGGGTCAAACTTGTTTGTAGCTCCTCCAGCTACTGAACACTGAGTACAACTCCAGCTACTGGCTTTGTATTTTCAAGTGCTCAGCAATAACAACTCTGATCAATTTTCTGTACTGTGGATTCAATCAGATACTTGGCAAAGATGCTGACAGAGAATTCTGTCTAGATTGTATAGAGTAATGAGTCAATTTAAGTATTTAAGATGTAGCATACATTTAAGTAAAACAATCACAAAAGCATTTTTAGAGATATTTTCTAAGGTGTATTTGGGAAACTTTTGTCACAGGAAGTATATCCTTTTTTCACAGTTGCCCTTTGAGACGTTACTCATCGCAAGTAGTATAGCCATAAAATGGGATAGAAAAGATGAGAAAAGTAACTCAGATTTTCTTAAAAGCAAATATTTAAAAATTTTAAAAGGAAACCCTGAAGCTCTTTTGTAATTAGAGATGAAAGTGTCTTAACCTAATAAGACTAGATCCCTCATGTTTTACAGCAGTGTTAAAGATGTTACCAAATTCCTGGAGCAATTTCCAAGTTATTTCCCATCCCATATTTAGTATTTTACTTTCTGACATAATTTAGTAAAAAAGCAATAGTGAAGGTATCACTGCCTAATCTCAAATATGAAATATTACTAAAATTATACTAGGCTGCTTTTTAGCTGTTTGTACATACAGTTTTAGATTAATTTTAGCTGCATTTTAAGTAAAAATAAAAAAGAGCCTGAACAGAGACTCATTATCTTCCTTTTCTATTTACTTGGTTATCAATTGGATTCATTAACATATCATGTATTATAACACCTATATACTTTGTTGCCACTTATCCCAAGAAAATATCTCAAATTTTATGATATATTGAGCAGACATGAAATCATGTGAACTACAGTATGCATGATCATTCTGTTTTCAGACTGTTTAGGACAGTATTTCAGAGAAAAAGGTGAACTTGAGCTCATGAAGACATAATATACAAGGTTCTCCCAAAAATGAGTGCTTAAATGTCCAGTTTTAACAGAAAATAGCATCCTTCAAAACAAAACTAACACACAGATGTGTGTCTTAAAAGTTATCCTCACAATTCTTGAAATATCACTAAGATATCAAGTGTAACCTAAAGTGAAACAAAACCATGAGAAACTGCTACTGAAATACTCTATGCTTTCACAGCATGCCAAGAATATTGCCAAGACAATTAATAGTTTATCTGATCAATTTGTACTTGAAAGTTTTCCAGTCCTGATTGTGTCATGTACTGACAGTTCCGTTATATAGCTACATTAATTCATAGACATAAGCAGGAATTCAGATTAACATGATTTAAGTTTTGAAGAACACTCCAGGCCACCTAGTTTCCAGCATCTGCCAAAAACCAAGTTTTGTCTCCATTCTGAACTGGAGATCCCTATAAGCCTATGATTCTATGATGTTCACAGGAACTCAGAATTGTTCTGGTTGGAAGAGACCTCCAAGATCATCGGGTCCAACCATTAACCTAGCATTACCAAGTCCCCCACTAAATCATATCCCTGTCTGAGCAGTAATGCTCTGTTCAAAATGCACAGAGGCCTGAACTCATGGTAACTATCAGAATTTTAAGAACTTACAGCAAGAACTTGGAATTTTAGACAAAATTTTCTGCTTCCCAATTTATTGGAAAAACAAACTTGGCAGCATACATTATGAAGTCTTATTGTATATTCTACACTTGTGTATAAAAGTACAAATATGAGACTGATAGCTACATAATGAAATATTTTCCCATCTTTTCTACAAGAGTAGGGCAATTAGAACTCTAACATGAAAATTGTATTAACTTCTCAGTAACAGGTTCCTCACATATTGCAATTTATAGAGGAAGTAAATAAATACCCAGGATAACAAGTTCTTCCCCCTGCTTAGACACCAACAGTCAACTCCTCTAGGCTGAAAGTATGTATTTCTCAAACATCACTGTTAGATATTTAGGAAGAGCTGTCAGTCTCCAAGCCTCCTCTTTCCTCCATTTACATGTAAATCCAAAACCTTCACCTTCTCCTCCGTTTGTATCCTTCATCACCTTCTCCTTACCTATAACTTAAAGCCATATCCGTGAGCTATTTGCCAGTGTTCTGCCAAACTGCACTTTCTCACTGGCAGCACTTCCTCCTCCTTAAACTACTGCTTCAGATTTGCAACTCCTTGAGAGCAGCTGCCAGACAGGCTCAGGCCCATGTACCCCCATTTGGCAACCTACTGCTGTCCCTTCATTTCAAAAGCCTGCTTCATATCATTTCTTTGCACCTTATTACCACTACATTTACAGACTACTCTTTCATACTCTAGTAAGTGGGATGTGCATTCCTTTTCTCCTATTTGAGAAACAATTCTTAACATCTAATTACTACATTTATAGAATATCAATGGTGAGAAAGGAAAAAATTTTGGTAGGAAGAAGAGTTAGCTAGTGGGAAAGTAGAGCAGGAGTATAGATTTTTTCAAGTGTTGCCCACAATTCCTGGCACAAATACTTTGCAAAAGGCTTTTGCAACACACTTGGAGCTCCTCATCAATCCTACTTCAGGCCTGCTTAGAACAAAGGCCCAAACCAACAAGAATCAATTAAAACTGCTCTATTTCCATGCGATTTGCAATATATAGGGATAGCTGAATCATTGCTAATTAGGGTGTGAGGTTTTTTTAACAATCCCATTTGTCTGTATCCATATTCCTTTTCCCCCCCCGTACCCTCAATCTTTTTCAGTCACCTGCACATTTTTGTATTTTTCTACCCCATGCACTACCATCCAACAAACTATAGGTCTGTTTCCTAATATGCCTCTTTGACCAATCTAATTTTGGTCAATCTGGCATAGGAAAAACAAAGAAATTAAGTAACAAAACCAGCCCCAACTGATGTCTTTCCAGCTCCCCCACCCCATACTTTCAACATTGCATGATGCTGAGAGTCAGATGATAACCAGCTCACTAAAAATAGAGAACACTTCCCCAGACACACAACCATACTTGTGGCTCTCAACTCAAAAAGGTTGTTCTTGCCTGATTAGATTGGCTTATTAAGCGATAGGAAGCTTGTTGGGCTAGTCCTATCTGCCTCTGACACTCCTCAGAGCTAACCAGAGGACATTTAAAAGTTTGCTCTTCCTTACAGATTAGAATTCACACACCTTGCATGCAAGATTTTGCTCTCCTGCACAGTCCTCCTGGAAAAATAACTATTCAAAACCTAAGCTCAAAAGCATCTGAAAGAAATGCCAACAGCTATGATACTTCAGACCATCATTTGTTAAAAAGCAGGAAGATTTAGGAAATGCCGATGAGTAAAAGCATCAGTAGCAAGTAGGTATGATAAAGCTAGTAAACAATCATATTTTCCGAAGTTCTTTGAAGCCAGGAAATTTTAAATAAACTCCTTGTAAAGTGGACTTGCATTTTATCAATTCTGAGAACTTGGCAGCACCTCTCTATGCCAGATGAGGTCACAAATCAATCTCAAAACACCTCTGACAAAGTATAAATACCATAGCAGAGTATGTCTAAGTCACACTAACGTGTCTGGCTGGCATAACTACAATAGCAAAGTTGATAAGGTACCAACCAGCTTATCCACAGCATTCTTTTCATGAAGAGGTCATCTCTTCTTTTGTGCTAGGAAGTGAAACAATGCCAAAGCATGCCAGAACTGCTTAAACAAATAACAGCAGCATCTACCTCTGCTTAGAGATTAACAGTTTGTACTTTCTGGGTAGCTTATTTATTTTCTTTAGATTATAACATAACACATTAGGAACTTTAGCAGATCACCTGCCAAATACATCCTTTATCCTAAGAAGTGAATCAACTTTTTGTGACAACTCCTAGATTCCAATTGCCTTCTAGCTTGAGCCATGATTAGGCTTCTTAAACTTAACACTCACTTCCCCTTTTCCTCAAGTGATTTTCAACTCTGTCTTAATTTTTGGTCTTCAACAGTGTTAAAGCAGGAGCTATAAAATTATGAAACAGGATTATTTTAAAAAGTCTGCTGCCAGTTCTCCATCAAGTACCCCATTTACATTTAAGGAGATTATTTATCATAGAAGCTTAAACTAGACTTAGCACTAGAAGGGAAAGCTGAAACTTTCAAACAGGAATGTGATCCCTCCCCTCTATGCAGTGCTGGTGAGGCCACACCTGCAGTGCTGCAGTACTGTGTCCAGTTCTGGGCTTCCCTGTACAAGAGAGGCACTGACATACTAGAGAGTCCAGTGAAGGGGCATAAAGGTGACTAAAGGACTAGAGCATCTCTCCTGTGAGGAACAGCTGAGAGAGCTGGGACCATTTAGCCCAAAGAAAGCTCAGGGGCAGGGGGGAAATTCCATCGATGTGTACACATAACCTGAAGGGAGGGCGTAAAGACGACTGAGACAGGTTACTTCCAGTGGTGCGCAGTGACAGGGACAAAGACAATGGGCACTAATGGAAACACAGGAGAGTCTGAACATCAGAAAACACTTTTTTAATGTGAGGGTGACTGAGCACTACCACATGTTGTCCAGAGAGGTTGTGAAGTCTCTGTCGTACGAGATACTCAAAAGCCTTCTGGACATCATCCTGGACAATTGGCTCTAGGTGGCTCTGCTTGAGTGGGGGGGGTGGACCAGGCAATCTCCAGAGGGCCCTTCCAACCTCAACCATTCTGTGACACAAAGAACAATTGCCCAAGTTTTTGCTTTTAAATTAATATTGGTATTTATTCCTCTCTGGCACAAAACCTTAGATCTTTGATTTCTCCAAATAGCATCAGACTCAGATCAGCAGAAACATGAAAGGCAGTATCAGAATCTCCAATATGAGAATGTTTGGATACTACAATCTCCTAGCATTTAACTTTAAGGAGGTAGCAGTGATGAGTTTGCTCAGCATCACTTTTCAGAAACAAGCTGCAGATGTAGTGTGGGAGGAAAAGAACAACTGTATTCACATACAAGAGGAAAGAAAACAAGACGATTCAAACGTACTCACGATATAAAAGCTCATAACACTGATGTTGTTTCCATAGTAACTAAAATACTTCAAAGCAGGGAAAAAACAGGGTGAGGATTTTAAAGGACAGCACCATGTACATATTAAAAGTAGATACTGCCTACCAACTGATGATCTGAGGTTTGGACTGATGAACTTAAGCAGTTTATCACAAGAAGTATCACTTGTTAAGGAGTCAAGATCCAATGAAACTATTGTACTAACAAAATAAGAGTGAAAAAGTAAAAACAACACAGTAAAACACCCCTGGTACTTGACAGCTTGTCTCCCAACTCTTTAACAGGCTAAACTCAAGATGAACAGTACACTACCAGTTGATGCAGTTGCGCCTTGTGCACTCACCACTCACTGTCAAAGGCAGTGTCCGATGTTTACCTTCCTTCTTAGTCAGAATAAATAACCTATGTGACCTTAAGGAAAGACAGGACACAGTAGGTATGAAGCAGCATGCATTGCACTAAGCTGAATCAGATGATCCAACTGGTTTGCAATGCTTACCTTTTTATAACTTCCTTGTCCATGCGGCAGACACAGTTGATGTAATTGGCCTTCCCATAAATACAGGCCAAGGAGAGAATTTATACTTATTGATCTCAGGGAAGACAAAAGACAATATCCATTCTAGAAATAATATTTAGCATTGGAAAAATGCTTGGTACAGAGAAGACAGAACTATAACTCTGCTGGATCAAGGCCTTAATCAGTCTCTTTCACAGTAAATAGTAAGTAACAGGCATATGACCCCAACTGTTTTAATATCCAGTTGAATCCCTCTCCCCGAAAAACTAAACCCCTGTATATAATTCTCCCACTTATCACCATTTCTGAGAAATGAAATAACAACATAAGCTTGTAATTTAAGTGCTGCCCAGACTCAATAAATGGCTTTTGCACCAAAGGCATAAAAACATTATGAACTGTAGATTTCTATACTACATCAGGCTACATCTGATGCATAGTACAGCTTCAGATTTTTCAACCACATAAAAGTTACTTCGGAGGCAAAATCCAATTTCAAGTTATTTAGCCACTTAGTACAACTGTAAGCATCCAGTTTCATCCTCACACATGGCAAGGGACATGGCCAAAGGAATTCAGATTCACAAGCGCCAGACTTCTACCCTTTACAACTGTCTTTTTCAAGAACAGGATCGCAAAGACTTTCTTGCTCGTCATGGAAAGGCAACGTCATGGAAAGGCAACGTCATGGAAAGGCAACGTCATGGAAAGGCAACGTCATGGAAAGGCAACGTCATGGAAAGGCAACGTCATGGAAAGGCAACGTCATGGAAAGGCAACGTCATGGAAAGGCAACGTCATGGAAAGGCAACGTCATGGAAAGGCAACGTCATGGAAAGGCAACGTCATGGAAAGGCAACGTCATGGAAAGGCAACGTCATGGAAAGGCAACGTCATGGAAAGGCAACGTCATGGAAAGGCAACGTCATGGAAAGGCAACGTCATGGAAAGGCAACGTCATGGAAAGGCAACGTCATGGAAAGGCAACGTCATGGAAAGGCAACGTCATGGAAAGGCAACGTCATGGAAAGGCAACGTCATGGAAAGGCAACGTCATGGAAAGGCAACGTCATGGAAAGGCAACGTCATGGAAAGGCAACGTCATGGAAAGGCAACGTCATGGAAAGGCAACGTCATGGAAAGGCAACGTCATGGAAAGGCAACGTCATGGAAAGGCAACGTCATGGAAAGGCAACGTCATGGAAAGGCAACGTCATGGAAAGGCAACGTCATGGAAAGGCAACGTCATGGAAAGGCAACGTCATGGAAAGGCAACGTCATGGAAAGATCAATCTGAAGCTAAGTTTCAGAAGGGTGTTAACAACACCCTTGGGATCTTCAAAGCTACCCAGTCAGAGTCTATGAAGTGAAATAAGTTCAGTATACTACTTTCAAATACTTGGTTTGGTGTAATAGTAATTTTCAAGTGTTGTGCCAATAATCAACAGAGAAAGTCAACATCTGCTTAAAACCGCTTCTGTTGATTTGTTCTTCATATGAAATTTCTTTCAAGAACATTTTCCTTTTAGAAATCAGTACCTTAACATTCATGCAAGAGGTAGAATACCTAAACCCCCAAATGTACAACAGTTTCCCAGCTGATATAGTTCAGTACTCTGGAATTATGCAGAAAATTCTGGCACTGGGCTGCTAGTTTTACTTATGTCACCAGAACAAAATAAGGAAGAGCATGATGTTGTTCCCCCCCCACCCAGTGCAGAAAAGGACGTAGGTGGGGAGTATAATTGACACTAATTATTTGTAGGAAAGGCCAGGGTTACCTTTTACCAACTGCATGAGGCAGCTGATTATCTGTTACATCTCTGGAACACAGTCACGAAATCATCAGTGACTAAAGGACAAACAGGCCTTGGCTAGCAATCAAACTTGGAAACATTCAACAACACAGCACAGCAGATGTCTTTTTAAAATAGGTAAATTGTAAGATATTAGATAGCGTAACACTAGATATCTGCAATGCTGAAAAACAACTTCAATAAAGACTACTGTTTAAGTATCTAATAGGTGACTCTGTAGTATGATCTTCTCTGCATTTCAAGAGCTAAAAAAGAGCACCTACATCACAAAATTCCAACTCAGTTTTGAACTCCCTCAAAGTCTTAAGTTTCTAGAAGACATGTATTTGAAATTTTTTGATAGAATAAACGTCAGTTTGAACAAAACATGCATATAGAAAGTATAAGACAGACAGCTGTGCCAAAATATCTGGAAAACAGAACAGAATGTGTAGTTTCAAAAACTCAAAAATTTGGGATTTCCTTGCCAGAGTCTCAGGAAACAGCCCTTTAAAGATGAAAGCTATCATACCCTATTATAGCTATTACTGTTGCTGAAAAAACGAGACTTGATACATCTTGTTTGATAACTGATTTGTTACCAGGATACTCAGTGTTCCAAAAAAAATATTGTTTTTTATTTAGCATGTCCCTTGAGGAGTTTACTGTGCATTAAATGAAATGAAAATTCCTCCTCTTCCCCCCCTCCCCCCATACTGACTTTGCAGAAAGTGGAATTTACAAGGATGAGGCAACTCAATTCCAAATAGCATTGGCTTCAATCTTACTCTTAGAACTATGAGAATGAAAGAAATCTCTACACCCATATAACCCTAGTTAACAAGTTAGCTCTTTCTAACAAAAACTTTAAATGAAACAGCCTAAGTAATAAAGTGGGATTTCCCTTTATGTAATTTGGAACATATACATTATGATCATTGCAAAATTAGGCAGTCAGCTTAAATGCAGCAGTCAGCTTAAATGCAGCAGTCAGCTTAAATGCAGCAGTCAGCTTAAATGCAGCAGTCAGCTTAAATGCAGCAGTCAGCTTAAATGCAGCAGTCAGCTTAAATGCAGCAGTCAGCTTAAATGCAGCAGTCAGCTTAAATGCAGCAGTCAGCTTAAATGCAGCAGTCAGCTTAAATGCAGCAGTCAGCTTAAATGCAGCAGTCAGCTTAAATGCAGCAGTCAGCTTAAATGCAGCAGTCAGCTTAAATGCAGCAGTCAGCTTAAATGCAGCAGTCAGCTTAAATGCAGCAGTCAGCTTAAATGCAGCAGTCAGCTTAAATGCAGCAGTCAGCTTAAATGCAGCAGTCAGCTTAAATGCAGCAGTCAGCTTAAATGCAGCAGTCAGCTTAAATGCAGCAGTCAGCTTAAATGCAGCAGTCAGCTTAAATGCAGCAGTCAGCTTAAATGCAGCAGTCAGCTTAAATGCAGCAGTCAGCTTAAATGCAGCAGTCAGCTTAAATGCAGCAGTCAGCTTAAATGCAGCAGTCAGCTTAAATGCAGCAGTCAGCTTAAATGCAGCAGTCAGCTTAAATGCAGCAGTCAGCTTAAATGCAGCAGTCAGCTTAAATGCAGCAGTCAGCTTAAATGCAGCAGTCAGCTTAAATGCAGCAGTCAGCTTAAATGCAGCAGTCAGCTTAAATGCAGCAGTCAGCTTAAATGCAGCAGTCAGCTTAAATGCAGCAGTCAGCTTAAATGCAGCAGTCAGCTTAAATGCAGCAGTCAGCTTAAATGCAGCAGTCAGCTTAAATGCAGCAGTCAGCTTAAATGCAGCAGTCAGCTTAAATGCAGCAGTCAGCTTAAATGCAGCAGTCAGCTTAAATGCAGCAGTCAGCTTAAATGCAGCAGTCAGCTTAAATGCAGCAGTCAGCTTAAATGCAGCAGTCAGCTTAAATGCAGCAGTCAGCTTAAATGCAGCAGTCAGCTTAAATGCAGCAGTCAGCTTAAATGCAGCAGTCAGCTTAAATGCAGCAGTCAGCTTAAATGCAGCAGTCAGCTTAAATGCAGCAGTCAGCTTAAATGCAGCAGTCAGCTTAAATGCAGCAGTCAGCTTAAATGCAGCAGTCAGCTTAAATGCAGCAGTCAGCTTAAATGCAGCAGTCAGCTTAAATGCCTAGCTTAAATGCAGCAGTCAGCTTAAATGCAGCAGTCAGCTTAAATGCAGCAGTCAGCTTAAATGCAGCAGTCAGCTTAAATGCAGCAGTCAGCTTAAATGCAGCAGTCAGCTTAAATGCAGCAGTCAGCTTAAATGCAGCAGTCAGCTTAAATGCAGCAGTCAGCTTAAATGCAGCAGTCAGCTTAAATGCAGCAGTCAGCTTAATGCAGCAGTCAGCTTAAATGCAGCAGTCAGCTTAAATGCAGCAGTCAGCTTAAATGCAGCAGTCAGCTTAAATGCAGCAGTCAGCTTAAATGCAGCAGTCAGCTTAAATGCAGCAGTCAGCTTAAATGCAGCAGTCAGCTTAAATGCAGCAGTCAGCTTAAATGCAGCAGTCAGCTTAAATGCAGCAGTCAGCTTAAATGCAGCAGTCAGCTTAAATGCAGCAGTCAGCTTAAATGCAGCAGTCAGCTTAAATGCAGCAGTCAGCTTAAATGCAGCAGTCAGCTTAAATGCAGCAGTCAGCTTAAATGCAGCAGTCAGCTTAAATGCAGCAGTCAGCTTAAATGCAGCAGTCAGCTTAAATGCAGCAGTCAGCTTAAATGCAGCAGTCAGCTTAAATGCAGCAGTCAGCTTAAATGCAGCAGTCAGCTTAAATGCAGCAGTCAGCTTAAATGCAGCAGTCAGCTTAAATGCAGCAGTCAGCTTAAATGCAGCAGTCAGCTTAAATGCAGCAGTCAGCTTAAATGCAGCAGTCAGCTTAAATGCAGCAGTCAGCTTAAATGCAGCAGTCAGCTTAAATGCAGCAGTCAGCTTAAATGCAGCAGTCAGCTTAAATGCAGCAGTCAGCTTAAATGCAGCAGTCAGCTTAAATGCAGCAGTCAGCTTAAATGCAGCAGTCAGCTTAAATGCAGCAGTCAGCTTAAATGCAGCAGTCAGCTTAAATGCAGCAGTCAGCTTAAATGCAGCAGTCAGCTTAAATGCAGCAGTCAGCTTAAATGCAGCAGTCAGCTTAAATGCAGCAGTCAGCTTAAATGCAGCAGTCAGCTTAAATGCAGCAGTCAGCTTAAATGCAGCAGTCAGCTTAAATGCAGCAGTCAGCTTAAATGCAGCAGTCAGCTTAAATGCAGCAGTCAGCTTAAATGCAGCAGTCAGCTTAAATGCAGCAGTCAGCTTAAATGCAGCAGTCAGCTTAAATGCAGCAGTCAGCTTAAATGCAGCAGTCAGCTTAAATGCAGCAGTCAGCTTAAATGCAGCAGTCAGCTTAAATGCAGCAGTCAGCTTAAATGCAGCAGTCAGCTTAAATGCAGCAGTCAGCTTAAATGCAGCAGTCAGCTTAAATGCAGCAGTCAGCTTAAATGCAGCAGTCAGCTTAAATGCAGCAGTCAGCTTAAATGCAGCAGTCAGCTTAAATGCAGCAGTCAGCTTAAATGCAGCAGTCAGCTTAAATGCAGCAGTCAGCTTAAATGCAGCAGTCAGCTTAAATGCAGCAGTCAGCTTAAATGCAGCAGTCAGCTTAAATGCAGCAGTCAGCTTAAATGCAGCAGTCAGCTTAAATGCAGCAGTCAGCTTAAATGCAGCAGTCAGCTTAAATGCAGCAGTCAGCTTAAATGCAGCAGTCAGCTTAAATGCAGCAGTCAGCTTAAATGCAGCAGTCAGCTTAAATGCAGCAGTCAGCTGAAAATTTCTAGTTTTCCTGAAATGTTATACTCCCGTATTTCTAAACTTACATTTTGCTAGGGAAAAATCAAAGACTTGGGCCCTCCACATAATGAAGGTCATTTCAATTAGTAAGACTTTAGGCCAGTGAAACAGGGAAAAAAATAATTATGCAGACTAGTAGTCCTGGTACATAACAGTTGTCAACTTTCCTTTCTTTCTTGCCTAAGTGCAGTGCAGAATTGCACTGTTCAAGCTTCACATAGCACACTGAACTCCTGTCCCATTTTTGCATAAGTTAGTAAGCATCATTTTGCAAAATGACAATCCTGAAAGGAAACACTACATCTTTTCTTAGTTCTCCTCAGCAGAGACTCGAAGATATTTGTGAATCAATCCAGAAGCATTTTTAAGTGCAAATCTCAATAACTGCAAGAAGCAAACTGAAAAAACACTGTGCTCCTTTTAATTTATAACTAACCATCTTTGGCTAGAGTATTTTCAAAGCTACAGCACTCTCATGCTTATTAAGTAGAGTAACTACTTCTAATCCTAGTGTAACAATGTTAAAAGGCAGAAAGATTAACAATTCTTTCTGGCTCTGTCTACAGGACAGTGGCACAGCATGCACTACTGTTTTGTGACAGGCCTGTAATTTTACCCATAAAAATATGAAATTGGCAATGAGTTATCTGGTTTATATTGAATGTATCTGAACAAGGAGGAAGTTATTACACCTCCTCTTCACATGGGGTCACAAAACAGGACAAACGAAGAAAATCTTGGTATCCTTTCTGAATAGCCTACCTTTCATTCAGGAATAGAGAGAAACATCTCAGTGACAAAAATGACCAGAAAAGGGTGACTTTAAATTTTATGGCACAAGATGACTATCAGGATGAAGTTACAAGGTTTCTAGAACATTTCTTAAATTGCGAAGCCAGCTGTTAAGTATGCAATTCACCAGAGCCAGGCTAAACTTAGTAGTACTCAATTTACCAATCCTATGTAAAGGTTTCACTAGATGTGAAAATATATGCTGTATGAATATATCTAGAACATACTTATACCTTAAGATACCATTTTCAGACTAGCTCTCAGTGTCTGGAACTCAATTTTAACATGCATTCAGCCTGTTTTTTTAGCTAGCTAGCATTAATACAGCTCAAGATCTCAGTAACTTCAAAATATCTGAAGCTGAAAAAAATTTGAACCATGTTTTCATCTTAGGTGCTTTACATCTTTAGCACAATGGAGAAGCACTTCATCAAAGACAACAAATACTGCCACTTTTGAGGCAAGTAAGCAAGTGTAGACAAGCAATGTGCCCAAAATCATCTTATGGGTCAATGACTGCACATTGGGAAATCTCAGTTTACTGCATCTTCTACCATTTTTCTGTCCACCTCCCCAGATAGTCCCTGTGATCTGACATTATACCAGTGCTAACCTCAGGTCCCTCCATCAGTCTATACATGATTTGCACTATTACCTCTTTTGGTCAGCAGACCTCTCCATCCTGGCCAAGGCCTTAATCAATAGTCCCAGTTGCTTGCCTCTAAACCCATCACTATTTCCAGTGGCAGCTCTCTGCATTTTCAGTTCCCATCTGAACACTCTAATGTACAGTCAATAAACCTGACTTTATATTCAACACAACTAAAGTATGTAATAGACAGGAGAAATCTTATTACTTTTTAGTCTGGAGGAGAATTCAAAACATTTCTTCTTTTAATTATTGAGTTACCAGAAAGCTTGATGACTTACCTCTTCCTCCTCCTCCTCCTAGTGGTGTACTTTTTAAATAGAGAAACTCTGAATACAGTATCACTTTTACAAGTACAAAGTTTTTGGGGTTTTTTTTGGTTTTTGTTTTGTTTTGTTGTTGTTGTTGGCCAAGGTCAAAACTGAAGAAATGTTCAAGCTTCTAAATGAAACAAGAGCTTAGAGTTTTGAAAATGTGTGAGGAGACAGAACTATAGTATTTTCAGTATACCGGTCCAAACTGGAACAGAATTCAGTTTCCCAGTTAGTAGCACATAACCAGTTTGCATTTGTAGAAGTTAACTGTAGGCTGCACTCCCAGTTCCCATTCCAATGTGCAAATCCTCAAACTACCAGACTATGACTGTGAATTCAACGACACAGAAGGAAAACATAGGGCATATTATCTCTTTCCACCTCTAACCTGTACAAGTCCCTTTCCCATGCACAGAAAACAGGAACCACTTATTTTCTCCACCCCTTCTCAGCATTCCAGAAGGGGAAGGAGAAAGGTATTGTATAGTCACTGCTCACCTTGAATTTGGCAGCAGGGTGCAAACCCAAATACTGACTCTTCTGTTAATAGCAACAACAAAGCACATGACAGTACTCCATCACACTGCCACCTTTTTGCTGCAAAGGCACAAGTAATTACCAAGTTAAGAGGAGGTCAGCCATATTACAGCTGTAGGACTTGAACCACAGCTGCATGGTTCCAGATCATCTACTGTTATGCCAGGAAAGCCCTAAAGGCTGGGGACCACAGCCAGAGCCACTCTTGAAGAAAGCAGTCTAGCATTCAGGATGCACATGTCCTACTCAGATTTATTCATCTCTTCCCACTTATTAAATGCTGCTCTATCAAATTGGTCCAAGCCAGGCTAGATCATCTGATTTATGTGCATTTACAGAAAAGTAATGCTGACACATAAGGCCTGTAAGCTTATCTTATTTCTAAGCTCATCCATAACTTAATTTGCAAATTAAAAGATCTGGTTACAACCATGTGAAACAAGCTATAACAATTCAGAAAAACTAAAACACACTTCTGCTTTTAAAAAACATTTTGTAGCATTGTTGCTGCAGAGTGGCCATGGCTTTGTAAGAATAAAAAGATAGCAGTGGAAGTTGAACTTCCCCCAACATCTAGTATTCCCAACTATAATAATCTGATACATGATCGGAAAAGTGAGACTTCACAATTAGTGCTATGAAGAATGAGGGATGCAAATAGATACGAATATAAAATTCGAGGAGAATGAAAATTTTGACTATGGAATGACTCACAGGCTTTGAATAAAGACAAGTGTCAGTCACCTGTTTACATATTGTTTCTTGTCAGAATTTTAAGAACTGGCAGTGAGTCAGTCTTAAGAAAACACAAAAAAAGAATTTACTTTCATCCATTGTTCAGTATATTTTTGTAGATTGCAATGAAAAAACACATTCCACAGCCAATTATTTTCAGTACTTATGCCACTAGAAGTTCACTTACAGCTAATTACTAATAGAGTTTATTTTTAACAACTACTTGAGGTATACCTTGAGGTACACTTGAGGCTTTTGTTCTGACTGTAATCAAGAAGTCTCCAAAGTAAATGTAGGTGAATAAATTTTTTTTATTGAAAGGAAGAGAATTTTTTATTGAAAGGAAAAGAATATGAAAAGCATGATTCACAGCATAGAGAAGAATCTTAAAGTGATAGTATGGTGACGATTATTTCCCTATGAGAAAAGCATTTTCCAAGAGCCTGTGGGAGACAGATGTTCACCGTACAAAGCTGAAAATTTCCCTCTTTCACATTTAGACTTTAGGCAGAAGTTAAAAATTTGAGGGGGGGGGGATCATTCCAAAGCTGTGCACTGCCATCAGGTCCTTAATTTAAGTAAGTCCTCCAACTGAAATAAAAATTTAAAGCAGCAAAGGTTTAAAGGGTACCATATTAAATAATCAGACAGGCTTGGTTTTGGCTTTTGTGTGTGGTTTTTTTTTCCTCCAAAATTTTTCATTAAATCCCTTAATTTCTAGTCATTTGATCTCCTGAATAACAATAAAATTAATTTCCAAAGTGCCAAGAAACCTCAGGACAACATTCAGTAATCACATAGCTAAATTTTAAACAGCAAACCCTTTTACTACTTCACAGACATTTATTTTCAAAAAAAGTGGCTACAGTTAGTAAGTAAACAGGTGAACACACATGTCTCACTATAAAATGATATGTGAAAAAATTTAAGTGATTTAGAAAAGGCCATGATTTTCAGGATTATTCTCCAATTTTTTTTGTTTTACATTTTATATACCTTTATTAATGAGAGCTGGTAGCAGAAATAGGTGAAGTGATAAAGACACAAGTTACACTGACAGTCATACATGATGTATGTATTAAAAGAAAGGTCAAGACCTTATGCATTACAGATGTTTTCATAAGACATCAGGATTTGTGCTCCAAGAGTACTGTAAGTACAAATTCTGTTCAACTAGAGTAGCTGTGTGAACTTTCACAGCTCATGATAAAAAACTTTAGTCCTAATTAGCAGCTACAATTGAATTACTGGTAACAATTCTGAACAGAGCAGTTATTGTGATTCTGGACAGTTAACACCTTTCAAGGGAATACTAGGTGGGTATATGTGTGTTCCCAAGCTCCAAATAAAACTTGGTCTAGCATTCCATACTGACGCAAGGTAATTTTCACAATGCTGAGAACTCGCATGTATCTCCTGTACACTAATTGAAAACCTATGTTTACAAGGGAGTTGACTATCTTTGAGGCAGTTGCAAGCATTTTGCCAGAGGATCCTCTAGACAATTGCACTACAGTTATCAGGACTCTTTCCCTACTACCCTGAAGCACATAAATTGCTACGGATAAAGTGACATCAAAATGGTTTGTTGTCTATGGATTAACCATATTCTATCACGTATGATCTTTGTCCTATTGTTCACCTGTCCTGTACCAAACAACTAGATTAAGCTGAAGATAAATTCTGTTGGAAAGAGATGAAGCTTTTTGTCTCAGATGCACTCATATGGAATAGAGTGATTTCCTTGGCCTCCCTAACACAAGCTCTTCACTCCTTATTTCCCGAATAGGAACAGCTAGCAGATCCTGCACAAAATGTATGGAGTGTGAATATAGCCATTCCATCTCTACTCTTTCATGTTCTACCAGTAACACAACTGTGCCCTAGGTTCTACCAGCAGGACCCCAGTGACCAAGCCTGCCTATAACCATCTGCTTTGATAACCTGAAGATTTACAGAGCATTAATGTATACGCTTTGAGAACACTGCTGAGAGTCAGAAACTTGCAGAAACACAGCACCTAGCTGCCCTTCTAACACTTCCAGTGAAAGCTGGAAAATACTCAGAGCTAGTTTCTTGGCTTAAGGACTCCAACAGGCATTCTACAATTACGGATTAAAGTTTGAGTGATAATGCATGCCCTCTTCATAAGAAACTCTGAATCTGCTACTGTGGTCCTTGAACAAATGGAAAGCACTAGTGTTTAGAAGGTTAAATGACAGCAACATGAAGTCTAGTGATAAACATAAGGAATTTTCAAGGAAGCCAAATTCCGTCAAATAAAATTCCAAACTTTTGAAGCGCTAGCTTTACTGAATAATTTATTTTCTTATCATTTACTGTAGCTTGCCCCACAATAATGTTCTTTTAGAACACTACCTGATTAAGAAAAGCATCTACTCATAGCTAGCCACATCTTAAGGAACATGTGTCCATTACATCAACTGAGCTAAAAACCAACACTGCTCTCAAGCACTCAGACCCTAGTGAATAGCTACTTCTTGAAAGATTTCCCTACCCTTTCTTCTTGAAATTCTTCTGCAGTTAGAACTTAGTGTCAAAACTTTATAGAACTTTTGCTGCCAAAATCAGAAGTATTCAAAAACACTAAGGCAGTTTATGTTGATAATACTACCATAAAAACACTAAGCCAAATGTATAGTCTCATCTTTGATATTTGGAATACTACAAATAGAAATCATAGAAGTGTAGTTTTTTTGACTGGTCATCAGTGATGTCACCTGTTCAGCAAGTTATATAATCACACACTGTACATTCCAAACAAATGAGCAGACTCCCATGTTTTTTAGATGGAAAGTTACAATTTCACACTTTGTCAATGATTTAGCATTCATTGAAGGTCTATAGACAAAGTGATATGTACATTTCTGAGACTCATCAGCTTAATTTATATACAGTCTGTTGAAAGACTGGCTTGCTAAGAGCATACTTTGGAAGAGAACAGAAAAACAACTCAGCCTCTTCTACTGCTAGGGCTCCCACCTACAGGAGATGCCAGAATTAGTGCTAACATTTGGTTAAGTGGTAGGTAGGAGCCCTAACTGGATAAGTAGCTAGATCAGTGTAGATAGAAAACTGTGTGATGAGAAGTCAGCATTTGATATGCTAAACTCAAAAGGACCTATTCTGAGTTTCTGCAAAAGTCTTGCACTAGTTTTAGTACCTTCAAGTTTCACACACTTCAGAATTGTGTTAATTGATGTTTATCATTAACCTCTCACAGAACTCCTCTCAGCACCATTTCAGCAAGACAAATCAGTGTCTCCTTTCACACTCACCTGTAAATCTTCCAGTTACTGTAAAAGGGTACCATCATATCTGCCTTTTGTAATTTCATGCTCATTTACATATCCCTACAAGGATGCTCAGACTATAGCTGAATAGCTGATGATGCAGTTAAGATCCCTTCTGCCAGTTATTAGAAGCTATTGAAGAGTCTCTGCACTCCTTAATGGCATCTCCCTATGGTGAATGAATGGTCAAAAGTACATTCAAGTGCAGAAGAGCACTTCAAAAAGAAGTTTAGCCATAACAAAATCTTTTCATAGTGCCTTGTCTGTTTTAACAAGAATTTGGTTCCACCCTAGTAAACTGTCTATAAAGTTGTATTCCTACACTTACTTTTTAGCAACTCAAAGCTTGCAGCAAATACAGAAATATAACCAGTATCTTACCAATTTGACAAGTCTTGCCTGTTGGTTTTGTTTGGTTGGGGCCAGGTGTGAAAGAGGACAGGATGGACTTCAGAGTAGCAGTCAGTCTGAAGAACTGGTAACAGCACACTAACCTTTCCCCATCTATGTCAACTTAAACTAAGCTAACAGCAGAGCAGTCAGAGAGACAGTACTTCTAAGGTCTCTAAAGCCATTTACCTGCTTTAAAGGAGTTATCCATCTCAGCATACCAATTCTAAAATTTCCCTTTACAAATAAATTCATCCAATCTTTTCCCTCTCAGGGGAGCTCTGCTATCCTTGAAAGTAGTGCTTCTCTTGTCTGCACTATATATGGACTCTGGAGAGAAGTCAAAATACTGGTGGTATTTTTGGTCACATTGTCTGTACTGGATCCGTCTCACTTATTTTTAAGTGTTATGAAAAATGAAGAGCACAGATTTTTTCCTAAAGAAGTTGTACACAGCCTTGACACTCTCCAATGATTTTTTAAAATCAGATTATCATTCTATTCTAGTTATTTGGTTGTGTAAGGTAAGACAAAGTACAGGGTGGTAACTTCTTGCACTGCTGTTAATTTTAACCACCATATCAATTATGAGCTGCCATTCAATTTAATCAAGGGATTCCATTATTATTATCATCAGGTTAAGAGAATGAGATCATTAGCACTAGTCAAGCTATAAAAAGCCGTGGCATAACTGAAAGCTGATGCAATCCTAAAACATACTTAGAAGTTTGCCTTTTCCCAAACAGATAATTTAGTTCTCTTAAATATTGTTACATACCCACTTGAAACAGTTACAGTTCCATTTAAAAAATATCTGGATTAGTAGTACAATGAAAAGCACTCACAGGGTACCCAGGATTCATGATAGTAATGTTCTACAGGTAGAAGTTACAAAAAATACTTGTAGAAGTAATATTCATAGAATCATAGAATAGTTTGGGTTGGAAGGGACCATTAAAGGTCATCTAGTCCAACCCCCCCTGCAATGAGCAGGGACATCTTCAACCAGATCAGGGTGCTCAGAGCCCCATCCAACCTGACCTTGAATGTTGCCAGGGATGGGGCATCTACCACCTCCCTGGGCAACCTGTTAGTGTTTTACCACCCTCATTGTAAACATGTCTTGATATCCAGTCTGAATCTACCCCTCTTAGTTTAAAACCATTACCCCTTGTCCTATCACAACAGGCCCTGCTAAGAAGTCTGTCCCCATCTTTCTTATAAGCCCTCTTTAAGTACTGAAAGGCCACAAGGAGGTGTCTCCCCAGAGCCTTCTCTTCTCCAGGCTGAACAACCACAACTCTCTCAGCCTGTCTTCAGAGGAGACATGCTCCAGCCCTCTGATCTTTTTTGTGGCCCTCCTCTGGACCCGCTCCAGCAGGTCCATGTCCTTCTTGCATTGGAGGCCCCAGAGCTGGATGCAGTACTCCAGGCAGGGTCTCACCAGAGCAAAGGGGCACAATCACCTCCCTCAACCTGCTCATCACAACTTTTGATGCACCCCAGAATACAGTTGGCTTTCTGGGCTGCAAGCACACATTGCTGGGTCACATCCGGCTTCTCATCAACCAACACCCCCAAGTCCTTCTCCTCAGGACTACTCTCAATCCATTCTCCACTCAGCCTGTATTTGTGCTTGGGATTACCCCAACCCACACTAATATTTTAAGAATTAGTACTGAGACACACATGGAAATTAAGCAATCCTGAAGGCTTTCAATAATCACTGCCACACAATGACATTATACCATTCAAACCGTATTTTTTTAAGACAACTGAAATACAAAGTGCACTAAAATCTGTGTTTGTTTATGCTCAAGTGATGACTCACATGAACACAGATAGTGCCTATTTTGCCTTGCATAGCATCAGGCTATTGGGGTGTTCAAGTTAAGAGAAATATCCTTTATACCTAGTGAAGTTAATATGAATTGAGGGAAGTCAGCATGTATAGAGAAATATCCAGAAACTTTGTAGCACTGAAATTTAACTGTGTAGGTCCAAAACATCCATAATCATGTCAGACCTTTTGACATACCAGGTTCTTTTCACTATTTTGACTATGCAAAGTGTGTTGCATTTTCATGTGATAAATATTTAAGTAACTGACAACTGGTATTAGATGGCTTACTAAAAATTATCTGTGTTTATCTGCATCCTTTAAACACAAAAGCAGCTCTTCTAGGGAGTATATCACTATGCTGGGCAAATCAGCATTCCTGGCTGAACAGCTCATTCCTGCCATTCTCAGAAGCACAGTTTTTACAGAAGCAGTTCCAAGAATGAAGGCAAAGGCATGCCAGGTTTCACAGCAGGTAGTCACTGGCATGGCAGCAACTCCACTTCTCCACTCCTGATCCTGAAAACACCACCCACATCTGAAAACCTGGGTGTATTTCTATGTGTGATTGCCTCAGTGACAGTGTGAGAAATCCAACTATAAGTTCATTTGAATAACGGAAGATGAAGTGGACTGCATTTTTAGAAGGCCAAATTGCATTGTTTCAGCTTTCATGCATATTAAATCTTAATTCTCTTTTTTTAGTTGTTGGATATGATATACAACATTCACTTGCACCAAAGCAACAAGTTAGATTTCAAGGACAAAATACATGAATATACCAGAACATCCATTTTACTATCTGCTAGGTCCATCTCTAAGGTCTCCTGTGATGACACAAGGTTTGTTTGCTTTTAGGTTTTGGCTTTTTTTTTTTTTTATACAGTGTGTGATCTCAAGAAGTACAACATTAAATTTACAGTCTATCTTGAAAGTCAGTAGAAAAGAATGCATTGTAACTGCCTACCAGCTGTACCATAAATACATCTAATATTCTTGCTAACACAATTTGAGATCAGTTTACTAAATGCAGTTTTTCAATTTTAAAAGGAACTTTAATAGCATTTTGTGTTCCACTTAGACTTTTGATCTACTCTTGGTTCTTAATGAGCTGAAGCCACTTAGATGTTAGCCACACACTAAAAGGAACACATACTGCACACAGATGTAAATTAGTCACCTATAGTATCAGTTGGTTTCAGCATACTCATTACTGTAGAAAATTTTAAGGTTAGAAATACATGTTAATTTTCACCATTTACTTTGGGTGAAATGTTCTCTTCCAGATTGAAAGTTGCAGGATAGAGGATTCAGCCAAAGCTCACATAAAAGCTTACTCTACATATTGTGCCCGTAGGTAGCTAGACAAGAGCATTGCAATCTTGTTAACTGTAAAGAAATCTACATATCACAACCCTACTACCATGAGAAAACAGATTCATGACACGCAAAATATCTATATCCTAGACTCCACACTAGAAAATGTAGTAATGGTCTTCGCTATGACAGTGGATGCAAGAATTCCTTTGCATTACAGCACACGCATTGCTCTTCATAAAAACTGAAGACAGTTACCAGATTTAAGCAGGTGTTTCATCATAAAGATGAAGCCTGCATCACTGGGATAAAATGATCAGTTGAGCTACGAGACAGATGGCACTGCACTGGAAGTATTTAAGACATTAAAGATAGCTTTTGTAAACAACCATTAAAATACATAAATGTAACAAGCATGGTTTTGAAAAACAACAAGGCTAACCTGGCTGAGTATATGGTTGCAGAGAATATGGCTCATCAAAGCACAGAGGTTGAAAGACATCCAAGTCTTCCTTCCCCTTGCCTTCTCAGTGGTATCCACTGAAAGAATGATAAAGCAATAGGCGCAAATTGAAACACAGGGAATTCCATTTAAACATAACAAAACTTTTCTGTCATTGAACATTGGAGGAAATTGCCCAGAGAGGTTGTGGAATCTCCAACCTTGGAGATGCTCAAAATCTGTCTGGGCATGGTTCTTAGCAACCTGCTTTAGGCTCAACCTGCTTTGAGCAGGGTGGATTGGACTAGACAGTCTCCAGAGATACTTTTAAACATCAGTTATGTTGCAATCCTGTGATTCTTCAGATTGGGTTACTGGAGCACCGACAGAAAACAGAAGTTACTTTGGGCATTCGGTGTACTAATCAAGTTGTATGGAATGTCCAATGCCCTGGAAAGCCCTGAATGACTGGTATCCCAACAACAGCAATACCCTTAATGGACTGCCATTTTTAAGAGATAGCAAGAGGGCAGACAAGGCCTGACGAAAAGCAGAGTGACTATATGTTGTTGACAGCAAAACAATTCCTCATTTCCTTTAAGAAGCAATCAACCAAGCAAGTCCAGCTAGTCAATAATGAAGTTCATGACCTACGCTCTATGCAAAAAAAAAAAACCCCACAAACAGGACCTACTAAACACTGAAGAAGCACTCCTGATTTTCCAAAACATGAATACCACTGTTATTTAGTGTTAAGCATTCTAAGAGAACTGTTTCAAGATGTGGAGGGAAAAAAAATGTGCTTATATTTAAAGAAGCAGACAGTAGTTTAACCAAACTAATAACAAAGATAAAAACTAAATTTACTACATCTGTTGCAAGTATTTGTGATCTGCAGGTGGTTATCTCAGTTGCCAAAGCAAGCATATATTCCACAGAGGTAATCTAGAAAAAGCAAGACTGCCTTTAATATTACACAGCAGTCCTAGCCAGATCTTCCTTTTTTGTAACCAGTTAATACAGTATTAAGTACTAAAATCTGCTTCTGTGAAGCTAACACTATTTACACTTCTATTTTTATTTACATTAGACAGAAAACCAAAGATAGGTCTCTCTCTCTGAAAGATTTTTGTCAAGATTGACTATAGGTCAAATTCAGGGGAAGTTTCAGACAATGATTCTCCCCACTTTCTACTAAACCAGAAACCCCAGTATCATCCAGCTGTGCTGCTAACTTTTTTGTATCACAAAGTTTTAAACACTTCTTGATTGATCCGTACAGGTATGTTAAAAGCCTTTTAAAAAGAA
Organism: Phoenicopterus ruber ruber; assembly: GCA_009819775.1. Lineage (NCBI taxonomy): Eukaryota > Metazoa > Chordata > Aves > Phoenicopteriformes > Phoenicopteridae > Phoenicopterus > Phoenicopterus ruber. The sequence continues at coordinate 36,356,214 of CM020218.1, read as the reverse complement.
AAAATATTACAGTTCGTAGCATAGCAAATAGGATGTGCCTAAGGGAAAAAAAGCTTAAGAATTGCTGTGCTTAAGTGTTGAAAAAAGTCTATGACCAAGAGGTTTGGCAAGTGATTCTTTGTAGCAACATTGAAAAAAGCAGTGCTTGATTAGACAAATCATGACTTCAAGAAAACACCTGATTTACATCCTTCTTCAGGATGTAGTCTTATGTATTCAGTATTCTTGGACTAACAGACACTGAACTAGAAGAGTTGTAATAAAATTTGAAAAATGGCCGTAACAGTGGTGGCACTTCTTAAGTGATAGTATTGACAAGTCAAAGAAACCTTTGAGTGCACATCAATTAGTGTAATGCAAAATAGTGTGAAGAACAAATAAAATGCTCAAGATCAAGTTTGATGTAAAAAACATCTAGCAGAAAATTTCAATTAAAAAATCAAGGGCTCCTGCCTCAATATCCTAAAAGAAATCACAGTAGACAAAATTTAGCTGATCTTGTCAACTACAAGCAGTCAAGATAGTTCTAAGGCCATGGATTTTAATATCACAAGACCACAATTCTGAACTGCTACATGCTAGAAGCAGCATGAGGATGTCAAGGTATTTATGGAAGTCTCATTAAGCAATTAGCACTGTATACGGTTTTTTATTTAACATTTAAAATCTAAAGCACAATAATAAAATACTTTTATCTTCCGATCTGCCCACATGGAAGATACCTTAGGGATTGTTGTACCTTTATATAAACTCTCCCAATTACATACCACATTACATTCAATAGATTGTACACATAGAACAGGACAGAAAAAGCAGTGAAATAGATGCATGCTTTGGCCTGTTAAGTATTTATCTGATAATATTCATTAGGTAACTAAACTCATAGCTGCTTATTAAAGTAGTATATCCTGCAGTTATGAATTTTACACAAAAGTAAATGGAAGCCTACTTCTGCAAATTATAGCCTTAAAGCTTCATTATGTTTAACACACAAGGTTACAGTTCCAGTAACTGCAAAGGAAGGATTGAGATTAAAGACACCCCGCAACTTTGTGGTTTCACTTACAATTCTATGGCAGAAGAATGGAAGCGGAGGTGCTGGCTGCTGAAGTATTTAAAAAGGGGAATTTAACCTTCAATCCACTGAATTTGTGCGTTATCCCATTATACATGTGATATAAAACAAGAATAGTCGCAATGAAAATAATTTGTCTATATTTAAATAAAACCATCATTTAGTTTATTCTTTATTTTACTGTAGATTTTCACATACCAGCAGCTTCTGCATAAACAATTGGTCCACAACTGCTAATAAAGACATTTAAACATGACTTAACACTTTCCTCATGATAGAGAATTTGCTACTTGCATTTGAGGAGACTACTATCAGGTATTTTCCTATTATCTTGGTATGTAAATTCAGAGCCCATTATATATACACACTCAGAGCCTATATATATAGGCTCTGAACAAGACACAGCTTTATCTTATTTCCCAGTATTGCAGTGTACTTAATCCTCTTGGAGGGAAAGCTTTGTTTTTAAATCATATTTAGTTTCATCTTCACTTTTCAATTCCTTTGTAAAGTGTAGGCACAACTGGGCACAGCATTCCATGGTCTTTGCAATACACAGAGGTAATCCCATCTACTGTTATCAGAACCTAAAAGGAGATGAAGCTTTTAACTACAACATTACCCAGGGAGTTCAAGTTTAGGTCATTATTCATCAAAACCTCAGATCCACTTTCTAGTCAACCTGTCAAGTGAGTATTTTTCACTTTGTCTATGTTTTATACTTTTTTCCTCTTCATCTGAGCTTCTGATTTGACTATATTAAAATATCATTGAATTCACCTTCATTTTATGAAGGGACATGGATTATCTTGTAGAAGTGATCTCATCTTGAGTACTATCAAGATGAGATTCAAGTTAACTGTAATTTTAGATTCAATATACAGAAGGTATTCTGTTCTTCCTTGTATAGCTAAAAGCAGAGGGCTGTGACATCTGTAAAATACATGTGCAGTAATCGGGATATATTTAATATTTGGGTTTCAGGCTGGTGTTAAGTGTACAAAAATATAGCAAACGCACACAAGTATCTTGTAACACTGATGGTGTAGCCAAAAACATGTTATGTAATTATGAGCAACATTACCATCCAAAAGGGCAAAGAAAATTATGTAGTTGCATTTTGGAAGCATTAGAGTGAAAACTGCAAGATAGAGAACATAAGCACAAAGGACTGTAGAAAAGCAGGACATCCTGCCAAATATCTAAGAAAGATGACTGACAAAGCCATAAACAAGACAGTATTGAAGTAAGTGAGATCCTCCTTTTTGGAAGGGTGGCAAGAAGTATAAAACTGAGAATGAAGAGATGAAAAAGAAATTCACTTTAGTTCTGAATTCTGAGTTAAAGCCTGATCACCTCACCTCCCTAAGAGCACCAAGGACCACAGCCACCAGTTCTAACTATGGAACTCATCAATTCTCAGATGCTGTATACTCGCAGCTAGCACAAGATATAATTAAAGACCAGTTTGGTACATGGAGTGACTACATTATGATTACAGGCAAGAACTAACCCTATGCCATTTTGTTAACAGTTGAATTTAGTAAGGTTTTGTTCTAGAGTTTGAAGCTGGTCTCAGTAAACAATTTCTAAACTCTCCTACCACAGCAATCTCCAGTTCATACAACTACATACATATTTCAGTTCTAATAAACTTCACACTTTCCTAAATAAAACCAGGCTCTCTCCAGTGTCCAACTGTATCCATAATAATGATAGTCTGAAAAGAGGGATGTTAGTTTATTCTAGAGAACCTGATCTACATCTCATCCAGAGATCCTGTTGATTTTTCCTCACTACTTCATACTTTCCTGTCAGTATCATTTTCCACATTTTTACCTTTGTGGTTTTTTTTATTTTTAGCTTTTTTTTTAAAAGGTCTTTTTAACAATGAGAACTGGATTTATGAGCATGAGCCTTCTGCTGTGACTTTTGGTTACCTTAGCTATACTTTGCACAGTACATCCAAATCAATTTTGTAGCAGTGCTCTGGTCCCCACTGTTTTCCAGAATTCTTTAAATGCTGAACTGCTAATACTAGCCCTCATCATGAAACAGCAAATCTCAGTTCAGCACGTGACCTCTGGTCTTGGGTACTAACAGCCATGCACAATATGGCTGTGCCACACATCTGAGGCAAAAGACTTTCCACTACACTTTATACTACCTTTTCTAGAATCTGTCCATTCTAGTTTAAAAGCTGTACAAAATAGTTTGTGACTGCCCTTGGAAAAATCACCTGAAGTATGATTAGATAAGAGTGTATCAGCCCACGTGTTCACACACTTAAAATAGTTACAGATCAAAGTTCACCTCCTTAGTTTTCCAGAAACTAGTCTGTATTTTTGATGTTATGAATCATTCTACTATTCTGCTATTTGAACTCTCATCATTCTGTTCCAACTATAGACCCATATATGATGCAAGGCATAGTCATGCTATAGTTGCATACTATTCCAACTCTGTACACACACCAGAAGTGTTACTGGCTTTTCTTGGATAATAGCTCAGGTTTTTAAAACATGTTTTTCAGAAGCTACAGATAAAATTTTACATGAAAAACAAGTTCAGAAAGCTTTCACCACCATAGAATTCACGAGCAACTGAAGTTTCCATGCTGACCACTGATACTGTCTTTAAAAAGCTGTTGACATGAACTGTACAATTTATGAAACAAATCAGCAAGAGGAAAAAGAACAGTGAGCAAATGTTTTACTCAAATACCAATAGTACAGCTTTCATATTAGTTTCCCAGAGATTTTAGGACAAGTAAGAACAAATTAAAGTGATAACGAACTCGTGGGTAAAAATCTAGCTTTCTAAAGTAATTAAAAAAGCCAAAGGAAATATTATAGTAGCATAGAAACCACAGATGAAAAGAAAGTTCTCCCATTTATTTAAATAAATGGGAGAAGAGAGGCATAGAGTGGAATACACACTGTTCAGACTGGAATAAGAGAGCTACACAGTGCCAGAAGCAGAGATGTTTGACTTATGATAAAGAACAAAGCGTAACTTTGCAAAGTTTAGTAAATACAAAGATTTAGTTCTTTAGAAAGAAAATTGGGACAAACTATGAAGTCAAAGCTTTTAAATGCAACTAGCTTGAAAGCAATTAATTGAAATTCAGGGTAGTCAAGGATAAGGAATGATAAAAAGAACAGTCATGCTTAATGTAGTAATTTCTGAAGAATTCATATATGAAAACTTTAATCATTTGTTCTACATGCCAGTACATTTTCCAGTTAGCAATGCACTTAATATTCTCCTATGTTATATTAACCAATTACACTTCATAAATATTAACCCAACCAGTACTGTCCCATCCCTCAAAGAATCATTCCCCATTAATCAGAGAACTCAGTGAAGGTATTTGTAGTGTGCTCTGACTGTCAAGATGCATGAGCTATTTTGGACCAAGACAGCAACGACATTCAAAATTGCTTTTTGTGAAATAACCTTTTAAAAGAATTTTTACCAGGTCAGAATCAGCTCAGTGTTTATTAATCAGAGATCCACAGCTTGAAGAATGAAATAAAATACAAAGGTATTTCATTATTTCACCTTCCAGCCACTTTCTCCAATCCACTTCATTTTCAGTTAAACCTGCAGCCAGTAAAGCCTCATATATAGTCAATAAACCAGGTACAACATTGAAATAGTTAATCATTAAGCAAGCTGTGCAATACAGTAGAGTTTGGGCACGCAGAAGAAAGAGCACTTTACTTGCTCCATCTATTTTTAAGCATTTACAACTGCACACCAAGTCCAGTTTCTGTAGTAAGCAAGCCCTCTGCTCAAGCTTGCATCTGTCAAGATTAAGGAAGTAGGAAAATAAGAGGGAAACAAATTAGAGGAAAAAAATACAGGAAAAGGGAATGCACATGGCAGTAAGGTATTGGGGGTTAGAGGCTTGAAGACAGAAGGGGAGCCCAATACCCCCAGAAAGCATCCAAGTTACACAGCATTGCGGTGCTCAGAGACATGACAATGAGGGATGGAAACAGGCCCTGTACTCCACACTGAGCTTGTTCCTGTTCATGGTGTGAATGCAGGTTACTAGGGACATCTTGCAACCGTGGATGGACCTCAGATGGAAAGGCAGTGGCAAAGTATAGCCAGGATGGTCTGCCACACTAATAAGCTGTATACTAGACTAGGTATGTTTTCAGTTTGATCAAGTATGCTACATAAAACCCTTTAACTCATCCACACATTAAAGCGCAGGAATAGAAAAGTACATAGGAGAAGCATGCAGAATAAAAATACAAGCATATATAACCAACTGCTTGCAGGTGTACCTTACAGGACAGTTAACATTTGCATAAAGCAACTCTCTACCTTCAACTTCCTTGCTTTAGCTAATCACAGATAGCTGAAAAGCCTGTGTGAAGGGCAGTAAGAAAACATCAGCAGCTTTGTTTTGCAGTGGGTTTTTTTGTTTGTACTGAGTTTAGCAAAGAACACTTACGAACTGTTTGCCATCCCTCAAAACCCCTTTCTACCAGTTGCCAAAGCAGGTAGAATGGTATATGCATCTGTGCATGCTATATAGAGAACCTCAACTGCTTCCTGCTCTATACAAGCAGCAGCCCTTCCAGGACAGGATCTACAGCTTCACATTTCCTACATTTATACTTTTTATCAGCCAAAGAAGGTTGTTTAAGTCTTTAGTACTAATTCCTAGTCAGGCAAAGGGAGCACGTCAGTCTGACCTGGATAATGATGACATTATAGCAAAGTTAGCTGAAATGTTCTGAGTCCAGAGTAGCTAAAATATTTTCCTGCAACATGTGAGTAATATTGCAGAAAAACAGTGAAGTCCTAGATCAGATTTTGTAGCTGTGGAATAGCAATTTCAGATAATTTTATGAAGCCATTCTATCTGCAAAAATACATTTCTTCATAATGCTGCTCACATTGCTCTTTAAGTTACTTAATGCATGTTCAGAGAGCTGAACTGGCATGAGTTTGACTCCTAGAATTTTATACTACAGTTTGAGTGACCATAGATTTATGGTGCAAAAGAAAACACATTTATACTGTTAAATATCCACTGTCAGAATCTGTTAATGTTACTAGGTTTTTAGTATATCAAGACAAAGTCTGCTGAGAAATACAAGTGTACTTTGCACAAAACAAAGTTAATTACCTAAGGCCACCCATTTTTTTTGAATAATGAGCTTTGAGAGCACATTTCAGGGAAACTCAACTGCTACTAGTTTTACAGGAGTCATTTTCATTTCCTTCTCATTGCATCTCATGTACTTCCAAACCCAAGTACTATTTTTACAGAGTGACTTTTGGAATACTCTCCAAACACACATCCTTTATTATGACACTGTTCTCAAAAAGACAACACCTATGTATCCCCCTCTGGGGATGGGAGAATGGACCAAACACTTAAACTGAGAACACTGTCCTACTGTATTGAGTTTGCATGGCAAGGTTTTGGTAGTGGGGGGGCTAGAGAGGTGACTTCTGTGAGAAGCTGCTAGAAGCTTCCCCTACATCCGACAGAGCCAATGCCAGCCGGCTCCAAGAGGGACCCATGGCCAAGGCTGAGCCCATCAGCAATGGTGGTAGCACCTCTGGAATAACATAGTTAAGAAGGGGGGGGAACCTGCTGTGGGAAAACAACAGCAGAGAGAAGTGAGATGAGAGCAACAACTCTGCAGACAGCAAGGTCAGTGAAGGAGGGGCAGGAGGTGCTCCAGGTGCCAGAGCAGAGATTCCCTTGCAGCCCATGGTAAAGACCATGGTGAGGCAGGCTGTCCTCCTGCAGCCCATGGAGGTCCACAGTAGAGCGGATATCCACCTACAGCCCATGGACGACCCCATGCCAGAGCAGGTGGATGTCCAAAGGAGGCTGTGGCCCCATGGGAAGCCCACACTGGAGAGCAGGCTCCTGGCAGGACCTGAGGCCCCATGGAGAGGTTTGCTGACAGGACTTGTGGCCCTGCAGGGGACCCACACTGGAGCAGTCTGCTCTTGAAGGACTGCACCCCATGGAAAGGGCCCACACTGGAACAGTTCGTGAAGAACTGCAGCCCGAGCGAAGGACTCTCATTGGAGAAGCCCATGGAGGACTGTCTCCCATGGGAGGGACCCCACACTGGAGCAGGGGAAGAACATGAGGAGTCCTCCCCCTGAGGAGGAAGGAGCAGCAGAAACAGTGTGATGAACTGACCACAACCCTCATTCCCCATCCCCCTGCACTGCTGGGGGGGAGGAGGTAGAGAAATCAAGAATAAATTTGAGCCTGGGAAGAAGATTTTTTAAGATTTGGTTTAATTTTCTCATTATCCTACTCTGATTTGATTGGCAATAAATTAAAATTATTTTTTCCCTAAGTCAAGTCTGTTTTGCCTGTGACAGTAATTGGCCAGTGATCTCCCTGTCCTTACCTCAACCCATGAGCCTTTCATGATATTTTTTCTCCCGTGCTGCTGAGGAGGGGGAGTGATAGAGCAGCTTTGGTGGGCATCTGGCAACCAGCCAGGGTCAACCCACCACTTACACACACAGTGGTGGCAGCTTCTTGGTGAACTCATCTTGCCCTATCATCAAACAAAACATTCAGGGGACAGGAGTCATCTCATTGCATCTCTCTCAAGTACTTGGGCTCAGTAAAACTGTCTTTTCCAATTAAAAAACAAAACCGCAACCTTAAACAAAACTAGAACCACACGATGGGCATGCAGTACAATAGTAACTGTGTAAAACTGTTCAGCCCACATCTGTGTAATTACACACTTGACTAAATATTTACAACTAAAAAAATTGAGTACCTGCTTGAATAAAATCTCCATATGAGAGCTTTATTTTGAGACAAGAACAATTTGTATTTCCTCAACAGTTTCATTTGCATGAATAGTCTTTATAATGACTTTAATAATGACCTGTATGCAAAGTAGAACGCTCAGTAGTTTGCTATATTTTCTTGTTAAAAAAAGGCTGATGGACAAGTACAAATGAGTGGTAACTAGATACATACCATTAGACTTTTCCTTATGTGCAACAGTGGGAAAATTCATTTATTAGCATTGAAAAAGTCAATGCTCAACAGGCAAAACCAGAAAGGACTGAAAGTCAAGAGCACTTTAAATTTAACAACTTCAATGATATTATTGCTGGGAGTTTTCCCAAAGTTTTGTAACTTGATTAAGCATAGGTAGATTTCCCAGTCTGCAAAAGGCATCTCTTTGATACAAATGCTACATGCCTTCCAGATTTCAAGTACCAGGCTCCAACATATATGCAACTAAACAAAACTCAACATGGACAGAGAGCAAAATTCCTGAAGTCTTTAGAAAAGGCTGATTTTTTTTTTTTTTCCCAAAATATTGCACAGCCTTCCACCTCACACATAGAAGTTTCAGGACAATCAACTAACTGAAGTACAGCAGAAGTCTTTACTATCCAAAAACCAAGACTCAAGTATTGTGAATTTTCATCTGCAGGAGCACTGCAAGCTCAGCACATAGGTTTTGCTTCAAGTGTTACAGCATTTAAGCAATGTATTATAAGAATCTTACATAAAACCCCATAGAACTATGCCATAGGATACATTCCTGAACATTTTGCACACTGACATAGGTCCCTATCTGCCAGTTGAATTTGACATTTCCTTCATTATTAGTACAACACTGGTGGCTCTTACAGCATTTCCAAATTACCCACTTAGCAATAACCAACGGGAAGTACTGTTCAGGCTGTCTGGTTATTTACACACCCTGGTACATTTTCCATGCCACAGAAGTATTAGTGGACTTTTTCACCAGCAATTTTTGCATCCCTCAATGCAGCAATGAAAAAACTACAAAAGAAATCAGTAAAATTCTGGTTGGAAGGTACCTCTGGAGGTCATCTGGTCACACTCACATATAAAGGCAGGGGGATTTTCAAGTTTTGGAACGGGAAGATACATATGGATGACTAAAGGGCTGTGAAATACCAGTAGAAGAATATTTGACAAGCTTCTTCACAACACAACTTCAACTGGGTCTTTTGAGAAGTCTCAAGGGACATTAGCAGGTAAGTAGATAGTAAAACAAGTAGACTACATAAAGAAATTCCCACTGTTTATGGAGCACTGTACCCATATTAGCTTCACTTGTGTGAAGCTTGATTGTGGACAGGATTAGATTTAAGCTTTCTTACAGAAGCAGAAAGAACATACACCTACAGAACACACGTAAACACTGAGGTTTCTCAATACTTAGACATTAGCAAAAGCTCTGATAATCCAGGACAGTCAGGCAACATGCAAACTTAAGAGCCATATAGAATAAAACAGTTGAACCATAATGAAAAGTGGGAAAGCAGGAGAAGGAAGCAAGAGATCACCAAAATGTGCGTCCATGAAAGGAACTCAGATTTTTCCACCACATGTAACTTAATATGCAGTATAAAAAGAAACCTAACAAAAATTAAAAGCCTGATTGTGGAACAAAAGTGTTTATTCAGTGAATTTCTTGTTGATGGTACCCCATGCCACTGATTTTTAAATGCTTTAAGGTAAACACATTTTTCAAATTCCTGGCTTGTTATTTTGCTTTTTACCTCCTATGCCATCTGCCAGCCATTTCTCATGTTCTCTCCTACCCATACAGGTAAGCATAAATATATCTGTTTAAACAAAAGCTTACATAACATTGCTTCCTACCTTCTCTTGAAGAATAACACAACTAACAGTACAACATATGTCATTACAAATACACCTATGTCACTACAAATCACACTGAAAGATAAAATATCACACTGAAAAGAAAAAGATTAGTTTCTGGGCTTCCTTTATTTTCTACAGCAAACATGAAAGCCTCTATAGCAAATAATCCCTTCACAGAATTAGTATATCTGTGATAAACCCAAGTCAGTTAGAGGGAAATTATATTTCAAAGTATGTAGTGAAAGTAACTGGCTGGTTTCATTACTGGATTAAAGCCAACCGAAAGAAGCCTGCAGTATACAGAAAGGGAAAACATAGGAGGCTTGAATTTTGACTGCTAGACACCATCATACAGTTTCTTCATAAGATTAATGTTATTTAAGTTGTGAATATGCCCACCAGAAACAGAACTCCAGCTACCCTTGACAGGAATTTAAATTTTTGCTCATAATTCTACAGAAAAGGTAGATTCCTCCCAATATACCTGTAAAAATCCAGCAAACATCAATCCAATATGAATAGCATCAGTATTTTTTTCTTCCTGGATTTTCTGCAGCCTAAATATATTTACACAGGATCATTTCACACTATGTGCACAACCCAGGCGCTAATACAGTTCAGACACCAACCAGGTTGACAGTACCTTTTTAAAAATCACAGGGATTAGATTCCTTGAAGGGTTTCTATCTTCAAACTTTATTCCAAGTATCTTAGCTTCCTTACTTTCCAGACATACTAAGGATAATGTGATTGGGAATAGTCAGCATGGATTTATGAAGGGGAAATCATGCTTAAACTGATAGCCATCTACAATGAAATGACTGGCTAAGTGGATGAGGAGAGAACAGTGGTTGCTCTCTTGACTTTATCAAGGCTTTCAGTCTCCTATAAAATATTCACACTGATGAAATGCAGACTAGGTAAGTGGTCAGTGAGATGGACTAAAAAACTAGCTGAACTGCCAGGCTCTACTAGCATGTCACAGTTGTTTTATTTAAGTATCTGTTATGATCAGCAGCATGATCACAGCCAGTCACCAGTAGCGTACCCTACGGTCAGTCTTCACTAATGGTCTGGACAATGCAACAGAGTGCACACCCTCAGCTACTTGGCAGGCAATACAAATCTGGGAAAGTCATTGATACTACTAGTTGGTTGTGCTGCCATTCAGAAGGACCTCAGACTAGAGAAATAGGCTGAGAAGCAGCTAATGGAGTTCAAATGGAAGTATAAGGTCCTGTACCTGGGGAGGACTATCTTCTTGCACTAGTACACACTGGGGGTCAACCAGATGGAAAGCAGCTCTGTGGAGAACAACCTTGGGATCTTCATGGAAACCATGCTGAACACAAACCAACAAGTCATCCTTGCAAAGGCGGCCAACAGCATCCTTGATTACATTAGGAAAAGCACTGTCAATAGGCTAAGGGAGATGGATCCTTCCCCTCATCACTGGTCAGATCACATCTGGAGTACTGGGTCCAGTTCTAGGCTCCCCAGTTACATAAAAGTTAGAGACTTACTGGAGCAAGTCCAACAAAGTGCCATGAAAATGATTAAGGAACTGAAGCATCTTTCTTAAGAGTGAGCTGGGACTGTTCAGCCTGAAGAAAAGGTTCATGTTGGGGAATCTTGTGTATAAATACTTAATGGGGTAAGTAAAGACTGAGCCAGACTCTTCTCTGTATTCAGTGATGGGGCAAGAGGCAAAGGGCACAAACTGAAACACAGGAAGTTAATTTTAAACGTAAGGAAAAAATCCCAACACTATTTTAAGGGTAGTCAAACTGGCACAGGCTGCCCAGAAAGATTGTGGAGTCTCTAGCCTTGGAGATATTTGAAATCCATCTGAACACTGTCCTGGGCAACTCACACTAGTTGTATACACTTTGAGAGCAGTAAAGTTGGACCAGAAGATCTCCAGATATCCATTCCAACATCAGCTATTCTAATTTTGTCCTACGTTCACCTTCTAGATTAAAAAAAAGTCACTTTGGAAATAAAAATGCCATCCACTGAAGATTCCAGAGTGCTTTTCCCTTTAAAAATGTGGATCCCATTCTGCAACAGACTAATCCACACAAAGGCAATTTGGGTATTTATTGCGTCCAGTAGGGTGAATGAGAGTTAAGGAAAAATAGCAGTATTCATGGACATGTGATGCTACTGGGTAGAGACAATTATTGCCTAACACTGACATTTTGTAGCTCTGTTTTGCTGTAAAGTATCTTTGGAGAATGGCTACTAATGCAATTCATTGTTTTCTAATAATTCCAGAAAATACAAACCCATGAACTCATGATACATTAGGCCCACTCTTACAACAAAGTTATGATTTAGATTCTTTTCAGGACTCAGTTTCACAGGTTTGTAATTCAGATTTATGAATTTCAGACTTCACTGCATGAGAATAAAAATTAACACATGAAAACACTGTAAAGTTACTTAGAAGTACTACAGAAAGGTTTTATCACTATTGAACTAGACTATGAAGGAACTCTACTAGCACATCACAGTAGTTTCATTTAAGTATCTGTCCTCACTTGATTCAGTATTCAAATGCAGGAAGGGCAAATGCATCAAACCATCGATCTGGTCAGCCAGCCACTCTTTCATATGAAAGCCCTTGCCTAACCTGCAATCTTTTTATTAGCTTTAGTGACCCTCTCCTCCTCCTAGACTCCAAAAAGCTCTCTAACAAATCCCTGCAGCAACACTTGGAGAACAGGGCTAGACTGGAGTGCTTCCTTGACATGTTTTTATTTAGGAGCTACTTCATTATCCAAATCACTGCTCTTAAGTGAGCAAAATTGCTTTTTTCTTTTATTAAGCAAAACAATTCCTCAAGTATACTGAAAATAAAAACATTTACCATATGCTTCACAATCAACTAACTGCTCAGAAGAAAAATCCAGCCAATTAGCAATGGTAGTCATAGCAGGCATCTCTGCCCCTCAGCAGCAGTTCTCCTTTTGCAAGGCTTGTTCCTTCTACCCACACTGATAGCTGTGATCTACCCTGTAAAGAAGCATGCACTGGCAATTTAGTCATCTTGTTTGAACTGAACTGTTTCTGTAAGATGTGTGTAATAGGATTATTTTCTTCCTTCAAATTTGCACACAAGCTGTAATACTACACAGCTGGGTCAACACAGCCAAGAACATACTTTGACCCACTGATTATAAGAACAGCTGCCAAGTTCAGTGCATATGTATATAACTAACAATTTAACTGAAGCTGGCAAATTGTTATTTCAGCTTCACACTTTAGGTTAACATAATTGTGCCCCCAAATCCCAACTACTGAAAGCTCCTACTTTTTTCTATGCTAGACTGCAATTCTGCAATAATAGATCTACAAAACTCAATGTCAAAACTTTTCTAGCTGCAAATATGAAGTTCTCAATAATGCAAAAAAAGTTACACAGTTTAATAAAAGAATTTTCAAAGGCTCTACCAAAAGTCACGAACTTTTCCATCAATGCAAGAGTTTCAGTTAAGTGTCATAGAAGTTTACCTACACCTATAATGACCACTTTGGGGTGGGGTTGAGGGGAGAATAAAAAAAAACCAAAATAATTAAGTGGAGTATCTGCTCTAGCAATTGCTATGTTTTAGACTCTTGCGACTGCCAAACCTGCCTTTTACATGCTATGAACTCCTAACTGTTAGGTAGGTTTCATAATTTAGAATTAAACCATACATTACATTTCTATTTATGGATATTTGGTTATATGAACTCATGGGATAATGCAGACAGTAATACCTTCTATTGTGAGACTATTTCACATATAAATCCATCAAGCCCTTATGATCAACACACCTCATTTCTTAGAGCAACACAGGGAAAATATTAAGGCTTTTCTCAAAACGCAACTAGGTTTTAATTTCAGATGCATCCTGCTGTGCTGAAATGAAGCACATTCGAAAAAGTAGTCAAAACTACAGCAGCAAGTCAGAATCTGACCTTTTTGAACGAAACAAATTGAGTTACAGTAAAAAGCTGACATGATTATCAATACAAAACTAAGTTCTGGACAATTTCTAAAAAGTTAAGTCATTGCAGGAACTTTACAATGAACAGAACATGACAAGTACTTGTTTTGAATTCACCATTACACTAGAGATGAACTAGTTCATGAAGATGAGCAACTACCAGTTATCCAACTTGGAATTAAGTGGGATAACTCCAGAATGAGAAGTGCTACATAAAGCAACATGCAAACTCACAGAAATACAAGTATCAGTAAATACAACACACTGGCATCCAAGAATATCTTCAAATTTCTGTTTATAATCAGGTTGTATGAAGCTAGAGTGGCTGAACATTTTCCAACATAATTAGTTTCTTACTCAAAAAAGTAGATGCCTCAGTATTTGACAATAATAGTTTGATTTTGATGAACTTCCCCAAATCAGAGGGAGATCCTGCCTAGTTCCCTGCCAGCAGCTGTGGAACACAGCTTTCCAGCCACTCCAGCCAGCATGAAAGTTTGCATTCCTCCCATCTGCTGGTTAAGAAGCTCCAGATGAACATTTAGACTTCTAACCATACATAGCTGAGAATCTCAACCTGGGAGCTGGCCTTTTAGGGCATCATTACTTAGGGCTGCTTCTTATTATGTTTTGCAAGTCCCAATATAGTTCACTGCTCTTGTCCATAGGAGGGGGAAAGAAGAATTTTGATTCCTTTTGCTCTCCTGGCTTTACTCTCATATAGAACATTAACAGAATATCCTTTTCAAGGACAACATGAATTTAGCCCTTTGGTTTGAACTAGAAATATTTAAAATCCTTTAGTCAAATGGAAACTGAGTCTTAAACAAGCTTAGGACAATCAGGTAACAGGCAGAGAAGCTACATTTCAGGAAAGGCAAGTCACATTAAAGGCACGACAGACTCTTCTCCTAAACATACACTGATGCTGGCAGGAAAAGCTACAGATGAGTTAGCAATAACAAAACCAATTGAGATTGCTTTATAAGAGTTGTGCATAAATACAGCAGAAAAATCTTTCAGACAATACTAAGATGCAGTCAAAGAAAACTGACAAACATAAGACATGCTCACTGTTACGTAAGACCAGGTCATAAGCATTAAACTCATCCAGGGATAATCCAAGTCACAGAGGACAGATAACAGAGACAGAACAGAGTAACAAAAGCATTAAAACCATCAGAAAACACCGAGGTTGATCATAAATTCGAAGATTCAAGAGAAGGATACCTGTTTAGCACTACCTATCAGCTAGTTAATCCCTGAAGCAATGCACTATTGATGATACATTTTCTTTTATGACTATTTATGGATCTCAGTTTGCTCAGTGCTATGTAAGATAGACAGGAAATCACAAATTTGTTGAAAAAGTGCAAGAAAATAAAACCCCTTCCCTCCCTTTCCCAACATATCTGTGTTAGTCTACTACAGTTACAACTCTCACAGCCTTTTATCATCCAGGACTTGTTCACACTAGGAAAAAGGGGTAGATTCCAACTAATTAGGAAACATCTGAACTGGGGAATTGACTTTCAACCATCTGCCTGCCAACTTGTGTTAAAATGACAAGTTGCCCAATTTCCACTAGGAATTTACCTTATATTGAAATCACTGCATGAAAACTAAATGAGAAGGAAAAAGGCCATACAGGTGGCTGCCACTGTCTCCATTTGTCTTCACAGATTCTGCTGTTATTTTCATTATCATCAGTAGCAGAAGCCAACATAATCCCAATCCTAAGTTACTAATGACACTAAAAGTCACTATCTCTAACAGAAGCAGTTTCCAATTAGTGCATTTGAAGGGTCATCATCATCATAATCAATTAACTCTTCTGGGGGGAACATCCAGGAAAAATAAGTCTTACACCACCATTGATCCCAGCCTCCTTTAAAGCCTATTCCCCCTTATTAGTGCTGCAGAGTTCTGAATTTGATTCTGCTATATTCATCTTTTGCATGTAATTACGAGGGTGCACACAACTATGGCCCCTAAAGCAAAAAGAATGAAAAGCAGAAAAAATAGAAAAGTAAAAAAGTATTTGTATGTAGATTTTATGCCCTTTGCAGGAAAAAACCCTCAGCATGAATACTACATACCTTCAGGGTTGTGGGGTTTTTTTATCAACTCCTTTAAGAATATCACGATTTATAAAGAAAATCCAAATCATGTTAGATTTCAGCATAAACCATTCTGAAAAACAGATTTAACTTATAATCACAACTTTCTTGGTCACACCCCTGACATTGAAATTCTGTAAAGGTTTACAGCACTGTAGCTTATATCAATATATGCTCTGTTACTTTGTGCTCCGAAGATACACAACTATATAGATACTGATTCCTTTTTGAACATTAAAGCCTGTGTAAGACTATTACAGGAGAAATTGAGGTGTGCTGTATCTTGACACTGAGGTGTGGTAATGCACTTAACTCAGTACAGTGATGTTATTCAGAAAATAGCAAGTACATGGCTGCTACAATGTGCAGCTAATTAATACTGCTGGAATTAAGCTAAGAAAAAGCTACAGAACAGCCACACCAGGTGTACTGCATATCAAATTACAAAATAGTCAACACTCCTACCACCATGACTCACACCAATAAATCTCATGGTAAATAGATTTCCTACAAGAATATCCTAATTCTAAAACATTTCCTAACATGAGCACCATTATTGCTAGAGTCAAAATTGTAAATAGTCATGTTGATACAGTGAGAGCAAAATGCAATGCCTTAATGTCTCTAGCTAAAGAGAATTCTGAAGATGTCTTCCTTGTAGAGGAATCCAACTCATTAAAACAAATCCATCACATGTAAACACATAAGTCTGCTTAAGACAGCAGAGTCAGGTTAGCATTATATCTACCTCTGATTTTACATACATGTAAAGTTACCTGTTGGTTTACATCATTTTAATGAATTCATACAAGCATATTGTGAAACATCATTTATATTGCTTTCTTTGGATGATAAAATGTCTCACTTGCTAAGTATTTAAAAGTTTTTCATGCTCCAAACTAAGACTATTAGTCAGCTACAATGACTACTTTTAGTAGTTGTCAGCAAGTAAAACCTCAAATTATGTCCCACTCCAGGAAGAAAATAGTTGGTTTTGATCTAATTAATGTTAGATCTTAAACAAGCAGCAAATAATTGAAAATTAGTATCTCCACAGTACTCCTTTTTCAAATATTCACCTATCCCCTGACAGATACTCCTATTTGAGAAAGGGATACTTGACATCCTTACCCCGATACACATCCTAACCAGCATAATAAACTAAAACTGTCTTGAAGCTTGGAATGCTTCTGGAACGGATGGGCATACCTACCATCTTCTGCAGTTTCCCTATATTCTGTTGAAGAAATAAATGCCAAAAGTAAGCAGACTGATTCACTTTGAAGACTACCAATTTCTTTCAACCAATGGCAAAGTCAACAGCAAAGACAAGTACCATGGTTGGGCAGGCCATCTACAGGTCTCTGGATGTTCTCACCTTTTAAGTGTATCATGCAGACAGGTCTTTCTCAAGAAAAGGCTTTAGTAAAGCCTTTGACACCATTTCCCACTGCATCCTCCTGGAGAAACTGACTGCTTATGGCTTGGATGGGTCTACTTTTCACTGGGTAAAAAACTGGCTGGATGGCTGGGCCCAAAGAGTTGTGGTGAACAGAGTTAAATCCAGATGGCAGCTGGTCACAAGTGGTGTTCCCCAGGGCTCAGTATTGGGGCCAGTTCTGTTCAATATCTTTATCAATGATCTGGACGAGGGGATCGAGTGCACCCTCAGTAAGTTTGCAGATGACACCAAGTTGGGAGGGAGTGTTGATCTGCTGGAGGGCAGGCAGGCGCTACAGCGGGACCTGGACAGGCTGGATCGATGGGCCGAGGCCAATTGTATGAGGTTCAACAAGGCCAAGTGCCAGGTCCTGCACTTGGGTCACAACAACCCCAGGCAACGCTACAGGCTTGGGGGGGAGTGGCTGGAAAGCTGCCCGGCGGAAAAGGACCTGGGGGTGTTGGTTGACGGCCGGCTGAACATGAGCCAGCAGTGTGCCCAGGTGGCCAAGAAGGCCAACGGCATCCTGGCCTGTATCAGAAATAGTGTGGCCAGCAGGACTAGGGAGGTGATTGTCCCCCTGTACTCGGCCCTGGTGAGGCCGCACCTCGAGTACCATGTTCAGTTTTGGGCCCCTCACTACAAGAAAGACATTGAGGTGCTGGAGCGTGTCCAGAGACGGGCAACGAGGCTGGTGAAGGGTCTGGAACACAAGTCCTATGAGGAGCGGCTGAGGGAACTGGGGATGTTTAGCCTGGAGAAAAGGAGGCTGAGGGGAGACCTTATTGCTCTCTACAACTACCTGAAAGGAGGTTGTAGAGAGACAGGGGTTGGTCTCTTCTCCCTAGTAACAGACAACAAAACAAGAGGAAATGGCCTCAAGTTGCGCCAGGGGAGGTTTAGATTGGACATTCGTAAAAACTTCTTTACCGAAAGGGTTGTCAGGCATTGGAACAGGCTGCCCAGGGAGGTGGTGGAGTCCCCATCTCTGGGGGTATTCAAAAGGCGTTTAGATGAGGCCCTAAGGGATATGATTTAGTGGGGGACTTGGTAGTGATAGGTTAATGGTTGGACCCGATGATCTTGGAGGTCTCTTCCAACCAGAACAATTCTATGATTCTATGATTCTAAGTGCATCCTCTGTAAGTTTGCAGATGACACCAAGTTGGGAGGGAGTGTTGATCTGCTGGAGGGCAGGAAGGTGACACAGATTGATCTGGACAGGCTGGATCAATGGGCAGAGGCCAATTGTATGAGGTTCAACAAGGCCAAGTGCCAGGTCCTGCACTTGGGTCACAACAACCCCAGGCAACGCTACAGGCTTGGGGAAGAGTGGCTGGAAAGCTGCCCGGCGGAAAAGGACCTGGGGGTGTTGGTTGACGGCCTGCTGAATATGAGCCAGCAACGTGCCCAGGTGGCCAAGAAGGCCAATGGTATCCTGGCCTGTGTCATAAATAGTGTGACCAGCAGGACTAGGGAAGTGATTGTGCCCCTGTACTCAGCCCTGGTGAGTGGGGTGGGTGTTGGTCTCTTCTCCCAAGTAACAAGCAATAAGATAAGAGGAAACAGCCTCAAATTGCACTGGGAAGATTTAGATTGGATATTAGGAAACATTTCTTCACTGAAAGGGTTGTCAAGCATTGGAACAGGCTGCCCAGGGAAGTGGTAGAGTCACCATCCCTGGAGGTATTTAAAAGACGTGTAGATGTGGTGCTTAGGGACATGTTTAGTGGTGGACTTGGCAGTGTTAACCTAATAGTTGGACTTCATCTGAAAGGTCTCTTCCAACCTAAATGATCCTATGATTCTAAGAGTGTAGACATGTAAGTTCCAGGAAGGCAGCTAAGTTCAGCAGACTTGAATAGCGGCAAGAAAAGCATGTGCAGAGACTATCAGACTCACATTCACATGTGAAGTACCTTCTCATCCACTCCAATTCACACTACTCTTGTATAGTGGTGGCATCTTTATCAATGATCTGGATGAGGGGATCGAGTGCACCTCAGTAAGTTTCCAGATGACACCAAATTGGGAGGGAGTGTTGATCTGCTGGAGGGCAGGCAGGCGCTACAGCGGGACCTGGACAGGCTGGATCGATGGGCCGAGGCCAATTGTATGAGGTTCAACAAGGCCAAGTGCCGGGTCCTGCACTTGGGTCACAACAACCCCAGGCAACGCTACAGGCTTGGGGGGGAGTGGCTGGAAAGCTGCCCGGCGGAAAAGGACCTGGGGGTGTTGGTTGACAGCCGGCTGAATATGAGCCAGCAGTGTGCCCAGGTGGCCAAGAAGGCCAACGGCATCCTGGCCTGTATCAGAAATAGTGTGGCCAGCAGGACTAGGGAGGTGATTGTCCCCCTGTACTCGGCCCTGGTGAGGCCGCACCTCGAGTACCATGTTCAGTTTTGGGCCCCTCACTACAAGAAAGACATTGAGGTGCTGGAGCATGTCCAAAGAAGGGCAACGAGGCTGGTGAAGGGTCTGGAACACAAGTCCTATGAGGAGCAGCTGAGGGAACTGGGGATGTTTAGCCTGGAGAAAAGGAGGCTGAGGGGAGACCTTATTGCTCTCTACAACTACCTGAAAGGAGGTTGTAGAGAGATGGGGGTCAGACTCTTCTCCCAAGTAACAGACGACAGAACAAGAGGAAACGGCCTCAAGTTGCACCAGGGGAGGTTTAGATTGGACATTCATAAAAATTTCTTCACCGAAAGGGTTGTCAGGCATTGGAACAGGCTGCCCAGGGAGGTGGTGGAGTCCCCATCTCTGGGGGTATTCAAAAGGCGTTTAGATGAGGCCCTAAGGGATATGATTTAGTGGGGGACTTGGTAGTGATAGGTTAATGGTTGGACCCGATGATCTTGGAGGTCTCTTCCAACCAGAACAATTCTATGATTCTATGATTCTAAGTGCATCCTCTGTAAGTTTGCAGATGACACCAAGTTGGGAGGGAGTGTTGATCTGCTGGAGGGCAGGAAGGTGACACAGATTGATCTGGACAGGCTGGATCAATGGGCAGAGGCCAATTGTATGAGGTTCAACAAGGCCAAGTGCCAGGTCCTGCACTTGGGTCACAACAACCCCAGGCAACGCTACAGGCTTGGGGAAGAGTGGCTGGAAAGCTGCCCGGCGGAAAAGGACCTGGGGGTGTTGGTTGACGGCCGGCTGAACATGAGCCAGCAGTGTGCCCAGGTGGCCAAGAAGGCCAACGGCATCCTGGCCTGTATCAGAAATAGTGTGGCCAGCAGGACTAGGGAGGTGATTGTCCCCCTGTACTCGGCCCTGGTGAGGCCGCACCTCGAGTACCATGTTCAGTTTTGGGCCCCTCACTACAAGAAAGACATTGAGGTGCTGGAGCGTGTCCAGAGACGGGCAACGAGGCTGGTGAAGGGTCTGGAACACAAGTCCTATGAGGAGCGGCTGAGGGAACTGGGGATGTTTAGCCTGGAGAAAAGGAGGCTGAGGGGAGACCTTATTGCTCTCTACAACTACCTGAAAGGAGGTTGTAGAGAGACAGGGGTTGGTCTCTTCTCCCTAGTAACAGACAACAAAACAAGAGGAAATGGCCTCAAGTTGCGCCAGGGGAGGTTTAGATTGGACATTCGTAAAAACTTCTTTACCGAAAGGGTTGTCAGGCATTGGAACAGGCTGCCCAGGGAGGTGGTGGAGTCCCCATCTCTGGGGGTATTCAAAAGGCATTTAGATGAGGCCCTAAGGGATAGGATTTAGTCGGGGACTTGGTAGTGATAGGTTAATGGTTGGACCCGATGATCTCGGAGGTCTCTTCCAACCAGAATGATTCTATGATTCTATCACCAGTTCCTCTCAGTCCACGCATTACAAAGCAAGTTTAGCTGCTCAGATGGCATGTGCTGTGCTCTGCATAAACTACATTTCAGCATACTGTTCAGTTGGAACCAAACCTTTAAATCCTTCCTGCTTTTCAGGCAGATCTCTATCTAAAGCAACTCCTCTTTTAGGTTCCCAACACCGGATGCAGAATTTCACATTAATAGGCCGATTAAAAAATATGCACACACATCCATTTTCTACATCTTAGGAATACAACACTCAAGCTGAAGTGATATTGATACAAATATTTCTGCAGCGCTTCTGACAATTTAATCATGGAGTGACATACAGAGCTCCTGGCTCACCTGTCCGTATGCCTGTAATAAATACTTAAGTTATTGTATACAACTAAGCTTTCTATGTACAACTTCAACAGGCCAGGATTAGACACTAAGTATTTATACATGTTTACAAACCACAGAGCTATTACATACCATCTAATATTATAATCTGAAGCCTGAAAAGCAGTTGTTTCCATGAGCTAAAAGTATCTTACTCATCCAGCTCCATGAACAGCCTAGCCTTTAGGTCAAGCTATTTAACTGTTTGAATTAGCTTCCAAGACTTACATGTAACTGATACACTGTTCCTATCAAACCCTCCCCATAGAGGCTGTGCTTAAAGACATATTACTGCACTACAACTTTTCACCTATGGGACACCTTTTTGAAACATTCTGTGTGCTCCAATAACTGTATTTCTACACAGTTACATGTGGAAAAAGTCAGTACAATCAGAATCCAGTATAATTAAAGATCCCTTTCAGAAAACCTATTGTGAGAAAACTATTTTCCAACATTTACATTTTCTTTGTTGAGCAATGTATTACAGAAGAGACAAAGGTAAAAATGCAAATGTATGGGGTTTATGTAGCAAGGTTTCAGTAGCCAGGGGGGCTGCAGGGGTGGCTTCTGTGAGCAGACACCAGAGGCTGCCCCCATGTTAGACAGAGCCAGTTCCAGTCAGTTCCAAAATGGACACGGCACTGGCCAAAGTGGAGCCCATCAGCAACACTGCTGGCACCTCTGTGATAACGTATTTAAGAAAAGGTAAAAAGCCCTGTGCAGCAGCTGTGAGAGGAATGACAAAGTGAGAGAAACAACCCTGCAGACACCAAGGTCTGTGAACAAGGATGGGGAGGAGATGCTCCAGGCACTGTGAAGAGAGATTCCCCCACAGCTTGTGGAAGACTACAACAAAGCAGGTTGTCCCCCTGAAGCCCATGGAGGACCATGTCAGAACATAAATCCACACTGCAGCCCATGAAGGACCCCACACCACAGCAGGTAGATGTACCCTGAAGGAAGCTGCAGCTCATGGAGAGCCCACATTCTACCTCAGGAGACAAGAGTCAGGAGTGAAGTTGAGCCTGGGAAGATGGGAGGTCTGGGGGAAAATGTTTTTAGTTTTGTTTCATTTCTCACTATCTTACTCCATTATTAATCAGCAATAAACTAGTTTTCCCCAAGTCAAGTCTGTTTTGCCCATGACACTAATTGGCAAGTGATCTCCCTGTCCTTATCTTGCCAAGGAGTGAAAGAGCAGCTTGGTGGGCATCTGGCAGTCAGACAAGGTTAACCAACTATAGCAAAGCACGAAGTCAGTCCATTAAACATAATCTCAAAGATCTGACAATAGAACTAGGGTTTTCCTGCTCCTGTTTTATCAGGGACACATCCATTAACATGTCTGGATGACCATAAAGGGATACACACCTGCATGGATGTCAACTCCACAGGAGGACTGTTTGATTATGCTTGTGCACTGAATGTAGTCACAGCTATGTTCTACCAAAGATACAAACCTTAGAAGCCTTCTTGGCCTCATTCTAAAGAAAGCTGTTCCAAATGAGAAAATTGCTTTCAAGCACATTTCAGTTGAGTTCTTCCCCTTTGGGGGGATATTTAATGTCCTATATTTATTATCTAGGGTGACAAACAACATTTATAGAGAGAACATGGAAAAAATTGGTTTATGCAAACCATAATATATGTGTTTCATACAGATTTTAATTTCATGTTCACCACAATCATTCAATACTGCCAGTTTTAGAAATCAGGTAAGCTTCATATTCAATTTAAGATGTTTTTTCTCTTTAGAAAGTGCCAGGTTTCTAACCCTTCCTTTTCTTTCTTCACCCTCAGTGTTGGGGGAACTCAGATACTATTCCATCCCACAAGTAGTTGTGGCTTTGACAAGTCAGTACAGTTCACGTATCAAATAAAACTGCTATTTAACATAAGGAACCGGTTTAACAGCATGTAAATGGTTTTAGGTTGTCCTTCAGGTAAAAGCTAAGCACTTGAGATTAATTCAGAAACACAGCATGGTTAAGGGACAGAAGTCTAATTTGCCACAAGTTTCAGTAGCACCCAAACTACCCAATTATAAAAGTCTTAGCACCAGATAACTCATATGACTGACCGTGCATCCAGTTTTGGCTATAAAAGGTCAATTGTTAATACTGCTTGAAAGAATCGTAACAGTTCTATTACTGTATGTGAATTCTTCTCACTATTAAAATAATTTCATGGCTTGTCTTAAGAACACTGCATTGAAAAGGGCTGTGCAGAAAAATATCATTAGAAATACCCAAAGCAAAATAAACTGGTTCTCAGAGGTCATGCATTCAGGGACCAGATGCAATCTGATGGTGTCAATAAAACTAACTGGTCTAGCAACAGTACAGCATAAATTGTTTAAGTGCTTCTAGTCCTGTGTTAGCTTGTGCAAAGCTAGGTCAGTTCTGAGTGTATCTGAATGCTACCATAAGGTTAGAAGATGCTTATTACTACCAATCTCAAAAGCATGTGTATTTTCACTAAATCATCTCAATTCAATAAATCATTATTCATGTTTTTATACCTTCTCAGTAAACCATTATACTGCATGTAAAATTTTCTCTCAATCCATCCCTTTTCACAAAATATGAATAGATCAGAACAAAACCCTGAATGCAAGCCAGTTCCCACCATTTCTGATGTTAGCTCAGGTCTTTTCAGGGGAATAGTTTAATAGAAGCTGGAGAATATCAGTTTACTTCAGCACACAGTATCTTCTGTCCTGGAATCTGTGTATTCATTAGCACTCCACCTTTGCAACATATTACATAGCTACTTAAAGTAACCCGAATCCAACAATTCACAATGCATTCAAAGCAGCAAATTATTTTCAGCCTCAGCATTCCAATACACCCGTTCTCATTTAATAGGAGCCTGCAAAATATTATTTCTGTCCTATCTTTTAAAGTGAAATAACCATAGGAAATGACAGCAGTTACAACTACCCTAATTTAAAACAGCAAGTGTGAAATTTTAGGGGAGACCAAAAATGAGAGCAACAGCTATGTTAAAGCTTAAGTTCTAAAAATAATACATTTAAAAAAACATGAGTTACTGAGTACTGTTTAAAATACTAAGCATTACAATCCAGTCTGTACACATTAATGGACATTATTGGTGCTCCTAGTCACTGATACCCTTAAGCTTCAGCCATTTGTATATTTCTACATTTCTCATCAAAAATCCTAATCAATTTTACATGATGTTTACATCACTTTAAAACATTGGTAGGATGCCAAGTATATTTATTTTAGATAAAACCATTTCTATTAGGCCTTCAAAAAAGTTCCCCCCCACACCCTTTAGTTCTCAATTGTAAACCAGCTTTTTTTAGGGCATGCCTTAGTTCATGAGTCAAGATACCCTCCTATCATCCTAGGAAATGTCTAATAGTTCCAGGTAGCAGCTCAATGTTTTGTCTAATTTTAGATCTACTTCTAAGGCCCCAAAGTCTCCCTTACACACTGTGAAGTAAGGCTAAGCACAGAGCACTAAATGTAATGGCATTAGAGTAAATACTAAGGTGTTTAAAGTAACAGAGTCCTTTGTGGGATTTTAATGGCTTTAGGTCCAAAATTCTGTGGTGAAGGTGGAACTGAGCTCTATATTCTTCTACAGGATTATTCTTATAATCTTATCTGACTTGATCTTACAGGATCCTTGAACAGGCAGTTTAGGGTAGTTGGTTAACATGCATTCCTTACTCCATCAGAAAAACTGAGCATTACAGTCATATGCATTTGTTCGTAATCATCTATAAAGTTTTTATAAACAAAACTACTAAATTCTAGATAAATCAGTGTACATGTACATGGCATATTCTATTTCCTTTTTATTCTGATTTAGTGTCTTGGCCAAATTTTTCACTGAACACACACAAGCATTAATCCTGAAATATGTAAACCACGATCTATAGTGCAAAAACCCCCTATACTAAAAGGCATGGTGACATTAGGGAAGAGCAAGAACTTAGAACTTCAGTGCCTGTGCATAGCCTGCACATGGCCAATGCACATTACATAAAATGTATGTGTACATATATCATACGTATGAATCACTGATGTTGGTATATCTAACAATGTGGCTGAGATGCCAAGACATTACTACTTAGTTTGTCTGCCCATACTTCAAAGCAACTGGTAATAGGCCCCTGCCAGAACAGGATTTGTATATTTTTGAACACAGCATAAAGAAAAAATATCTTCTGGGCAAAGGCAAAATAAACAATCTGATTATTAGGATACTGCAGAAAAGCATTTACCATTAATTTAACAAGATGTGATTATATTCAGTGTACAGCAAATGAACTATAAAATACAATTATATGGCACAGGTTCAGTCTATTTTAACTTCTCAGCAATACTGCAAGGATTGACTATTTCAGTAAAATACTCATTTCAGTTATTTCAAGAGCCTGAGCTAGCAAGGTAAGCTAGCTCAAATGGGATCTCATTTTAGTGGAGATTGGTTACAGTTTTCTTGTTGCAGAGAATTGAGGTGTATATTGAAGGAATACACATCTCTTCCCCAAATCCTTGAAATCTAGTATACGCAGCAGCATTTCTTTTTCACCAAGTTTTGGCAACACCTTGTGTCACATTTGAATCATTTTCCACATCACTTATAGCTCAGGATAAACTCATCAACTTTCACATGGGAAAACTGAAAGAACTACTACACCATTCATCAACACCACCATTCATTCACTGCTCCTCCCAAATACACTTTTACCTAACCACTCCAATAGAGCAATGTGATCCAATAATTGAGAAATATTTTGAGAATCCCTAGACAGATCATTTTCTGACCAATACTGGCAGGCTTCCTCATGGTTTTATCTCAAGTAGGACACAGCACTTGCATGGACTACTAAAGCAGATTTCTTCTTCTAGATTCCAGGTTACGTCTACATCTTCATGATGCATCTAAGCTTTCATCTATAGAGTGGATAGTGATATTAATATTTGTACATGATTTCTAATATTCCATAAACTAATCTTGAGGATCAATTCCTTGACATCTAAATGCTGTTTTGATGCTTACACCACTACAGCATCACTAGTGCCAAATGCAAACAGGATTTTATGAAAGGACCTCTTGAAGCACTAGAACTCTAGGTCTACATAAATATTATTCACATACTTTTGTGAAGTATTTGGTGTGTTTCACAGACTTTTTGGCAAGAGCTGCAAGCCTCTGCTTCCCCATGTCTGTTGCCATGAAACACAGGGCCCAGTTTTCAAGCTTTAATAGCACAGTTGTAAGCACTACCTTCATACAAAAACAGCTTGGCACATTTTGTATGCCATACCAGTCAGACTTGCAAGCAACCACATTTCTACAGGAATAGAACATGTGTTCAATATCCAAATAAGTATACACAAAATGTGTATGTAAAAAACACTTTCTGATTTTAAGTCTAACAAGCACAAGAAATTAAAATTTTATAAAATTTGGCTTCATCTTAGCTGAGGTAATGTATTTATGTGATAGCTTTGAAGCATTTGTGATTATGTCAATTGATCCTTCAACACTCTGTCTAAAGATTAATCTTCCCCTCCTGACATTATCCTTTCTCCTAACTAGTAATAGTACAAATTACTTAAATACTGTATATTGTTCAAGCAAGGCATTTAATAGAAGCACTATATCTGATAGCTGGCTACTCCAACAGCTAAAATCCAGTAAATATGAAGAACTACCAGATAAAGTAGTTATTTTGTTCACTAATTTCTATACATCTATTAGTATCTCCTCTCAAACAATATAGCTACCACAACTAAACTGAGATCACCAATTAGCTGTTTTTAGCTTGGTTACTCAAAGACTTGCCAGTATTTCTTTTTAGTGAGTATTCTGGTTCATTAATTTTAAATACTTGACATTATAAACTGACTTTAATCTCTGATACATCAGCTTATATGTGTAAAGATAGAAATATGAGTAATAATAAATGTGAGGGTCTACACAAGCAAGAAAACATGGAAATCTAAAAAGCCTAACTTCTTACCAGAACTATGATTACCTAGTGATATGCTCTGAAGTCTGAATTCTCTCTTTTTATTAGCCAAAATTGATAAGTATCTCTCAAGAACACCAATTACATCATTTGCTGGTTACATAAACTATCTTGGTTTATTTTTTCCTAAAAAGACAGTTTCTTCAGTTTGTTACTATATTTATTATGCAAAGATATAAATTGCTAACTTAATACAATACAAGGAATACTTTTGGAGAGAAAGATCCAAGTGTACTATTGAATGCAAATCTAAGGTTTAAGCGTAATCCAAGTTTCATAAATTTGTAAGTAAGTACGGAAATACAAAATGTAACAATTGCTAAGGAAACTATTTTAAAAAGTATCCATGGGGCATTGATCCCATTGATCATACCACATTGGCATACCACATTACTGACCCTGCACCTCATCCAAAGTACTGCACACCCTTCATCAACACTTAGTTCAGGCTAGCTCTTCTCTAGCATGATCCTGTGAAGTATTTCCACCCTAAGTACGGTGTGAATAACTGGTCCATGGCATCATGCATTTTATTCTACAGATCCATTTTGTCTAGCTGTTAATGGAAACACAGCCAAAGCCCCTCTATAAATTATTTTATGTACCATCAATAGAGGGATCTTAAATTTGTATTCACATTCACTAGAGCTACAAAGAAACATTGTTGGTCTTAGTATTTACTTTACAGATGAAAGGAAGAGCTGCCTCAACATTCTTTTCTAATGGAGTCTGTCAACAAGGTTTTAATAAAGATGTGCCCACACTTCCTGCATCTCATTCCATGACTGGAGTACTATGCTTCTCTGTGTTCTTCTAGATCTAAAGAAAAAGCAGGCCCTTTTTGTGCTCAGTTATCCCATTTAACTAAATACACATTAATGGCAGAATATTTGTGCCTTTTAAATGCAGTCATATGCTACTACCAATAGAATTAATTCATCATGCCCAGCATTAAGTATTAAAGATGGAAAGGCAAGACCATACTAAAGAGGAACAGTAAGGACAAGACAAATGAGAAATTGACACAACTGATCAAAAATGGATACAGACACATTCAACGAGTTCCATTTAAAAGATGTATTTAAAGTAAAAAGTTATTAGCAAGGAAATTAGTGGCTTACACATGAATCCTTAAAAGAGAAAGTTCAATTGAAGACCAAATCAAACCTGGAAAATAGTTACTCTGATTTGCAGGAACTTCCGTAACCTTTTTCTTAAAACTGTAATATTGAATTTCTTTTAATGTGAAAACCCAGAAGAAAGTTATCTTGCACTGAAATACTGAGACAAACTGGAATACTTCAGCATCTGTAAATCACTGAAGTATTCCAGGATCAGGACTTCAGGTAAGTCTAACACGCAAGTCTAAGCGTTAATTTGAACACATATACTAAAGACCTGTATTCATAAGTTTGGTAATGGAACTAAGCTCCTGAATCAGTCTCATTTTCAAGGTGCTGAGTTGGATGACCACCTCAAGTATCTCATCTGATTCCTCAAAGACAAAAAATCTTCACTGAAAACTGAGCTATTCTAAGCTGATAGCCTCTTCTATATTCAGATTTAGGCATACCAATCAAGTGAGCATTTGAACTGCATTGCAGTTTAACTCATACTTCTGTGGATAGAAGCTTTGGATAAATTCTCTCATAGGATGTAGCACCTCAACATAGAACTTGCATGTCCACAATATGTCTGGGAGTTCAGCTTCAGCAGGGAAGTCTGGGAACTCATTTAAGGTATTTATAATCCTATAAAGGACATACATGTTTTAAAAAAAATCAATCTAAAGCAACCAGCATGCTGAGAAGAAAGCTGCCCAGAAGCAGCCAACTGTGAGAAGAGTTGCACTTTATGCCCAGAAAAGGATGAATTTTAGCTATCTTTGAACAGAATCAGAATTTTAGGAAATTTACTTCCCCCCTCCAAAATGAGTAGGTATGCTCAGTATAAGTTATTTCTCCAGAATC
The DNA here is from genome assembly GCA_009819775.1 of Phoenicopterus ruber ruber. Classification (NCBI taxonomy): domain Eukaryota; kingdom Metazoa; phylum Chordata; class Aves; order Phoenicopteriformes; family Phoenicopteridae; genus Phoenicopterus; species Phoenicopterus ruber. The sequence continues at coordinate 36,326,733 of CM020218.1, read as the reverse complement.
TTTTAATATATATATGCATAGCCAGCATAAGTACATAGCATAATGAGAATGCTCATAGCATTACATTTAAAGGAAGGTGGCATTTTAATTCCAAAGATAAAGCTTTGCTATGCCAGACATCTAAAGAAAACTCATTGTAGTACAATTAAGATCTGATCAGCAGCTTGCATTTATGTGGGAGACTCGTTTCAAAAAATAGGTATTTTACAAGGCTATAGTCACTTTACAGTATGTGCCATAGGAAGTGAACGAAGGCTATATACATGAAGCTATCCCAAGAACGTGATCCTTGTGAACTGGCAGAGACGGGAAGTAAAAATTCCATCCTATTATTTCTTTACAGGCCCAGAAACAAGTGCCTGAAGGAGTACAGGCAAGAAAAGTAGCTTAACAAAGCTCGCTAGAATGAAAGGAGATGGTTGACTGATGAAGAGCTTGCATTCTCACTCTGAGGGGCAGGTTCAAAAAAATTTAGTCAAGACAATCACCCAAGAAAGTACTTTGTGGAATCCCAGCCATACAGGAACAGTCCATGAACTAAAGAAGCTGTATGTAGAAACACACAGAAGAGGGCTATGAAACAATCACTATTTTTATGGAGTCTTTTGTTAACAAGGAGAGGTATGTCAAGCTCTTTGCCTAAGCTCACCTACAATCTATCAGTCTTCTGAGCTTTCCCAGAAGTAACTTCCAATGAACCTTGCCCCCTTGCCAAGAAAAACATCTGAAGAGAAATACAATTATAAAATCAAGTGCATTAACTTTTCTACACAGTATTGGTGCTTTTGTTTATTTTTCTCCCCTTTGTTCTTCTAAAGAATTCATCTTCACCCTTACCACATCCACCCTGGGGAATCAGTTTTCAAGTTCATACGTAGCTTTGCTTACTGTTTATTTAAGATCAGGTTCTCCATTTTGCAGAGTGCCAAAGGCACTTGGTCCTCAGAAAAAGTTGTACATTCCTCTAAAAAGAGTATCAAGGATTTATTTAAAGAAAATACTTTTCTTTCACATAAATATGCAGTTCAAAGTTACTTAACCTCAAGAAATTCCCTCCAAGTACTGCTTTTCTGAACTGTAAATCATTGATAACTTTTCTTAATTTAGTACAAAAAAAATAGAAAAGCTAAGTTACTTGCTCAGTCCTTTTGCTATCTGAATGCCTCCAATATATATCCATATACCAGGGAAACTGAAATACTCAAAAGTCCTACAGAAAACTGAAAAAACCAGACTTCTTACAATTAAAGATGTCTGAAGGCAAGGAATTGAACATTCAGGTTTTACTGTCTAACTCAGTTAGACAACCTAATTCTTAGATATTAGTTATTTGATAGCCTGTGTATCTCAACTCTTCCTACCTTTAGTACCATTATGAGAAGTTCTTCTTTTCCTGTAGAGAACCCACAAATCAAAATACGTAAAAAGCACAAAATATTTGAACATGAGGAAATGGATAGGCAGCAAAAGTAAAGCAACATAACAAAAAGGTGTGATCAGAGCACTAGCCTGGAAATGAATGGAATTGTCTGTGTTCAGTAGTTCAGCTGTGAACACATTATTTGTAGATTGCATGACTATATTTTAGAGAATACTTTAGTTCGTTTGGAAGCCTTTAGAAGAAAGTATGGCATCTGGAACTGGAAATCTATTGTAGTGATTGGTGAGCTTCTGATATAAAAGGTGTTTCGAACAATAACACAAGGTATAACCTGCAGCCACTGAACTTCAGAGATGCCAGTGCTGTGGCAAGAATATGGAGTCGTTAGTTCAGAGAATTATGGATGCAAGCAGTTAAGCAATTTATTCCTGCATATCATATATCCACAAAACACACTAGGTTAATAGTAGGCTTATTAGATTTTATTAGATTATTCTACATCTTGGTTCTACAGCCTCAGTACTGCAGGTTTTGTTGTTTATACAAAGAATACTTCATTTCCTCATCTTTGCTCAGCTGTTCTATAAACCCTTCACTAATCAGAGCCTCTACTGAGGGAACTGTAGGATGCAAACCTAGATGAACATAGAAGATGCAATCATAGCAAAAGTTAGCAAAGATCAGAACTCCAATTTGTCCCTATCATTTCAGAACATGCTGTCAGTTTCTGTATTATACCTATGTTCACTACCCACAGCCCCATGCTGTGGCACATGTGGACTGATTCAACATAATTAACCATCTATCACATTTTATTTTTTTATGAACACTTACATTAAGTACAATTGTTATTGCTTTCCAGTATTGCAACAACAAAACTATCAGAAAAAGAAATGCCAGCCTCAGTTTAAAAGTACTGTATTTATTCAAATGCACCACACTTATCTGTGCTGATAGATGGATGCTACAGACCAAAGACCAAAAATGACATTCACAGAGAAAAAAACACCCTGTAGCACTCCTGGTCAAATAAATTTCTGTGGATCTTTAGCTTCAGCTCATTGAATTGTCATTTAAATTGTCCTGGAACGAACAAAAGTATTCAACATGCTAATACCTGCTTGCTCATTGTAACTCAACAACAATACTATGATAGTTCTCATGCCCCTACTCAACGTTACCATTGTGCATATTTAAAGCAGTCCACTTCCATTTGCATTACTGCAATCCACTGCATAATCGTGATGATTCAGCTCAGCCATTAGTCCACAGTTTACAGTCCCCCTTTGCCATTCCTTAAATACACTCATACAGATCAGCAATAAGATATGCCTTTTTACACTAGCAGCAGTTTCTTTTTGATTCTGCTTACACATTTAAGTGCCACTGGTCTCACAGCAATACACAAAACAAAGTTATAGAAGCAGCAGAAACAAGAGACTTCTGTGATTAGCCAGTTCTTCCAGCCCTACTTTAAATCAAGATAAAACAGTCAATGGAGAACAGTTAGCAATAGGTGTAATTTAGCCATTTAAAAAACCCCACAGTTCACATAACAGAAGTGCTTCCTTGAAATACACCATTTCACCTCATGTATCAATACTATGTCAATCCCTGTAATTCTTCTATTTTGAATGAAGCATTCAATTGTAATGAATATATCAATACCTTGAAATGAGAACACTCCAACACAGAAATGTTAGTCTGCTTGCCAGATACCATATGGGTTATAATACAGCATATGCTTGTACCCCTCCAATGCTGCCCTTTCCTCTAATCTGCATGGTAGCCTTTACTACCACATAAGATATTTAAAACATGTGTGTTGCATTCATGCACAATGAAGAAGCATAATCAAATCTGTTACTTGTTGGGAAGCATCAAACCTTTACCTCCTTGCAAGTCTGACTGGATGGTTGCTGAGCTCACTGCTCCCACCTTACTCTTCAGCTGGGCTCAGTTATTTCCCAGGGGACACATTCAGAAAACTGACAGTTACAAGAACAGTAGCAGGTTAGCAAGAGCTGGTTTGGGGGAAGGGAAATTCCAAACCAAGAAAAGCTTCTCAAAAAAGGTTAATAGCTTTCCAAGCTTACATACAGACTAAACAAGGACAAGCCTAATAAAATGAATTACCTTCATAATAGCAAACTTTGTGTTTATATTCTGAAAATACTAGATGCTCTATCTGCTTAAAACAATATTTAATGGTCAAGTGGTTTCCAGTTTTAAGGCATGTTAGCATGATCAGCCTTAAATTGAAACAGATGGGAATGACAGATATGTTAAGGTTATTAAAGACCTCTAGAGGATAGAGTTAAATAAGGTTACCTAATCCATCTTAGAAGGGTATTATGAATTACATCACTTAAACAAGAATAGCATTCTTGCATCTATTTTAGATTTTACAAGACTAAGTAAAATTAACACAATGTAACCAATGGCATGCACATAACATTATCTACTAGTCTCAGTTTTTGAGAGAAACGACCAGGATGTGTTTCCTGATGTTAACAGGCATTCATACAGATCTTTTAATAATAAAGATGACCATTCTCCTGATGTTGCAGTACATACTGAATGCTCACCAATAAGCACTACATATCAGCATATTATAAATCAGCATATTGTATCTATTTAGAGAGAATGAGAATTCTGCCACTAGAAATGTTAAGTATTCTGGTGTAGAGTTCTCAGAGGTTCCTCTAAACTAAACCCCCAAAAACCCAAGACCTTCAAGCTTGCAACACATCACCATTGGACACCTGTGCAAAGCATAATCCAAATTTAAATTAATAATCCTTTCATACATGCAACAGTTATTAGCACACCTTTTAAGGGCTCATTCTTGCCACAGTGGCTGTGATAAAAACATCTATGATAGCCATTAGTTGAGGGACATGGAGTAGGAACCAGGACTCAAGCCTCCACTCCTATACTGATACCCTGTTTCCTGCCTGTGAAACATTTTTCAGCTCAGTGAAGAGTTCTCAACAAGGAGCCAGACCAGCTTATAGCCTGCTAGAGCATGGAATCACAAATGAAGTGGAAAACATAGTTAAGATCCTCCTCACATTAGAGGAAGAAAAACCTCAACCCACATGCACTAGGTAAATTCTTAGCACCCAGCTACCTTTCAAAGGCATCTTTATGCACCTTTCCCTACGGAAGACAACTGGATGTTCAGAAACTCAACCAGGTAGTAGTGTTGAACATACTTTCAGAGTAGAAGTGCCAGAACCAGCTTCCAGGCAGAGAAACAATTTATGAATCCTATTTGGGTTTTGGTGTGAATTGGTGCTAATGTGCTGAGCTTTGTCAAAGCTACAGTGCTTTCTCAGTATGTACAAAAGCCCTACGATAACCTTTTTTAACCCTTCCTCCCTCCACTTTATAATCCCCAGACTAACAAATCCCAGTTCCCAAGGTTAACTGAAGATCAAGTAATAGCTGAGCTCTGGCTCCCAGAATCACTTTTCTGAATTTAGATGCTTACACTCAAATAAAATCTGTTTTGCAATCAGCTTGGAAATTACTTTCAAGGATTCCCAACATCAGGGTGAAAGGTATATGGACAATTTAATCTAGTGAGAGCAGCAACATGTAAAGTTCTGTGCTTGTAAACATCAGTTTTGAAAGTAAGACTGAGGTTCTTCAAAATTCTCCAACATCTCAATTTTTGAAAGTAAATGACAACATCTATCTTTAATGTACAATTTACAAATAACTTCAACATCTTTACTACATTTGCTGTACTGGAAAACACAAAGTGACCAGGGATCAATTTGTTTACTTCCTTGCCTTTTTCAGATTAAGCAAAGCATTCTACTCAACTACAAGTTACATTTGACTATTTAAAGGCATCTACAAATTGAAGTTTTCATTGTGCATTTCCATATAACAAAGCTGTGTTAGGTCAACCATCACCAATTTAAAACTTTGGCTACATTTGCCCAACTGCAGGGCACTGACAATAGCTGGACACATTCTAATCATGCAGCAGGATTAAAAGTAACTGAACTGAAATCTAACAGCAGTACAATTCACTAAAACTAAATTCAATCAGCACCCAGAGGGAAGGGGGATTAGAATTAGCATTCTAAATCTGTGTTTGGTAGATTACATATACACTTTCTTTTCTGCAGTAGAGAAAGCTGGCTGCAGTGCAGAATATGAAGTGGAATCTTCCCCAGTGATGAAACACAATGCCAAAGCAAGTACATTAAGTTAAAATGCATATCTCAGATAACATCAGCATCTATAGAATCAGAAGAAAATGTTAGACTCACAGGTTCATTAGAGAGATCAAACATCAAAAGACGACCTTTATCTATACAAGCCCTACCATAAGCTTTAATATAGAAAGAGCTAGTATATTCATCTCAGTACATAGCTACTTTCCATTATTCTAGTTGAAAAGGTTTTTCAAGTTGCTTCACATATACTAGAGGTTTTGGCACTGGTATTCTCCAGGCATGACAGTTGCAAATACCCTAAGGTGACTAATAAGTGACTTCTGACAAGCTATGCCAGTCTTCCTCATGAAGTTCCCTTAAACAAGAACAGTGTCTTTCCTGAAACCTGCCTTGTACAAAAGGAATCTAAGAAGTTCCACAGAAAGCTATTTTTTTAGAGCAATAGCTTGGGAGAACAGCATGAAGGAACGAAGAGGAGCCTGTAATCATAAGATTCTGGAACAATACAGGAAATGTCTCTCAAGTCACAACAAATGCACAGCAGAAACAAGGAAGACTAGGTGTCACAATTCAATTTTCTTGGATTACTAAATCAAAATCTCCACATTAAAAACCAAGATCAGCTATTTCTCTTTGCCAAATAAGTCAAGTTAATAATTGGGGTGCAATAACCCAGAAAGTCTTTACACCACTTTACAGTGCACTTTGGTTCATGTTTTCAGTGTAGCCATAAAACTAGAAACTCCTTTTTAAGATAGAAACCATGAGTGTCAAGTATCTCATGACTCTAGAAGCTTTGGCCTCTTAAAAAAATAATTGCTTCCAGTTAAAGCAAGATTTATCATAAGTTAGCAGGTTGCTGAGTTGAAATAAGCATTGATAAAGTAAATGTGACAAATATTTAACAGAGTAAAAATGAGGTAATTTTCCCCATTCCATTGTTTTTGTGGGCTCTACTCTTTTTACATTTAAAAATGTTACATGCTACTTGAAGGGCACTTGAAAAATATAAGCTAGTGTGTTAACAGGCTAAAAGCTACTGGCACCAACATGCTGCTGCTATCTGAAGCATCAGTCCTACAGCAGACTCAATTCTGCATAGGAACTAGCCCTGTTTGCAGACCTGGAGCACTACCAGAGCTAGAAGGAAAAGAGGCAGTTGAGCTTCAAGAAAGTATAGACAGATTTATCTGCACTACATTTGCAGCAGAAAATTAGCTGCCTTTCTCTGCTGTAGCCTTCTCTTGCAAGCTCAGTCCCACAAACACATTTGTTCTCCAATACCCTTAGGCTACTAAATACTGAGTAGTGTAGTTCAACAGCAAGCTCTTTAAACAATTCTCACTTATTTTAATAGCACCTAGCATTAAAAAATTAAATAGCTACCAGAACTAGCACCCTACCAGTAAATAGTGTTTCTGTACATTATCCATAGGACTTGGCCTCAAAGTACACAATATACAGAGCAGCCAGATTTCAACACTGCTGCAACGCAAAGCCTTGAGCAGAGGTCTGTTTTAGTATCCTACATGCAAAAGTGAAAAATGTCAGAAAAAACAGCAGCTACTTCAATGAATGAAGAAAAAGTACAAGTTTGAGATTAAAGAAAAAAACTTGAGGTGCTCACATCCTCAGAGAGTTGCCCTTTTCTCCAATCAGAGATTCTCACTAGCACATTCAAGTACAACATGGGCCTATGCAAGGCTACTCTGTAGAAAGCAAAGTTGACCAAGACTTTAATCTCCATTAAAAAAGCTTAAGAGCACAACATCCATTTATTTAATCTAATATGCCAGGGTTTTACAAAGTCACAATAAAGAGGGCTTTCAGAGTCTACCAGCCAATTTGGAAGGCTGCTAGGGAATTATTACAGCATTAAATATATTTGAGTTTATATTGGCAATAACACACTGGTTTGAATAACATTATTGTGCAAGCTCCCAGTTGTTCATGATATCCCACCATTTACTATTAGTCACAGCTGAGTATTGTAAGGCACAAGGCAAGCAGTTGTCTAGGGCTGAAAAAGCACCAATATCATCACTGCCTACTTCAAATTTAAGAGCCCCTTGGAAGGACTTGCAAGCTGCTGTTTGAGGAAAAAGAGAAAAAAGTCTGGAAGAGAAAGTTACACAAGAATAAAACTCTGTCCTGCTTCATGAGCATCTTTACCTCTCCATTCACCTGTCAGAAGCCCCAGACCTGCCACTTGTTCTCCTCCCAGCTTTGCTTCTGATACATCACTTTTCCCTTATCACTAAGAAGCTTTAGGGTCACTCTAGATAAAAATGCCCTGGAGTTAACAATGAGTGTAATTGCATAGGAAGTAACTACAGGAACAGCAGATAAGACTACTTGCAGAGCTTTGTCCCAGTTAAGAACACCTTGGTAGTAAGTCAGCTGAGGCTTGTGGCCAGTTGTGTTGAAATACCATTTTATACTACAAAAGACACTTGGCATTTTTTTCACCCCGAACTGTATTTCCTGACTTAAGAGCAGGAACATTGTTCCATCTCTTCTCTCCCCAACAATGTCTTAAATGGGAAGTTCCTGGGATACAAGCGATGTTCAAGAGAAGGGATTAATGAAAGCAGTATATTAGAAAGAATTATTTGTAATATTTAGTTACATTATTAAACAGAAGTAGACTACTTGAGGCTACCAGGACTGCAACATCTGCTTTTGTCTCCATCTTTACCTGTCAGCAGATACTATGGCAGATTCCAAGACTTAACAGTAACCGCTTATCCTATCATATCTAATTTGGAATTATTTTACCATTGTAGTTTTAATTCTTGCTGTTTCCAACCCTCACTGTGGACTGTACCAAGATAACTAACTTCAAGACTGTACCCCCAAGAAGTGCAAAGCAGGCACCTAACACTTTGTTACAGCACTATGACTGAATCAGTATTCCCAGCAAAGAGTTAGAGAATCTTCAGTTAAGCCACATGCACCTAGAAACATCTAAAAATACCTACTCTAAGTGCTACTACAGAGGCTTTTCACTTGTCAGTTGGTGTTTGAAAGGTCATTTTTACATTTCTTGCAGTAGATGTGGTCGCAACTATAATTTAGCTTGACACCTAGTTGGTATTTGATTGGCTTGACATTTTTTACACATACACTACACTTCAAAATCTGCACTGAAAACAATTCACGGTCTCCTCAAAAATGAAAATATTAAAGATACAAGATTTTCTCCAGAAATTCAAGAACAGTTCTGTACCTCTGCCAAAGCTGATACAATTTCCATGAAAAGCAAACTCCTCTCTAGCCTTGTGCCAATAAGATTGTGCAAATAACTCCAGCTCATTCTCCACTCCACTAGGATTTAGCTACTTCATAATAAATGAGCTACACTCACTCTTGTGCCTTACCCAGCAGCACTAGGCAGAGGAGTTATGCTGAGATCAGTCTGGATGGCTAACTTCTGCCTTAATTTATGAGCCAAGCATAGCTCACATATTCACTAACTTGCCACAGTAGAAGAGTTAGTGCTCTGCTAGTTTTCTCTCACTTTTGCTGTAAGCATCACAAATGCACAAAACATTCTCTCAACTACTCAACAGCCAGAGGCACTAAGAGCACTTTACTAGCCATAATCAGCTACTTGTAAAAACACATTTGCCACAGAATATAGAGCTAGTTCACAGTGGCAAAACTAAACTGTCTACAGATGCTTTATCCAGGGTCAAGTCAACTGTAGTTCTTACTACAACTTTGACTATTTCTTGACAGATTACAGTGATTTTATCTGTACTAAATTCTTATTACTGTGAAACCTAGTCGTCTTCTTCTGTGCAATTTTTTTTCTTCAATATTTGGATTACTGCATTTGGTAAGCATCCAATTAGTGGTATTTCACTTGACTCTGCTGTCTTTAACCCAATATTATGGCAGCAATAAAAGGCTTGAAGAGAAATAAAGGAGATACTGAAGCAGTTCTTGTCCTCAGTAGTAAGCATACAACCCACACTTTTTTTAAAAAAGATATCTTGACTATGTTCTCAACTCAAAGCTCGTATCACTAACTTAATTCAGCCCTGAAATGAAACTTCACAGAAATAATTTCTCAATGATTGACTTCAATAAAGCATTTGAAAGTTAAGTAGGTGACAAATTACCAGGGTAAGCAAATTAAAAACTTAATATAGTATACATTTAACTTTTTATTCATAAAGGCTTTTCTCCTTCTGAGGAAAAATAAGACTAGTCAAGCTCACCAGCAACATAATTAGGAAGGTGTGGTAAAAAATCAAGGTAAAATCACACAGCTGTGTACCTTGAAAAATCAGGAAATAGGAGGAAACTGAGCAGAAACACACTTGCCTCATTCACAACACAGAATTCACTTTCAGCAACAGCAAAAGTTACATTTTTAATCACACTTACCATTCAGTCACAAGGTTCAGAGTTTTTATGGTTTGAAAGCAAGCTTTCATAGCTATTAGTGCTCTGGAACTTGTACACTATTGGGCAGATATTACAGCAAACAGCTGAACTCATTTCCACAAGGAACAAATATTGCCAAGTTAAATGCTCTGCTTTATGGTAGACTAGAACACATGCTCTATTTTAACACTGCAGCAACACCCACTAAGTTCTCACTGAGAAATACTATTTCACTAGGGGTTAAGATCCTTCACCTTTCCTTAAAGATACCAAAAGTTCACTTCCCTTATTTTGCAGACAGTAAAGGATACAGTTACATTACAGAAATTGGTTCGGCCCTTTATCTTAAATAGCTGTATGCTATTTTTCTCCATATTTTAGTTTCTCATAAATAAAGTTTCTCATAGCCCTCATGTCACTACTAGATTTGAGCTTTTAAGAAAAGGATAAAAAGTTAGAAAATTAATGCTTTCTAACAGAAACCTATGTTTTAGCCTTGGCACATGACTGCTAAAGAAACAGTCAAATAGTTGACAAGAGGCAACAAGCTATAAAGTAAAGCAGTGTTGGAACCTTCCTATGAAGTGAGATAAAGTACTCTCCAAAACAGGCCTTTACTGTCTATTGTGGTTGCTTCCTTATAGCTATCATCATACCTAGTAAAACAACAGTTTAGTAACAGTCATCAAGAAGTTACTCATTTCACTCTGAAGTTCTCAGGCCTATATTACAAGTTTTTAAGGAGGAGGTGTGACACATTAAGAATTAATCATTAGCACCCCAAGAAGAGCTGAGAATAAACAGTTGCAGTTTCTTGTGCTTTTTTGTAACTACAATATAAGTTGCACACATAGAAAGAAACAACAAAAAGCCCTACATAACTACTTTGCATTCAAGGCCCTCCTCAACATCTTCAACAATTTCAGCATCAAGATGCTCAAAGAAACCAAACACAAAAAAATCCCATGCAATATAGCTGTCCATTTAAGTTAACAGTTTGGTTTTTAATTATGATCTTAAATTAGACTAGAGCTACAGTCATAGAGCTGTAAGATTAAGGTAGCTATAAGAAACATCTCTCCAACAACCACAAATGTTTTGGTTTTTACCAGAAATAGTTAGTCTCCCTTTTCACACACACAAAAAAAAAACACGAGGGAGGAGGGGAAAAAACACACAAAACCAAACCAAACTATTTCTAAGTAAAAACACCACAGACTCCCGCACCTTTTACTGCCATACTATACTGACCATAAAGCACTCTACACAATTAAAACCACATCACTTACCAGCAAAAGCTCCCCGAGGCTCAGGCGACTGTGAGGAAGCCCACCAGAAGACAGGCGGGCACCCTCTGCCATAATGGCGGAGCAGGCAGCAATGACGATCAGCAGCAGCATGATGTAGCAACAGCCAGCACGCGCTTCCTAACGGCCATTTATAGCAGCGCGTAATCTCGCGAGAAGAGAGGGGTGGAGGCGGGGGGGGGGGCACGGGGGCGAGGCCGGCTATAAAAGGGCAGGCGAGGGGGTGCGCTCGTCTTTTACTGTGAGGGTGGCAGTTGTGGGCGTTGTGAGCCTGTGTGCTGCGGCTGGTGGGCCTCTCGGACGCGCAGGAGGAGAGTCAAGCCCTGCGCAGAGGTACTTGTTACAGGAAAGGGGCTGGGAGGCGGTGGTGGTACTGCTGTTTGGGGCTGAGCACAGTATTGTTGTCAATGGCTTTGCTGAGGGCTGCAGTCTGTTAAGAGGGAGGCTCGTTGTGGGGGAGGGAAGGTGACTGTTGGGGGGAGGTGAGGGTGTGACATGGAGCTGGAAGCATCTGATACTGTTTGCAACTTGAATGCCTTGTGTATGGTAACTGTCTGGGTGGCTCAGGGCCTTCTGGAAAGTGCCTTAAGGTGTGAGGAGCCTTCATGGAAGTGGTAGGTGACTTTAAGAGTGGTGCTGGCGGAAAGAGTGTGCAATAGGGGTGGTGTACATAAGCAAAGGTCCTTGTGTTAGGGGCTGTTGGTGTGGGCTTGGGGCTCTATGAAAAGCTATCCTTGATAGCGGTGGGTGTGGTGGGCACCTGTGCTTGATCCTGCTTGCTGGAGGGTGTTGGTGGGAGAGTGTGAGGGTCTTACCTTGCTGAGTGAAGTACCTTCAGAAGGTTTTGTAATAACGCAAAAGGCAACTTCTTGTGGAGGGGAGCTATGCCCAGGCTTGGTGAGTGCCTTAGAGTTCTGCCTCTGTTTGCTAGAGAAGGGGCAGACTTGTATTTGGATGAGCTTACAGTCATGACAGGAGGATGCAGCGTTGCTTGTGAAGCTTGCAGTTGTGCTTATGAAAGGGACCAGGTGGGAGGTGGTATGAGGGGAGGCCTCCTTATGAAGGGGCAGATGCATGTGGGCACCTCATGTATGTTCTGTATGCTGTGAAGGTGGTGGGGTAGAGGGAGTGTGCAGTGGGAGTGGTATTTACAGACATCCTAAACACAAGGCATGCTGTGTCTTGGCAGCTAGGATCCTTGCAAAAAGGGCCCTGTGGTGGGGGAGCCTTTCCTAGGAGTGGTAATCAACTTTGAAAATGGTGCTGACAGAAACAGTGTGATGCAGGGCCTGTGTTCTTGAGCTAAGGTCCTCTTGTTGAGAGGCATTGGTGTGGGTGTGTGTTAAGGGAGGAAAGTGTTACCTAGAGACCTGTGTGTGGCCTGAGTTTGCTGTGGGAGTGGCAGGAGAGTGTGATGTTGTTCAGAATTGAAGTAAACTGTGGAGTTATAGAAATAAGAAAAGGAAATGGAGAAGGGGAGCCTTGTCCAGGAGTGATGAGTGTGTAGGGGTGATACAAGAGGCAGGAGTGTGCAGTGGTGACAGCAGTTTGTAAAATGTTGGGGTTGTAGAAGGGAAGGTGGGGTAAATCTCTGTGAGCAGTGGTACACAGCTGTGCACAGCTTCCGTGCTGTGGAAGGTGCAGGGTTATGCAATGGCACTCTAAATCAAGTGCTTCAGGTCTGGTGGGGCATATAGTCTGGTGAAGAGAAACTTGTGGGGGAGCAGTGTCTTGCTGGACAGAAGCAGATGCCTGATATGCAGTTTGTTTGCTGTGGAGGTGTCAGGAGTGTGTAAATCCCTTTTGTCCAAAAGGACTTAGGGCCTTTTTAAAAGGAACCCTCCTGGGTATGGTGTAGCCTCCCCAGGGAAGGGAAGGGCCTGTGTGTGGCTTTTGTATGCTGTGAAGATGACATGAAAAGGAAGAATGTGTGGTGGCAGTGACCTTTATGAGCTTAAATACCTTGTCTTTGAGGGGAGCTTACAGTCTAGGGAGAAGTGATGTGTGATGGGGGAGAATCCTTTTTAAGGATTGGCAGATGCTTCTGTGGATGTCACAGGCAGAAAGAGTGTATGGTGGTATTCATAAGGTAAGGGACTAGTTTTTGGGAAAGCTTGCACTCTTGTGAGAAGTGAACTGCTAGCAAGGAGTGCAGCCTTGCCCAAGAGTGGCATGTGCTTGTGAGCGGTTTCCAGTTGCTGTGGGACCAGTAGGAGTGTTGCTGCAGTAGTGTCCAGAGGCTGAGTATCTCCTGTTTGAAGCAGACTTGTGGGTTTCTGGAGAAAGTATCCACTGGAGGATGGCGGGAAAGCTTTGCACAGGAAAGGTGCACACTGGTATATACCTTCCATTGGGGGTGTGTGGAGCAGAGGGTATGATAGTGTTTCCAAGTGATGTTCCTCAAGTTTGAGAGGTGTTTGGATGGGCTTAGTCTCCCCAGATAGGAACTGCTTGGGGGACAGGGAAAGCCTTGTCTGGGAATGGCAGATGCCTGTGTGGCTTCCATGTGCTATGAGGGTGATGGGGTCAGCAGGAGCATGTAATTGCATTTGCAGGCTGAATGTCTTGTGTTTGGGTGGCCTTGTGTCAGCAGAAAGGACCTGTTACAGGGGTTGAAGCCTTAGCTGGGGTGGGAGGCAGAAGCCTGTGTGCTGCTCCCATTTGTGGAAATGGCAGGAGTTTGGCTGCAATGATGTTTGTGAACTAAATGGTGTTTGTATGGGCTTGTATTGTGAAAATGTCCACTGCAGAAAAGATTAGCCTCCCCAAGGAGGGGCAGATGGCTGTGTGAGGTTTACATGGTCTGTGAGGGCAGCAGAGCTGGCAGGAATGTGTAGTGGTGATGTTTGCTAGCAAAATGCCTTGTATGAGAGGCATTTGGGTGGGCTTGTAGTCTCTGGAAAAAGGATGGGGGGGAAGAGGAGATTTGCCCAGAAGGAGTAGATGCCTTTGAGGGTGGCAAGGTGAAGTGTGCTGCGGTAGCACAGGTTCATGGGCTGAGGTATTCAGCCAGGCTTGCAGTCTTGTGAGAAGAGAGTTGTTGGGGGGAGGGCAGCCTTCTGTAAGGCTTGCACATGTGCAGCTTCCATATGGTCTGAGGGTGGTGGGGGTGGCAGGAGAGTGCAATGATGATATTCATGAGCTGAGTGCCTCACATTTGGGTGGGCTTGTCTTCCAAGAGAGGACCTGTTATGTGGGGCGTCCTTACCTATGAGCTCAGTGCCTCATATTTGAGCAGGCTTGTACTCTTGTGAAAAGTGGTGCTTTGGAGGGGGTAGTCACCCCTAGGTGGGGCAGAAGCCTGTATGTAGCTTCCAAGTTCTGTGAAGATGACATAGATGGCAGGAATGTGTGGTAGCACCGGCACTGAGGAGTGAAGGGAGTAGTGTTTGTGGGAGCTCACACTCAACAGAGGACCTTCTGTCAAGGGCCAGATCTTTCCCCAGAAACAGTAGATCTCAGAGAGAGGAGAGAATCCAGAGCATGCACTGGCAGTGGTGTTTCACAAGCAAAAGTGCTTCATGTCCAATTGTGTTTGAAGTTTTTTGTGAGGAGACCACTGGGGGAGAGCCTTGTCCAGGTGTGAATGCCAGTGCACAGCTTCCACTTGCTGTGACTGTGGTGGCAACAGTGTCCATAAGCTTGAATGCTTTCTGTTTGAGCAGGCTTGTAGTCCTATGGAAAGGCACCTTCAGAGGAGGGTAGCCTCCTCAAGGAAAGGCTGGGGATGTGTTGGGAGGAGCCTTGCCTAGGGGGGTGGCAGGGGATTGAGACGGTGAGATATGGGGGGCAAAAAGCTCGCTGTGGTGACTGGCATCATGAACAAAGTGAAGCCTGTTTGGGCAGGCTTGTAGCTATGCACAAAGGCGTGTTCTGTGGGGTAAGGAGAAAGCCTTGTCCTGGAGTGACCACTGCCTTTGGGCAGCTTCCATTTGCTGTGTGTGCCTTGTAGGCAGCAGGAGTGTGATGAGTGCAGTTATTTATGTTTGGGGAGGGCTCATTTTGGAAAAAGGCCATTCCAGCAAGTGGGGATGGGTGGTGGATGGATGGACCCTTGCCTGTGAGTGGCAGATGCCTGCAATGATGGCATAAGCTGCAGGAGGGATGGCCTGAACTTCTGTGTTTTGACCTTCTTACTAAGGGGTAGTTAACTTCCCACCTGCCCTTTCCCACATTTTAGGTTATTTACAGGGAGAAGTAAAGTAAGCAACAACCTTAGTAACAGTTAACATCCTATGTTATCTTACCCTCTATGGACTTTATTCAGTGCTGCTTTTCTTAGCTGCCTCTTAGACTGAGGCAGCTTTCTCTGGAATGTTCCACCCACTTGAGCCCCTCTTTAAAACAAGTTCACAGCAAACTACTGTAGCCTGTCTCAGGCTTTAGCTTCTACTCTGACTATTCTGTTCTAACTCCCTGCTTTAGAACACCTGTTTTTAGGACTATTACACTCTGATTTGTCATTTCTCTTTTCCATCCTTCTCTACTTTATTACTGCCTAGCACAAGTTCCACATTTCCCAGCCATCTTGCATCCCCCCTCAGCACCTACCTGTTTCTAGTCTCTTCAGTGCAGCAGGGATTTCTGTTAGCTGTTGCCTTTATGCCACATCCAGCTGGAACCAGGGGGATGAACTTGAGTGGTTAGGCTTTTGCAAGCTGATTCTCTGAAGCTGCAAGTCCTTGTGGTGCCTGGACGGCTCTACTGGTTGTACTCTGGCTGTGCTTTAATTCCCAGTTTAGGAATGCCTGACTTGCTCTGTCTAATGCTGGTGGTCTTTTTAGAACTTGGACTGAGGTTAGTCCGGGTTATAATTTAACTTGATAGGTATGAAGCTACTTTCATTCCAAATATTGCCCACTGTGCCAAGCACAGTGTTACACTTGGGATATTCACAGTCAGGGCAAAGGTGACTGATTAATGTCCAAATTTGTTTGCTGTAGAGGGACAAGGTGGTGGGCAGAAGTTGAAATGAAGAGAAGGGGAAAAATCTGACACGTATGTATGGTACTCTAACACCTAAATCATCTTACTTGAGATGCAGGTTATAGGTTCATCCTTCTGAAAACCTACTAACAATAATAGCACTGGAGGAATTGTTACAACGCATCTTTATGCTGAAAGCTGCAATTCATAATTGTATGGATTTATTGGCTTTGAAAGATACTGTGTATGGTGTTACAACAGTTACCTTAAAAGATAATATTGTTTTACATATTTTTATGACTGCTTTAGAATTCTCTTAGATGTAATTACAAAAGTATGCTGCAGCAACAGGTAAAGATCTGTGATCTATCTACTGGTACAATCACTGATTTTTAAGAATGAGTTTGTGTTCTTGTCTAATGGTACTATTTTGAAGACTTCTCTCAGCTATGCTGGGTTTGTAGATCTAGATTCTGAATTGGAGATACTGACCCAGTTTATTGAAGAAGTGTCCCTGTGAGGTGCTAAGCTTGATCTTGCCTGGTATTGTGCACTCTGGACTGCTGTGATGTTGGCATGCACTGCTAAATTTCTGTTCCACCAAAACCAGGCTTATCTTTAAATGCCTTAAGGTAGTACTTCTGGGAGCTGTAATTGCTATGGTAATTTTGCTCATACAGTAGGCTTGTGAGTACACCCACGCTCACATTTACTCAGGCAGCATTAGTGGCTGCAGATACAGTTCATGATACAGCAATCAGTAGGAAGATATGCAATGGTTTTGTTTAACTGATTTTTTTTTTAATAGGAACAGATTGCTTTCCTCATCCAGAGTTTTATATCTGAAAAGGAGTAGACTGAACAATCTATTGCCTTTATTATACTCAAGGGTTTCACTGAGTTAGGTAGAAAGCTGTGAGCCAGCCGTTTTGAGGGTCTACCCTTGCCTGTTAGGAAGATAGCAGTCTGAATGACAATTGGAACCACAGCAAAGAGGAGCTTATGAAAAGGAGATACTGCTGCCATCAGCAGTCCTGTCTTGGTGAACAGTTCAGAAGTGAGGTAAATGTGTAGTGCTGGAGATGCCCAAATGCTGTTTTAATCAGTTCCTAAATAGCAACCAATGACTTGCAGAAAATACCCCTTTTCCCTGCCCCAGCACAAAAATGTATGAGCTTTTCACTGTGGCTAGGATGAAGCACAAGGTGCAGAGGGCACCTTTTAAACTTTGAGGCAATTTAGAAATCTATGCTGTCTTTTAAAGGCATCTTTGTGCTGCACATTTTCTTACTTTTCTTGTGCTACCATTTGCTTTGTATGAAAGTAGTCTGTTTTGTCTTTCTTTGAAGCTGTTTTGGTTTTGTTGATACCAAATAAGATCAAAAGAGTCCTTTCAGTTGGGTAATGTAGACTGAGATTCTTTACATATGCACTAATATAGCTTCCATAGAAAGCTGTATTTGGGCATCTTCTTTTAACTGAAAAGTCTCCTGTGTTCTGTCCTGCTTAATCTTTTTAGCAGCATTTGGATGAAAAGGATGATTGCCCTCGAATGTATCATGTATTACTTTCAGCTTGACCTTTTCGTACCACAATTAGTGACTCACTTAAAGAGCAATGACTGATTGAATTGCACTGTGACAAAGTTTTTGGTAGCCTGACCTTTCAGTGGGTACAGTGCCTTATACACACAGGATTTCAGGAGCCAATACAATCAACATGTGAGACACTAAATTTGGTGTTCATAGCTACAAGTGTTTGTGCTTGATTAAAGATCTTTACATTGCAATTAAATAATATTTTTGTGTAAGTTTCATAACTGAAAGGAAGGATGTGGTGATGTGTTATAAATACAGATAAATATCTGTAGACTCTAGTTACATGTTTAGAAAGCAATGGACCCTTTGCCTAGAATTCCAGATTACTTTTCTTGCCTTTGCTAGTAACTGCCACCTAGTGTGAGCAGTAATAGGAGATACCAAAAGCACACAAAGGGGAAAGGTGAGTAAAGCACTGATTTAACCTTTATGTTGCTGTGCCTTTTCTTTACCAGGACTCCTTTAGTTGTACATTGCCTTTGAAAGACAGGGTAAACTCTAAAACAGACATAATGTTTGCTTAACAGTTGGAGTGCTGTGTTTTGCTGAGGTGTATCTAAAGTTGTGCTACTTGGCAACAAGGTTCAGGGTTTTTTAGAATAATAACATAAATGACTGGTGGTGATGTATTTGAAGAGCATTGACGTTCTCACTGTGAAAGACAAAGGTGACTTTGCTATAAGTGCTTGTCTCAATAAAACCTTTCTATTCATGATGGATTAATTTTGAGTGGTGGCTTGTAAATGTCCCACTAAAAAATAACAGGACACTTCTTTTTTGTGATGAGTTACATTATAATTTTACCTTTTGTCCATCTTGACCTAATTTAGCAGCTTCATTTTCTTTCTTTAGAAAACCTAGTGGGGCTTCCATATTTGACTCCTTCAATTCGATGAAGCATGCCCTTAGACATGACTCACAATATCATTTGAGAACAATATCTTAAATTATCTAATAAACAGCTGGGTATACCCTCAAAATATTTTCCAGAATGATTGTTGGCACAAAACAAAACCAGATAAGTGTTGTTCACAATGGGTTGCTTCAAAGCTGTTTTGACTTTTTCAAAGTGTTTTGTCTTATTTTTAGTGTCATCTGCCCAATGAGAACTGAGATGAATTTTACTAATAAAACAGTTCTAAGACTTGCTTCTGGATGTAGTTGAATACCCTGAGACTTAAAACAAGCATGTGAAGTTCTGGTAGGGTGAGATATGTACCCTGTAATGTATATCTTTATGCATGAGCAATCTGTTTCCATGAAACTCTTCTTGGGCAAGATTTGATCTGACATCAAGCACTCTGAATGAAATTCTGAATGAAGTGTAATCATCTTCAAAGATAGAAGTAGCAGGCAAAATATGGCAATTCAGTAAATTTATGTTCGTATGTTTTGGATAGAGTATTTTTTGATTTTTTTTGCACAACACTTAGTTTGGTAGGTGTTGTTTTAGAAGGAAAAAATGAAGTACCTTAAGAGTAATGGAAAGCAAAAGCTTTTTCATAAGCTTTAGTAATACTTAAATTCTGGAGTATTGTAAATAGTTTGGGTAATGGAAAAATATGAAAGCTCTGAGTACAGCAAGAAAGATCTTGTAAGCTTTTACCAGGCTTTATCTATGCACAGATGTTTGCTTGCACTCCCTGCATAACATTACACTTACATAAATGTAGTGGTGTAATAGTCTGTGGGCTGTATCTCAGGCTGCCAAGGCAATTCACCTGGCCTGCACCCTGCATTTGACCATTCAAGAATTTCTTGGCCTGGCAAAGGAATGAGCCACAGGCCAAATCAACGTTCTGATGGTAGCTGCGTATTTTCTACTGCCATTTTGAGAGTGTTGGTCTTCTCTCCCTGCCAAAGACCAACAGGAAGTTGGGAAGAGTTTTGTGATCTGTGCAGTAAGTGCACTGCTTCTGAAAAGTATTATGCCTACTGTACCTACCCAGTAGTTTGTGTCATGATGGGAGACAAACTGAGGTATATACTCTGATCTCCATAAATGGCAAATTTAGCAGGAAGGTGGGTGCTCTGATAAAACTCTTGCCACGTTAAAACTGTGTTCACAGTAAGAGAATGTACCTACACAGTACTCTTGGGGTGGGGAGTTTATACACACCTGACAGTGAAATAATTAACATTAAAAACTTCCTGTTTAGACTAGAGTGTTATTCTGAACCGGATTTTTAATCTGCTTCTAACCCAACAGAAATCCATTTGAGTATCAGTGTCTGAATTGCACCGTAAACTAGAAACATTATTCTTAATCAGGATTACAAAAAGATAGATGCCAGGGAGAGGACTGTTACACTGATGATGAGAAGAAGCTTTAAGGCCAAGGAAGGTGTTGCTGCCTTTCACCTAAATCCGTGAGCCTAGCATGTTCTATTGGACATATCTAGAGGCTGAAAGCCAGACAGGGACCACTAAACCACAGGGGTGGTAGTGAAATTTAGCCTGAGTGACATTGTTCACGTATTGGAGCAACTGGAGAAAGTGCATTGCAAAACAATCTTCATCTGGTACCTTGTAGGAGCATTTTTCCTCATGGCATGGAAGCCTGTATTTAAAATATGGAGCAGGTAGGGTGTTTTGTGAGAATTTTCAGCAGAAAATGCTAATTTTAAAAAACTGAAAGGGCTTTTTCAAGAAATTTTATGCTGCGGGAAGTGTTTGAGTAGCAAGGAAGAAAGTCTGAGAGCCAAGATAGCACTGCAGTCAGAAATAAAATAATGGCTGATGAGGATATTAATCTACTTTCAAGCTGTGTCTAGGGTTCTGGGATGTTCAGGGTCAAGTCATTCCTGCTAGAAATGTTTAGTAATTTGTATGGGGAAGAATAGTTCCAGGAGAAGACATGGGGAGAAACCCTAGCCAAGTGTGGTGCATAGGATTATCCTCCTTTGTGGAAGGCACAGGTTGCTGCCCTAGGTGACACAAAAATTGAAGGAAGGCTGCTTTTCTCTGTTTCTTCTGGTTCAAACCCCCTTTCCCCAAAAGACTGAGTCTGACTTATGCTTATGCTTAATGAGAAGTTCTGGAATATGAAATACATAGACATGACCTTGAGAGTTAGTTTGACAGCATCCCCAGTTATTGTGAGGATTAGCATGAGAAATTACTTCTACTGAAATCCTCTGCAGTATTGTTTTTAAGCAGAAATTTGTAATTTTTCCAGACATACTTTTCATATCCACCTGGCTTGTATTGTAATATTGTACTTGTTAACACACACTGAAACATTTGTCAGGCTTATTAGGATCTTGGTTGGTTTCAAACCAATGCAATTAAGTATTTGTAAACCTTCTTGCAGATAAAAAGTAAATGGTGCAATACATGTACCATAACACCATAGCTGCATTGTTGGTCATCAGTTCTTTCTGTGCTTGGAAGTGTGTGCATTTCTTGAACATGCTGTAACTCATCGCTCTTCTATATTGGTGCAAATTCCTGAAAGTCAAGCAAGCATGCTTTTTAAACAGAATCCTTGGCAACAAGAAGAAAGGAAAAAAATCCAAAGGGCTTGTTTTTCTAAAGATTGACAGAGGCTACAAGTTGAGAGGTGAATCGAGTAAGCTGGATAATGTCCAGAAAGTGAGATTAAGAAGAAAGGACAGAGTGAGGCTCAGGCAGCAGAATGATAGAGTAATTTTCTAGGACTTAATAGTGTGACACCAGTGAGCCTTTTAGTCCTGTCTGCCAGTGTATTTATTTCCTTTCTAACTTAAGTTCCGTTTGCTTTACTTTTAATGCTGTCCCCAGCAAAAGAATGAGTCACCTCTTGCAAGTAGATCCATGTTCCAGAACAGTGCAAGTTTTTATACATGAACTGAACAGTTTTCAAAGTCAGGGGAATGCAAAACAAACAGGTTCTTTAGAATATACTTGAACTGCTGTTGATCAGTAAATAGTTGCAGTCAGATCCTTTGCTGATGCAAATAGGCATAACTTCCATTGATTCCAATAGGGCTGTGTTGAGCCTGTGCAATACAATAAGATATTGGGTAGGGAGCTCTTACCATCCTATTTTCAGGTTCTGTGGTAAAGGAGTCTTGCCACATTTTCTCTTGAGTGGCTGTTGTATCATTGCTTGCAACAGTCTTCAGATGCTGAATAAATGAAATTGTTTTAATTTTCCTCTGCTCAGTAAGTATTGTTAACCTGCTCAATACTGCCAGTCATTTGAAATGAGGTTCTTAATTTGCTGGAGCATTCATGAAGTTCTAGATCACCAGAGCCCCAAGGAAAGCTTTATTTCCTGTGTTTTTATTCCCAGGTCCAGCATACAGAGTCAGTAGCTAATATCAGCTCAGAAAAGATGAAACGGGAGATGTCCCGGCTCTAGGACTGAAGAGAAAACAAATGCTAGATTTCTTATGCTTGTGTTGGCTGCTTAGTCCTGTGTGGTAGACTGGTCAGAATTAAAAATTTGCTGTTAAAGAAGGCACCATATTATGGTTGCCTGTGAAGGAGTTAGATTATCATTTTCTTCAGAGGGAATAAGATCATTTGGAAGTAAAGAAAAGTTTATAGTAAATACGGTTACTTCTGTTGAAAAATCAAGTGTCTAAAGTTCATTAATTTTTTAGCTTTGTCAACATAGTTTTATTCAGTCACATGATCATATCCTACTTTTCCCATATGGGCATCATTCAGGATATATAATGAGTATGCGGAGACTGTCAAAGATATTGCTCATAATTTATTTGAATACGTTTGCAACGTAAAAATATTCTAATTTTTTTTAGCTACATAAAAGTAATAAAAATCCAAGAGTCATCTAATTCTATAATGTTGATTTACATATACTAATTTTATGATTTTACTATATATAGTAGCATTTTCCCTGTACTTTAGTTGAAAGCTAAAATGGTGAGAAAAATGACAGTGGAGGAAACCCTCTTGCCCCCTCACCTTTTTCTAGTGCAAAAGCATTTAAAGCAAGAAAATGAGTAGTTATCTTTGTGATGTGAACTTGTATGTTCTTAAACATTTAATTGAATTTATTGATGAGTTTGAAGACCTCTGTGATGGACACTATAAGGCAAAGAATGTTAATGATTTCAGGCATTTGTAGTTGCAGCAATGTCCACTGATCAGAAGCTGTGCTAGGCAAAGTAATCTTGGACCCAGCATGCCTCACAGAATAGTCAACAGAAGCCCTCATTTCAGCACCTCTTAACATCTTTGGCTAATGAAACTCCGGCACTATATAACTTATTCCCTCTTCTAGTCCATACAGAGCTCTGTGAAGCAGAGAATACCATACTGTAGGTCACATTTCTAATTCTTACCTACTGACAGGCACTAGAAGGAGTGGGTTTTTTTCCACTCTAGGCCACCAGAACAGTACAATACAAATAAGTTACAGCAAAACGTCAGGTTCCTTTGGAGCACATGTTCACCCTTGATTTCAAAGGAACTGTTCTACTTTGTTCCTGCTGAATATGACCAACTACATTGAAAGTCTAAATTAGAATATACAGAGATAGCTTGCCTCTCTGCACCAATTCCTTTTAGTTTGCTGCAGTATTGCATAGTCTACACTAACTCTGCTTAAATGCATGCTTGTTCACATAGGGTGTTTCAGTTTCTCATTAGCACTGTGTAAAGATCTGCAGTTAAGGCTCATGGCTTTCTAACAATATTATCAGTGAATGTTTTCCAGTATCGTATGTAATGTAAAGGGAAGCCTGAAATTGGCTTTTATTGTAAGTGGTAATGCTTAATTTAATGCTTTCTTTTAATCACACTGAGATGTGACCAAGTGAAAACCCATTAAAAGGAAGGTAGGTTGGCCTGAGCTCTTTGAAATGGATGATGTGAGGTCTCATTGATTCTTTGTAGAATCATAAAATAGTTGAGGATGGAGGAAGGGACCTCTGGAGACTGTTTAGTCAACTCTCTGTACAGAGGAGGGTCACCTAGAGCAGGTTGATATGGACCATGTCCAGTCTGGTCTTAAATACCTCCAAGGATGAAGACTTTAGAACCTCTGAGCAACCTGTTCCAGTGTTTCATCACCCTGAGTAAATTTTTTTAAACAATTTCCAGTATTTCGGTTTGTCTATTGCATCATCGTTTCACTGGGTACCACTGAGAAGAGTCTGGCTCAGATTCTTTACACCCTCTCATCAGATACTTATACATACAGAGATCCTCCCTGATTGTTCTCTTCTCCAGGCTGAACAATTGTATTGCTTTCAGTCTCTCATATGAAAAACACTCCAATCCCTTAATTGCTTTCACTGGTCTTGCTCTGGTCTGTCTGTATCTGTCTTGTAACCAGGGAGCCCAGAATTTTACACAGTGGTCCAGATGTGGTCTCAGCAGTGCTGCGTGTAAAGAAACATCTGCCTCCATCAGCCTGCTGGTTAATGCAACCCAAAATGTTGGCTTTTTTGCTGCACAGGTTGCAGCATTTCTGGCTTGTGTTCAACTTGTTTTCCATGAGGACCTCCAGGTTTTTCCCTGCCATGCTACCTTCCATCCAAATGGACCCCTGTGTGTTTGGGTACATGGGGTTATTCCTCCTCAGGTGCAGGATTTTTGCACTTCCCTTGGAACATGTTGATTTGTCAGGATTAGCCTTAAAAAGTACTTCTATTGAAAACTTCTGTTTCTTTGAATTTACATTAGGCTTCATTGGCAAAATGGCTTGGATTCGGGCAAAACTGAGAATCAGAAAAATAGATCATAGCCTTGCCAAATACCACAACCTTAAATCAAAGCCTGTGGGTAAGTACAGATGTAAAATGAGTTTATACAGACTTATAAGCAGTCACTTTGTCCTAATTTTGCTATGCATTTGCCTATTACTTCCTAGAAAATGCAGTTTTCATGTGAGGGCTGGTAGTTTTGTACTAAGTGTCTCTTCCAGATTTTATTTTCTGCAACTTTATTTGTGCAGTGCTGTAAGTGGGTGGCATTGGTGGTATGTACTGTTGGATTCTTGCCTTGACCCTGACAAAATCCATTCAAGCAGTGATCTTTGACTACTTCTTTCCAACCCATATGATGGGCTTCTGGCTTCTGCAAAGGTTATATTTATCCAAATACCACCCTTAAAATTCCCTCCCAAAAAACCCAAATGTCCTCTTTAGGATATCTAAAATCAGTTTCTCATGTAGAGTGTCTGCTTCCAAACAGGCAAAGTTTTGAATAACTAGAAATACACTGGTTGGGTGTGCTCTTAAGTACTCTCCTGTTATGATTGACTGCAGAGGTTAGTTTCCTGTGTTATATAGTGTATGAAATTATGTAACTTTATAAAAAAGTTCCTCAAACTTTTGTGTAATCATGTTTTCTTTCTAAACTGCTAGTGGAATAATATATGTTGTATTTGTGGCTGCATTGCTATTAAGAAATGAGATGGCTGTCTTATCTAGGACCCTAAATTCTTTTCAATGGGTTACACATTCATAAAAGTATGAAAAGTTTGGTTAAGTAGCTATTCCTGTGGAAAAACTTTCTGATCAATTAAAAAAATGTAGCCTCCCTTACTGCAGTCCAACAAAAATCTGTAAAACACTGTACAAGCTGCAAAGAATTTGATTCTGTTATGTGGCCCTGTCATCTGCAGGCAAACATAGTCTCATAACCTCTGAAAGCATCTTTTCTAGTCAAAAATATCAATGGTACCAAGAAAATTGAAATGTTCAAGCAGTGGTTTAGATGCAGAGGAAAAAGCTTTTGCATTTTTAACAAGCTAATGGGCTATATTTACTCTAGTTATAAGCCCATTTACAGCATGAGGCTTACTATGATGATTTTTCAAAGTTAAAGGTGCTATGCTTTGAGGTTAAGGATATGTAGTTCCATCCCTCTTGATGATCTGTGGTTGTAATAGGGTTTGTTACAGCACAACAAGGTTGATAGTGAATACAGGTGAAGGCAGGGGTCTCTTTTAGTGTGTCGCAGGGGCTTGCCAAAGATGACCGCATGCATTTTCCACCACACTTGTGGATACTTGGCAGGCCAGTGCAGTGAGGCAGCACTGAACGCCTGCAGGGCCTCTTTGATATAGTTGTATGCTCTGCAGTGTCCTGAACCTTCTTTCCATTAGGCATGCTCAGTTGCCCCTTAGCAAAGGAGCCTGTCTTCCACTCTTTCCAAAGGATTCTGCTTTCGTCTGTGTAAGGTATATAAACAGCTCACACATGTATATCAAAAGCAAAAAAAAATCCCCATAAAATGTCAAACCCTGGAAGTAGATACATCTGGATGTGTACATTGCAGTAAAATGAGTTATATCCAACAGTGTCTTAGTGCCTAGCTTGTTTGCTTCTCTTTTACTGAACCTGAATAGCCACTGCATTGCATTAGCTTTCCCATTCAATATTGTTTGACTTGATCTAAGTGAACACTTCTGCCATAATTCGTGTTCCTTAAACTAGCATTTGAAAGTAATTTCATATGGATGAGTGATTTAAGTTGATAGCTTAATGACTTCCTGTGATTAAATTAATGAATTTATTATGCAATGAAATAAGGAATATAATGTGAATACTGAGGTGTCACAGTCAAATTCCATTTTTGCTCAGTTCCAGCTACAATAGCAGGCTTTGTACTAGAGTACTGAATAGCAAGTATGTGCAGGGGGATGCCCAGGGCTGCCCTACATTCTGTGCAGTGTCATCACTATTTCCTATTTCACAGCTATAAAGCCCGCTTTTTATCTTGGCAAATAAACATTGGGCTGGCTTTCATTACTTATGTTTATCACAGCCCTTATGCTTTTGCATAAATCATTGAGATTAATTTTTAATGTAACCTAGATAGACAGAATCTCATTGTACATTGTAAGAAATTTCAAGTTAACTTCCTGTTTCGTGAATACCTGTATTCATAAGCTATGTCAATGTAATATTGATGCTTGTCACACTCATTGCTTTCATGTTTTCAAAGACAAGTTTGGAAAGGTATGCATGAGAAACCTACTGCTGAGACCTGGGGTAGCTAGTTTCCCATAGCATTCCTAGAATACCAGAGGAAGAAATATGCAAATCACTTCAAACCCAGACACTTTGGGCACAGCTTACAAATTAGTCTTTTTCGGCATAAATCCTAGTTCAATAGCTTAATTATTCAACTGTAGTTTTGCACTCCTGCTACAAAAGGAAGGAATTTCAAGCACATTGTTTGTGAGCTGCTTACAAGCCCTCCCCTATGAACCTTGGACCTTTTTCTTAACTGCAGCATAGCAGGCTGAGAACATACCACAGAGCAGTACGCTGGAATAGTTTTTAAATGTTAATGAATAATATGATCACTTTATTAGAGAACCCTTCTGTGATGTGTTTCCAGGCACTGTACAGGAATGTATTTGTGCATACAATGTTTTATTTGCTTAAGAGAACAAATCACTTTTTTGATATCCTTTGACCTTTTTTCCCCTTTTCAATTTTTAGTTGTTGATGTAAAACTTCTGTGAAACAGGGCAGGGTAACTGGCAGAGAATGGTGCTCTGATGTCTACTCTACGTATTTTTAAAGAATCATGATTTATTCTGTATCCGAATGATTAAGGCGATCCTTTCTGTGTAGCAGCATCAATCACTCCTTCAATTATGTACCTGAACTGCTTTCAGAGCTCTGATACATCTTATTTCTTCATCTCATTATGTGTGACAGGAATGAAAAGTGGCTGTAATTACATAAAGTGGGCACTACTTCCCATTTTAGTTCACAGGATATATAAAACCACAATCCTGTTTGTATCTGGCATTAAAAATCTGAGTAGCATTCTCACTTATGAGAGAGGATACAACAAAATTGATGGGAATAATTCAGGTGTTTTTCCTTAAAACAGGTTGGCAACTTGAAAAAATGTGCTGTAAATTAAAACTGCTCATCCAAGCAGCTGTAAATTGCATGACTAGTACTTACTCAGCAAATGACTTCATGTGGACCTCACTGACCTTGTCAATATTGAGAGGAGCATGACTTCAGATGGAGAGAAATTGCTTTTCAATAGTTGCTCTGAGAATGTACAAACAGGCATCTCTGTAACAGGAGGCATGAGATAATTTAAAAACATATGAGAAGTTTTAAAACGTAGGAAAGGCATACAAAAGTTTTATGTATATTTGGTGTTCCTGATTCACGGATTTCTTGTCTCACTGTTGTGTTTAAGGCTATAGCTTCAAGAATCCTTTTTTTAAACAATCTCAGCTTGTTTGGAGGGAAGGTCATTAGCTGTCATATTTATACAAGAGCTTCCAGTTGTCAATGTAATTGGACTAACATGCACAAGTAATAAGGCTTTCTTACCCCAAAGATTTACTCTTGATCTAAGGTCAATTTAAAGCCAAGTTCAGGTTTTCTAGGAATCCAAATTGTGTGTGTAATGGTTGCAGTCAGCAATACTGGTGAAATGTGCTGCTTGCAGCTTCTTTTTTGTACTTGTTTAACTTGTAGTAAAAATGACTTATTGAAAAGACATTATTTCAGGGCATGACACTCAGTTTTAAATCCCTAGATTCTGAAATTTATCCTTTTTTGCTGATAACTATTTGTAGCAAAAATCATCCAGGTGACTTAATAGACAATTAAAAGATTTGAACCCCTTTATTTTCAAGTTTGTAAATAGTTTGTCTGCCTCCCTCATTTTTTTATTTTTTGCAATTCACCTCTGACTCGATCTGCAAGGTAGACAAGTTACAGAACAGTACTGTGAATTGTCTTGCTTCTTGATAGCAGTGATTTACAATTTGAAGGATTTGTTGTCTCTTCTGTATTGTTTCCTGTGTATCTACAATAATGGCCTTGGTAGCAGAAATGATTTGGAGGTTAAACAAAGTAGCTTGGAGAAGCACCATTTGCTTCAGACAGTTTTGCTATGTGCTTAGATATGTCCAACTATTCTACCTTAGGTAAACCAGTGCAGTGCTCTTGCACACCTTGAGGTGTTGTGGACTCAAGGACTATAGAACTTGCCCTCTGGATCTTTTGCAGATTTTTTGAAACTTCAAATTTGAATCTTTCAACCAGTGCTAACACTACAGTAATGCCCAGAGTTTAAGGTTGTCAGGTGCAATAGAAATTCAGATACTGCCTTTACTAAAGGATTTAAAACTTAATTCACACAATACCCAGCTACCTGTAACAGTCATTTCAATGGAATGAGAGAATGGAGAAAATATCAATACAATAATCTGCTTAGCTGTTAAGGCTACAAATTTCATGGTCAGTTCATTTTCAATACAGGTGGCAAAAATCTCATAGGAAGAACTGATCTGAAAAACTAGTGAGATTCTAGGCTGTTGATTCCTAATTGCATGCACAAATGCAGCTGACAATATGCAGTATATTTTACCTGCATATGCCCAAGTTTTCTCTAAAAATGAAAAACAAGTTTCACCTCCACCTATAGGATAGGGAAAATGATAAAAGGGTAGTAAAATAGCCTGCCCAGGATTACACTGTAGGGGAACATCAAAGGATAGAATTCCTTCCAATTTGCATACTGACTATTTGCAACACACTTTGCTCTTACCCTCAGCTGCAATCAAACTAATAACATGAATCTCCTACTGACATTGTTTCAGACAAAAGTATTAAACCACAGTTATTCACTGCTCCCTTCAATCCATGTCCTCTTAAATACAGAAATCTGTCTTGAAATCTAAGTCCAAAAAAGTTCCACTACCTATACTGCAAATTCAAAAACAACTTATCATTACCATGTGTGAATCAATTTCATAACTTGCTTTGAAGAGCAGCGTAAAAGTCTAGATTCCAATACCAGTCTTTTCCTACATTGGAGACTTTCATATTCGGTGTTCAGACCTGCCTGCTTCTACAAATAAGCACAAGAATTCAGAAAGGAAAACCAGGTCATAGGCATTTTAGTAAGGCATATGTCCTCGTGGCAGTAAGCAAAGTAAGCCAATAGAAGAGACACTTAACTGAATCAGGAGAGAAATTCTCAGATACTTTGTCAGTTGACAAAAGTCTCAAGTGCTTGCAACTTTGTTTTTTGCATAATTTTAATGAATCAGCCATCAGAAAATCATATGATAAATAGTTTGTGGGCAGTCTTGGGGAAGGTTAAGGCTTGTATCTTAGGAGTAATAAGTCATGTTTGTCAGGTATCTCACCACTGGCATAATGATGCAACTCTGAATTTTGCAGGAATTTCTCTGTTACAAAGCTGTTAAAATGCAGTTAGGTCCATATGTTACTCCTTATGTTATTTAGATAAAATTGTGGTAAATTCAGTAGCAGTAGCAGCAGGCTTATGAGTTGTGATCGCAGTACGCATACCAGATTCTGTAAGGCTGTGGGTTTGGCTTTTTTTTAGCTGCAGATGAATAAAATGATTCATTTTGTGTATTAAAATGTTCAATTATTAAGGATATGAATGTGGAATTTCTTTGTGATTTTAAATTTAGTTCAGCAAATTGAGTTGTGCCAGCCCTGTAGACCTGATCCTGAGCCAGTTGCAGGATCAGTCTTTAGGTTAAACATTTCCCTTAAGGAACTTCGGACTTCATGAGCTACTTTATGGGTTTGTAGAATATAGAAACTAACTGGTTCGATTGTATTTTGCAGAAAGTTAATGCTGACATCTAGTGGTAGCTTTTTGCATGTACAAAACACAAATTTGATGGCTTGATGAGTAAGTGCCTGATGCTTCAATGCTGCCTTTTCAAAATTAATAAAATGTGACATTTCCTGTTAAACACCTTTATTGTGGGGGAAAAAATAGTACCAGTAACAATTCTATGCTTTTCAAATGAATTTATTATCTTATGTAGAAAAGATAAATTGGTGATTTAATGCATTTCCCCTAACTTTCTTATAGTTAAAATACCTAAAATCTTACATTTCTCATAGTTCTGTTTAGGTCAATTGCTAAATAATGCAGTGCAAAAACATTTTTAAAATATTCTGGATATGTTACTTTTATATCAATCTATTTTTAGTTCAACTATTAGCCATAATAAAGCAGTCACTAATAGTCACAGGTCTCAAAAGCTAAAGGAATTTCAACGAACCCATTCAGTATTTACTTACATATTTGGCCATGTAGTACTATATATGATCAAATCTGCTGTCTTTGCTGCCTCCTATGGTTTCTCCAAATGAAAACTTTTTTTTGTTTTGGTGCTTTTAATTGAAGGGTTTTTTCAATACTGTTAACACAAGGCATTCAAATCAGAAAAGATGCATAGTATCTACTATCTGTTTACAAAGTACAGTAAGGGAGATCACTTCCAAAGTAGATACTTCAGTTGTATAGTTTGGGGGATACAAATAACTGTTTTGAGACACTTTGGCTGATTCTGTGTACACATGCATTTGTTTTCATTGTAGGTACAGATATTAGGCAGATAGATTAAAGGTGCTGAATTTCACTTGAAGAGAAATGAATTTGACTTATGATGTTTATGTAGATAGATGACCCTCATTTTACAGAGGGTTTCCCAGTGTGGTCAGGAGCAGCCTGACACCAAGAACATCTTACGACACCCGACTTGTGTGGTGTAATTAAAAGGGAAAGTCAACGTGAGGTCACTTTTAGGCAACCCAGCAAATGTGCTTTACTTCCCCAATATGCATTATACTTTAAGCTTGACATAAGCTTTCCATGCTGAACTGAAGTAGGTTATTTAGATATACTGAAGCTTCGTTTCTCACCTAAGTTCCTGGATGTCCAAATAGTTGGAGCTATTAGCTAGACAGATGCCCCCAATGGCAGAATTATAATTGTGGACTCAATCTTTAGACAATTAATAAGAAATTCCTGACTGGTTTTGCTTTTTGGATTGGCCACTATTAGAGCAAAGATGTAAAATGTTCCTACTGCCTAAGATAAAACCTTTAGAAGCTCAGCAGATGTTGTAAATTTAAACTGCCAATAATCATGCATACAATTAGTGTCTCAGAATCCCATTTTCACATATGTACATGATTGGAACCAGTATAAACATGGGAGTCCAGCATTGCAAAGAAATTGCACAAAGGTGAAGGTACAGAAAAAGGTAGTATTCCAAAGGGAGGGGCCCAAGGAAGCTAGAACACAGGTCTGTTTTGGCTAAATACCCATTCTGGGGTTACTTTCCTTATCTTCAGTACTTACATTCTCTTATGTAAGAGCAATGAGCTGCAGGCTGGTGAAACCCACCATGTTCTCAAATCTTTCAGCATGCAAGACACATGCAGAAACTGCTACTTCAGAGGCTTCTAGACAGTCCAGGAAGCATTGCTTGTGAACCTCCACTTTTTCCACTGTCATATTGCTTCTGCAGACTGCAGTGCTATAGCACTAATATGACCATTTTTCCCAGAACTTTTTAATGCTCTTCTCATAATTTCCTATTGCTGTCTCCTTATGTTCACTTCCTTAAGTGACTTCCAAATGAGTGGCCCTGCCAGAAGACAGAATTGAAACCTTAACAAAAAAATAATAAACTAAATCTGTGGATTGAGAACTTTTTTTGAGCTATCTTCACATGCAGGAAAATATCAGAGTGCTTGTTTTATATTGATCAAATGACAAGAAGTCTATAAGCTTGTCTTTTTTAAAGACAAGTTTAGACTGAGTATAATGTGAATAACATGAATACAACCAACAAGCTAACATGCTTACATTTTCCTTTCTGGAGAAATAGCAGTACAGGGATGGTTATGCAGATGTCAAAAATATTAACATTTTCATTCTCAGTCATGCTAAAATATGTTGATGGAAATGAGAACCCACAAAGATTTCTGCATCTGAAGAGAATGGAAAACTAGCTAAGGCTGCTGGTAAAGATTTGATACAGAAGTGGTTACTTTGTCTTGTGGTATGCAGCCTGACCTTTTCATCCTAAATTTTTTTGAGGTTTCTGGTGTAGACCCAAGATTATGTGATTGTGTATATTGGATTTTTCCATATGAACTTGGAGATATTTTGACATATTTTTTAAAAATCCAACTCTAAAATGGGTTACCCCTGTTCCAGACTACAGTCATATTTTAGGTCTGCCTGAGGTCTGTGCTATCAAGAAGAAACAGTAATATAAGTATCAACTTGTAATGAAATGAAATTCCTAATGACTTGATGGAAATTATGTCCTTTGAGGCCAAATTTTTACCCACTGAATTTTTATTCAGGCTCAGAACTCTTTTAGGGTTTATCTTTTATGTAGCAAAGTGGCAGTACTTGACATCTGGCTGACATGAAGAGAACAGTTTTCAAATTGGATTGCCTCCTTGCTATATACAGACACCATCAGTATGAAGTTAGTAGCTATGAATACATGTACAGGCATATTTGGCTAGATATTTACATATATTTCTAAAATCTGACATCCTTCTGTAAAAAGTAGCTTTAGTTTTAGCTCAGAATTTGTATTTTTAAAAAAAGTGATACCTTAATCTTCTGTTGAGCAACCCAGCAATTCAGATTTCATCCAGTTTTGAGATCTGATGTGTATATGTGGTGTAATATCTGTAAACTGTAAGAAGGCTGTCTTCACAAGTCAATACCATGTGGTAAGATTGGCTTTTTTGCCCTTCTTTGCCCTGTATGTGTTATAGACAGTCCTGTAACATTTTCGTATTGCAGGAAGCTACCACTGTCAGTGTTCTCACTCCTGTACTTTTCCTGTGTAATATTCTGTTTTTCAATTTGTACTACAGATTTTAAGTTCATGATATTGTGGGTAGTGTTTTGTGGCCTGTGCAGATGTTCTACAGATCCTCCTGATCTAGACTGTTTTTGAACAGCCTGTAAAAGCAGGAAGCAGGTCTCAATGACATGGACTGTCACTTCCAGTTTTATTTGGCTATGTTGCTTGGCAGGATTCTCTGCAGAATGTAAAATTCTCTTGCAGAATCTTTCTAGTTCTCAGTATTTTTTTAATTACCAATGATCAGCAAACAGTTCCATAATACAAAGTTTCAAATGGATATTAACAACTCATTAGACACATTTAAGTAGTCCCTGTAGTGTCCTTCATTGTCAAGTCATCTTGCATCTTCCCTGTGTTACTAGTGGTGAATGATAAATCTTTACTACTTGTAAATTAGGTCAGAATTTAGCCAATGTAACCTGCTATTGAGCAAGTTGGCAGTCTTAGATGGGATTTTTCTATATACTTCATTCTGATCCTTGGCCCTTATGCTTCCTAGGTTTCTGTCTGCATGGAGTGAAGTCTCATTACCACAGCAAGGACCCATATTTTAAGTGTATAATTTCTATATCTCATTTTCCATTGTTTGTGTAGATGCACAACACACTGGAAGATTTCTTTTTGCCTTCTCTGCCCATTTGTTATCCTCAAGTACCCTCTGATACTTGAAAATACAGAAACCCAACTGATAACAAGTTTCCAATGTTACAGGCATGTTGTTTTAGTTGTGCTGAACAGAGTGGTGACCCATACTTCCTTAACATTGTTCTGCAGTTTTAACTTTCCCTAGTGTAAATCATTCTGAATGTCATACTATTACTCTGTTAAATTCCCTACTAGGTCAAAATTATAGCCAAGTGACTAGGCATAAGGTAATGAAATCCCCTTATCAGTATGGCTAATGGAGAACAGCATAGCTATTACTATGCATAGGATCATAGTATTTGTGTGCAAATGCCTATTTGTATTTGCAAACAAATGTTTCCAAATGTATTTTGTATGCTCAAAGCATTAAGCTGTAGGCAAAAAGAAACTGGCCCCAGGGAATGCATTTTGTGCAATATAGAAAAAAATTGTAATAGTCTCTAATTTCAAGACATGGAATCAGGCCCAGTGCTTTACATTTTGTTTATAAAATGTTTTCTTGGATTTCGGCTTTTTGTAGATAATTGCTGTCCAAAATAGTCATATTTCCAATACTTACATAAAACTTGCCTTACAAATTAAATGAAATTGGAAATGTGTATGAACTGTTAAACCTAGTAATTTTTTAGCTAGTTACAATAAGACATACTTCTCTTTTGTGCCTTTGTTCTGGATAGGAGAAGGAATTGAAAGCTATTGTTCCACACTTTATTTATAGATAAAAGCTTTCACAAGCTTGATCTTTGTTACTAAATTCACCTGCAGATCTTAAACATCTGTTGCTATTCAATCTAATGCACTGGTGTTGGGATTCAGTCCTCAGATTTTAATTTAACAAGATTATAGTTAAAGCCTGATTGTTCTGATAGCTGTTATGATTGACCTTTCTTGTTTTCCTTCTCTGTAAATGTTTTCCTCTCACTCTTCCTTTTGTAAAGAGTGGGCTACATAATGGCACTGTTTACAATGGGCCTAAAAGAGCTGTTGATTGGATTCAAATGGCTGTTGTTCTCTGCAATTCAGAATGAAAAATTGAAATTTAAAACCTGTAGAACAGAAGTTTTGTTTCAAGAACATTGAATCATGTTACTTAACCCTATACTTTTTATTCAGCTTCATCATTTTTGTTATAGTTTTTACATTTAAAATATAGGGTCATGTTACCATTACTAAAGTAAACTACTTCTAACATGTCAAATTAAATGAGAAAGTTGAAATTATTTGGTATTTCTTCGTCAAAAGCTTTGTCCAGTAGTTGTTCCTCTAAAACATGCTGTTTTCTAAGACTGTTACCAATTTCTTTCGTTACCTTGCTAAGCAAACCAAACGCTATAGCTAGTGAAAGCAACATAATACAATTTTAGTAATCTAAGACAAGTTTTAAAAATTCTGTTGGGAGCAATGCATAACTAGCCTTGGATCCTTCATGATAAAACAAAGCATTGCCAAAATCCCACATGATTAGGAAGAAGCAGGATCATTTGTCTGAGATCCACTGGCACCACATAAGCACTGATATTTCTGGAAGGCTCACAAAGAATATTCACTGCATTTAAAAGGATGTTCATGATTGTCTGGTACCTTGTAACTTGTGTATATGGCTGTTGTGCTACACTTAGAAACTTTTAATGCCTGGCAGCTGATGGGGTCTCCTTTCATACCATTAAATTTGGTAGGGTTGAAATATATTTACTGAGGTGAGGAAAATAACCTGAAGAACACCTTACTGCCACTGTTTCCATAGTTTCATGAGAGACAACAGACAATAGGTGTGGACAAGAGATGTACCAGGGGCCATTGTAAGAAGTAATTTGGATTTGAAGCCAGTTGTCAGCACATTTCTTGGGGGTGGGGAAGAAAAAAGGGTGGACTATGTGGGTGTGTTAGCATGTTTATTCACTTCTGTGCATCTTACTTTCTGTGAGCTCAAAGTGAATCTGAGCATTTAGGGCTTTCATGCCGCAGTGACTACTGAGGAAAAGATGCAATGCAAAAAGATACTGGATATAACTGAGTAGAGGTTTAGTAAATGGAAGATCAAATGCAGCTGTGATTCTTTGAAATAATACAGCTACCTTTAGAAGCCAGAGATTACATTGCCTTCAAAGGCATAGTCTTTAGTGGGAAAATATTTCTGAGTGGTAGACTGTACTAGTGTTTGCTATCTATGTTGCAAGTATGAGTGTAAATCAAATGCTGGCATTTCTACTTATCATTAGCTTCCTGTGTTCACAGTGAATCACTTGGTGTGGGGGAAATTGTATGTGATCTGCATTGGACATAGATTTTCTGTTGGAAATATACTGTGAAAACAAACATGAAAATGTGCCAGAAAAAAGGGAGGAACAGAAAAAAGGAAGGGATTCTGAAACAGACAAATACTATGGGGAGATGCTGGGAAACAAACTACTGCAAATCAAAAATGTTAATATGCATGCTTAATTGAGAAAGCTGGATAAGAACAAGATTTAAGAATGCTGTCACCTTTTGGGGAGAGTTCTTAGAGGTAGAAATTGCCAAAAAATTTCCACAACATGAGAATACCTAAGTCCTAAATTCCAGCCTCTCCACTACTTCAGTATGTAAAAAGCTCAAACATTTAATAGCAAAATAGATATACATAAATCCAGTGGTGCAAACATGAAACATTGTGATACCTCTTTAAAAAAATATTGAAATAATGAAGTGAAGCATTTTGACCTTCTCTAACCCTGACTAAAAGGTTGACTTAAAAGTGACTGAATTCTCATTTTTCTAGCTCCAGGGTTCTCTCTTTGGGATTAGAATTCCCTGGAAGGGCAAAGTAAAGGCATTAACATAGCACATGTACTGATAGTGATGCATCCTTGTTCTTGCTGGAGCAGTGGAAGATGCAGAGAAAAGGGTTGCAAAGGCTGCCTTTGCAGCTGTCCCAATATAGATAGGAGAGGTGATTTTTGAACAGGAATCCATCCTATAGTTGAATTCTTAGTTCTCTAAATGGCCTCCTGGCTAGGCTAAGTAAAGCAACCTAATTGTACTGAAATGAGCTTTTGTGAATGCTCTTACTGTGCCAGACTTATGATAAAGTGACTTGTTCTGCAGCTGATCTTTACTGTCAGTGTAACACATCAGGAAAGTGTACACCACAGTGTGAAAGCTGGTGAGCAAATCATCTTCCCAGGATACCTGTCCCTGCTTCCTCTGCCTGTGCATTTCCTTCTTGCCCTTTAGTTTGACCAGCAGATCTTGACTCAGCCATGCTGGTCTCTTGCCTTCCTTGCCTGATGTCTTACACATGGGGTCAAGAGCTCTTGTGCTCTATGGAAAGCCTCCTTAAAGATCTGTTGGCTCTGCTCTGGTCCCTTGTCCCTGAGGGCAGTTTCCCAGGGGGGTCCCTATTGATTAACTCCTCAGAGCTGGAAGTTTGCTTTCCTAAAATTCAGGGTCCTGACCTTACTCTTCACCTGACCATATCCCTCAGGACTGTGAACTCCGCCAGCACATGGTCACTGCAGCCCAGGCTGCCTCCAATCTTGACATCCCTGATTAGCTCACTTGCATTGGTGACCACTAGGTCCAGTATTGCATCCCCTCTAGTAGGGCTCTCTATTACCTGGCTAAGAAGTTATCTTCAATGCACTTCAGGAGTGTCCTGGATTGCCTACAGCTCACTGTGCTACTTTTCCAGCAGATGTTGGGATGTGTCTGCATGTGTTCTGTCATTTTGGGTCTTCCACCTGACGCAGTCTGACTTGCAGTTTACAAAAACACTGAAGTCCAGTTAGCCATGTGCTAAGTTAATACACTTGTTTGTATCTGAAAGCCAGGTTACGATCAGTAGATTTCCTTTTTGCTTTTTTCTAGGCTAAATTTTGGTGGCATGTTTGCTCTGGTAGTGTTCTGTGAGATACTGCATTATAGCCCGGGTAAGTGCTTATAGCCCAGATAAGCTTCAACTAGGTCTCTGTAGCAACTGGTTACTCTGCTGTTAAGGATATATGTGAAATCGCTACAATGCCAGAATTTTGCCTGACTGCCTTTTGTCACCATTCAGAACCAACTCAAGCTGCTTTCCTCGACTGCAACATGGGAGCATTGCCTAGTTTTTGTGCTGTTTTCCTGAATTATTCTCTGGACATGTGGATTGCTTGACTTTCCCCTCCATTGAGTTTGCCATGTTCTTTCCAGAACTTGAAAACATAAGTGTAAAGTAAGCTACAGTGGAGTTATGGCAACTTGAGAGCTGATGTGATTTCACACAAGCACAGATGTGTTCACTTTGTCCTCTGTCCCAGAAATAGCATATTTGCTGAATCTGCACTGGTTGTGTATGCCCTAGAGTACCTTGCGCAGTAGTATCTGTTGGTTCCTGTAAATCACGCTGCAAAGTGTCTACAAGAGCTTTGTTGCTTTGAAATTTTCTGTAGTAAATGTTCTTGCCCCTGGTGCAACTGCTCCACAAGAGTGGAGCTTTTGAGCACCCTGAGCCACTGATGTTTCTAAGGCTAGAGTGTTGGAAAGGTGTTACTGATAAAATCAGTAGCTTCATCAGCATCAGATGTTTTTCCTCCATTGTGCCTGAAACAACTCCAGCTTCCTAATAGTCCCCTATGTGTATAGGGAAAGGAGGATTGAGAGGGAATAAATTGTGAGGTGAGATCAAAGAGCATGCTTTATCTGTAGTATGAGTATGGTGTAGGGGGAGATAAGAAGCAAAATACCTGACAGTATTGCTATGCTGGAATAATGATCTGCAAAGGTTGTTAATTATTGTTTTTTTACCATCACTGTGATCTCTTCTGTTCCAAAGTAGCAGAGTTACAAAACACAAAGGGAAAAATCCTCTTCAGAGTAACTTAAATGTGAGTTCAGGTAGCTGTGCTTATGATCAAATGACCTTATCCAGTGCAGAAGCACATAGGGCAGCATGGAACAGAAATTTGTTCTTCCTGTAGCAAGATGAAAGTGAGGATCAAGGTTTAACTGAAATGGGAATGAAACAGGCTGTAGAGCCTTTCAGCTCTGAAGGAGCTTGGTTCTGGTCTGTTTGTGTCCTGACTTCAAGAATAAATATTAAATTATATTAGGCAGTTGCTGAAAGAATTCAGAGAGCAGGAGTAGGAAGGGCCCTAATATCCTTTGTAGACAGCCTACCTCCCTGGACTCCACAGCAAATCTTAGTAGTCCCAGATTTAAGGGGATATAGGGTAGAAACCAGCACAGTCTCCCTCCTTCCCCAGAGCTCCTGGTGGGCAATGGTTAACACATTGCTGCAGGCTGTAATTTCAAACACTTTGAAGAATTAGAGCCCAAGTTTACTTTTCTGTGAGTCTGCAGCTACCCACTCTCCACCTTACATTTTTAGGTAGCCATGCTGTACCTCTTGAGTGAGGTACCACCTCAGTGGTGTTGGTGTGCCCTAAGTGTGGCTGGATAAGCCCTGCAGAGGGTTCACCAATGCCAATGTAGTCGAAGCAGTAGCACCTTTTGTCGCATCTAGAAGCTCTTACTGAGGAAGGTCCCTGGGAAAGCAGGGACATGTGAATTCACAAACAGTATGAGAAGGACACACATCTAAAAGCTGTATCTAAAACTTCTACTTGGACCTTTAAAACAATTTCTTATTTTAATACCATAGGAAATATTTGATTCTCTCTTAAAAATGTAATGTATTACTCTCTCATGTAAACAAACGGTGTTTTAAAAAGGGATACTTTATGTGGCTCTGTAAGAACCTATCGGTGCTTTGTTTCTATGTTGAGAGTAATGTTCCTATGTCAGTAATCTGTCAGCATATCTGCTTTTGGCACATGTCCTCGAGGATTTCAGAGACACTGGAATTAGCTAGGAATAAATTGTAATTGAGTTAAGTAGGATAGTGTGATCCTGTCATCTGTGACACATCTGTGTGCTTAAATCGGTTTTCTGTCAGCAAATTGCAAGTGCCAGCCCAACTCTGAGCTTAGGAGCGATTTCCACCCTCGGCACCTCTGAAACGTTTCAGGTCAGGGCAATTCGGTGCGGAAGGGAGAGCGTCCCTGCTGCGGGAGCTGCCTCTGCTGCTCGCTCAGCTCCCTGCAGCGTGCCCATCCCCGCTTTCGGTTTCACTTCTTCCGGCTTTACGCAGTGGGTTTCCTCATGGTTTTCGTGTGCTGAGAAACCTGTGCAGCGCCTGGATGCCTCCAAACTGAAGGAGAGCAAGCCTACAGTGGTAAGTGAATGCCATTCTTCACTTCTTAATAATAATGCGAATATTGGAGGTACAAAGCCAAAGTACTGCTCTCAGGAGTTTGGGTGGTTTCCTTGATCTTGGATTTCTTTTTAACTTGCAAGTTAGCAAAGTCGGTGCCACTACTGTTTGCTTAATGAGTGTGTTTTGGTGCTTGTGCCTGGATGTGGTGTCCCTAGCTGGCAGGAGGTATTTTTGTGTTTTAAAAGAAAAGGCAATACAGGTGAAGTGGCAATGTCCTGTCCTTGGAGATCCTGGAGGCTCCCCTGCTAAATTCTCCAGTTATTTAAAGTTCTTGCTCATAACATTAAAACTGTTCTTTTTGTCCATTAAATATTATCCTGTAACACTGTCCATTAAGCCTGATAATGGGTCTGTGCTTTCTTCACTGGATCCCCCAACCAAAGCATAAAACACCTAAGCTGACTTCCTGCAATGAAAAAAAGCAGGAAAAGCAGCCCTTCAGGCCTTGCTGGAAGTCAGCCAAAGAACTTGTTTGTATTTGTGCAGTATGTTTCTTGTGCCTTTCAAACTTAAAAATGAGCTGGCAACAACTGCCAAGGAGCCTGGCAGCTATCTGATCTCCCTAAAACAAACCCTCAGAAGGATGCAGGCCAGAGGTAAGCTTTTGTTACAGGCAAGCTCCCCCTTCGTTTTCCTTAGCTCTTCCAGCAGCTGGGGTGCAGAGGAATGAGGCAGGACAAGTGGTCATTATTTTCCTCAGCTACAGGGACATGGGTGCTGTGTTCAGCAGCAGCTGCAGTAGGTCAGGCTTGTCTGCAGGACTGTCAGGTCAGTTATTTGCTGTCCCTCCTGTTGCCAGTGGCCAGGTGAGTGGAGAGCCAGGCTGTGTGAGCTGCAGGAGATGGGTCAGGCCCACATGCAGTGCCCAGCAGGG
Source organism: Phoenicopterus ruber ruber (assembly GCA_009819775.1). NCBI lineage: Eukaryota > Metazoa > Chordata > Aves > Phoenicopteriformes > Phoenicopteridae > Phoenicopterus > Phoenicopterus ruber. The sequence continues at coordinate 36,285,554 of CM020218.1, read as the reverse complement.
AACTGGTTTTTCATTAAGATTTATTTAAGTTGTCTTTTGCCATCCTTTGTGTACACCTTTGCAATGCTTTAGGTCCCTCTTTCCCTTGCTTGTATCCCCACTCCAATTGGATTTTACTGATATCTCTCCCTAGATGGCCAGGTTGCTCCCACAGAGGCACTCACAGGGTTCCCCTCTGGCCACTATAATGTGGCTTTTTGTCACTGAAGCAGTCCTAATGTGTGCCCTTTGAAAAGGCAGGTCATGTAGGGAGCCAAACTGCTGGGGTCTGACCTGCTAAACTCCTGTTTGGCTGCAGGTTGCAGTGTCAGTTCCTCAGTGTTTTGTTACGGTAGTGAAAACTTGTCTGTTTAAGAAACATCAGTTCTGAAGGCTTTCTTTTTCTGTCCAAATGTGCTGGTTTAATTTCTTGTTTCATTGTTTGCTGTTGAGCAATAATCTAATGTGCTCAAGGCTAGATCATGTTAATTAAACACAGGTTCCAAGCAAAGGGAAATGTGGGCTGCAGAACTAAGAAAGCTCATATTCCTGGGAGTCTTTTGAGAAGCTCTTCTAGATTCCTGTGAAGTCTAGTAAGGTTAATTCCCTTCTATAGCCTGTTCTGTAGTGGGGCACCAATAGTCTTTTCTACCTGAAATCCCATCATGCTGAGACTAACTCATTGGTAAATTGAGGTTGGCAGGTAGGTTCCAAATTTTTTGGCAGAAGGCCATACAGATATGTGTATATGGAGGCTGTGGAGACACTCAAAGTTCAGGGGTGAAAGTATAAGCTTTATATTTTTTAAAAAGGAAAAATTGAAGCGGAGGAATCTAAGCTTACTGTTTGCTGCTAAGCATGGAAAAAAATATTCTGGCAAGCACTCCCAAAGTACGTGTTCTCCCTTAGTAAGGATTAATTCCATAGAGATGATATGGAAGATACACTGGACTCTTCTCTTGATTAGCAGAAATGCCATTTAAATAGACAAGCTCTGTGACTCAGCAGGCTGCTCAACCCTTCTGAGCTCTTACAGCTCTATTCCAGTCAGAATTTGTGTAGAATTAACTTTCTTATCCAGTAAAGCCGTATTACAATGATCACCAGGTGAATTTAAATCTTACAGATACTAAATTGAAATTGCGTAAAAGTCTGAGCTTTTCATCAGAAATGTAATGCCTAAACAGGCAGAGCCATTGAAGACTAGAGCACCAGTGGACAGAGGTTTGATATTCTAATGGAAATGCTCAAAAGATATGGGGTGGGGTATATAAATTCTTAAATGTGTAAGTTTTTCCTAGAAGTATTTGGATAAATGTATTGAATCTATGGACAGTGTTTTGTCTACACCTTGGCTCTTCTCCATTTCTTTGATTAGGTTGGTACCGATTTTTTTGTCTGCTCTTACTTTCTCATACACCTTTCTATACCCTGGTATTCATTCTTTTGCTATGAGATGGAAAGATGGTTAGAATTTTGTGTGGCTGGCTTGTAAAACAAACTGGCAAGAACTGTAAAATAGTGGTATATTAGGCATTCTTACTGCATATAACTATAAATATTTTGTGTGGTTAAGATCAGAGCTCAGTGATTAACATTGAGAGGCCTATGTATAATTTGTCATTTATTGTATTTTATGCATGTTAAAGTAATGCAAAATTAATCAGAAAAGGGAAAACCGTTGGAAACTTGTATTAATAGATAAAGCATTGGTAGCTTTTTGAACATAATTTTAATATAAGACAATACTATTGTTTTTAAAGAAAAATCTTAATTTAGAGAGATTATTAGACATACCATTTCTGCAGAAATGAATCCTACTTTATGGGTGAAAAATACTGTTTGCTCAATATAAAACTACATGTTTTTTTGAGCCTGGCTTGCTTAGCCTTCAGTTTAAGATAAGTTGTGTCAAAATGATTGTAATTTGTACTGTGTTCATTTTGCCTTTGCAGATAAAATTATGGAAAGTGTTATGCTTTGGTGGACCAGCTTACCTGTCAAACTGGTGTCTGTCTGCTTGCTGTGTGCATCAGTTGGAAAGCAATGTCAGATCCGAAATGAAATGGCTGACTGCAGTCACCTAAAGCTGACTCAAATTCCTTCTGATCTCCCAAACAATATAACGAGTTTGGACATTTCTCATAATCAGCTAAGACAGCTAGGTCCTGCAAATCTGACCAAGTACAGCCAGCTGGTTTACTTGAACGCAGGATACAACAGCATCTCTAAACTGCAACCAGAATTGTGCCAAAATGTGCCCCTGTTGAAGATTCTGAAGTTAGAACATAATGAATTGTATAAGCTCCCTGACAGAGTCTTTGCTTCCTGCACCAACCTGACTGAGCTCAATCTAGGATACAACAGAATATACATAAAAAATGATCCTTTCAAAACCCTGGAGGTAAGCTTTAGAAATGCACCTTTTCATGTAAATAAAGTATAAATGGGGAATTTACTGTATTTTCCAGTGTGGGTACAGAAGAGCTGACTATTTGCATATGAAAATACCTGGCATGTAACCTTCCTTCATTGCTTTTCTAAAGAAAAGGCCTGGTGGCTTTTTGTGTTAGACCACACTGGAGTCTCAGCCATCCTTATTAGTTAATGCTCTCCATCCCCTTTTCCCTATTGCATCCCATCGAGGCACCTCTCCATACAGGATTTGTGCTGAGAGAATAGCAGCAGCAGATGACATATAGGGTGAAGTGGATGGTGTGGAATCTGAGTTGCCTGGGGTCTAAAAATGGTAGCTAGCCAGAATTCTCAAGGTCAAGGTGTAATTATTCTGACCATGAAGGCCAGTGCTTAGGCTGACTGTAGTGTCTCCCAGGACTTTGGGGATTGAGAAAGAGTAAAAATCTTTTTAGTCTAGCTTTGGTTTTCCTGATAGCGTACATATGGTTAAATATTCTTCTCTGTAGCATCTATGAGGTTGGGGGACCAACACAGGAGGCAGGAAAAGGCTATTCCATTGTCTTTGCACCAGGCAGAGAATCATGCTAAAGGAAGGGCTAAGGACAAAAGAAAATAGAGATGTGTGGGTACTAATTGTTGTACAGTGTTCTAATGAGCATGCATGTTTTGAACAAGTCTGAACTTTTCTGCTAAACTCAGTATTCCAGTTCAGTTACATAAAATGTACTCGCGTTGTAGGACTGCTGACTCTCAACTAAGTACAAATGAGTACAGCCAGCTTCGGTGATGGAAACAGAACTGAAGTTCAGGCCTTCCTTGCTTTGCTGTTGCCCTGTTACTGATGGAGGCCAGGCTTGGGGCACCTCAAGGCACATTCTGTGGAGTCACCTTTAAGGTAGCATCTCCTCCTCTGCAGGTGCAGGAGTCTGAGCACCTGGGCATGAGCTGGAGTATTACAAGGTGTACAGCACTGATCTTTGTAGGCTGCTACTGCCCTCCTCTTCACCTTCCTCACTTCCATTTATGGAGGTGGACCACAGGAAGAGGGTGGAATGCAAGGTTTAATAATGCAGTAGTTGTAACTGCAGCCAGCTGTAGTGATTTTATCACTTTATCTGGAGCAGGAGGGCTTTCAGTGAATTAAGGATAAAGTAATTCTTTGGTTTGCAGTAGATATTTTAGCAGGTTAAGACCATGAACACAATGAAAGTTACAAGTATGGAAGATATAGAAGTCGTCTTCCTGCAGGAGCTTGAAAGCTGCCATTTCTCTATTACAAATTTATTTTAATTGTAGTATTGCAACTAATTTCTAATCAATTAGACGTTAATGTGATATTTCAAAATGGTTTGTAGTAATAAAATAAAAATAATTTTATACTTTTCTGTTTGCATCTTTCCCCAGAACGTGAATATTTTGGACCTATCTCATAATTTTTTGAAGTCAGCAAATCTAGGATCACAGCAACAGTTGAAGAATCTTCGTGAGCTCATGTTGGATAGCAATCAAATCACTGAGTTAAAAAAAAGACGACTTCAGTTTTCTTAGCAACACCTCATTGAATAGTCTTGATTTGTCATCAAATCCACTGAAAGAGGTAGGAAGCATTTCAACAAATTCAACAGGTGTAAGTGTAAATGGAACTATTCTGATTTATCCTTTATGATTGTATGGCATTTACGTTACGTTTTGATCCCCTGAGGTCCAAGATAAAACCATTCTATTGTATACAGCATTACTCTTGACCTCCAGTAGTGATACACACTCCTGCTGAAATCAGCCAGAGCTGGTTGCATGTAGATCAGAGGTCTCAAGAGCTAGATCAAGTAGCTCTATGAACCCTTACTAGGTATTTTCTATGCAGGATTTTTTTGTATGTGCTGAAGGTGAACAGCTGACATACTTTCTAAGTGGGGAAAAGGCTAGTTATACAATCTAGGTCTCACTTCCTAGCTAATGAAAGAGAATGTTCATTTGTGCCTGTGGGGTACCCCAGAGAAATAATCATTGCAGAAAGGTACAGTCACTGCTTTAAAAAAAACAAGTGGGTGTTTTCTCTGCCACTGTTCTCTGACCCACTTCTCAGTGTTACAATATGATCCTTTGAAGAGCGATGGTGAGTGGTGCAGTTCTAAACTGGTTGACCCTCAGCATATGAATACTGAATTTACATTGAGTTTGCTTTGTTTTTCCCCAGTTGATTGATCTGTAAAGAACATGTACTTTGAAATTACAAGAATGTTTTAAAGTGGCCTAAGCTTGTACCACTGTGAGAGGCAATCCCACCGTCCTCTTTCCCTTGGCCGCTTCATCCCTCCCTCTTTCTGGTACAAGCTTTAATGAGGCCATGCACTGGATCACTGGGGAAACGCTACAGATTTTTTGGCTTGGTTAGCTTGTAGTCAGGCTGGTTCCCTATCTGGTTCACCGTGTGACTGCATGTGTGGCCATATTGGCACAAGGGTACAGGGTGTGGATAAGTAGATGGGACTGCTCTTTTCTTGGGTAGTGCTACTTTATGCTAGTTTAAGCTGCTCTGATTTTACAGTACTGCTGTTTGAAAAGTGGCCTTATGCATTTGAATCATTCTGACAAATGGGGTGTTTAATCATTCAGCTGATATGTAAATTGGGATGAGGGGCCAGCACTACCATGGAGGCTTGTGATTTATATTGTGGAAGCAAGTGTGTAGTATCACATTTCATGAGTGTAGCTTCTGCTCACACGGGTTTCTTCTTGGCTGTCTAAAGGCCTAAGCTTTTTTACAGTATATCTGATTTTGCACTAGTATATTGGTATCCCTAGCAGATACCAATAAAAGAAAGCTGAAGAAAGATTATCTCGATTTCTAAGAAACTTCTAGTGAAAGAGTTTTAGTAGTTGGATACAAAATTGTAATTAACTTGCATCTCACTAAGCAACTTTCTATCTTCTAAAAGAGTACTACTCAGAACTATGATAATCATATTACAAATTTTAGAACTGTTATCACAAGTAGTATAAACTCCAAGAAGTGTTTATCTGAATTTGGCTGTAGAAAAATCTGAGTGTCGGAGTTGTATTCTGCTTGAAAATCTCATTTGAAAACCTTTCCAACTTGTGGCTTTATGGATCAACTTTCTTACATAATCCCCTTATTTGGGTCAAAACTTTTTTTCTTTTCAGTTTCACACAGGATGTTTACATGCAATTGGAAATCTGTTTGGCCTCATACTGAACAATGTTGAACTTGGTGAAAATCGCACACAGAAACTTTGTACAGAATTATCAAACACAGCGATTCAGAACCTTTCCCTGAGCCATGTGAAGCTTTCATATGTTGACAAATCAACTTTCCAGGGACTGCAAGAAACAAATCTTACAGTTTTAAACCTTTCCTACAATTCTCTGTCTGTGATAAAAATGACTCATTTCAGTGGCTTTCAAGTTTACAATACTTCAACCTGAAGCATAACAACATTCATGTATCTTCACGTTTATTTTATGGATTATCCAGCCTCAAACATCTGAATCTGATAAATTCACTTACTGGGAAAATTGAAGATTTTTCCTTTCAATGGTTATACCACCTGGAGTACCTTATAATGGATAATAACAATTTTCCAGGAATTACTGCTAATATGTTCACAGGTCTGAACAACCTGAAATACCTGAGTCTCTGTAACTGCAACATAAACTTACAAAGAATAACTAATAACACATTTTCATCACTTGCAAATTCCAGTTTGCAGGTTCTCAACCTCACAAAAACAAGAATCTCTACGATAGAAAGTGGGGCATTTTCCTCCTTGGGACACCTGAAAATTCTTGATCTTGGTCTCAATGAAATTAGTCAAGAGCTCACAGGTCATGAGCTTAAAGGTCTCAATAATATAGAAGATATTTATCTTTCCTATAATAAAAACTTGACTTTGCGAAGTGAATCATTCATTTTTGTCCCAACCCTTAGAAAACTGATGCTGAGGAAGGTAGGTTGCAGTAATCTGGCACTTTCTCCTTCGCCTTTTCATCCTGTACAAAATCTGACTGTCCTGGACATCAGCAATAACAACATAGCAAACATAAAAGACGACTTGTTTGATGGACTTCACAAACTTGACATTCTGGATTTGCAGCACAATAATTTAGCCCGACTTTGGAAACATGCAAATCCGGGTGGCCCTGTTCTTTTTTTAAAAGATCTGCCCAACTTGCATGTTCTTAATTTAAAATCAAATGGGCTTGATGAGATTCCAGTTCAGGTTTTCAAGGGTCTGTTTCAATTAAAAACCTTGGATTTAGGATCAAATAATTTGAATTTGCTTCCAGCAACTCTGTTTGATGACCAAGCCTCTCTGAGTTCATTGAACCTTCAGAAAAATCTGATAACCTCAGTTGAAGAAAAAGTGTTTGGCCCAGCTTTCAAGAGCTTGAGAATACTAGAGATGGATTCCAACCCATTTGATTGCACCTGTGAAAGCATTGCTTGGTTTGCTGATTGGCTTAATGTGACCCGAGCATATATACCTGGATTGCGGTCCCAGTACATTTGCAACACCCCACCTAAATATCATGGTAGTCTGGTGTTGCATTTTGATAGCTCAGCCTGCAAAGACAGTGCTCCATTTAAACTTCTGTTTGTGATCACTACTACTATTGTGATGCTACTCATTTTTGTTGTTCTTACCATCCATTTTGAAGGGTGGAGAATAGCTTTCTATGGGAATATTTTAGTAAATCGAATACTCGGTTTTAAAGAACTTGACAGACAACAGGAAGAGTTTCGTTATGATGCCTACGTTATTCATGCAAGACAGGACGAGAATTGGGTGTCTAAGAATTTCATACCTCTGGAAAAAAATAACCACTTTCAAATTAAGTTTTGTTTAGAACAACGGGACTTTGAAGCAGGCATATCTGAATTTGAAGCCACAATTAACAGTATAAAAATGAGCAGGAAGATTATTTTTGTTGTGACTGAACACCTCTTAAGGGATCCCTGGTGCAAAAAGTGAGTAGGATTTAAAATTTTATATCTAAGGGGGAAAATTTCTTAACAGATTTTGTAACAAGGTAATTTTTTTGCTGTGTAATTTAATGAAAAATACCATTTAATAAAAAATACCATACAAATCCTACTTTAATATCTTAATATGTTGTAACTTCAGAATAATTCCTAAGTTAATAAAGTTAATTGCTCCACATGTACACTAGTGGAGATTTGAATCTCTCAATATGTTTCTTTCAAAAAAGTCAAGCTGTCACCTGTGCAGATTGCTTTCCTTAATATTTCATGTTTGAAAAAGAGCAATAATGGGTGAGATCACTAGCATCCAAAGATGGTTTTTATTTGCATTTAAACAAATCTCTTCACCTTTCTTATGTAGTGATCTTGAAAAGAAAGGAACTTTGTTAAACAAGGCTATATCAAGACAGTAGACTTATATTTTTAGAAGATTTTTTCTTTAGGTAACTAATTTAAGTAATGACAATTTTGTATTGTAAAATAGACATTAAGTCCCTTTGAGTCCAGTCCTTGAGTTTGCAATGTGCTATTACCTGAGCTATTAAAAGAACTGTCATTTTTTTCTTCCACATGAAAGAAAACATGTATTTTTCTTATTTTTGCTTCAGTTTTAAGGTGTATCATGCTCTTCAGCAAGCTATTGAACAAAGTCGGGACTCCATCATATTGATCTTTCTTCATGATATCCAAGATTACAAGTTGCATCATGCACTTCACCTGAGAAGAGGAATGTTCAGATCTCGCTGCATCTTGAACTGGCCAGCCCAGAAAGAACGAGTTGGTGCATTTCATCAGCAATTAGTGATGGCACTTAAATCTAATAGTAAAGAGCACTGAATTTTGAAAGTACAGATTTGAATTATGGGGTTATTTTATTGCATATTTTCTATTGTTGGGAAACTAACAGCCTTCAGGAAGACCTGAAAAGTTTGTCATGCTGGAAAGATATGTAAGAGTCACTATAATTTTAATTTACTTGTCTATATTCATGTTTTTGCTGATATTTTAATTCACCTGCACTGAAGTGACATGTTAAAATGGATCATGATTGATAGTCATTTCAGTCTGTGTATCAAAAATGTGGTAGAAATTCTGAAAAGCAATGAGAATGACTGATATTCTAGGAAAAATATCCATCTGATGTAGTGCAGAAAAGACATAAACTGTCTACTTTAAGGGGATATGCAAAAGAACGCAATAATGATAAAATAGCAAATTCTGTGTAGAAGGCAGAGTGGACACTACTGCTTGCTTTCATAACACAAGGGGAGATTCAGTGAAATTGAAAGCTTTCCATGTGAAGCGCAGTAAGTAACGTAGAAAATTTCTGTAGTTGAAACCAAGAAACATAGCAGAGTTTCCAAGTGAGTTTTAAAACCTTTGTTTTAAGAGAAAGCCGCAGAAAGAAACTTGACCCTGTGAGCAGCCTGTTCAGAACATGCAGTGAAGGATTGCTCATGCTTTCTGGGTGGGGCTAATTGGTGACTATCAAAAACAGATTTTCAGACTGAGTCAACTGATTTAATTGATGTGGTATGATTAAAAAAGTTTTTTTACTCTTCCCTACTGAAATTCAGAGAGCTGGCAGAAAGACATACTGAGAGATGTCATCTTAATTCTTTGAATGCACATAAAACTGTATGTGGGCCTTCAAATAGAACTTGAAATCAATGTGAAACATGGCCAAGGCACAGCTGGTGCACCTGTGTAAGATGAGTAAAGGCATAGATATTTCTGTAGCATAACCAGAAGACAACTTTGGGGGGGGAGGTGGTGCTACTGTAATTTCATTACTGAAAACTTGGTTACTGGTGAAACAACAACAAAAAATAACCCCCCAAAAGAAATAGCTTTAAACCATATTGGAAATATTACTGTGACTACAGTTACAGGTAGAGTGGGAGGAAAAACTTCAGAAGTAGATTGATTTCAAATTTTTTGTTTCCTTTTTCTTTATGACCGTATAGTTTTGCCTTTGATAGCTAAAAGGAAAATTGTAAAGAAATCAAATAGAATTCTGTAGTTTAATTTCTTATATATTAATCTAGTGTTTTTCCTTAAGGTACTTTACAGAAACATGGGCTAGTTGGCAATTGCCAGAGCATTAAGGTTCAAACATATGGGCTAGTAGCTTGATCTGGGGACAGCTGAGAACCAGCAAAGTGTGCTCTGAAAGGATGTTTATGATGTTAGAGGCTGGAGTGTTTGAGCACAATTTATTGTAAATTAGACATTAGACAGTCATTTGTATGTTTTTGTTAATATTTAATTGCTGCTTCAAGAACTTTATAAAACTTTGTCAATTTTTAGTAAGTGTGTGATCCTTCAATAGCTCAGGAATATTTTTAAATTGCTTTTTTCCCCTAGCATTTCCCTCATCAATTTCAATACCACCATTACTCCAAGAATGCTGTTTTACTGCTTTAGAAAACAGCTTTCAGATAGTTCAATATTTAACATTTTAAGCAGCTTTTCTCATGATTTATTAAATGCTTAGATGAACAATGGTGTTTTTTAATAAGTTTGTATGTTCCATGATAAAAAACAAATGGGAAAAATAATTAATGAAATAGATTTTGCATGCACTGGAAGAGTGAAGGGGGTGTGTGTGTAGACTGTCTTCACTTGCTTAGGAAGTCCTGAGTGAAAACAAAAAAGCCTTTGTTTACAGTTGTGATAGATGATGATTCCCTAATTACAGTGATAGTATTATCCCCATTGTGATGCTTTCATCTCATCTTTCTGACCTTTTCAGGCGAAGTGACAAATTCTTTCTTCATGCTTAGGCTGTGAAAGTTGAGGAGGCAAGTCGGTAAGGATGGGGTGCCAGGTATGCACCATGTTAGTTGTTCTTTCTGTTACTTAAAGACTAAAATGTAAAAAGGTTCCTATGTGTCCTAAATCTGTAATGACACATAGTAGCAGAGTTGCTCATTCCACATCAATATAAATTGTTTAGAAAATATTAGCAGCTCACATGGATATTAAGAATGGCATAAAGATGCAAAGAACGCATGGAGAAATGTTGAGGTGAAATGTGACGTAAGAGGTCAGACTAGATGATCAAATGGTCTTTTCTGGCCCTTAAACCCCGACAAATGACAGCGTGTCTAAATTTTATAAAGATTTTTTTGTTCCTACAAATGGTCCCAAAGTCAGTCTCAGAACAGTGAAAAAATGTGTTATGGATGCTTAGTTTTGTAATATAGTTAATACAAACTAAAAGTACTTGCTGATGAGTGAAAATCATTTTAAATGATAAAAATATGCTTTCTAAACAGTTATTTTAGTACCTACATTTGGTTTAAAATAATTTACAACAGAAAGATGTTATAAAGGCTCACAATGAGAATTAGACTGAAGTTAAAAAAAGCACAAAAGCAGTAAGCACAGGGCCAATGGTAAACAGCAATTATACTTGACAAAATTTTCATACAAATTTTGTTTCTCTGGAAATTACCTACTTCTGCTCTGCTCCTGTATATTTGTTTGACAATATTACTGAGAGTAAATAAATGGGCTTACCATGGTGAAGAGTTGTAAGTGCTTTCAGGATTAATAGTCTATATCTGAGCTGGGTAGTTTCTTTGCAGTGGGCAGCATCAGACTAATGCTGATTTGCTGAGGAATTGGATACCAAATAAATGAAAAATAGTTCCAAACTTGTAGCATCAAAGATATTACCGAGGACTAAAGAGGAATCATCTGTATTGAAAGCAGAATATCTAAAGGACTTGAGTGAGGCAGAATGCTCAAGTCTGTAGATTTGGGGTGGACCCTGACTGTTTCTGTGGTTCTTGAATGACAGGGAGTAATGAACAAGTTAGTGATATTCATAATAGGTTCTATTCCAGGTCTTCATGCAGGGTTGCTTTGGGGTTCAGCTGAGAAATATACTACACATCAGTGTGCTCGATTATGCTACTTTCACTGTGGCTCAGTCAAGGCTTTTTTTGCATGATGAGGAATAAATGCAGATTGTGCTGCTCTTAGGTTTATGTGGACCTATTCCATAAGGTTTGGTCAGAACATATTTATTTCAGTTTGTAAGAAAAAAGGCCAAGAATATCCCAATTTCAAATCTCAGTCCTCTATTTGGTGTTTGTGTGTGCTGCACTCTGCCAGCTCATTGCACTCCTTGATGTGCTAGGAAGTCAAGGTGAGGATAAAATTCCCCACTTTTGTACCCTTGGTTGTTGTACCAGCAGCTCTGCCTGCTTTAAGTTGTTAGTGCAACTAGTTGCTTGATGTATGATCCTGGGCTCGTATGTATAAAGCAACTGTGCTATCCTTCAGTCTGTGCTGTTCTTTTGGATGCTGCCAAGGGCCATGCTGCCTGTCATATTCTGAGCTGACAACGTTTGCGCTGTCTATAATACCAGTCATTAGTGTCCCCAAACTGCTGCTGGCATGATCCTGCTTGTCTTCATCCAGACAGACAACCCTATGTTGCAAAGCTGTGGCAGTATTTGCCCCAGCCCTGACTCGTGTGCCTCCAGCTGCCTGGCTTGTGCCACTGCTGCTGGTATTTGTAGCAAAAGAGAGAAAGGTCTTTGATCCTGACACCCTCAGCTGCTCTCTAAGCTGCCTGGGATTGTTGGTAGCATCTTTGCACATGGGCTGTTGCTCCTTGACAGCTCCCTTCTGTGGTTGCCTGACATGGTGTAAAAAGGTGTATTGGATTGGGTTGGTCTTGCTCCCTATTTGTGCTGGTTTTGGCTGGGACAGAGTTAATTTTCTTCACAGTAGCTAGTGTGGGGCTATGTTTTGGATTTGTGCTGAGAACAGTGTTGGTAATAGAGATGTTTTTGTTATTGCTGAGCAGTGCTTACACAGAGTCAAGGCCTTTTCTGCTTCTCACCCCACCAGTGAGTAGGATGGGGGCGCACAAGAAGTTGGGAGGGGACAGAGCTGATGTTTGTCTTCCCAAGTAACTTGTGTGATGGAGCCCTGCTTTCCTGAGGATGGCTGAACACCTGCCAGCTGATGGGAAGTAGTGAATGAATTCCTTGTTTTGCTTTGCTTGTGTGTGGCTTTTGCTTTACCTATTAAACCATTTTTATCTCAACCCACGAGTTTTCTCACTTTTACCCTTCCAATTCTCTTCCCCCATCCCAGTGTAGGGGAGTGAGTGAGTGGCTGTGTGGTGCTTAGTTCCTGGCTGGGGTTAAACCATGACACCATTTCTGTTAAACCCTTTCTGTGCACAAATGTGAAGGGTGTGAAGCAGGGCCTCGCGACTGTGTCAGATGGAATTGGTTTCTGCCCCTTAATATTAGGTGGGATTTTAATTAAAGGGAAAATGCCATGCTTTATTTCTTTCACTCACAGGCTGCAACAGGTTACTGCTCTGTGTTTCCATAGGACTCTCAGGTGCGTAGGCTGATGGCGGCTGACAGGCTTTTTGCCTGCGCGGTGCACCCCGCCGAGGCACGCACCGCCCTCGGAGGGGTTTGTTTAGCCTAGCAACGCCCGCCGGGCCGGGCAGGAGGCGGCGGGCAGCTCCCGCCGGGACAGCCGCCGGCTGCCCCCGCCCGGGCTTGCGGGGGCGGAAAGGGGCTCCCGCCCCGCCGCCATGAAGGTGGCGGCGCTGGACCTCGGCGCCCTCCTCGCCAAGCTTCGCCGCGCCCCCGCGGCGCCCGGCCCCCGCGCCCCGCCGCCCCCCAGCCCGCGCCCCGCGTCCGGCGGCGGCTGCGCCCCGGGCAGGGCGGCGCTGCCGGGGGAAGCGAGCGGGCGCCCCCCGCGCCCGGCACCCGCCGCGGCGGACAAGGAGCCTGGGGGGCGGGCGGGCGCCAAGGCCCTGCTCATCACCCTGCCCGACATCGGGGAGGAGGCGGCGGCGGAGAGCGATGGCGAGGAGACAGCCTGCAGCCCGCGGCGCCCCGCGTGAGTGCGCGCCCCCTGAAACGTGTGTGTGTGTGGGGGGGTGTCTCTCTCCCCCGTGGGGTTTCTCCCTCCCAGCCTTTTCCGCCTGTGCGTGTCCTGAGAGGTCCTGAACATCTCCCTACGCGGGAGTTTCCTTCCCCAGGGGTATGCTAGAGGTCGGAAAGAGTACCTTCAGGAGCACAAGTGATGGTTTGCAAGGGGGCTGTTTTCGGCGCCTGTAGGAAGCAAAGAGCTGGCCTGTGCTCGGGGTCCCGCTTGAAAGGTGGGCGGCTGTATGCCGGGGAACGGCGGTCAGAGCTTGGTCCCGCACGGGCGGAAGAAAACTGCCCCGTCCCCGAGGGGAACAACGCCCCGGCTTGTAGGAGAGGCTGAGCGGGGTGAGCAGCCGCAGTCCGGAGGGGAGCGCTGGGGGTGCTCAGCTCGGGTAGGGATTGTAAGGATACGCATGCAGGTGTATGAGGTGTATCAAAGTCTGTCCCCAAGTTGCAGCTGTGCATCAAAGCAGACATTTCAGTTGTTGCCTTGTAAAAATGTGAAGTGTCAATAATGGGTGTGAAACTTTAGATGCTTCTGTGTTTTATCTTCGAGCTACACCTTGAAAATATTTAGGTTTTGCTGAAGATAAAAGCAGCCTGTTAAGTATGTGTGCTGTAGGATTCAGTTGGTGATATTTTGTTAAAGCAAAGGTATAGTAAAGCAGAAAGTGGTTTCTTAGCATATGTAAAGCAGAAGAGGTTACTAAAGTGAGTAGTTGTATTATTGGTGGAGTATTTTGTACTCTTACAAAAAAAGCTACTGTATATATTACATGAACATCTATAATCGCTGCCTCTGTAGTAGTAAACTATGCTAGTCTTTGTTATTACTGATACTAAAATTTGTTGGGTATTGATAGGAATGATATATTTTGGAAAGTTAAGTTTTTAACTCTTTAGGACTGAAATCTCTTTAGGACTGTTAAACTTTCAGATTAATTTTAGAACCTATACTTTTGGGTTTTGTGTAGCATAATATTTAAATGATAGTCCTCTGGCTTTCTGAATCAGTCTCTAGCTCTTCCCTGGCAGAGAAATTGTGCTTATTCCCCAGTGTCCATGGTCGTTAGAGTAGGTGTGTTAGAAGGCAGGCATGTAATTAGTCCTTTTGAAATCCATTTATGGGCCTGATGTCTGTGAATGTGGCTGATCTGTTTTTGAATGTGCTAGTAGTGTTTGCTTCTGTAAGCTTTAGTAGCAACAATGTCTTGAAAGTCACTGCCTGCTTTGTTTTGAAAAAAAAAAAAAAGTATTTTTTTTTATGCCTGTTCAGACTGATCTACTGGTTTCGAGGAGTGTCTCTAGTTCTTGTGTGGCAAGGTATAGTAATCATTTGTTCATCTTCTAATTTATCTACTTCTATGATTTTGTAAACCTTGAGCACATCATCTCTCAGCCTTCTCCAACAGTCCCAGCCTTTTTAGCCTTCCTTCTGAAGGTGGCGCTCTATTCCCTTCATGTTTGTGGCCCTTCTCTTACTCCAATATGTCTTTCTTGAGATGCAGGGATGAGAACTGTGCACAGTATTCTGTGGACACAGTAGGGTTTTACACAGCAGCTAAGTCATGCTTTCCATTTCTGTCTCAGTATCCTTCCTGATGTGGACCGGTGTTTGGTGGCTTTGGTTGTCACTGTATATTGAGTCCATGATGACTCTGGGATTGCTTTCTGAACTGTAACTGCCAGTCCCAATGTCAGCATCATGTAAAGGTGCTTTAGATTGGGGTTTTTTTTCCTGGATAACCATTGACAATATGTATTTGTAAATACATACTTTTATCTAGATCTTTATTTTAGCAAATAATAAATGAATTGAAATATTATAATTGCCAGATAACTAAGCTATGTAACACTGAAAATAATACAAGTAGGAACACAAACCCTCCCTGATGTACTACTTCTATTTCCCCCTACTCCCATCTAATGCATTTGGTTTTATTTTGGAATAAATTGTAAGCTCTTTCAGGCTTAAACTTTTTCTGCCTTTGTGTAGAATAGTAGCCTTTCTGGAATGGGGACATTAATTTGGTTTGAAGTGTATTGACAGAGTTCTGTTTAGAAAGTATTTGATGCTTTATATATGAAATTTCAGAACCAAATCGGTGGTGTTTGCCTGTAATTTCCCACTAGTTGTTTCCCTTTCTTTAGTACCAAAAATAAAGCCAAGTATAATGCTGTGTGAGCTGGTATTCCTGTTCAAGTGCCATTGACTTATCATTAAAAAAAATAAAAGTATGAAATTCACTCTTAAGACAAACTAATTGGTTGTTTTGGGATGAAGAATAAACCCTGTTACATTAAGACTGGTTGTGTGCGGCAAAACGCTTATTTCAGCTTGCTATTGAAACACTTCTAACTGATATCCCCTAATTATCCCCTAACTGTTACACTTTTGTATGCATGGTGGCATTTCAAATATTTTATTCATAGCAGTCAAGCTTATTCTGATAAGGTATTGTCTGTCTTCAAAAAAACGAAACCAAACCAGAAAGATGTAGAAGAAGGAATAAGATATGTCACTTTGACAAGGAAAGTCTATACCTCCACATTAGCATTTTTTAATTAGATGGTTCCACTTAAGCTTTTAGAAGAAGCTTCTTAATTAAATATTGAAAACTTTAGTATTCCTTGCCTAGAGTTCAGATTTGAATTTGAGTTAGAATATGATATTATATTATTGATAGTTACACATAGGCAGGTTTTGTTTACCCAAATGAAGTTCTTCTGTGACAAGTTTTATTGCTGTTTAAAAAGTTTTAGAAGACATTATCAATGGCCAGTGTGCTCTCATTAATAGTAATTTAACTAGGAGTAATTGGTTAATAAAGGAAAGGATCCATTTTATGTCTTACTATTTTTTTTCTTAGGTGCTGAAAAGTTGATAGCAATCAAAATACACTGAGTGCAAAATAGTGAAAATCTGGCACTGATTTCTTCCTATCTTTCCCCAGGTACTCTGAATTTTCTGAGCTCTGCAACTACCAACTGGTCCTAATACTGTGTAGGGCTAAACTACAGCAGTATTTTGTAAGATTTTACATTTACTGTTTATTTACATAGTGATTTCCTATCCTTCTAATCAAATTGGAGGAGCAGTAATGAATAAATCTTTCTTCAAATGGAGAAAAGATCCACTTTTATTACTGTTTGAAAAAATACATTCTGCTATATAAGAATGAAATTCCTTGGGAGGATAATAAGATGCCTTATGCTACACTTACCACAACATGCTGGTGACACCAAGGTGCATAGATTCCTTTAAGAAACATTATTATCCCTATCCTAACATGTTGCAATAACTAGAGGAGATAACAGCCCTTAACTGATCTAAAGGTAAATTTGGCAAGGCTTAAGTTATGTTGTTTAGGAGTGGGTAATATTACATAGAAATTAATTGCACTGCTCCCCATTTTAGGATAGTTCTAACACATGGAAAATGCGTTTGTGAACTTGGTATGAGAAGGGTAGTTTTATCTGTGATGAAAAAATGCCACTGTTTTTTCTGGCAGCTTTTATTTCTCAGTAGCTCAAGCTTTGGCCTTCAAAATGATTAACTTTGAAAATGTGCGTATAAGTAACTTGATGAGCTGTGGAAGAGGATGGAAACTCGGATTCCTAGTCTCATGTTTTAAGCACTAAAAGCAATAGATCTCTTTCACGCTGTAATGCACGCTAACCTAGATAGACCATTGCAGTGTTACTTAGCTGCTCATTTCCATTGTTGAACTGATGTAAAAAAGTAAATGTAGTAATGTGGTGGCTTGCCATGGTCTATTTTTTTCCATTGTAAATAAGTGTAGAAGAGCTTGGAGGTAAATTTTAATTTTACATGGGACTACAGAAGTCAATATTCTTCTGGATGGATGGAACTAAAAATAATTCCTAACATTTTATATTATATGTAACATTAAGTTTTTGAAGCTTCCAGCAAGTAGCTAATCAGCTAGAGAATAAATGTCAAAAAGGCTAAAAACAAAGAATCCAAATTTTCCTCAAAGTGCTTTTATTGCTTTCAGATGCTAAGAACTTATTCTTGTGTACATTTAATATTAGTCTGTGGTGTTTATAGGAAACTAAGGTGGTATGTTTACAACCAGGCATTTTATTTCTGATCCAGTGATCAGTGAAGCGGGATCACTAGTGTTATCCATGGAAAGAAGAGGAAGGGCCCTGGGCCCATGTTGTTACACTTACCTGTGATTGTGAATTCCTCTAAAATCTTGTGAGTTGGGGGGCTAGAAATGCATTCTACTGTATAATGTCTATAATGATTTTTTTATTGCTTATCAGTGTGGAGTTCATGTGCAATTGTTGGTGGGGTTACACTTCTTAGTTTAGCTTTGGTCCACAGTGGCACCAGATCAATATTTTTTCCAATATTCCTGATAAAGCAGAAGATTCTTGGATCCTGCAGTAGTTTGTTGGAAGTTCATGGTCTTTTCAGTGGTGAGATCACTCCTGTCAGCTTGATCAAGTTCTAATGGAATTAGAGATTTCTTGTCTTCACAAAATACTGAATTTGGGACTGAATGAGTCAGTCTTTTCTAGCTGTTGCCCTAATCTTGTTGGAAAATTTTTTGAAGTGGTGTGAATGTGTTCTTGTGCACTTGTATACATGTATGCTATATGGATTATAAGGGTGGGGATTTCTATGCTGTTTTGACTCATTCACTTCAAAACAAATCTGCATAATGTACACAAGTTGACACACAGATTATTTTTACCGGATAATTTCTTCTGAAGGGGAAGTCGTAAGTAACCAACACAGGAAGCAATTGCTAAAAATCTTTTTTTTACCCTTGTATTTTATAAAAGCACTTTCTAAATAGTTCTTAAAAGCTCTGGAACTATGTGAGGATTAATGTGTAAAGCTTTTTAGCATTTTTGCTAAAAATATATCTATATACACACTTTATACTCCATTCAGAGAGTTTGTAATGGTTTCGGTAAATTTTTTTATTCTATAAACTAAGGGATAAATCCTAAATAGTATGCTTTGAACAATGGCATGAGTTATGTTGCAATGAGACAGTTTAACAATCTCTGAAAATATTGTACAGTGCTTTCTTCCAGACAAATCTTCATAGTGAGGCAAAATGAAACCCAGCATTCAGTTGTATGGTCAGCAAATTACTGTCCATTGGGAAATAAAACAGAAGCACATATAAAAGTTTCACAAATTTAGTCAATTAAAAATAAGGGATTATGTATGTTGGGGATGAACAAGTTCTATCTCAAATCATCAGCATGGCTACAATAACCTGTACTTGTCACTCACTAAAATGTGTGCCAACTACCGAAGCAGTGCAGAAATAAAATATTAAATAATGCATAGCTGCTGAGATGGAGTACAAGCAAGCCATGTGTATGGTTTTAGAGAATACATGTTTGCAGTTCAACATATATTTACAAAGTATGTCTGGCTTTTAACCAAGGAATACACATTCTAATAAAAATATTTACTGTGACCAATTGCCCAAAGTCATACTGATTGACTATTTTAATATTTTTAATTATGTGACCGCGTTCCAGCTCTTTACAAAGAGTGTATTTGGAATTTTCTGCACCAAAATGTAAATCCCTGTGCATTGTTTATTATGGGTTATTATGCTACATGACTTAACATAGAAGAACTAAAACATGACACAAAGAACCCAAACCTTTTGTCATGCTTTCTATTTTACAATGTATTTCTAGTGGCTTTCATGTTCTCTCCATTGTTTTCCTCTCCTTTTCATGTTATTCTCCCTTTTCCTCATCGCCTTTCACAACACTTTCTGAATGAGTGATAGTTTTTGCATCCTTACTCTTCCCTTTCCTGACTAGGTGTGCTGAACTCCTAACAGTGTTCAAAATACGGCCTCTCTTGTCCATATAGATTCCTTTTGGATAGATTGGTTACTGTCTATCTACTATCTAAAAACATCTTATCTCAACAGTCACCAGAGGTTTTAATGAATTGTTTAGCTCTTGAATTTAATTTTGGTTTCTTTATTATTTTTCTATAACCTGAAATTAGTGTACATAATTTTTTTTCCTATGTTAAAAAAATGCTTTTGTCTGACCTGTGTACGGACACACAGCTCGAATGCTGCCGTGCCTATTTGTTCAGTTCATAGGTGCTAATGTGAGGTGAAAGCTGGTTAGCTGCTGGGTGATGTAGTGGCATTGTATCCCACAGGCTGCAGCCAGTGAGGAATAGAGGATTAGCACAGTGACTCGATGGCTCGGAAAGTGGCAGTGTGCAGGAGGGATTTCTCATCGATGTGCAGCAGGAAATTACCTAACTGAACACTGTCCATCATCGGTGTGTAATCCCTCTGCTCTGGCTGATACACCTCTCTTTCAGCATATTTACATAGTGAGCACTTGTGTTTAAAATGTGTGACATATGCTCTTTAATGCTTCCTGATACAAAAAGAAAAACATTGGAATAAGGATGTGCCTCTGGGAACTTATTGCAAAATTGATTAGTACTTGAGATAAGCACTGGAAGAGATGCGTACACAGTACTGCCAGCATTTCGATTCTATCCTTATTTTTGTTGCTCATGGCTACAGAATTGAGGGAGAGGCTTCTGTTGTGTAATATTTTGGCAGGGTATTGGAGCACTTGCTGATGTTTGATACTGAATGTTAATGGCAACCTAGGAGATGAAAGAGAGTATTGAATATTATCCGGTAGTTTAAGTGAAAGTACAGTTTTGATCATGTAAAGAACAAGAGCAGACTAGATTAGATAGACTAACATTATAGACTCAATGTCTTGACCTCACTGCAAAATTCTGTGAGGTATTTAAAACAGAATATTAAACAACTTCATTGCTTGAGAGTTGTTTATATTATAAGCAGACAGATCATGTTACTTTATGTGGCAGGTATAGTGGTCTTTAAACTTCATGAAATCTGGAAATCTCAACATAAAAGGTATTTTTTTAATGAAAGGTAAAGCAAGCCTTAAATAGTTTGTAATCTCATTTTTTTTGAGGAAAGGGGTTGAGGTTGTGGGTTAGATGAAGGGTTGTTTCTTTGGTTTTCAGTAATGCCTTTCTTCCAGTCCGACACCATGGAAGTGACCCTATAGCAAGGGTAGAGGAGAAGTTTCAGGTCCTCAAGTCTGGCTACAGAAGCGTTTAGAGACGTGATGTGACATCTTGACATCTCAAGCCAGGGGTGTCTGTGGTCACAGAGGAAGGAGAAAGGTACTTGATATACCCGATCATATACAGACTAAGGGCTCCCTGCACTTGCCTTGCTTCTCTTTACTGTAGAGCTGTTGCCGTACAACATTTCAAAGACTTTTTTTTTGAAAATTCAGTGTTCAGAGAGGAAGTTCTGCACCTGTTCTGAATGTTTTATTATATGTCTAATTTTCTTCAGAGATTGAACAGAATGGAAAAAAATGTTCTCATCTCTGATATTATGCTGATGAAAGAAATCTATTATAAAAAGATATTAACTGAATTTCCAGATGTACCTCAGTAACAAGAATATACAAGAAAAGTCTTGTGGACCATTTCCAAGTGTTCTGTTAGGGTGCTCCTCCCTGCCTGTCTGTTCACAGACACTTGATCCTGCAGCAGTAAATGCCTCCTATCAGATCCAAAGAAATAAAACACCTTCTCTAAGACACTAATTAGCATTCTTTATTATTGCGGTTAATTAAGATGATAGTATTTTTCTTAATGTTAATTCATAATTTATATTAAAAATTCACATTTACTTCTATAAATAGAAGAGGTACTTAACATGCATACCTTGCTCTCAGAAATTGTTTCTATTTCCTAGAATGGAGTGTTATACTTGTATTTACATGTTCATGGTGAACCAAGATTGGAAATAGATTTAAAAATATGTATATTACTTAGCAAGCTTATGCCATCTTAAAGGCTCTATAATTTTGAAATGCATTCAAAATTTGTAGAAGAACAAAATGACTATATACAAATAAGCCTATCTTTAAAATTGGAAGAGTTTATTGTTACTCTGCCTTTCAAAGATAAGAGCAGAACTCAACACAGATCATGGTTGCAAAAGCCTTAAATCTATTTCAGGATTCAATATGAAAATGCCTACTAGTAGGCATTCCACTTAAGTGTATGTAGTACAAGTAGCCACCTAAGACGCTGTGTTGCATGTACACGAATTGTTATTGTATTAAAAATTATGGCCTGTTTTGCCCTTATTCCCCCTCTTTAGAAGTAGCCCTGAAGATGCAGGAGGATATGTGTGCTGCTCTGTGTTGTCAGTGATCTAAAAAAAAATTATGTTCACTTATTTCTTTTTCTTCACTCCAGATGCAATAACAAGTGAAGACCTTAACCCTAAGGAGAAGCAGGTCTTAAGTAAAAGAGGTGATGTTGAGTGCAGCTAGTGAATGCTGTGTACAGAAGGCTGCCACAGAGGGCTCACAAACTGCAGATGGTGATGTGGGCAAGCACTGAGGAACCTCTGTGCTCTGGGATTCAGGTTCTGAGAGAACTTGCTGCTACCTTGAAGCAAAGAGGAGCAGTAGTTCTGAGCTGCAGTGGGCCTTTCTCTTAACAAACTGCTGGCCAAAACTTTTTTGTGGTGTGTTTTTTTGGTCTAGCCATTATGCAGTTATTCCCCAAAACTGAGACATAGATCAAATTATAGTCTTCCTGGAGGCCATTTGCCTATGTAGACCATAGTCATTACAGTGTTACCATGAGATAATGAGGATGTATATTGATCAGCTGTGTTGCACTGATGAGTGATAATAATCCTTTGCCAAAGTCTTTTTCAAGATTACCTCCTCTCTGGAGCTGAAGGCAGTATATTCCAAAACTCATCTTTTTGAACCAAGTGTGGCTTTTATGATTATTTAGAAAAGATTTTTAGCTACATCTGAAGAAAATTTACATTGTGGCAAATTATGTTAATTTGGTCAGATCAAAAAGATTGTCACCTGAAGACTCACTAGCAGTTCAATTGTATGAATGCTCCCAGGGTAGTCTAATCATCAAAGCATCAGTAACCCATATATAGCTTCAAAGATAGTAAGTGCCATTTTTGAAAAAGGAAAGGCCCAATCAGGTGGTATGATTAAACACTAACAGTAGAAATACTGATAGAGGTCTGTGTGTTCAAGCTTCAGATAAAGTCAATACTTCATTGAACAATGACCAAGATGACTGAAAGCACCAAAATGCTTTTGACAATGCTCATAAATAAGAGAGCAATATGAAAATCATCTCTGGTCTAGTGATGCTTATCAACAAAGACATGTGCTATCACTTTTGGGGGTGTATCTTTGCTAGCTGTCAAGCCTCTGGCATGTTCAGCAATGATAAAGATGTTGTGTTGCTAGAAGCTTAGAAGTTAAATGTTTGCTATACCACCTTCCAAGGCAGATTTTTTCTTCCCCTCATTGAGCCATGTCATTTCTAAGTATACAGGCCAAAGGGATATCATAGCTGTCTTAATTTTCTGCAGGAGGCTAGATGAAAGATCTATTAAATTTCCAATGATTCTACTTCATTTACTGTGCACCTGCTGGGGTTACCTCAGCTAAGATATTCTGGGGATGACTTTTCAAGATATGCCACAATTGTTGTAATTTTGAGAAAGCTGAGGAATAGGGATTGTAAGCAGGAACAGGCATTGGTGTCATCTACCTTGATTTCCTTTGTATAGCTGCAATAAGTAATTAAAGGCTGAGCCAAACTGACTGCTTTCAGCAGCTGTAAAAGTCACTGAATCTGTCTCATAAAAGGTCCAGACTGCTGAAGGAAGAATTTGGTGCTGCTGTTTTAACCACATGTAAGTATGCTCAGCCCTGAGCACTGTCATTACAGCAGAGTCTTCAGATATGCCTCCTCTAGGATCTGTTGATGTTCAATGCTGTCTGTCATACTTGGCAGTTTGTGGTCACTGAAGCTGTTACAAGAGGGTGAAAGTGCTCTTATTTTCTTAAAGGTCCTCTGAGTCTGTTTAAAAAAAAATCTGTTTTGTCAGGCAATACAGGGAGAATGTACCATGGCTGACTGCAACCAAGTTGGACAGGTGACTAGGTAGTCTGTCTAACTGACCTAGAGGGAAAAGGATGTGTTTCCTATGAATTTTGTACTTTCTGTGGTATAAATGTTCAATTATGATGCTGCATTGCATGCCTGGAATATTGTTCATCGTTGATGCAGAAAGTAGTCATGTCATGTCTGTTTCTTCCTTGCTCCACAGATGGAGCAGAATTAGCTGGGGGACATGTGGAAGGGCCCTTTGTGCAGTGATGATAACTCAGTGTCGTTTGTAATGAAGGTTGTATGTTCTGCTCTGTGAACAAGATAGTGATCAGGAGTGTCTGTTCACTTCCATGAAAATGTTCCTGAGAGGTGGCACTGTTTTGGGAGTAACCCTTCACAGAGGAATATTTAAGCAGGCTGGATTTGTGGAGTAACAACTTGTGTTCATTATATCACTTCAAAGAAGAATGAGAGAGGCTCCCATGGTAATTGTCCCAAACCAGTGTAAGAAAGGGTGGCGCGATTTCAAAATCAATTTCTTCCCACATGTTGTGGTTTAACCCCAAATTGTAACCCACTACCATGCAGCTGCTTGCTCACTCCCCCCCTCCCTGGTGGGGTGGGGAGGAGAATCAGAGAGAGAGGAAAACTTGTGGGTTGAGATAAAAACAACTCACCAGGACAGCAAAGGAAAAATATAAAAATATATTAATAATAATAATGATAATCTATATAAGGAGAATAGAATATATAAAACAAATGATACACAATTTCTCACCACCCAATGACTGATACAGCCCATCCTGAGCGGCAGGCAGGGAGAATGGCTATCCCCGCCCCCACCTGCCCCCAGCTATCCCAGAACAGCAAGTTCCAGAGAGAGCAGGCGAGGGAACAAACAGCCTAATGAAAGAGAAACAAAAAGGAAAAATAGGGAAACAAAATCAACCCGAAGGGAAGCTTAAGGATTAAGGCACCAAGGGTCTAAAAAGCCTAGTGGCCCACCAACTGACCCTCACTTATACTGGGCATGACGTCTATGGTATGGAATACTCTCTTTGGCCACTTTGGATCAACTATTCTGGCTATACCCCTCCCAAGTTTTTGCACCTGCATGTTAGCAAAACCTGGGAAACTGCAAAATGTCCTTGGTCATTTAGCAGCAACCAGCAACATCAGTGTACTATTGCCATTCTTCTCACACTAAATCCAAAACATAGGAGCTGCTGAAGACAAAACTAGCTCTGTCCTGGCCTAAACCAGGACACCGCAGATGTATACATTTATGCTAAAGAGAACTTATTTTTTTATAGTCTCACTCAAAGTTTTCTATAAATCTGTCATACAAATAATAGTCATCTCTTGGTTTTACAAACGAAGTGTAGGATGGAACAACCAGCAGAAAGGGAGAATATGAATGAAATTAATAATGTCAGGTTATAAGATAGCATGTCATGAGTATAATGTATTTAGTATATTTCCATTTGTTACAAATCATGCTTCCAAAATAGAAAAGAACTTGTAAAGAAGATGGGAGATCTGAGAAAATGAATTCTTTTAGACAACAAGGCAGCAGCTTTATTAGAGATGAGGATATTATACATTGTTGGCAGTGGAGCAATGTGCAATGAATAATTTTATCAGAGGCTGTGGCTACAGAATAGACTTTTACCCATCTGTTAGGTTTTGTGAGCATGTATGATACATAGTAAAGTTAGTATTTTTCTCTGTTCATTGACTTTTCTAAAATCCTCTGGTTGAATGCCTCTTGGCATCTCCTTTTATAACATTCTCCAGTTCCAAATTAGTCGTGGAAGTAGTAGTAGTAGTAATAATATACTCAATTATTTATCCATAAAATTATTATTGTCTTGGAAGGGAGGAAGAAAGGGCTTGGTTTAGAGAAATGCAGTTGGTATTTTGTGTGTGTTGTATAATTTGGTGGTAGGGTGTGGGGGGTGACCAGTGACCCAGCGATTGCAATGATAAGCCTTCCAAAAAGCAAAAGGGTTACACAATCTAATTGTTGGTCTCAGTCTTTACACTGAGCGAAAGTAGGAAAAGGTGGGAGGTGAGCTTAAGAGCAGATAAACAAAAATAATGTATTTAGGGAAATAATAATCAAAACCTACCCTATGTAATGCTGACTTCAAAACTGGCAGTTATGACTCAGGAATGAGATCTTGGCAGTGTCTTTGACAGCTCTGTGAATGATTGTCTCTGTGTACAGTGGTATCCAGAAAAAGCAACAAAATCTTGTTCTTCATCAGGAACAGAGTGGAAAGCACCATTTCACCACAGCGTACTACATCTTCTGTGCGCTGTGTGCAGTTCTGGTTTCACATCTCAAAAGGCAGCTGGGATGTGTTAGTGGGGAATAACTACCTGCCTTCAGAAGAGAGATTATGAAACTCACCAGTTTTGAGATGAGGAGGCTCAGGATGTGGTTGCTACAGATGTGATGCTTACAGAACTGTGGATGTAGTATGATGGACAACCAGGACGACAACCTGTTATGAGATGATGCAGTACTAGAATTAGAGGGCATGCACAGAAAACTAGTAGATTAGTCTGAATAATTTAGGGGAAAAGAGACATCCTTTTTTTTTTTTAGCAGAGTGGGCAGTAACTTCTGGAATTTGTTGCAACAGGAGATTGTAGAGGCAAATAGTATCAGCGGGTATGGAATGGTTTTCAAGAAACTGCTGCACAAGAAGTCCTAAATGGATGTGAAAGCACTGGGCAGGGATGTACTTTCTTAACATCTGTTAACCCGTGATAGTGGATATTGCTGGAGAAGGAGGAAATATACTATAGATGACGGCCAGATTTATGTGCTTCCCCTAAATAGTATGTCCTGTTGCTGCTGTCATGAAATATTGGAGTAAATGGACTATCACTTTGATCCAGTAGGACATTTCTTATGTTCTTGCATTACTTAGGTAATGACTGCAGCTAGGAGTGACCAAAAGAAAAGGCTTTGTATGTGTATGTGAGTACACAGAGGTGGTGGAAGGAACTCCCAAGGCTAAAACCTATGTGCCAAGGCTGAAATCTGTAAAACGGGAGAGAAACCTTTGTAAAACACCAGATGTTTTATATCTTCTTTTTAGAGGGGAGAGATGAGGTGAGTTGCACACAACACTTGAAGGATGCCACACTGCAGGGCTTCTGGAGCTGCTTCTGGAGAGGAAAAGTGAGGGCTTTCAAAGTGTGTTATTTCCATTTCAACTTTTCTTCCTGACTTTGGAGGACACCCTTCTATCTAGCATTTCTGATTTTCATCCTCTTTAATTACATTTCAAATTAGCTGTGAAAATAATCTGCTACTGATGGCATCATATGTCCTATCTCCCTTCAGAACTCTGACCTCATACACCACCTTCAAGCTCTTTGTCTTTAAAACCCTGTGCAAGGTAATGGCTTATGCATCTTATGTCAGGTCTTCTCTTTCATATGCTCATCCTTTTTTTTTTCTTTTCAATTAATCTCCAAACATTTCTCCTTCCATATTCATTATTTCCCTTACCTTTGTGTTCTCCTAAGCCTGGAACTTCTCTCTTAAATTGCTGTTATGCCTTCCCATCAAGCCCTTCATGTGTGATGATATGCTTTTCCTGACTTGTAATGGGAAAGGAAACCTGAAGCTCTAATATATTTTTTTAAATCTAAGCTTTTTATCCATATCCACTCACTTCTTTAGTCTACTTTTCCTTGTATCTGATGCCTTCTCTTCATCTTAAT
This sequence comes from Phoenicopterus ruber ruber, assembly GCA_009819775.1. Classification (NCBI taxonomy): domain Eukaryota; kingdom Metazoa; phylum Chordata; class Aves; order Phoenicopteriformes; family Phoenicopteridae; genus Phoenicopterus; species Phoenicopterus ruber. The sequence goes on along the minus strand of CM020218.1, from coordinate 36,258,505 downwards.
GTAAACGAAGGGCTCTTACCTCTGTCCAGCATTCTGAGGTTGATGGTAGAAACAGTTCTGTAGCACAGTTTGACCTTTAACTGCAGCTGTGAAACTTCAGTGCTTAGCTGGCTTGTTATATTTATCCCTTGTTTGATCTAAGCAGCTAGACAAATCGTGTCTTGCTTCAGGAAAGAGGGGACAAAAATCAAATGTTTTTGCGTATGTTGCAATGAGTATATAAATGTAAGATGGACCAAATTTAAGACTGTTTTACTGCCTGTGAGATGCTACCCCCCCATGCCCTTTTGCAATAAACAATTACAAAACAAAGATCTTAAAATTTGACTGAAGACATAAGCTGCTTCATTTACTCAGGCCTTCTCTCCTCCTGTTTTGTGTTCTTATTTTGCTCTATTTCAGTCAAGATCCTTTTTTCACATAATTCAAACTCACAAGCAGCCTTATATTTTCCTTTGTTTTGACACAGTTTTGAGACTATTATTTTCTCTCCTGCAAAGAAATGTAGTGACTGGAGCAGTCTGAAGTAAACAGCATGTCCAACAGTATGACTGAGGTTAATTCAGCCTAGTATAGGATTATTTTTGTGCATTGGCTCTGTGCTGTGAATGTTGTTTTTAAAGGAAACAAATTACAGTAGAACCAGTTTAAACACACTTCATTGTTATGTTATATGACTATTAATTGTTACTGGAAGTGGCTGTCCCATTGTCCTGGTTTCGGCTGGGATAGAGTTAATTTCCTTCTTAGTAGCTGGTATAGTGCTGTGTTTTGGATTTAGTATGAGAATGTTGATAACACACTGATGTTTTAGTTGTTGCTAAGTAGTTGTAGTGCTTATACTAAGTCAAGGACTTTTCAGCTTCCCCTGCTCTGCCAGTGAGGAGGTGCACAAGAAGCTGGGAGGGGACACAGCCAGGACAGCTGAGCCAGACTGGCCAAAGGGATGTTCCATACCATATGATGTCATGCTCAGTATATAAACTGGAAGGGGGGGTGATCGCTGCTTGGGGCTGGGCTGGGCATTGGTCAGTGGGTGGTGAGCCAATTGCATTGTGCATCACTTGTTTTGTGTATTCTATCATTATTATTATTATTATTCTCTCTTCCTCTGCTGTTCTATTAAACCATCTTTATCTCAATCCACCAAGGTTTGGTTTTTTTGATTCTCTCCCCCATCCCACTGGGAGTGGGGGGGGTGAGTGAGCAACTGTGTGGTGCTTGGTTGCTGGCTGGGATTAAACCATGACACCCATAAGCCTTGGAGATTTAGGGAAAAGATCACAGGGTTTTTTTGTCTGCGCTGTGGATGTGCTGCTTCTCACTTTTTCAGCTAGAAATGCTATCCCCCTGCCATGCTTGTGCTAACGTGTTCCCCTTCTGATATCTTTTGTTGAGCTGAAGTAACAGCCAGTGCTGCCTTCAATGTTTTGTGCTTCTGTAGGTAACACAAAACTGGAGTTCTGCCACTGTTGAAATGCATTTTTTTGTTTTGAAGTGTAAGTTGTAAGGCATGTTGAAGGGGGAGGAAGCTGAGGTGACCACAGCAGTCAGCTGGGGCACAGACAATTGCTGTGGATGTCAGTCTTCCTTGTGGTAGTGATTTTGTGGGATAATTAGTTATTTAACATCCATAATTGTTACCCTTGACACAAGGATTAAACAAGTGATTGATAACTTTGTGTCTGCATTTTTGCTTACCATCCTCTGCTGCTTGCATATGCGAACAAGAGAGGTCTGCAAATGTGCATTGTCCCTGGACTGATGGTGTAGACCTCTGCTGCAAAGCTTGCGTGCTTGGACTTTGTGTAGTGGTGTGTGGTCTTGGCCCTTTGCTAGGCAGTGTGTTGCCTTCCTTCTAATTTGTTCTAGCAGATGAGAAAATAGGGAAAAAATAATAAAATACTCCTTTAAGAGTATTTATGTACATGTGTGGGTAGGTCTTTAGGACAGAAGTGACCACCAAAAACTAGATGATAGCAAAATCACTTTAGAGCCTGCATAGCACTACAGCATTTGGTTCCCTTAGCTCAGAACAGAGTTTCAGGATACATAGTTTGAAATAAGCTGTAGAAAATCTTCAGAAGGTTTCAGAGAAATAACTTGCTTTGTGTTCTAAATATTCTCGGAAGCGCAGTTGTAGTTCTTGGAGATATACAGTGTTCCGTTCGTAAAAGTTTCATTCCATGCACACATGTATGTGCAGCAATTTAGAGTTAAAATTGCTTTTTCTTAACCTTAACATAATTTACTATTCTAAATCTTCAGCTGCTTGTTAGATATGTGTAGCTTGACAAAGAACTATGCTGTTTTCTGTGTGTATGTTTGAGATTTCAGACAAACCTCCTCTTATAGAGAAGAATGATTGCTAAGGTCAAGGAGAGTTGTTACAACACAGAAAAACCTTAATGTTTTACTGGATCAGGAGAATGTGGCAAGAATTCTTTAAATATCGGAGGAAAAATGCATAGTTGTTTTCCATAAGCCTTTCTTAGTGTGTAGTGTTTTATTTGGTTATGAAACTTAAATATCATATGAATGCTGCTGGCTGTTTTCCTGTAACGAGAGGTTTCACATGCCGTTCTTTTTCAGTCTTAATTTTCAGCATTTTTAATGTTGCCTTTCTTCTTATTTTCACTTATTTTCTTCTTGTTTATGAACAGATGTACTTCTTCTGAGAGGCTTTCAGGAAAATATGTAGACACCAGAATTTACATACTAGAGCCAGAGATGAATGGTCTAGTGTAAATCTGCATCTGACAGCCTATACTCTGCCCTGTCACTTGTGCTCCAGGAGATCAATGATTTGTGCAGGGAGAGTTTGGAGGGGAACTCAATCAATTAACAAGGAAAATTGATTCAATTGTCAAGCACAGCAGATCTCTTTTATCATCTATAAAGGTGAGGGAGACCCTCTCTGGGCAGAAAGGCCCAAAATTGAGCCTTTTTTTGGCTGGCTGTTCAGAGGTGAGAGGTGGAGGAGATATGCACCCCTCCTCTTCAGGCTGAGGACGTAGGGCCGCTTAATTTTGCGGGCGCCCTTTTGGGTCGGGAGCCCTGGGGAGGGGGCCCAGCCCTTTCCGCGGGGCGCGGGGGACCCACTGCCGAGCCACCCCAGCGCTGCCCGCCAGCGGGGCGAGGGCGGGGCGGGCGCTGCCGGGCCGCCTCCTCGCCGCCCTGCAGCGGCCGGGGGCGGTGCGAGGGGCCGCACCGGGGCTCCCCCCCGCGCCCCCCATGCGCAGGGCGCGGGGCGCCGGCCCGCCGGGCGGCTGCTGCGGCGGCCGGGGGCTTCTCGTCGTGGGGTGAGTGTGGGCGGCAGGGCCGGGGAGGGGGGGTAGCGCCCCGGTTCTTGCCTGCTTGCGAGGGGCTGCAGCCGGCCGCGGGGGGGTGGCCGGGGCCGGCTTCCTAACCCTCCCGGGGCGGCTGAGGCACTGGCCGGGTGTAGGCGGACAACGTTGTTATTTTGTACCGTCATCATTCAATGCCTGCAATTGCAGAGACTTCGGTTAGGGCTGGAGAGCTGTCGGGAGCCGGCTGCTGCAGTCCCTGGCGTTTGCTTGCAAGTGCTGGGGAAGTGTGCTATGGATGTGCTGGGAGGGGTTTTTCCTTTCGTTTTATTTTATTGCAGTCGTTTCCTGGCTTGTCTTCTCATGGCATAGTAGTACCGCTGCATGCAGTGAAATGATGTGGCAGAAACGCTTTTTTGCTACATCTCATGTCATGTATTATGCCATTAAGTATAATGCATATGCTTTCACAGACAAAGTCTGTGAAATTTTATTGGTGGTATTTCTGTTTTTTCATGTTTGCAGGTTCAGGTTTCCCTCAAAGCCACAAAAAACCCCCACCTGGAGTTTTTTGAGAAGTCGGAAAGCCTTATAGATACAGGGGATCCAATCAGTGTAGGCAGTTCAGATTACTAAAAGTCTGTCAAGGAAATGAAGCAGCTGAAATACAAAAGAAAAGGGTTCTTGCACAGGCAAATAACTGCAATAGGAAACAGAGGGTAGCAGTAAATGGTTTCCTTGTCCAGTGGTGTTTCATAGGGATCTGCCCTGGGCAGTTCAAGCTAGTTGACCAGGTGAAGGGGTGAGCAGAGAAGTGAGAAGGCTTGGTGGTGATATTAAGCTGTGGAAAAATACTAAGGACAAGGGTCAGCTATGAAAAAAAAGTTGAGAAGGACCTTCTAAGATTGCCTGGGCAATAACAGGGCAAATGAATGACAAGAGAGGGATGTACACGAACAGAAGGAACCAGTTTTCCACGTAGAAGATGGCCTGTGAGCTCGCCATTATTGCCTGGGATATTGATCTTGCTGTTATGACAGAATGAAGGACTGTGCCACTTTCCATAAGGCCTCTTGGTTCTGAGAGTGACCAAAAGCAGATGCCTAGGGAAGAGGGAAGAAGTTTAGAGCAAACACATTGAGATGCTTTCCATTGCTGTTGTCCCAGCCTCCAAGAATTTGCGATTCAACATATTTTCTGATGAGGAGTTTAAACTTGTGGTTGGTTTTTGGTGGCTTTGTAGCCAAGGCATAGGACTAGAATGTGTCACGTGGTCCACTTGAGTGGGAAATTAGATTTTGACATATGCATCTTTGTAGTCTGTGTAAAGGCAAGACATCTGAAAGGATAGGAAGAAGGCAGAGCAATCCTAACTGTTGCAGGGCCAGTCTACAGTTCTTGGCTAAAGAAATCAAGGAAACTCTTGAACTGTCAGCTGTTTCCTTACAGTTACTCATTCACAAATGTACTTTGATGCAATCATGTTGCTATTCACGGTTATGACCTGAGGATTTTGAGATGAAAATAGGAACTTCCACAGATGAAGTAATGTTGCTCTGAAAGTGTTTCTGAGGAACACTTTGACACACCTGAATATATTCTGAAGAGGTGGGTTTAACATATTAATAACAGAACTTAGTGGGATTATAGAAAAGTATGATTATAAACATTTTCCATTTTTAAAAAGTATCTTCCTTCAGGTATTCTTTTAAGGCTAGCAATAAAAGTGCAGGCATTCCTCTGCTGTACTGTATCTTAATATTCATCCATGTGGTTTGTAAGAGATTATTTTAGTTTGAGCATGTGTTCAGGTATTTGGAGAACCAAAAAAGACAAGTTCTAGCATTTCTTATGCTGGAAAGGCATTGATGCTATAAAGTTTTGGTTTTGTTTTTAATACAGTGTTAAGAAGTCTTTGGTGCTGGAGGAACTGGTGCTTTGTGGCCTGTAAATGTATTGAGAATATGCCCATGTTTCCTGAGGTACTAATATCTTGGTTCACTCAAAACAGCCAAGTTGAGAGTTCATTGTTTTAGTAAAGGCCACTGCTTGCTTGGCACCATGTCTGCAACTTCTTTTTATGCAGAGATGTCTGAGAAAATGGGCTGTGTGTTAATGATTGAGCAGAAACACATAACTAAACTGCTGTGGACAATTACTGGTTTGTACCTTTGCTCTGTTCCTGCAGTAGTGAGGTGCTGCTGCGTTTGCATGTGCTTCATGCAAATTTTAAAGTGTAAAATTGAAGGAGAATGCCTGTGGAGTAAAATAAGTCTCAAATTAAATGTACATTTTTCTGAAAAATACTTGTGTAAATAAAAACTATTTTAAAACAAGGTAGTTTATTTTAAGCAAATGTTTGTGTTAAAGGATAGAATTGAAAAATTCAACAGAGTTGCTGTCATCTTTTTTTTTTCCCCTCCATTGAGGGTGTGAGTTAACCTTATGATGTGTTTCTGTGTTTATAGGAAAGGACTGTCCAGAGGTTCCACAAATCAGTGTCCTTCAGGAAAAAGTGGAGAGTCTCTTCCAGCAGTTTTTGAGAGAAATGTGCAGGAAGCCATTGACAATTATACCTGGTATGCATTCACTTCTGAAATAGTGCTTCATTAACAGGCTCTTGTCTTAAGTAGGTATTTCAAGATTGGTATTCATTTTCACTAGTCATGCTTCTAGTCATTCTCATGGATGACAACTATTGCAGGATATAAATTGACCTAACCCATTTTTTAGAGAGTTTGAACTTTACTCCTGGTTTGTTATGGATTTGTGTATTTTTAGAGCATAGTGAAGGGCACCAGTTAAGCCTGGAAGGAAAGTCAGACTTCATGGTTAAACACAAATAATGCTCACCAGTGTTGCAGGTCAGTTAACTTTCAAGAAGTTTCATTCCAGTTGGCACTGGTTACGATTTGCCTGGCCTGCACATCTGACTGCCCTTGCTTTCACTGCATCCCAGGGTGGGTGGTAGCTGATAGGGATGAGCTAGTTTCTGAGAGCTGGAATCCCAGAGCTCAAGGTTTGAAGTACACCAGGTCTAACAGCATAAAAGACGTTGTATATAGATATGTAACTCAATGCTATTTGAAACATTTGTAGAGATGTTATGCTCAGTTTTGCATAATTTTCTTGTGATAGCTTCTATTAGATTTAAAGAAGGCTTATGTTCTCTTTAATGTATAGTTTTGATGTGCCCATTAGCTGAACTGGAGAAAACAAATAATTGTTAGAGGTGAAAATGCCTGGTGTGTGTGTATATATGTGTGGATATGTATTTGAATATATATGCATGTTCTAGAGTGCCCTTAGGGTTGCGATGACACACATAAATATAAAAGTGTAATGCTGTGGAAGGAATTGCTTTTAAGGCAGTAAATGGTACAAATAGGAGGATGCACTCATTGCACTACTTAAAAACATACATTTGCAACTCTTCACATCGACTCTAACAGCATGTGAAAATCGTGCATTTGACAGGAATATGTATCACTGTCCATTTATGTGATCGGTTGTGTTACTTTTAAAATGTTTATACAGAAAACCGTTATGGTGTTCATTTTAATTTGTCTTCACAGTGAAACGCTTTCATCACTTTCATCTAGTGGTCATACAACACCCACGGAATTGAATAACTCTTGGTCTGGAATAAACAGCTATACTACTGGTTTGTCTACTGAAAGAAGTTCAGTTTACTCTTGGAGGGATGATGTATGTCACAAACTTTTACAGTACACTTTATCTAAATATTGTAGACTAGATTGCTTTTTACAGAAAATGGATCTGCAGCATGCGTCTTGTATGAGAAGTTAACCACTTTCATTATAGCCTAATGATTAAGTATATTGAATATTTTAAAAATAGTTGTGTTTGCAAGTTGATATCAGTGCAGCTGATGTGTAAAAAGAAAAATGGAATAAAAATATGAAATGATGAAATCTGGAGAAAACAAACCTGTTTTACTAAACAAGGTAGGCTTAAGTTTGAGTCCAAGAAAATGATAAAATACATCTTTTCAAATACTGCATAATGCAGGCAGTGTCTAAATTGAACTATTCTCAGTGTTTTCAGTCATAAAGTACATTCATGAGCATGCATGTAAATGTCCCAGTCTCAGTAAATATTTAGCTCTTACCTGAGTGCTCAGTTTTGTTTCATAAATGATGCAGAGAGAGGTTAAGCCCGTTAGGGAGGCTGACCTCAGAGGCATGCCTGGTGCAGGCTGGCAGTGTTGAATAAATCCAAAAGCACTGCAGTCACTGCCACTTTCATTTTAAAAAGCCCTCCATGGCTGGTAGTGATAGCTCTGCCATACCTTTTGCATAATATCCTGACCTTTAGGATACTGACCCCATCTGTCGCTTCCAGCCCTCCAGGAGAAAGCCTGACCCTGGATCATACAGTAACCTGTGTGAGAGTTATTTTCCCATTGCTTATCAGTGTGATCCCTTCTGTAGCCTGCAGTGGTTGGGGCACTCAGGTGGAAGTGGACAGATATGACTGGGGCTCTGAGTAGTAGCACTTTTTTCCATGTTTCGAAGTGTCTAATACAAGTGGCCAAATACCATTACGAATGGTGCCCCAGCCGAGGAACCCTCAGCCAAGTGCTCGTTTCCACATCGCTGGACAAAGTCAGGCTCTTCCCTGCCACCTTCATACACCCCTGCACTTGCCTAGTTCTCGTTGCACTGAGTTGTAGCTTCGGTGGAGAGGTGTGGAAGGCCATTTCTCACACTGAGTGCTGTTTCCTAACCACCAGACTGTCATGCAGAAGGAAGGTGCCCCTCTTTGCCCTCTTAGCTGTTTTACTCAGAAAGGAAAAGTGCTGCTTAAAAAAGCAGGGAGCTTTTGTGCAGGGTATAAATTGTGTCTCCAAAGTAGGTAGCCTGAAGACCCATTCCGAGATGCTCAGCTAAATCTGTCCAAGTTGTCCTGTTCTTTAAATATTGTGGATATTAATATATATGTATATTTGATGACAACTATTATTTTTGTAATGTATAGGAATTTGATAAAGCCAACACGCAGAGAGTGCATCAGTTATTTTGGGAGATTGATGAAATGCTGTTTGAAGGAAAAGTGACCTCCCAAACTCAGAGCCTGCAGGCAGAATGTGCAAACTGGGTTGAACGGTTTCCTCATCTAAGGTAAGGAAATTTCTTGCTGGTATTAGTTTTAACCAGTTATCGCTGGTTATTAATTTGATTTTTTGGGGTACCCTCGTATGAGTTGCTCTTGATATATGGTATCAGTAACACTTGCGTTCAAATCTGGATGTCTGGGACTGAGCTGTGCCATAGTTATGCAGTAAGTCTGGGTGGTGGTGCACTAGCAGCTAATGCTCTTTATTTTGCTTAATACAATGATTTCAGACAAAGATATTTTAGCAGAATGCAATGAGAAAATAATAATGCACCATTTTCATAATGACTTCAAATAAAGAATATATCTTGTAAAGAAATACTTGGTTTTGCTGTAAGTGAAGACATACTGTGAAGTTCCAAGAAATTCAGTGTTAATTCTATTATTGATTCTTCTAAAAAGAAATGAAAAATGAAGGCAACCACATGCTTTGCATATACTGCACAGCCATAATGTCTGCGTAGGCTATGTAAATGCATGTAAAACGATGTGTGATATTAACTATCACTGCTATCATTAGCAGTAACTAGTTGAACAGATATGAGGATGCATGCATGATAAATAAGAATTGTTTTGCATAGATGTGAAAAATGTCTAGGCAGCCCAATGATTTGCTTTTTATAACACGGGACAGAAGTCTGTGTTGCACTACATTGTACTGTCCTGCCTTCATAAATGATGGCGTGTCATTCTTAGTGAGATGTGGTGACTCTAAGCTATTCTAAACATAGATCTACATGTGTCTGTCTTCTAGTCAATGGTTTAAAACTGTTAAAAAGAATGCTGTCAATAATTGCAGTATGCTTTCAGTGCTTTTAGATAACTCGCAGAGGCTTGTTACTAATAAATATAAATTAAATCAACTAACAAAGCTTGTCACACTTTGTCAGGAACAGGAGAATTATTAAATCTGAGGCAATTTTCACTAGCATTAAGCTATGCTTTGCCTTTTTTAGATACTGTAAAAATTAATAGAACATGCACAAAATGGAGACAGGTTTTTGTGCTGTGTAATTCACTCAATATTAAGTCATTTCACTATATTTTCAGAGTATTTTCACTAGATGGAATTTTTTTTAAGCGGTTCCCTGTACTTAAGATTTTTTGATTGAAATCTAATGCTGGCAATACCAACCAAGTCCAAGAGGTTGAAAGTGAGCTGAAGAAATCTGGGAGCTTTGTGTCATTTGGTACTAAGGGATGTGGTACATCCTGTGTTTTAAAAAGGAAAAAAATATTTTCATTATTAAGCTTAAACCTTAAAACTCAGTTTGTGTTGACTAGTTACTCAAAGGAATAACTTCTGGGATGACATTTATTTCTGAGAGCTGTGCTTTGAAGAGCTCACTGACTGTCCTTTTTTCAATTTGTAAAACTATGTTGATATATGAATACTTAGCTCAACATGTGGGAATAAATGTACTTGAGAACTGTCATCAATAAGAGAAAGATCAGATCTATTTAAAGAGAAAGCTCTTTGTTCTTGGCTTACAAAATAAAAGATAAGGCTATTGCTTAGAGCTTCATGTGGCATAAAGTGCTGTTTTGTGAAAGGTAGTCTCAAGAAGGTATGTTCAGGTGAGTCTGAACATTGCTGCTTTCACTACAGCTGTGACTGGCAAATTCTTTCGAGATCCCTTGTGGATTCTAGTGAAACAGTTCAGTAAGCAGTGATTATTATTTGCCTGTACTGTGTTCAGAAATTATTTTATAGAGTAATTCTGTGTATGTTTAGAGTTGCTTTTTCTCTCTGCCCCTGTGCATTATGCATGTTGGATTTTGTGCATTTTCTGAACATTAATTCTTGTCTTAACTATCCATGTAAACATTTTGGATTAGGACTCCTGCTCACATTGATGGATACTGGAGTTGGATAAGTGAAGTTATAGCAGGTGTTACTTGTCTTCTGCATCCATTTTCAAACATTTCTTATGGAGTTTTGATAAGAAAGGAAGTGTGTTTACTTTATCTGCCTTTAGAACTATCTAACAAGTTTGACTATTTGCTCTTAAAAATTATAAGCTAGAATCTCATCTTGCGTAAATCAGCTTAACTTTAATGACTTAAATATTAGGCAATGTTAATGTATTACACAAGGCCCTGGCCTCTCCATAAATGGCTTTTTCAAAGCAAATGTAAGGTGTGCTTTTGCATTGCCTACTATTTGCAGGTATTTGTATTCTTGATATTTGCGCATGGAGTGGATTTCTATCTAAGATATCACTCACTCCTTTTTATTCAGGGTTCTAGGAAAGCAGCTCCTATTGCCGAAGGATGAAGGCTTCCAGCATTTTCAGAGCAGAAGTGATACCTCTGTCAATACTAAGTGTTTACCTGGCCTCCGTGAATGTACGAGTAATATAAAAGAGTATGTTAATTTTAAGTTTTTTTGGTCTTTCCTCTTCAGAAATATGTACTTTTATATTACTGAAACATTTCAGTATAATTAAATATGCACTTTCTTTGAATATTTAATTCTCATGTTGTTGGTATTTTTTCAGACTCTGCATTTCAGGCTCTAAACTGATCCCAACAGCATCTCCGATACATAAATCACTAGATTCAAGTTCCACTAGGATTTCTGCCTCTGACTCATCCGTGTATTCATTCCTGGAAGAGGAAATCTATGATGTGGATGGAAAAATAGAAGAATATCTTGCCTTTGACAACAAGGAGCTGTAAATAAGATATATGTATTTTTGAAGATAATAATGAAAAATTATCCGTGATCCCAGTCAGGGTTCATAAACTGTGTTTCTCTTACGTAAAATACAGTTCCTTCTGTCCCTGTATTCAGTAGCACAGTGGTCAGAGCACTCACTGGGCATGTGGAAGATTAGGTATGTTATCTTTCTAGTGGTTCAAAACTCACATCTCCCATGTCAGAGGAATGTGTCTTAACCACTAATTGTTTTGAGGTGTTTTGTGCATGGAGATTCGATAGAATGAATATTTAATTTTGAGATGGAGTGGAATGAAGGAATCCCTGCTTCCCAGGTGAGTGCCTTGACCACCAGGTCGTTTAGGGTCGTTACACTGTATGTGCTCTCATTGGCTGCCCCAATGAATCTTAAATTCTTTTTGTACAGTGTATAACAGCTTAGTGAGGAGAGGTGTAGGATACAACCTGCTTTTAGAGCACTCTTGTGAGTGGCAGGAGTAATGCACCTGTCTTCTCGACAATGCGACCTAGGTTTCCCATGGCCCAGTTGAATGTTGCAGCAACTAGGCTACTGGGTAGAATAAAGACCATAACGTGCTGTTTTCTAAAAGGCCTCTACAAGGGGGAAAGTTTTGTAGGACTAGTAGGGTACAAAGCATAACTTTTTGTGCTAAAGCTTGATGCATTTACAGGAAGAAAGACATGGTGATTCTGAAAAACTGAGACCCAGGTAGACCATTTCAGTCCTGTTTTTGAAAGAGAGGGCCTGGGTGCCTACTGTTTTGGAAAGGATGTAGGATTAAGAATCCTTTCAGGAGTGAAGTATCACTTTGTTTTGCAAAGTAAGCAAACTTGGGACTTGAGAGAGGGACTTGACTGAAGGTGCTCTCCTTTGTGTCTCCTTTGTATGTTGTTTCTTGTTTCCTTTTCAGGATTCGATTCTGAAATACCGTATTCTCCATAACGAAAACATTAGAAGTTACAAAGCCTGATACGAAAATAGTTTGGTCATTTTGCAAGTTGGACCATTCGCCAAGTCTCAGTTATAGTTAAGAAGTTTGCAGTCCAGTTTGAGGAAGAAGTAAAAGTAGTGACTGAGAAGAGAAAGGGAGATAGTAGAAACCAGTATGAATTTGGGATCATCCTTGAAATCTCAAAAAAATTGCATTTCCTTAGAAGGAAATAGCATGATAATAAAAAAGATTAAAACTTTCGTTCTAAGTGTGTTAGAAGACCAAGTTAGGAAATGTGTGCTTCCCTCAGTGGGGGGGGTGGGAAGTAACTGTCCACACAGTCGTGGGAAGGGAAGGAGATGAGCATAAGGCTATGGGCTCTGCTATTCTTGTCAGGCTGCAGAAATCCTTTTCAGTTGTTTGTCTTTGATCAGTGAAGTGTTGCAGATGTGTGCAGGTACACAGGACGTGATATAAAAGAAATGTTCTATGTGATAGTCATCCTGCCAAATGCAACAGACAGTAGTTCCTTTATGTTATGGTAAAAAGCATAGGATTTAGTCTCAAGTGACTTAAATGCCATGTATAAAGCTGTTCCTTCTAGAACTGCAGATCTTTCTGTTGTAATGCCCCGACGGGATTTTTTTTTACCTGCAAGGAAAAGAAAAAGAAATCGTATGTATTCGATAGGTTCTGTTCCCATAGGTACTGTGTGTTTGAGTTTGAATGTTTTTGTGATCTGCATCTGACTTTTCTTCCATATGTGTGTTCCTATTCATTCGGTGTATTAGAAGGGAAAAAGAAGTCAAAACCCATGGGAATTCATTTGAATTTGCTTCCTTTATTAGTGATGATGAGTGGGAACGAAAGAAAATGCGTCTTGCTGAGAAGAGGAGTAAGCGTGGCATTCCTCCTATTTCTCCCAATGCTTGTGTCAAAGATGCCGTGGCTTCTGAAGTGTTTGATTGTATCTGGAGCAATGTAATCGGAATATTGGAAGAACTGATTAAAAAAAATTGGGAAACTAGTATCACAGGTATTTGATATTTTTAGACATGGTATTTATTGAATCTAACTCAGGAAAGTTGTTTTGTGTTTTTTTCTTAAAGCTTGGGAAATCTGGTTATCTTAAGATAACCATGTTAGTAGTACAGCATTATAAGATAATGCGCACACGTGCACGTACACACTCCTGCACCTGAAATATAAAAATTCCTACTATTCTTCAGGGAGTTTTGTATGAGGTGTAAAAAAAAAAGGAAGAATGAAGAAAAAAAAAAAGTAAAAATGGAGACTGGGAGAGCTTCATTGCAGGAGAGCATGTTTAAAAAAATTTATCACTGGCTCAGGATGCAAATTAATGCTGTTAGCAGGGGATCACTGACATGATCTGAATCTGGAACCTAGGAATCAAAGTCTCCTAGTCCTCATTGTTGGAGCTCTGTTAATAAGAACAACCCTTAGGTAGTCAGATTGTTAAAGCGAGGTAGACAGCCTTGCTGACAGTGCAGGAGTTGGAGTTTAATGTAGGATGAAGAAATGGTGAGGCATGCAATTGTATTTTATTTTATGTTTTTGTATTCTAACAGACTAGTGAAGAAAAGCGAAAACTAGGAAAATTAACTGGAAGTGAAATTCTATTTAGTGTGCATGTGTTGTCTTTGCAGGTGGAGGGAAATTTCAGTTCTTTTAATGTATTTTAAAGGGACAGTAACAGTAAGAATACCTGGGGATGGGTTTTGGAAGTTACCTCAAATGTAAGGTACACTCAACCTCAAATATAAGTCTACAACACAGTAAGAAATGGAAAAATTTCTCAGAATACTTGCAGCATCAGAACTTAACATTTCGGGTGTTACTGAAATATAAAAGGGCTTTTCACACCACAGGCAGATTTAGCTCAATATTACAGTTTAGGGAGGATAGCTTAGCAGTTTTGTGATAGGCTTGCTCTTTTATCTTTGTGAAGGGCATCAACTTATGACAAATAGGATAGCTAACCAAAGTATTTCAACTAGGAATGTAAAAGAATTTGGGTTTACAATAGAAATAAGATGGTGGTATATACCCAAAATGAAACAGTGGGTAGCTGCTGTCAGACAAGGATAGGATCAATACTTTTTTCCTGTTCATCTGGGGTTTTTCTGCCTTAAAAAAATAATCTTTGGGAAATTTTTAATAACATTCCAAGAGTCTTAGCAGTATTTTCTTAAACAGCCCCCTCCAACTCATACAGACCAACTTGTTTGTCAGTGTCAGAGAAAGCATAAACAAATGGGAAATGCTTTCAGAAAAACATCATTTATGGTAGATTTTTAAACATCATGTAGATTTAAAACTATACGAAAGTCTTTCTTTACTGTGCAGTGCAATGTTGTTTGAATCTCAACAAATGATGGCTGGTAAATGTACAAAAGGCAAGTTATTTCCTGTACTTTTTTTACTGTTGTGTAGAGGGTGACAAACAGGTGGAAGAACTGAAAGCTGTTACAGCAAAACTGCCACATTTGCCAGTCATTCGTATTACAGCAGATACTGGGGGCGTACCTCTTTCCAGAGGCTCTGAAGCACGAAGTGTATCTTTTGGGTCTCATTTTGTTTCCTCGCAGGTAAAGATAACTTTGTCAACTGGTGGTCTTTTTTCTGCTAACTTTGGACAGAGTCCTGGTTGAAGCTAGAAAAGGCTTTTTTTTTCCCTTTTTCTATCTTTTTTTTTTTTAAAAAACGGTTAGGTATACTTAAGTCATCTCACTTAAAATGAAGGTTCATTAAATGTGCATTTCTTGTTTACTATCACTTGTTCTTCTTTGGTGGTTCTTAAAGGCACTGTTTACCACTAAGATATTGCTGAAGTAGGTTTGCAAAAAACCCACTTGTTAGACTGTATTCTGTCCTTAGAAAATAATTCTGCTTTTATTGTAGTCCAGTCATTTCCTCTTGGTAGAATTAAGAAAACAAATGATGCTCTTCCCTGGACTTCAGGGATGTGAAATTGCAACTTAAAGTGCTTTACTCACAACCCTGTGAGTTTCAGGCTTTCTCATTCCTTTTCATTTCCTGTGCCCCTTGCAAAAGGGGATTCTGCTGGATGTTCACCAGCGTGCTGGCACTAGGCCTTACCTGTCTCTTTGGAAGCTTGTGTTTGTATTGATAAAATGCCCTTTTTTGTCCTGCTTGCCACCACCTCCCTCTGTCCCCTGGCTCCTGTTTGCAGATTTTTTTATTTCCCAGCCACTGCTGTTGTTCCCTCCCCCCTGATCTCTGTTCAGTTCAAGCAACTTCATTCTATTTTGTCTCTCTTTTTCCATGCTTGCTAGGTAGCAAGATAAGGAACATGGAAGAGAGCACACCAGTCTTGGTGCTCCCTGCTGGCACACTTGGTTCTGTAGTGGTCCCAGCAGCCAGAAGTAGTAAAATGCTTAGATAAGTAATGCTCAAGATCTGTGCCCCTGGGCTGGACTGTGCTGAGGGAAAATGGAAACTTTGGAGAATCAAACTCTAGCTTCGACTGAAACTTATATTGTAAATTGAGTTGCAATTCAGTAACTAAATTACCCAAGTTCTGTTTGTAAGAATCTGTTTAAAATAAGCAAAACAACATATTTGTCCCATCTACTACTGAGAATTCTACTAAACCATCTTAAACTTTTCTAAGAAACAAGTAAAATAGCTCCTAACTATGGGCTTTTTGACATCTTCCTTCAAAAAAGTTAAAGTTAATGCATATTTGTTGCTTTTACTAGGTTCACCGTTTCTCCAGTAATTTCTGTAGTGATTTGAATGGTGTGATGACAATTCAAGCAAAACCACTCCAACAGAGGCATGTTGCCACAGTAGAAAAAATACAGTAGGTGTTGGTATTGACATTTTCAAAATGCAGCATAATTCATATTATATAGATGATGTTTTGCAATTATAAAAAGGCAAGAAGGCAGTCATCTCCTTTGTGTGTATCACTGGTGTGACAATGATTTGTAGAGGTTGCAATGATACTCTGTTAAGAAATCCTTTTACTTTTTTTCCTTTATCCTGATTCCCTATCTTGTTCTCCTGCCTTTTTCCCTAGGAATGAGCAAGAAGACAAACATCGTAGCATTGGCTCCAGTGCTGCAAATTCAGTGCACACTAGGTTGGGGAGAATTGCTGATAACAGTGTTCTCTCATCATCTCGGGTACTGCTGGCATCTTCTAGGAAGCTACCAAGCCATTGTAGGTTACCTTCTCTCACTTCTGACCAACTCTCCTCAAAAGCTCCTAATATATACAATGATGAAATCCTTAGGGGGACTAAATTGTGAGTTTTTTCATTTTATTCTTTGCTTTCCTCAGAACTTTACTGAAATTTCACCAGTGAAGGATTTTGCAAAATACTTGGGAACTAACCTGAGATTTATTATTGATTCTAAAATTCAGAAAAAGAAAGCAAGCAGAACTGTGTTTTTTGAGGGGAGGCATTTTTGTTTGTTGATATATTAGGTGCTGTTACTTTCTGTAGCTGAGCTCTATAAAGGAATGTACTGGTTAATAATTTCATACTACTTCAGTGAAGAAGTCTTTAATGTGAATTTTCCTAAAAGAGGAACCCTTAAAATTCTGCAGTGGTGCCAGCTTGGATCGTTTATCTTCTGCTCGTGCATCTACAACCCGGAACAAGTTACCACCAATAAACTCAGAGGCTGTTGAATATCTTTCAGTACCTCAATTGCAACAGAGCTCTGTAAGTTGTGTTCATTTTTGTACTGGTGAAGAACTTCAAGCTATTTGGAAATAAATTGCTCTGTGTCAGTGGTTGAAATGAGCAATTTTCCAGTTTGTGTTTGTATTACATTGGGGTACCATTAGAATGCAAGAGAAGCCAGTTTAAAACCTCAGGTCACAAACAGATCATGGTGGAAAGACTTTGACAACAGAAAAATCTTTTTTTTAAAAAAAGAAAAACAACTAACCAACCAGATAGTAACCTTGCACTTACATGCATCTGGATTTAAATAACTCTTTTCAATGTTTTATTCACTAATGTTAGGTTATAAGAAGTAGAAAATTATGCTGACTAAAGTAGAAAAGGATCCCAACTGAAAAAAATAATCTTATACTGGCCTGTTTTTGAACGATAGGGAAGTATTGTGGTTTAACCTCAGCTGGCAACTCAGTACCACACAGCTGCTCACTCACTTCCACCCCCCCCACCCCAGTGGGATGGGGGAGAAAATCGGAAAGAAAGGGAAACTCATGGGTTGAGATAAAGACAGTTTACTAGGACAGCAAAGGAAAAGATGATAATGCGATGTCATGCTCAGCATATAAAGCTGGGAAGAAAATTAGTTCCATTCTATCCCAACTGAAACCAGGACAGGAAGTAATAACCAGAATGGAAGTAAATTGGCATGTTGATATTTTGCTTCTGAACAATATTTTGAATTGAGACCTGTGAAGTCTATTATTTTAATATAAGCCTTTGCGGGTTATAGACTAATATTAGGGAACAGTCTCAAATCTGTTTGAAAAACATGAGTACCCTTAAATTACCTTAAATCAGTGCTTTTGATTAGTGAAAACGTATTTTTCTCCTTGTCTGGTGTTTTTTTGTATGGCAACGGAAAAATTATTTTAACCAATTCAATTGCTGCATTCTCTTAATGCTCTTCTTAATTCTCTCAGTATCGAGGACGATATGCTCATAGCAGAGTGTCAAGTGCAGTGCCTGGCAGTACAGAGCAACGACCACTCAGAGAAAGAACTGTTATTATTGATCAATTTTCAAGGCCCAACACAACTCATACATTCAGGGTATGTTACAATGTAAGTAGAGACATAGAAAAGTGAAGAAGCTTACATTCATGTCCACTGTTGGTCTACAGGTCTCATTTACTGGGTCTCTACTGATTTCTGATGTACAGGGATTCCTGCTACCTGTAGAGAGGAGGATGTTAAAAGGCTTTGGGAGGGTGTGGGACCTTGAAAAGCAGGACTGGTGTATGAGGAAGAGATTTTTTTCAAGTCTAATGCATCAAATGGTTCCTTTGAGGGTATCTGTGCACTGGAGGCTTGCAGGTGTAGCACTGCTTGGAGCTTTGCAGCTTGGTAGGACTTACTCTGCTGGACTAGATCGTACAAACTGTAATTAAACCATTACAGAGATAAGCATACCATACTAGCTAATAGTATGTCCTTCCTTTTTACAGACAGACACACCTCAGAAGAGATCACTGACTCCCATGGATTTTGCTAACCATAGAGGGACAGGTCAAGGATTTTTAATAGGTAGGCAAAGTAAGAATCACCTGGAAGGCAAGTAAGAATCACTTGGAAGGCCAGCAAAACCTATTAACCCATAGTACAGTTGAAGTAAAGTGCTTGGGGAGAGCCATGCCAGCATAAAAGAACAACAGGTGTGCTTGGCTGGATCTTTTGAGTTTGATTTTGAAGTTTCTTCTCACTTGGTCTGAGATAGCCCTAACTCTGTTAGGAATCCTGCAAAGCTTATTTTCGTTGTTATGACATGGAAGGAAAAGGATTCCCCCTAATCTTTTTTTTTAAGATTTCAGCGTATTTACAATTATAGCAAGAATATGTGGTGTACAGGCTAGATGTTTTGCAGCTGCTAGAGTAGCAACACAAATACATGTTCGAATTGTTTCATGATATAAATTTTATTTTAGCCCCCATAGAAATTCACCAAATTAGTAAACTTTATATGTGGGGAAAAAAATAAAATTGAAAATGTGCATTTTTAACATAAATATAAAGCTCATTTAAAGAAAAAAAAATATTGATTTGCAACTGTCTTCCATTTATAACACTGAAAAAGAGAGCAGCCTTATGTGGCTTATTTAGTTCCATTATTACAATAAAGCTGACTAGCTAGTTCCTGAGGTGTTTGAGTGCTTGTATGTAACTTTTATTTGTTTGGAAGTTCCTTGTGTTTAATTATATGATTGGCATAATTACATACAAGGTGATGTAATGTAAGAATAAGGGCAGGTTAGCAAACATTGATCTGAACAGGCTGATGGAAGTAACTCATACGTAATCTTGGAGTGTCTTTCAGATTCTACTGCAATTAACAAACAACGTTTTATCTTTTCTAGGCTCACAGCATTACCACAGATCCTTTCAGAGAAATCCTCCAACCTCAAGGAAGAGATTTCAGATTGCTCCTTAACCCACCTTAGGAAGAAACAGAAACCCCCTGCACTGAATGGAAGACTGAAGCACTAAATTTGCCAGCTTTGCAGAGAAGAACATGTGCAGTATGCTGTTTTCTGCTGAGCCTTGGCAATCCTTAGGATGCCTGCATTGCCTTCTTTTAAAGTTGTCTGACCAGAGGTTAGATTAAAAATTAGAGCAAAATGAAACAAATGGTTGAGGTGTCTGCTTTGTTTGCAGAGTCAAGATGCTGCTGCACTTTTTTCTCAGGCATTCCTCCTTTTTCTGTCTTTCCTTAGGGAATTGTTATTCTGCCTGTAGAAGTAAATGAGTTATGTTTAGGCCATGAAGTCCTGTTCCTGCTTTTTCATGTTTTCTCAGTGTTAAAGATGTTTCAGCCTATCCAAACATCAGTCATATATAAAATTTATACTTTTAAACAGGAGCTTGTGGTATCTGCTCTTTAACTGCTGTTTTAACATTTCTCCGTTTTTCAGTCTGCTTATTGGAGTTGCTCTCTTGTAAATATTGTCTGTCCCTACTTTTTCTTCTTCCTTTAATTCTTTTGAGATGGGATTCATTCATTTCTTCTACTTATGCTATGCCAATTGTCAGTAACTATGGGAACTGCTGGGATAAACTTTGTTTACAGGAAGTAATGTTTTCCCTGCCAGGCCAAACATGTTTATAGATGTTGATTAATTGAACCTGCATGCTGACAAGTTGGTAAGACCATTCCTGCTTCTTGAGATTTCTTATAAAATAGTGCCTGGTATTGTACAAATTAATCATATTTTGAAATATCCGAGCCTTCAAAGTTTTAACATGAAAATATGTACTTAACTGATGAAAGCATTATTTCATACCTCTTTGTGTAGACCCAAATGGAAGATCAAAGAGGAGATTGGAATTGAGTTCTGCCTGATAGGTCCCTGGCTGTTAGTACTGTGTGTGTTCACAGTCAGGGATTCCTCCTTCCATCAGAGAGCCAGCAGTTTAAGTAGATGTGGTTGAAGAACGGTTGAAGGGGAAAGGGAGGAGGAGAAAAAACTTAATTTTTTGCCCAAATTGTGCAGGTAAGAATAGAATCAGTTTCTTCTACTTGGGAGCTAATACCAGTTTTCCTCACTTCCTTCTATGAATGTTCAAGGATTGGTAATCCAAGGCAAAACATTTGTAATGTATATTTTATATCTACTGTTAATTAGATTTCTGATTTTTGTAAATGGTCAAGTACTGCATTCTTTTGAGTAAATGAAAACATTTTTAAATTACTTCCCTGGCTTAGTATTTTTCTTCTTTGGCTACACTGTTTACTCACTGGTGATACTATGGTATAGTATCTGAGAAAGAGTGCTTTTGCTTTGGAATTGCAGGTGGATTTCGTACAGTTGCAGGTCAATTTGATGCAGTTTCTTCAGAAATCTCAGGTCAAATATGACATAAGGTTCAAAATTCACATTTAAGTCTTCCTCAGTGGTGTATCCAAAATATACTTTTGCTCTCTTGAGTGCTCCCTCCTGTACTGTATAGACATTGACAAGAATGCAGAGAAACGATGGCAAAATGTGTCCCTTACCATCTTGTGGCACTTCATGGCAACCCAGATCTTACCTTGTGGACTAAATGAAAAGATGAATATGTGCTGGTTTTGTGCTGTAATGGCAGAAGTGGGAACCACACAGTGAAGAGTGGTTCATCATCTGGCACTTTGTGAAAGAGAGAAGATTGCTGACCTCTGCAAAGTGATGGAGCTCAGTCACTGGATTTCTGAATGGAGAGAAGAGCAGAGCAACAAGCATCTGCTTCTGCAGCTTGAAAGGAAAGATCTGCTAATTACTAGAGCAGCAATGGAGGAATGCTCTCAGGTGGCAGAGGAGAGGGAAGAGGGATGGGGTGCTAGCGAGGGCAGCCTCTTGCTCTGAGCCAGAGGCTCCTGAGGTAATGGGAGCCAACAGGGAAACACCAGTGAAATACCTCAAAGGAATTAAGGGCTGTTCCTCTAAGAAGGTGACACAGCCAACAGCCTAGCTGAAGTGCCTCTACACCAATGCGTACAGCATGGGCAGCAAACAGAAGCTGGAAGCCACTGTGCTGCTAGAAAGCTATGGCCTAGCTAGTGGCCATTACTGAAATTTGGTGGGATGAATCCCATGAGTGGGGTGTGGCTATTGATGGCTACAGGCTGTTCAGAAGGGACAGGTGAGGAAGGGGAGGGGTGGAGGCACTGCCCCTCTACATCAAGAAATGAATGGAGTGTGAGGAGCTGTCTCTG
The DNA here is from genome assembly GCA_009819775.1 of Phoenicopterus ruber ruber. Lineage (NCBI taxonomy): Eukaryota > Metazoa > Chordata > Aves > Phoenicopteriformes > Phoenicopteridae > Phoenicopterus > Phoenicopterus ruber. The sequence goes on along the minus strand of CM020218.1, from coordinate 36,237,043 downwards.
AAGAATAGCCATGAGCAGGTTGAAAGCTTATGGGTAAGAATCAGAGATGGAGGCACCAAAGGGAACCTTGTGGTTGGGGTCTACTACAGGCTGCCTGATCAAGGGGAGCCTATTGACAAAGTCGTCTTGCTCCAGCTACAGGAGGCATTGTGCTCACAGGCTCTCGTCCTGCTGGGGGGCTTCAGCCACCCTGACATCTGCTGGAATAGCAGCACAGCAAGCTAGGTGCAATCCAGGAGACTCCTGGAGTGCATGGAGGATAACTACTTAAGCCAGGTAATAGCCCTACCAGAGGGGATGCAATACTGGACCTAGTGGTCACCAATGCAAGTGAGCTAATCAGGGATGTCAAGACTGTGGAGGCAGCCTGGGCTGCAGTGATCATGTGCTGGCGGAGTTCACAGTCCTGAGGGATATGGGTCAGGTGAAGAGTAAGGTCAGGACCCTGAATTTTAGGAAAGCAAACTTCCAGCTCTTGAAGGAGTTAGTCAATAGGACCCCCTGGGAAACTGCCCTCAGGGACAAGGGAGCAGAACAGAGCTGGCAGATCTTTAAGGAGGCTTTCCATAGAGTGCAAGAGCTCTTGATTCCCAGGTGCAAGAAATTGAGCAAGGAAGGCAAGAGGACCAGCATGGCTGAGTTGAGACCTGCTGGTCAAATTAAAGGGCAAGAAGGAAATACACAGGCAGTGGAAGCAGGGACAGGTATCCTGGGAAGAGGATAGGGACACTGTTCAGTTGTGTAGGGATGGGGTCAGGAAGGCCAAGGCGCAGCAGGAGCTGAACTTGGCAAGGGATGCGAAGAATAACAAGAAGGGCTTCTACAGGTATGTTAACAGAAAAGGAAGGTCAAAGAAAGTGTCTCCCCCTGATGAGCAGGAGTGGCAAACTGGTATCAATGGATGAGGAGAAGGCTGAGGTACTCAACGACTTTTTTGCCTCAGTCTTCACTGGCAACCTCTTTTCCCACACCTCTCGAGTGGATGGACTGCAAGATGGGGACTGGGGGAGCAAAGGAAGAGATCAGTTTCATGACCACCTGAGCATACATGAGTCTATGGGACCTGACAAGATGCATCCCTTAGGTGTGCGGACAACACCAAGCTGAGTGGTGTGGTTGATATGTCTGAGGGATGGGATGCCCTCCAGAGGAACCTGGATAAGTGGGCTTGTGAGAGCCTCATGAGGTTCAACAAGGCCAAGTGCAGGGTCCTGCACCTGGGTCAGGGGAACCTCTAGCATCAATACAGGCTGGGGTAGGAAGGGATTGAGAGCAGCCCTGCTGAGAAGGACATGGGGGTACTGGTGGATGAAAAGCTGGACACGAGCTGACAATGTGTGCTTGCAGCCCAGAAAGCCAACCGTATCCTGGGCTGTATCAAAAGAAGCGTGGCCAGCAGGTCGAGGGAGGTGGTTCTGCCCCTCTGCTCTGGTGAGACCCCACTTGCAATACTGTGTCCAGCTCTTCAGCCCTCAGCTCAGGAAAGACATGGACCTGCTGGAGCAGGTCCAGAGGAGGGCCACAAAAATGATCAGAGGGATGGAGCACATCTCCTCTGAAGACAGGCTGAGAGAGTTGTGGTTGTTCAGCCTGGAGAAGAGAGGGCTTGTAAGAAAGATGGGGACAAACTTTTTAGCAAGGCCTGTTGCGATAGGACAAGGAGTAATGTTTTTTAACTAAAAGAGAGTAGATTTAGACTAGATATAAAGAAGAATTTTTTTTACAATGAGGGTGGTGAAACACTGGAATAGGTTGCCCACAGAGGTTGTAGATGGGGGTGATATTAACCTTCTTCCAGTCTTCTGGGACGTCCCCCATCTCCACAACTTCTGAAAGACTACAGAGAGTGGCCTTGCAATGACATCAGCCAGCTCTCTTAACACCCTTGGGTAGATATTGTCAGGGCCCATCACTTCGTAGGGGTCAAGCTCCTGTAATAGTTCACATACCATTTCTTCCTTCACTGATGGTGGGTCTCTGCATTAACCTGGATTTTTGTTCCCAAGGCCTGGGGCCCAACGGTGCTGATAAAGACAAAGGTGAAGAAAGTGTTGAGAACCTCTGCCTTTTCAGTGTTTCTGGTGACTAATTCATCTCTCCTCTTTAACAGCAGGCTAACATTTTCCTTTTGTTTCTGCTTGTTGTTTATGTACCTGATGAACCCTTTCTTGTAGTTTTTGACATCTCTCGCCAATTTCAATTTGAGCTGAGCTTTTGCTTTTATAACTGCATCTCTGCATGCCATGGCAATGCCCTTGTAGTTCTCAACAGGTATTCGTCTGCTTTTCCATCTCTGGTATGCTTCTCTTTTGGTTTTGAGCAGGCTTGGAAGCTTGCAGTTAAGCCAAGGGGGTCTCTTGCTCCATGTGCTTCCCTTACCTTTAAAGGGGATGAACTGTTTTTGTGCTTTTAGAAGAGTGTTCTTGAAAAACTCCTAGCACTTGCTAGCTCCTTTATTCTCCATGGAAGCTTCCCATGGAATCCCTCCCAACTGAGCTCTGAGTGAGCTGAAGTTTGCTCTTCTAAAATCTAAAACCTTTGTCTTAGTACTAACCTTCAGCGTGCTCAGCAGGATCCCAAACTCCACAATATTGTGATTGCTGCAGCCAAGGCTATCGCTAACTGAGATATTACAAAGCAGGTTTTCTTGGTTTGTGGGTAGCAAGTCCAGCAGTGCCCCATTCCTGGTTGGCACATCTAACATTTGTACGAGGAAGCAGTCCTCTATGCATTCCAGGAACTTGATGGATGACATGTGAGCTGCTGTATTGTTCTTCCAACAAATGTCTGGGTAGTTGAAGCCACCCATAAGAATCAGGTTTTGTTGACCCAAAGCTTGCTTAAGTGACCCAACTATTGCTTTGTTGGCCTTACCGTCTCAGTTTGGAGGTCAGTAGCAGATGCGTACTGTAAGATCCCCCTTAGAGACGACCCCTCTGATCTTGACCCAAGGGTATTCAATAGGGCTTCCACAGTTGCCATAGTTGACTTCTATACATTCAAGGTTCTCCTTAACATAGAGCGTGACTCCTCCTCCTCTTCTTCCCTGCCTGTCTTTATGAAACAGCCTATAGCCATCCATTGCGATCCTCCAGCCATGTGAGTTGTCCCACCATGTTTCAGTTATTCCTATGATATCATAACTTTCTGACTGGGTGCGGAGCTCCAGTTCCTCCTGTTTGTTCCCCAGGCCGTGTGCATTGGTGTACGTACACTTGAGGTGGTTGGTCTTCTGGTTCTCATCTTGGGAAGCAGCGAAGGAACATTTGTTGCTGCTCTGGTTGGCCTGGCTTAATGTATTGGATAGCGTTCTTCACTCTTGATTTTTGTTTTTCTCGTGGTCATGGGACTTACAAGTCTCACTTTCCATACTACTTGCACACTTAAGTATTTACAAAGCCTACTTGTGCACAGGAATAGTGTTGAAGTGAATGCCTTTGTAAATCTGGACCTCCAGGGCCATGGTACAACAGCAGCTGCTATGAAGTGGGTGCTGTACTTGGACATAATCCTGAAGCCAAGAAGAAGGTTCACACAGAACTGGACAAGGTGTTTGGTACGTTTTCCATTCCTCCTTTATCAAGGTTGAAGAACTGGAGGTAGGGACGTGTCTTGTGGCCCTTCTGGAGCATTAAATAGCTAGAAGTGTTGGGATGGGTGCTGGCAGGTCTGCAGGAGAGAGTATTGAGAAGGTTTCCTAAGTAAAGCGCAGGGTTTTTCTCTTTTTTTTTTTTTTTTCTTCTGTGAAACAGTTTATAGAAAGTGATTTGTTTGCTGTTGTTTTGACCCTTCTCCTCCCTTTCCCTTTTTCCCTCAGGAGCATATCAAGTACCAAAAGGCACAAATATTCTTGTCATAACTTATGCCCTGTGCAGAGACCTTGAAATCTTCCCCAACCTGGAGGAGTTCAGGCCTGAGCCATTCTTCCCTGAAAATTATGAGGGAAGGCACCTGTATGCTTTCCAGATATTTAGCGTTCTTGATAGTTTGCGTGTATCCATCACTTTGTAGCTGACATCTCTGGTCTCACTAGGGGGTGATGTGGAGGAAATTTCACCCCCATTTTCCCCTTCAGTCTTGCAATGGTTTCATGGTAGGCTTTTCAGCTGGGTTTAGGTGTCAAGGTGTTGGTAGCAGGGGTGCTGCTGGGGTGGCCTCTGTGAGAAAAGGCCAGAGAAGAGAACACAGCCAGTTCCTGCTGGCTCCATAATGGACCCACTGCAGGACATAGCTGAGCCCAGCAACCAAGCTGGTGGCACCTCTGTGAAAGCATATTTAAGAAAGGGTGCAAAAAATGCTGGACAGACAGAGGAGGAGGGGGAAAAAGAGAGAGTGAAACAGCAGTACAAACACCAAGGTCAGTGAAGGAGGAGGAGGAGGTGCTCCAGGCACCAGAGCAGAGATTCCCCAGCAGCCTGTGGAGAAACCGTGCTGGGAGCAGGTTTATCCTCAAGGGCTGCAGCCCGTGGAGGGGGGGACCCATGCTGGAGCAGGAGAAAAGTGTGAGGAGGAGGAAGGAGTGGCAGAGAGGAACTTTGTTGTCTTTGTTTCTCACTTCCCAACTCTCTGTTTTTAATTGGCAATAAATTACATTAAATTTCCCCAAGTTGAGTCTGGTTTGCCCATGATGGTAACTAGTAAGCAATCTTCTAGTCTTTATCTTGACCCATGAGCTTTTTCATCCTGTTTTCTCTCCCTGTCCTGTTGAGGAAGGGGAGTGAATGAGCAAACGGGTGGGTGTCTGGCTGCTGGCCAAGTCTAACCCACCGCAGCTTCTAACAGGCTGTACAGCTATGACCGTGTTCTATGCAGGCACATCAAATGTGGACAGCGAATTTCCTAGAGCAAATGTCAGACACCAAATCTTTCACGTTGTAAGAGTGCAGGTGGGCAAATTTGCAGTATTGTGTCTGTGAACCACTATGATGAGTTCTTCCAGATCTTAAACTGCCCCTTTAATTCATGGCTCCGTGACCTCTGGCTTGCTTCGTGTAACGTGTAGCATGCTGCTAAATGCTTTCTTTAAACTTGCTAGATTTTAGCAAGGAGGAGGCTCTGTAGGATCCAGCCAAACCACAGAGCAGTGAACAGAATCTCCACCTGTGACATTGGGCTAGGTTGTGGCCATCCAGCTTAGGAGTATGCTTTTATCCTTGACAGATGAATAAACATAGGTGCGATGCTTTGGTAGCTACTTAACATTAACGTCTATTATTTATGACACGTCATTGGTACATTATCAGAATTGCTTTACAACAGTAGGCTGTGTTCTGGGGAATGGGTGGTGGCCTGCTTTGTTGCAAGACATGTTACTATCCTGACATGGAAAATTTTGATTTCTTAGAAAGGAGGCAAACTTTTGTGTTCTGTTGGGGATAATTCATTTGTGCAAAATTTCACGTAGTGAAGGAGCCCAAACGATGGCTACAGAACAGAGCAGTTGTTGCTGTACAGTGAACGCCAGGTTGCAGAAACCATAGCAAGGTATGTTTGATTGAGGTGAGCATCACAGCAATCAGTCTGTCTCTGAAAAACATAGCTGTGGTCTGCTGTTAATCTCCTTTACCTGTGTGAGGGAAGATAATCCATAGAGGGGATTTGAAGCTGGAGTCTTCCTTAAGCTTTGGGCTTTGAAGCCTAGGTTTGGGGGCTTTTAAGCCTAGGTTTTGGGGCCACAGTGGCATGAAGTTCAGTGTCAGGCCCTAAAATTTCTCTCTGAGGACCGGGGGAGATCTCTGAGCTGTTCAGCACTGATGGTGTCTTTTCAAATGGAGACATACTGTGTTATCTTTTCTTTGCGCAGGTGATGGCCGTTGTGGACTACAAATTGACTTTTTTTTTTTTTCAGTGTAACTTAAACATAAAGCTTAATCATGTTGTAATTGTGTGTGTTGAGAAAGAGGGAAACTCTTCCTAAGAAAAACCCCTCCTAATTGCAAATTAATTGTAGTGATTGCTCAATTGGCAACCAGTTAGTCTTGCTTGCTGTGGATGCTGTGTATTTTGCAAGGGATGGCAAAAACATCAGGCGTGTCTTGGCTGAGGCAAAGGACTAATGTAAAGAGCTCACTGCAGTTTTTCAGAATGTGCTGTGCACTTCTCTTTTGTCCTTCTGTTGTATCAGGTCCATTTTAGCCTTGCTTTGGGTTTTTGTTTTTTCTTGCCGGTAATGGTGGTTTTATCAATTTCCTTATCGAAGAATCCACAGTTGCATGCTAGGGACCACCAGAAGCCTGCATTTCCATTGTGCCTGTGGGCTGACATAGTGCCTGACAGGATGCGTGCCTTCTGTCAGCACGGGCAGATAGGCTTCCACTTCGGTGAGAGGCAGAGTAAAAGCAGATTTGCACTGTTACACGCATTTATAAAAGCAAAGATTCACTAACTGATGGAGTGCCCACTGAAATCCAACACTGAGCAAATAGCTTTCCAGGTAAAAAAGGAATGCTAATCGCAATCTGCTAGAAAACTCCTCTCCTACAGAACATCCTCCAAGGTTTGTAACGATTGAAAGTCTCAGTGACATAACTAGGCCTCAGAGACACCAGACCTCTCATTTCTTCTTTCTTAGGTGTATCTTTTACATCTCATTCCAGTGTAGCTGCTGCCTTTTTTTAACAGCATCACCATTGCCAGCTGCTGGCAGGATTTTGCGATGTTTTGTTCTGCTGGGTTCCCTGCTGCTTTCCCTGTGGCTTTTCACCCTGTCGCTGCTGTTTCACTGTTTTGCAGTTTTTTTCTGCAGAAGGCGTTATCAGCAGCTAGAAACACAGATTTTGACTCAGGATCATAATTAACTACTTCATCTAATTATCAGCTCCATGCAGGCAACAAATTGCAAGGTTTTTTTATAAAGAAGAGAGTATAATTACCTAGCTGATCTCCATGTTACAAAGACAAAAGGTGAGCCTCTTAATCCTGCATGTTTGCTTCCTTCCTGGGATGCCACCTGAACAAAAGAGGGGCCTGATGGCTATGTAGCTTATGTGTTTGTGAGACAGGGTATGTATCTGCTACTTTCTGTCACAAACCATTACAAATAACAGCAAGAGTAGCAAAGTTCACTTCCAGCTGTTTACTGTGCAGAAAAATGCAACAATCAGCATTTATGATAGTGTTTGCTGGGAGATTGCAGCAACAAAGTGCCAAAATTTACTCCCCTCTGCTGCCAAGGGTCATCAGCCCTTCCTTAGCTTCTGATCTTCTGAGCTTTCTCTATTTGTGTTTCTTATCTTAGTTGCTTTGTTGGTTTACTGTTTTGCTGTTTATTGGTTTATTAAAAATGCCGGTGCAGTCAGTGCAGTCAATTTTGCTACAAAACACACAGGAGAAACATGACTATGGCTAGAAGAAGCTCTTGTGGTATATTCAGGGGGTGAAGTTTTGCAAATTGAGTGTGAGCCATGCTACCTTTTCACCGAACTTCTGTTTGATCACAAGGTTTCTGAGCATCGGAGGCTTTGAGGAGCAGGCGCTCAGCAGCCCTGCAGCAGTGAGAAGAGACCCTGCATCCTCCTGAGTCAGGAAGGGCAGCAGGGTATATGGTGGATATGGCACCACTTCTACCTAAGCACTTTGCAAGTTGTGACGCAGGTGGTGTCATGGCTGGTGCTGCCAATCGCGTTACTGGCACCCTTTAGCCTGTGACTGAGTGTTCAACACTGAGATCAGCAAAAGCTATTTGAGCTGAGAAGCATCAGTGTGCTTTGCAGTGCTGCTCTTGATTGTGGGTCTGTATGGGCTCTGGTTTGTGTAACCCCTTGAAGCCATTAACCCAACTGAAGAAAGGTACTCCCCATCTGAAGCACTTGAAACCCTTCAGGCATCATGTTGCAGAGCTCTGGAGCATTTCTGTATGGCAAAATGGTGTTCCCTGAGTGCCTGAAAACAGACGGAGAAAGATGATGTTGCGAAAACCCATCCTTCCCAAATCAGCAAAAAGGTGGTTTTTCTCTTGACAGCGGTTTTGTGTCTTTTCCTTCTGAGGTATTGCACGGGCCTGCAAAGAACTTCCTCGCTCTTCATTTGAGTCAGGAGCCAAGTTGAGGGCAAGAAAATGGCACCACGCCCTGTGGCTGCTCTGCTGTCACAAAGTGCTTGCAGGCAGCCTCTGTGTGTGTGTGTGTTTTTTATATCTTTGTTTATTTTCCTGGCAGGAAGCTGCGCTTCAGGCCTGTGTGACGGCTCCGCCTCCTGCTCTTGCGGCCCTGATCCTGGCACACTGCAGCGCCGCAGCAGCGGGTACAGGCAGAGCTGGGTACAGGCAGTGCCAGTTCCCCAGTAGGAATCAAGGCTCGGAGCAGGAGGCTGGGAGGAGGTAATGGAGGTCATGCAGGGAGCCGCAGGGGGACCCCAGCTGCTGCACTTGGGGGCTGGCGTCATCACTCTGCTGTTGACGGTTGTGGTTGTGTGCTCCCTGCCCTCCCTGATGGATTACTGGAGGCAATGGTGGGTGATGAAGCCAATCCCGGGTATCAGCCCCTGCTATCCTGTGCTGGGAAATGCTCTACTCTTGGAGCGGGACGGAGAAGGTAAGCTGTGAGATCCCTGCACTGCGTTGGGCTTTGCTGGAGGAGCTGGCACTGGTGAGGTGCTTGGGTGGTTGAGATGTGGCTGGCTGGGGGGGGTGGGGTTGTAGGGTGTGCCATCGCCTTTAGGTCTCTCTGGGGCTGCAGGCAACATGTAGAGGGGAACTGTGTGAGAAGTGGGCAGTGGAGGGGAAAGGAGAGGAACTGCATAAATGTGGGGTTATTATCAGTCAAAGATTAGCTGGAGATTCAATCTGACAGTGGCTTTCAGATGCTGTTGCTGGACTCAGACCCGTTTCCAGTTGTTGGTGAGGTGGAGCATGAACACTGTGGAATGTGTTTTTGTGACAGAGAGGAGTGCTGGGTGCTCTTGCAAGAAGTGCTCTTTCATAACGCAGAACACTCTGTCTCCCATGGCTGTTAGCTGCAATCCAAACAAAGCTTTTAGCTTGCAAAGGAAAAATGCTTCTTGAAACAATTATCTTCCCCCAAGTGAGCATGTGCAAGGGACTTCAGCATGCTGAATTGCTGGGTTGTTTTCAAAATTAGCTGTGCCTTAAATCCATGCATTAGATGCAAAAGCACTTGCTGGGTATTTGCAGTACATCCCTCAAAAGCAAACCTTTCTGTTCTCACATTGATCAATGGTACCTTCTTTTTGCCAGGTGCTTCAGAGAGCACTAATGTGCTACACGTTGCCTTTCTGTTTTGTACTCAGTTTTGCACAGGAGCATATTTCTTGAGGAGTCTGTGGTGTGAAAGCAACTCTGGTTGTGCTGTCAGTGGACCAGCAGACCCTTCTGGGTGGGTTTGTGATGCCTGTGTATGCCAGCCTGCTCTGGGTGCATACGTTCCTGGCTGCGCTGCCAGGTGTGCTGCCAGAAGAGAGAGCGACTGGGTCGTTCGTGGGAGCGTGGTGAAGCCAAGGACGAGCACAGCGTGGGCATGCACGTTTCCCAGTGCTGACACATGCTGAGACATCGTCCCTGTTTGCGAGGGTACATGCTCGCATCTTTCCTCTGGATCCAACCCCGTATTTAAATACAGATATAAGAGATCTTTCTTTGGTGGAAGCGAGGGCAAGCAGCTTTCCCTGAAGTTGACTTTGGGGAAGCAGTAGCAGGATCATAGTCAGGATGTGTATATGAGCCTGACTGAGGGACAATTTTTTTTTTTTTTTTTAAATTCTTTTAAAATCTTATTGAAAAACCAAAACCAACCAGAACATTGCTTCTCTCTAGAAAGCAATTGATGGAGACTCTTATGTTCTATGGAGTCTCTAATTTCCTTTGCTAGCAGGAGTCGCATAGCCTCCATGCTTTAGTTAAGTCCATGACCATCCATCTTTGTTCTTCTTTGTTTATGTAAAAATGAGTGAAGTTATCTTTTTCATTCCAAATGTGACAATTTTAAAAAAAAGATAGTTTTTAGAAAAAAGCATAACGTTTTATAGCAGAAAGAAAAATTACTTCATATGATTTATTGATGTCGGTAGACAAATGCTGGAAAATTGAGATATTTTAATCACGGTGGTGTTAGAAAAAAATATTTTTGAAATAGCAAAATAATCTGATATTCTTAAGCCTTTTGGATGAAGTTAAAACTTCACCTAAGACTAGGGAATGCTGTATTTGGGTATCTCTTAGGAAACTAGGGGTTTTTCCCTTTTTTTTTTTTTTTTTTCCTCCTTTGATTTGGGGACCTTTGCATTTTCAACTCTGCAGAGGCCTTGGAGGGAGTAATTTATTGTTTAATCTGGTTTCTGAAAGGGCAAAGGCATGTTTAATCCTTGAACATCCTGATAGTGGTGACCTCCTCTAGAATTGCAGAATGAACCTGATTGCCCTCTGTGATGAGATAGCTGGATCTGTGACCGAGGGAAGAGCAGTAGTGTTTAATTTGATTCAGTGAGGTCTTTGATACCATCTCCCGTGCTTTCTGTATAGCTAAACTGATGAGATGTGGACTGGATAAGTGGATAATAATGTGGGTGGAGAATTGGCTGGATTGCTGAGCTCACTTGCATGAAGTCCAACTGGCAGCTGGACGATAGTGGTATCTTTCAGGTGGTCTGTGGCGTAAATGATCCTATGAGTCTTTGTGCCCTTAGAGGTGGGGACATCTGAGTTGCCAAATCCACAGTGGGCCCTGTAAGCAGTCACTTACCCTTCAGTAAGGTTTCTAAAAGGACAAGAGTGGAGCTTAATCCTGGAGCAGCTAGCTGTCAAAAGCCCCTGCTAGAATTGCAAACAGTCACTGATGGCTAGGGCTGCGAGAGAGTGAGAGGATTTAAGCACGTTGGAGTAAGAAGTAATTTGTTTGCAGACAAACAATAATGCTGTAAGGGCTCCAAAGATTTTCTTCAGGAGTCCAGCTATCAGAAACTAGACATTTCAAGTGATGCTGGTTCCTGCACAGTGCTCTGCCATTACTGTGCATGACATCACTTGTGTGTGCACCACAAATATAGTACCTGTCAATGGGGTCTCAGATGGGAAAAGGCTTGATGCTCTTCTTGGAAAGTAAAGAAGCATCTTGATATAGCATTTCGGCTAGTGTCAGATAAGCCAAAATGTAAGCATAGCCTTGATAGTGTGACTTGGCTCTGTTACAAAGACCATTGCGATACAGAAGGCCCATGCTGCAGTGCTTTGAGACTGCTTAAATCAAACTGCCTTATCTACAGCTAGGAGGGGTTTCTCTAGAATAGAGTGCCTTCAAGAGTGCAGCCATAAAGAAATGCTCCTGCAGTACAGCTGATAGCTGCAAAATATGCTGCTTGGTCATAGTAGGAAGATAAAACTACAACAAAAACATAATTACAGGGCATATGGTGAAAAGACTTCATTACAGAAGTCTTGCTTATTCAGCAAGACCCCCTTTTTAAAAAATTCTAATCTACTTTTTTCATTCTAGGTTTTTTTAAACAACTGCAAGTTTACCTTGAAGAGTTCAGGAGTCAGCCATTGTTCAAACTTTGGATAGGACCATTGCCTGTCATGATTTTGTATCACCCTGACACTGTGGAGGTGAGTGTGCTTGTCTCCTGTCTATTCTACTGTCATGCAAAGCAGTGTCCAGCCTGTTAGTTTCTATTCTCTCAATGTAAGTTTTTGCAAAAAAGGGCTTGGACTGATTTTACTTGAGATTGTCCTCTGACCCAGTGCTAAAGAAAGGCTGAAAGCAGAAGAATATAAAAAGCCTAGTCTTGGAAAAAAAATAAATACTGAAGATGGCCAGCAAAGGAAAGCACTGACTCAGTATGTTTTAGACAAAGAAGCATCTCCTTTAGCTTTGTTTTCACATGTGTGCAAGCTTCTGCTCCCAGAAGCAGATAGCAGGGAAGATGGGACCACTGAAATAGGGATAGAACGTTATGAAATACAGGTTGCAATGCTTGTGTCTGTCTGACTGACTTCTGCATTAGAACTTGATGGGTCGGTCTTGATGCCATGAAATGTACTCGTTAGTTTTGCTACTGACAATGATTGTCCTTGAACTGGGAAGAGAGTTGTTTCTTTGTTGGAGTGTTTATTGAAGAGACGGTACTTCTTGTGAGTTTGGTTAAGGCTGGAAACCATTGGGTTTTCTCTGAGCTCTGCCTGTGACTTTGCAACAGAGATTTTTCTTTTTCAGGAATATCAGGCGAGTGGGAATGGTAGTTATTGAGTATTTCATTTTCTCAGGATTGGGATATTTACTGAAAGACTTGAGGGTGTGAACTCAATGTTCCCACTGTGTACCAGCTTGTACTGAAATATTGTGTGTTTTACTGAGGCTGAGGGCATTTTTGTGGAGGAACTGAGATTGTGTGAAGTAATCTCAGCTGAAGAAATCTCTCTCCATCTAACAAGTGATGTTTTTTCCTCTCCTTTCATTTTTCTGACAGGTTATTCTGAGCAGTTCGAAACATATAGAGAAATCATACCTGTACAAATTCCTGCACCCATGGCTGGGCACTGGACTTCTGACGAGGTATAGTGAAATGCAGGTGCATTGCTACCTTTTTGAAATTCACAGGGTATATGACAGAAAGAGGACTTGGTGGCAGGAATGCTGTGGTATCTCTGGACAGAGCTGTAGATGATAGCTGTAGAAGTTTTATTCCTTGTGAGGGTCTTGGTTGCTCTTTAGCAGCTAATGTCCGATAAAAATCTTTGGCATTATCTATTTCTTGGCAAATTTGGCCATTGTTACTTTTTTACCCAGAGGCTTGAAATGAATGTGAGTTTTGGAAGTTGTATCCTATGGCAAGTGATGTCTTTTAGTCTGCAATGCTAAACGCTGGATGTTTTGAATGTTGTGCTGTGTATTGAGTGGTCAGACTGGCAGAACTGTGACTGTGTGCATTGCTTATCTCAGCTGGTGATGCTGCAAACCAGTAGGATGGGCCTGAAGTTGGTGATGCTTTGGGGTAGGATGGGAGAATATCTACACCCCGTCTTTCATTTCCCTCATGAAGCAGAGGCTTGTAAGAGGTGAGCCTGGGTAAAAGTGCAAGTCAGGAGAGGAAAGAGGGAGGAGCAGTGATGTAAGGGCTTGGTGTCCTCCGGTCTTGGGGGGGTCAAGGAGGGTTTGGTCTGGATGATGCAGATATTCAAGAGTCAGAGCAAGGCGAGTATAGAGTGGCTCTGGTGCCTTCATGCCTCTTCGGTGTTTGTGTGAGAAGGTCAAGGTCCCCCTGTTAACAGTGGAGCTTTGTTGCCTGTTTGGAGCCCTCAGAGGTGAACTCCTCGTGCTTTGTGGTGGGACCATGGTGTCATAAAAGCCAGATGTGGTCATGTGGTGTGGGAGGCACAAGTTTATGGGAGAAGATGAGGAATGCCTTTTATCCTGAGTTTCATTCATGGCCCTTAAGAAGGCAGTAGTAAGTAGCACAGTGCACAGAGTTGAGGTCCATGGGTATTAGGCATGGTACATCCTCGCTGTTAGTCTTCTTCCTTACTGGTTGTTTTGTCTCCAGTAGACTGTTAGAGGTGTTTTGAATTTCTTGTGCTTGCAAAAACCTAATGGAGGAGAATGTTCCAGTCTTTAAGGCCAGTAGTGGTAGACAGCAAGCAGATAAGCTAGCCTGAGGAGTGCCCCAATAGCAGGTTAACAGGAGAAGTGGCGTGATGGTTTACCCTGTAAGCAGAGCTGCCATTTGTGTGCCTGAGGGGCATGTGATTCAGAAAAAGTGAACAAGAACCCCCCAGGAAGCTGGTGTCAGCTGCTGTGGCTCCATGCTCTTTTTACTGACATACGTGGGAGGTGGTTGCCTGTCTCCAAGGAAGTACTTTGTAGCCAGAGCTTGAGGCAGTAATTGCGTAATGCCCGTGGGCTCTAGTTCTCTGCAATCCTCATTTCCTAGTCAGCAGATGAAGGCAAGCATGGGTGGTGATTCACAGACACAATGTGATAACTTGAGGCCTTGACACTGGATAGCTGGTTTGTCCTATAGATGACTTCTGCTTGATCCCTCTGAGCCTGTGCACTGAGCAACCATGAGGCTGTATTGCCTGAAGGCTTGTTGGCATTTCCTTTTGTTGAGAGCAGCTATAGAAATGGTGGCTTGTGCTTTGGAGAGTGCTGGAGCAAGAAATATTCCTATTCTGCTCCTTCTGGAGAATGCTATGGACAGTTTGAAGAGTCATCTACAGCGTGTCCATCTGTGAAGGTGTCCCAGGCTGCAGTTTTTACTGTGTACTTCCTGTGATGGTAAAGGTTTTATTTTTGATTTGGAGTTTTTAACCCTTCTTTCTCCCTGTTAATTTTGCAGCACTGGAGGCAAATGGCGGTCGCGGAGGAAGATGATAACTCCCACGTTCCACTTTGCAATCTTAACTGACTTTCTAGAGGTTATGAATGAACAAGGAGGTATTTTGTTGGAGAAACTTGAGAAGCATGTTGACAAGGAACCGTTTGATATCTTTCTAGACATCACTCTGTGTGCCCTTGATATCATCTGTGGTAAGTCCTCTTCAGTTATTGTGGTGGGGCTGTAAATGATGCAGAGGCTCATGAGTACAGTTGTGCTGTGTTGTGCGAGGAGACAGTTGAAGAGGAATGTCCCTGCATATTATGTGAATGCATTTCCATCCTCCCAAGGCCACCCTTTCTCCTACGGTGTCTTGTGTGCATCTGAGCAGGTGAGTTTGTGGGACAGACAGGGCAGACGTAGCAGTCTGAAGCGAGGTGGTGTTGAGGGGCAGGGTTCCTGGGCATGAAAACGTAAAGCAAGCTCCATCACCTGGAAAGGGGTGCGCATATTTACCTGTGGAAGGGATGGTGTGGTGACAGTCAGAGGCTGGGAGCAGTAGTAATCTACTGTGTACAGGGACTCTGCATTTTACTTTGCACTTGTGAACCGTTGATGATTCTTCCTTCTAGAAACAGCAATGGGCAAGAATGTGGGTGCTCAGGAGAATAAGGATTCTGAGTATGTTCGTGCTATCTACAGGTAAATGGACATTTTCCTTGGCTACTTTGTAGTTGGGCTGGAGTTGATGCTGCTGGTGTCAGGAGTTCATCTGCTGTGAGCCAGGGGGGTCACAGATAGAGGCAGAAAGCCAAGAAGGCAGGAAAAACCCCTACAGATTTTGATGCGTTTTCTGGTATGAGTATACGCAATGGGAGTCTGAGGCTTTGAAGAGGTGTCAGCTGCCATTCAGTTAATCCGTTGGTACAGGAGGTTAAAAAAAAAAAAAGGACCTGCAACATTTCATATCAACATGACTGGCAGAATTGGGAGGGTGCTGTTTTAGACAGCACGTTAAAGCTGAGGCACTGCTGCTCTGCAGGTCACAGCAGTTTTTACACCATTTAAATTGTATGTGACTGTCCAGTGGATTAAGAAAAGTATGGTCTATATTCCTACCATGCTGGTGTGTCAGCCTACATGAGATGTAGCTGCTTGCAGCATCTCACCCTTAGCCTTTGATGGGGCTTCTTGAGACAGGTGTGTTACAAAAAAGGGGTGGAATTTAGAGGGTTTGATTGTCATTGGTTCCTTAGCCTTTCCCCAATGGTACCGCAAGTGGGCTGTCCCGAAGTTGGTCTAAATGTAATTATTATTCCTCTAAGTCTTTTTCTGCAGCCAAAACCACGTGCAAGAGCTGAATAGCAATGACAATCAGCTCTTCCAGATGGAACCCTGTTGTGTTTGAGCATACTTTTGAGGTCTCATAATCTTTATTTCAAATACTTTTCATGTGCTATCTGGTATATATGATATCAGGACAGTCAAGTAGTAATGCTTTTAGATGGCTGAGGTCATGGAGCAGATACTTTGACATGAGTAGTCCTTTCAGGTTGTACATATCTTTTCAGCATGGTCAGTGCTTTACTGATGTGGAGTGGGACTGGACTGGATGACTTAATATGTTTGTTTCAAGAGGATTTCCACTAAATGAGAGTATGCTCCTCCACTCAGAGATCAGTGCTTAATGATATAAATCATGGTGATGCTGGGACAGGTTACAGAAATTTTGAGATGGTTTAAAATCAGGAAACAAATATGAACAGCCTTCCTTTCAGATAAATGGGTTTAAACCTACACAATATGTTAAGTTCCATTTCATTGGGGGAGGTAGAACCTTTTTTTGGTTCTTGGAAGTGTGCTGTAAATTTATTTTTTGTCAAAAATGTTACGTGATGTAATTGTTGTGCCCCTAGGATGAGCGACCTAATCCAACAGCGACAGAAGAGCCCTTGGCTTTGGCCTGATCTTGTATATATGCTGTTCAAGGAAGGAAGAGAGCATGAGAGGAACCTCAAGATCCTTCACAATTTTACAGATACAGTATAGATTTTTAAAATTTTTTTTTTTAATGGTACATTCTAGTTGTTGGAGTAAAGTCTTGCACTTAGTAGAGAGCTTCCAAATGGGGGTGAGGTTCAGCCCCCTTGATATGTATCTATTAAGAGGAGAACTATCTCTCTGTTGGGATGCTGAGGAATTCCCTGAAAAGAAGACAACAGCTGACTTCTCTGTCAGGAGCTCTGTTGTATTTAAGCAAGGGAGTATACCACTCCAAGGGAGTAACAAGACTTACAGGTCCTTGCCAACCGAAACTAACAACAGGTGTTCACTGAACTCTTGTCCTGTCCCAGGTGCTGCACATCTGAATCACCTGCAGCAGCTCACTGCCAAGTTTGTAGCAGTAAGCACAGGTCTCTCTGCTTGCTGATGTCACTTGGTCCAGCCCTCAGAAATGGAAGCCCGAGTTAATTTTCCCCCTATTTGGAGCAGAACTGCTGAGATGAGCGCACACATGCAGGTCCCCACATCAGCAGTGAGACACTTTGACACAGAAACCATTAAGCATACGTCACTGACTTGGCATAAAACACACTGTTCTCTCACCGCTTTAGACTGTGTAAATAACATCCCTTTCACCAAATAGCCTCTGTGCTGTTCTTGCCAATGGTTGCCCTCCCAAATCTGCTATTAGGATGTTACCGGGAAGGCTACTTTCCCTGAAATAGGTGTATATACCCCATGATGTCATTGTATCAATGCCCACAACAAAGGAAATAATCTCTAAACTTTCATTACATATAATGAGCCACATTGACTCTGTGTTGTTTTTAAGTAGTTCATGTTTTGCTTCCTTTTATTGGGAATTGCAGCAGTGAGGCGTGAGAGAGGCTCTTAAAGGGACCTAAGGTAACACTTGCTCTCTTCCCGTGCTGAGCTGCTGCACTGGATATAGTAAGCCAAATCTTAGAAGATGACAAAGGAACAGTAAATAATAATATCACCTAGTGTAGGTGCTGACAGAAAGCTCTGAGGCAAAAGGTGGTTCAATATATGTTTTTATATGTGTATGTTCAGTGAGGGAAACAATGTGTGTGTGTATAACTATTTTTTTTTCAGTGCTTCCTCTGAACAGAATTACATACTCTACAGCCTTTATTTTTAATTATTTTGTTGTTGAGAGCAATACTAGTTTATTGAAGGGTTCTGTTTTGCTGTTATGACAACAGTGGTGACAGCAGGAAATCTCTGTCTGTCACTGGGACTGTGCTTTGACCTAAAAAAGGGAAGTTCAACCATTGCTCTCATACTGAAGAAAATTTGGGAAGCTTTAGTGTAGTGGTTCCAGCTGTGCTATGTGTAGTCCTGATGCAGGGTTGGGGGGTGTGCCCTGGCTTCTCTTCAATCTCCTGGGTTCCCCAGAGGTTGGAGGTGTGATCCTTTCCTTAGTTGTTGGATAGGGTAGAAAACATCATCTTGGTGATCAGTCTGTTCAAATTGTGGTGATGTTTTTTGATTTGCTGTTGCTATTGCTGGCATTCACGATTGGCTTGTTCCAGACATTCTGGATGTGTTTACAGTTCTTGATGATCAATGAGTTGTTTGCATAGTTTGGCTATCTATTTTCTTCATCGCACCAAGGCTATTCAAGGTTCATTCTATTGCTTGGGACAAGAGGGATTGTCATATGTCACCTGCTAACACAAAAAGTCAGTTAAAGTTAATGAGCTAATACTGACAGCTATGCTAACTAGCTCATGTTGACTGCTACAGATAGATGTTGTTTTAATAAGTTGGGACAAACCTGTATGACGCAGACTGTGAGCATGTGCTGTGTGCATCGTATCTAATACGACGGTTCTAATCTCAGGTCATTGCAGAAAAAGCTGCAGAACTTGAAAACATCAAGCAAACAAAATGTGATACTGATGGCAACTGTGAAGAAAGCAGCTTCAAAAAGAGAAAAGCTTTCCTGGACATGCTGCTGAGTGCAACAGATGATGAAGGGAACAAATTGAGCTACAGGGACATTCGTGAGGAAGTGGATACTTTCATGTTTGAGGTACCAAAGAACCTGTTGTTTTGTTGGGTTTTTTTTGGTTTGGTTTGTTTTTTTTCCAGAACCTGAGATTCACCATTTGCAGGTAGTGGTGACACTTTTTCTTAGTTCAGGAAGCTGCTTTTAGTATGAAGTTATTTTAGCCCTGGAAGCCTAAGAGGAAATCTCTGTAGGATAGAAACTACTGAAGGATAGAAACATTTGATCCAGAATTGCGTGCCCTGGCAAAATGTTGGACAATACACATATGGTAGGCCCTACCTATGTAAGCAGGCTCTACTCGTGAAAGCAGGTGAGTAATAAGAGCTTAATGGCTGACATGGGCCATGGGCTCTCAGCTCCTGTTGCAAACCCCATTAATGCTAAAGAGAGCTCTGAACAGTTTCAGTGTTTTGCCTTGCATTTTGTCAGCTCTCCTCACATTTTGTCCCTTGCCAGGTTGGCTGTAACTTCCTGGTTCTGTCAACAACTGTGCGTCGGTACTGTCTTCTCATGTCTGGTTCCCTCTCCAATGAAGGATCTAAACAAGACTTTCACAAGTTTTGCACACACCTCTATTAGGTGGATCTGAATTCTATCTCAGAAGAGCTTAATTCAGAGTCATGTTACTGCTGTTGTAACCTGGAGAAACTCTCTTCCCATCTTACCATTCCTGTACTACTCCGTAGCTGGATTTTGAAGAAGTGCAGCAACCTGAACTTCACAAGTGCACCTTTTTAGTACCAGAATCCTTTGTTGGTCTACTTTCCCTTTTCTGTTCCCCTCTTTTTTTTTTTTTTTAGTTCCCCTTCCCTTTATTTCCTTTCCTTTCCAAGTTTTTATGCGGTGCTGAGAACTGTAGTAGCTGATCCCCTTCTCATAGGAAACCAAGAAGTATTTCCTCCTATGGCCACTGTGCTGTGTCTCATTAGACCCTTTTTCAGATAGTTGTGTACCCTTTTTTGGATAGTTTTGTAAAGGTTACAGATTGTGTCCATTGTCTCTCTCCTGTGGTAGTTGTTGGGCCCCCAGATGTTATGTTGTTGACTGGATGGTGGCCAAAAAGATGAATATACATCTGTTTCATTGTGTAGATACTGATAGTTCGTGCAGCTTCTGGGAGGCAGAGGAGAGAGGGATGTTTGCTTGGGTTATTTCAACACTTTTCCCTTTTGGTCAGTTTTCAGGCACCTGACAGAATCATGGGTTGTCTTATATCCTGATAATCAGCATGTTGGATAGAGTTCTTCACTCTTGATTTTTGTTTTTCTCATGGTCATGGGACTTAAGTCTCACTTTTCATACTGCCTGCACACCTAAGTATTTACAAAGCCTAC
Organism: Phoenicopterus ruber ruber; assembly: GCA_009819775.1. Lineage (NCBI taxonomy): Eukaryota > Metazoa > Chordata > Aves > Phoenicopteriformes > Phoenicopteridae > Phoenicopterus > Phoenicopterus ruber. The sequence goes on along the minus strand of CM020218.1, from coordinate 36,217,402 downwards.
TTGTGTGCAGGAATAGTATTGAAGTGAATGTCTTTGTAAATCTGGACCTCTAGGGCCATGATACAACAGCAGCTGCTATGAACTGGGCCCTGTACTTACTTGGACATAATCCTGAAGTCCAGAAGAAGGTTCACAAAGAACTGGACGAGGTGTTTGGTACGTTTCCATTCCCCCTTCATTGGGGCTGTGGTGATTGCATTTGTGAGTGCGGATATGGTACATTATAAGCCTAGATGTAGAAGGGGAGGTAGGAACATGCCTTGTGGCCCTTTTGGAGCTTTCAATAGCTAGAGGTGATTGGGATGGGTACTGGAAGGTCTGTAGGAGAGTACAGCCAACCTTACATCTGTGGGGCAAGGCATGCATGTTTAATGTACGTGTAGCACCTTCTCCTATGTGGTCTTGGTGTGTGATGAGAGTTCCTGGAGGGAGCTGGGATGACTTTATTTAAGCAAAAATGGGGAGTTTTGGTCTTGCTCATCCCCCTATTTGTTTTTGGACAGGCAACACTGAGCGTCCTGTTACAATGGACGATTTGAAGAAGCTTCGATACCTTGAGTGTGTTGTGAAAGAAGCCCTTCGACTCTTCCCTTCAGTTCCACTGTTTGCCCGTGCCTTGAGAGAGGATTGCTGTATTGGTAAGTAGTGTCCTGCGTTTGCCACTTCCTATCCTGCTAGCATCTCCTCAGTGGAGGTGTTTCCCAAGTAAAGGGCAGTGTTGTTTTAATTTTTATTGTGCTGTTGTGTATAGAAAATCACTTATTTGCTGTTGTTTTGACCCTTCTTTTCCCTTTCCCTTTCTCTTTAGGAGGATATCAGATACCAAAAGGCACAAATGTTGTTGTCATAACTTATGCCCTGCATAGAGACCCCGAGATCTTCCCTGACCCGGAGGAGTTCAGGCCTGAGCGATTCTTCCCTGAAAATTGTAAGGGAAGGCACCCATATGCTTACGTGCCCTTCTCAGCTGGTCCCAGGAACTGCATTGGTAGGTAGCTGAAGAGGAAGCCCTTGTAATGTGACAGTGCTGCTTTTCGTCTGGTAACTGTGGCAGCAGCAAGTGTATGAGAAATTTAAGTCTTGATGTGCCTGCTGGTCATGTCTCTCCTGTCCCCCCTGAATTCTGGGCGCTGCCTCTCCTGCAAGCCTGGTGCTTGAGCTGCCACATTTTGTTTCTTCCCAAGGGTTTCCTTTCTTCCCAGGGCCAATGTCTTATTATGCTGGTGTTTCCTCCTCACTGCCTGTGCAGCCTGGCAGCATGTTAATAGGCTCCTGTGTTAGGACAGGATTGCTTCCAAATTTCTGATGCTCAGTGGCAGCAAGACAGAGCAAGAGAAGGCAAATGTCCTGCACTTGTTTTGCTCTGTCTGTCTCCTGATCTCAGCTGGGTGTCCCAAACATGCAGTCTGCAACTGATGCATTCTTTCCCTCTTTCTGACACCGGTGTTGCTCTGGTGTTTTCACTGTCATCCCAGAACTTGTTAGCTCTTCAAGTGCCACTGAGACACTTAGAATTTATCAATGCTCAAAGTAGAGGCATTGTTGGTTGTATTGTAGAACACGTGAAAAGATTGATCAGGTCAGGCCCTGCACTGATCTTAAGTGCAGATGGGGAACATTGAGCAATTGTCATGCCATTTACAAGAATCGGAAATACAGCTTCTGCGTTTTTGGCTTTGTTTTCTTTTTGGGGAGATGGGTTTGGGTTTTTTTGTTTGTTTTTAACTTGTCTTATTGGGAATAGGTGCCCTTCCCATAAGAACAGCAGACTAGGTCTTCCCATGTTCCAAAGAGGAATCTAATTTGATACTACATGTCTAGCTAGTTCCTGGGTGTACAGGAACATGTGCAGGACAGGTGGTTCATTAATATCATTGCAGAAATACATCTCTGTGTACATGTGTACAGACATCCATCTGTACATATTGTACAGAGAGGAGCACAGAAAAAGCTTTGAGCACTGGATTTTTGTGTCCTGTTCCCATTTTCAGTTTAGTTTGAGTGAACTGCCTGGATTGTGACACTTGGTTTAGTTTCCCTCTTATTTCTCTGTTCTCCCTTTTCCTCCTTCACCTTTCTCTGAAATGTAAATTGAACTTTGCCCTCTGTGCTAACAAATCATCAGTGTGTGTGATGCTTAGTGTTCATTGAAGGAAGGTCTGTCTGTCGTTCTGTTGCAGTTGTATCTCCTTTGCTCCTCTCTGCGTATGTGGAACAGTGGGATTTGTCTCTCCTTGTAGTCCCTGTGCTGCATCTTCTCCTGCTGTGGTCTGTGATCCGTTCCCCCCTGCCTCACCATCCAAGAGACATGACTAGGCGTCATGACTAGGTGTTTTGTCTTAGGTCCATGTAAAGTGCTGACTGTTTCCTCTTTGCTGTTTGAGTACTGTGTACTATGGGAAGGAGGATGTGCTATGGATTGTCTGAGGAAGGCCAGAAGTGCTAGCTTCAGTAGTATCCACATGACCTCAATTTTGGCCCACAGCCAGTTCTGTTCTCAAGGCAGATGCACAGTCCTTGCTGCCCTGTGTTCCTAGGGGTATCGCTGTGAGCATGCAAATGCAGCAACTGTTGCTGCAACCTGACAATAACATTTTTTTTTTTTTGCTGCGCTGTAATCCTGTAGGTCAGCGCTTTGCACAAATGGAGGAGAAAGCTCTTCTAGCCCTCATCCTGCGGCGCTTTTGGGTGGACTCATGTCAAAAGCCAGAAGAACTTGGTATAACTGGAGAACTGATTCTTCGTCCAAATAATGGCATCCAGATTAAGCTGAAGAGGAGACCAAATGCTGGATCAGAATGAAAGAAAATTCAAGATTGTATTTTTCCAAAAACTTTCAGGCTATTTAGACTGAGATATGTTTTTTAATCAGATATTTTGATACCTGTCCAGCAGTTTGTTGAAACTAAAGTTGTTACTGATTGTTTCATCAAAGATGATGATGTCATAGCCCTAAATTGCTCTACTTTTCTAGTACATGTGAACTTCATGTTGATGTTTGAAGTGCAAGTCTTTGAACATCAAATCTTAGTGCCTTACCTACTCAGATGAAACTGTTCCATCGCAAAAGTGCAAAAAACCTTAAATTGTGGTAGTAACAACATTAATGCCTGTGATGGAGTGATCTAGTTATATTCCATAGCATTTGCGAGGTAACTGATAGTCTCAAATCTTTGTATAGTTTTCAGTTTTCTTTGGCTCTGAAAGGTACAAGCGATCAATTCTACCACTTGGGACTTTTTTTTTCTGTTTTGGTAATGACTGCCTCTATGAAGACAAAGCAAAAATCTCTGATCATTTTGTTCCTCCTTTCTAAGCATTTGCAGTAGTTCTTAAGTAGTTAGTACTCTGAATTATTTTTTAGCAAACTGTACTATAAGCATTAATCTGTGTCATCATACCATGAACTAGATAATGTGCAAATTACACACAGGATTTAATAATGACAGAAACACTGTATTATTACAAATTTTGAGAATAAACTTCTACTATGCCTCAATATGGAATTAAATTATATCTGTAAAAATTACATGCCTGGGTGCAGGTAAATTACTGATGGATAATTATTTCATATCGTCAGTTCCTCTGGGGTGATCAGTTGACTAGATTTCGTGGTGTTAGTCAAAGCTGAAACAATGAGCCAGTCTGCTCTTGTCTTCTAGGGTCCTGAAGGCAACATAGGGAGGCAACAGTGATGGAACAAAGCGCCTGTGAAAGTTTGATTGTACCTTCAGGACAGGTCAAAATCTGTAACAAGCCACACAGCTGGAGAACAGACTCTCCATGACTTCTGTAAGCACTGAAGAAAGAGCTGGTGCTAGACCAAGCTGGGGTCCTCTGGCTGGTCTGCCCTTTACTTCTGCCCTATGATTTGGCACTTCTTTTGGCTGGTATGTGTTACCCCACGTGCTGGTTTTGGCTGGGATAGAGTTAATGTTCTTCACAGTAGCTAGTACTGGGGCTATGTTTTGGATTGGTGCTGAAAACAGTGTTGATAATACAGGGACGTTTTTGTTATTGCTGAGCTGTGCTTACACAGAGTCAAGGCCTTTTCTGCTTCTCACCCCACCCCACCAGCGAGTAGGCTGGGGGTGCACAAGAAGCTGGGAGGAGACACAGCGGGGACAGCTGACCCCAACTGACCAAAGGGATATTCCACACCGTATGACGGCATGCTCAGCGTATAAAGCTGGGGGAAGAAGCAGGAAGGGGGGGACATTTGGAGTGATTGCATTTTTCTTTCCAAGTAACTGCCTGCCGATGGGAAGTAGTGAATGAATTCCTTGGTTTGCTTTGCTTGCACGAGTGGCTTTTGCTTTACTTATTAAATTGTCTTTATCTTAACCCGTGCGTTTTCTCACTTTTACCCTTCTGATTCTCTCCCCCATCCCAGTGCAGGGGAGCGAGCAAGCGGCTGCGTGGTGCTCAGTTGCCGGCTGGCGTTGAAACATGACACTCCAGCATGACCCCTGACACTGCACAAAGAAGGGTGCACACCAATGACTGCAGCTCTATCTTTATCTGCTGGTGCAGCAGTTGCTCTTGCCGCTGTGGCTAGCAGAAGAGTTGTGGGTGTGCCGTCACCTTTAGGTCGTTCTGGGGCTGTGGGTGACCTGCAGAGGAGAACTGGGCGAGAAGCTGGAGGTCAGAGCTGATACAGCTAATATGGACTGGTCCACCTCTAATGATCAATGCCTTACAGAGTAAGGAAGGAGTAATCTGTCTGTATTGGTTTTCTTGACCCTTACAGATTTCCTTTTGTCTGTTTCCTTGTGCCCTTTTAATAACAGTGGTTTAATATCTGGCATACTGCTGTGCTTTGTAGAACATCAGAATAGCAAGAAAATAATTCCTGTGTTTTCCAAGTAAATTAGAGGTTTCCTTAAACCTGCTGGATTCTTTATATTCTGATAAACCTAGGTTTTGCCATTTTCTAAGGCTCTTGTAAAAAGAAAGGAATGAACTGCTTAGTTTATGTAAATGAAATCACAGACCCTGACAAATAGTTTATTGGAATTGCTACCTTTCTTCTGCCATTAAGAAAACAAAATTCATGTAACAATGATAACAGAATTACATTCTTTAGCCTTCATTTTCAAAGACAGGTTTCATTGCTAGATAATAACAAGCATTTAAGCTTACAGGGCTGATTGTAAAAACTGTTTTCTTTATAATGACATAACTTTCAGAGACTACCTTCTTATGTTAATCCACATAAAACAAATGACTCATGTTTTCCAAAGAGACTCTAAGTTAAGGAATTATTTAACTCTTTTGGGTACTTGGTAATGTGAGCTTTGCAGGTATATAAGATTTGCATCCAGAACACTTTTTCTCAGGACATTTGGTATGAAGCTAAAAACTGGAGAGGTACCTTATATGTTTTTTTAAATCATGTCCTTAAAATTGAGGACTTTTAAGACAAATGAGAACTAATATCAATTCATTTTCTTCTGAGATCTATTTTATGGAAACAGTTTTTCAAATTGACCAAACCATAACAATTCTCTCCATAAGGAGATCATTTTCGTGACATCTGTCTACAACAGTATTTTTGCTTGTGCTGTTTTTGTTCCATGCTTTTCTCATATAATGGGATGCCAAGTAAATTGTAATTTCTTTAGAATCTCTGATGGGAACAAGAAAAATAGAGACAAAAACTGGATAAAACTCTGAGGAACTCATTATTAAAAGTGCACGGGCTCAAATTCTGGCACGAGGTTACCAAAGTGGAAAATTCCTATTTAATGATGCACGTACTGTCTTTGCCAAGATGAGCACAGATGTAATCCTGTAGTCTTTGTATTCAGAGGTGTTTTGAAAAGGTGGTGGTGGTGACTTCTCGTCTTTTGTTGTGAAAACTGGTTCTGAAGCAAGCTGAGGCTGTTAAGGAAATCAATACTGAACGAACAGGAACTTTCTGCCTGTGGGGTAGATGTTAGATGCCTTGCGCTGTGTAGAGTGTATGCTTTTATTAACCTGGGTCACGTGGCATGTAGTTGTTGGTTATGGTCAACAACCTTCTTTTTCTTTAGTTTTTTTTTAACCCTGTAGGACTTAGGAATGCAGCGCAGCCTTGCCAGGTTTCCTGATAAAGTAATGGGACAATAAAATATTGTGTAATAAAAACTGAATGTACATAGCAGCTGTTTGTGATTTTTCTTCTAATGGCTAGGTATCTGCCGATGCTTAGATCTGAAGGTAGTGGCTGAACTCTAAACCCAAATATTACTCCCGAGTAATGGTTCGTATAGGGTAATCTCAGTGATGCTAATGCTGGGGTGATTCTGGCTCCATTTCTGAAACATGACTGCCTTGCTGTAGGAAGTTGATAGCCTTGTCTCATATAAAGAGCCCTTTTGTATGGTGACAGAAAGGGCACAACTTTCTACTGGGATGACAGCAAAAGAGCGTGTGAGTGTTTCTGGATCGTGGTTTATGGCTGTTATGAAGAAAATTGACAACAAGTCCTCTGTGTGACCTCTTGGGTAATGCTCCTTGAAAGTGTCTCCAGGGCTGCCTCAGAGGCACTAGAGGTTTCCAGTCACCTTGACACAAACTGCTTTTTGGGCTCTGAAAGCCGCATGTTTGGGACACATGCAGGAGGTGAACTAGTGGTGGCTAACTAGGCATCCACCTGCCTTCCTGTATTTAATCCTCGTGCCGCAAAAGGCAAACACCCACTGTAGATGTTAGTACACTGCTGCACATGGATCCTCTTGCCGTGTGCAATTTAACATGGGGATCTCCGTTAGATGAGCAGCCAGGTCGCGGGATGCTGGTCTGAATCAAAGAAGCCGTCTTACAAAGCAAACCCAGTAGTGATTTGTTGTTTAATATTTGCAACTGTCTTTTATATTTTTCTTTTATCCTGAATTTGGTCTGCATTGATTTCTTATTTGACATCTGATGTGCAGTTATTTCTGGGCTGTATTTCTAGGAAGACTAATGTTGACATGTAATTGCAGGAAATGGAACTACTATACTGCTTTTCTTTCAATACGATATGCAATCCAGCATTTTCCACAAATTGATGAATAAGTTATTCTAGCCTATATTTTTGTAACCACTTTGGCGGGAATCAACTCAAACACGAGATGCCTTTGGCCTAGTGAGAGAGCGGATTCTTCACTCAGATAATGTCATCTGGACTCAAATGAAAAGACTCTAGATTGTTCATTGTAAGAAGGAAAGACCAAGATTTAATCTTTAGAACTTGTTTTAGCAGCATTTGGTATTTCACTCTGTCCTGTGTCATATACATAATGATAACTATGCAGAATTAAAGATACCCGGAGAATCACAGAATGGTAGGGGTTGGAAGGAACCTCTGGAGATCATCTAGTCCAACCCCCCTGCCAGAGCAGGGTCACCCAGAGCAGGCTGCACAGGACTGCGTCCAGGCGGGTTTTGAATATCTCCAGAGAAGGAGACTCCACACCCTCCCTAGGCAGCCTGTGCCAGGGCTCTGTCACCCCCACAGTGAAGAAGTTTTTCCTCATGTTTAGGCGGAACTTCCTGTGTTCCAGTTTGTGCCTGCTGCCCCTTGTCCTGTCCCTGGGCACCACTGAAAAGAGTCTGGCCCCATCCTCTTGACACCCGCCCTTGAGATATTTGTAAGCATTGATGAGGTCCCCTCTCAGTCTTCTCTTCCTCAGGCTGAACAGCCCCAGCTCCCTCAGCCTGTCCCCGTAGGAGAGATGCTCAATTCCCTTAATCATCTTTGTAGCCCTCCGCTGGACTCTCTCCAGTAGTTCCTCATCTTTCTTCAACTGGGGAGCCCAGAAGTGGACACAGGACTCCGGATGGGGCCTCACTAGGGCAGAGTAGAGGGGGAGGAGAACCTCCCTCGACCTGCTGGCCACCCTCTTCTTAATGCACCCCAGGATGCCATTGGCCTTCCTGGCTGCAAGGGCACATTGCTGGCTCATGGTGAATTTGTTATCTACCAGGACTCCCAGGTCCTCCTTCGCAGAGCTGCTTTCCAGGAGGTCAACCCCTAACCTGTACCAATGCATGGGGTTGTTCCTCCCCAGGTGCAGGACCCTGCACTTCCCTTTGTTGAACCTCATGAGGTTCCTCTCCGCCCAATGCTCCAGCCTGTCCATGTCAGGATATTTAGGATGGGGAATACTTTAGGATGTCCACAAAGCCATATTGTAATGAGAATTTGTGTTGTGCCTGTCTTACTGGTACTGTCCCTCATTCCCTCAGAGACACTTTTCCTCTTGTTCCATGTCATGGCTGAGGAGTGTCCCATCACAGAGAGTAGATCCTCTCCCATGTTGAAGCTGCTTTTTGAATAGGATTGCTGTAAGAAATGTGGGATTTTGTTTTGGCAGGCAGAATTAGACCGAAATCAGACCAGAGTAGTGTCCAGTCATTCATTTCCTGAGGCGAAACAATTTAGTAATTCCAGGTACCTTTGCGGATGAATGAGATTTTGCATAAATCGCAGTGGAAATCAGCAGAAAGCAGTATCAAGCTAGTAGGCAATTGCACTGCCAGGGAGATTTCATCTTAAAGAACTTGCTGACAGCTTAGGCTGAAGCAGGTTGTGTTTTTTTTTTAAATACCAAGTCAAAATGAAACAGAGTCAAAACAGAAGCAAGCTCTCCATTTCGCTTCAGAAGATTCACCCAAATTTTGTACTTGTATCATCAAAAATGTTCCAATTTTATCAAAATGTTTTGATGAGCTCTTCAAACCCTGTCATCTGAATTACTAACTCTTAATTACAATATCCTGGTTTAGTTGTCAGAATATTACTGGTAGCTAAATGAATACAATGAGGGTATTTGGACAACAGTAACCTTACATGGAGCCTTTATGAGCCTAAGAGGTATTAGATATTTCTGGTATTCTGTGCTCTTTGAATTTCTAGCTCCTCTCCTAGTATAAGTCATGTAATCTCTTTGGATTTCAGTGAAGCTCCATAAATGGACACCAGCTGAGAATTTGTCTTAGCATATTTTATAATTTGTCCTATATTAAATATGTCCTATAATATAATAAACAATAATTAATCAGGAACATAGAGTTCATAACACATTCTTTTCTCTGTACAGAAGTACAACTCTGTCGATTTGAGCAACAGTGCAGCGGTGTAAAAAGGGGAGCGTTTGTCATGTAAGTAGCAGGCCCACTGAAAGAAAATGCATTTATTTTCTGAAGTGAGTGTGATCATTATGATTCTCTTTGAATAGCATTGCTGCCTTATTTCTCAGCTTCACCATCAAATCCAACCAATGCCCCTGTAGATGTAGTTAGAATGATATATGCTGTTGGAAGGAATGTGATATACACACTTGAGAACTGATGTTTTAGGAAAGTCTTTTTTTCTTTTTTTGTTCCCCTCCCCCCCACTAGTTTGCTTATGAAACAGTCATCACCAAAAGATTCCTTTTCCTGAGACAAATTTCTAAAATAGAGATAATGGATTATAGAAAAGAATCTTACAGAAGCTTCTGATGAATGTGTATGACTGCATATTGTACAATGAGACACATGATCTTGGTGACATTTATGATGAATCTGCCCTGTGTTTTTGTCTATTTGAACTGTATACCTTGTTTTTCCAAAAGCGTGGGCTTGGGGTTTTGGGGTGGTTGTGTGTGTTTGTTTAATTGTTGGTTTTGTGTTGTTTGGGGTGTGTGTGGGGGGTGTTGTTTTTTTTTTTTTTTTCAAGACAGTAATGAACTGGAATAACACTGCACAGTATCTGCGCTGGAAAGCCCAGATGGGAAAAGAAAAGTGAAGAAATTAGAAGTCCTTGGAGAGAAGTTATAATCCCTTTGTGCCACCAAGTGAAATGCATACACACAAAAAAGCAAACATAATTATTTTAATGAAATACTATGCAGGTTGAGCAACACAAAAGCATGTAAGTTTAGCTTCTTTTATTTATAAATATTCAGATACATGATAGTTTTAGTGATTAGTTTCAGGAATATGAAAATTCTGTCATTTGAAGTAAAGGGGATAATTTTTCCAGAATTTTAAAGGATTATCATCATTTTATAGATGAGAGCCTAAGTAACATACCTGAGGTTACACAGAAAGGCTTCTGTGGTGTTCGCTGGGGATAGTGTGGTATACTTTCCCAGAGCTGTAATCCCATGGTACCTCCACACCTGATGGAAAATCTCTTCTGAGCTGAAGGTCAGAGCTGTACAGGCATCTTAGTCTCAAACCACTTCGTGTTACAGGAATAAACTATCGATGTGTTTTGCAGTAAAGCCTTTCAGCACTCTCCCTTGTCACTGTTACGCACTTAAAGCAGAAAAGAGCACATAAAAACGAAAGCTGCTGTACTGAAAACGTTTGAGTCCTCTCCTACAAGCATGTCAGGGCAAAGCAAATTGATACACAGGAGAGTATGAAGACTTTCTTTGAGACTGTTCTTCCACTGTAAGGAGGATTTGGAGACCTTGCTGGCACACAAGTCATGGAGAAGTCATTTCCATCATCAGCATGCTCAAAAGGGTCACAGTTGGGTGAAATGTTTTGGTCTAGATATTTTTTGGAGTAGAACGTATGTATCTGTCTTTCTAGCACATTCAGTCTAAAAAAAAGAGGCGGGAGGAGGGAAGAGTTGTCCCTTTGGCAATTTCACTATGGAATGAAACACCTGGCTTTTTTTAAGATTTGAAAGATTTGAGTTGAAATTTATTTTGCTTTGGTTACACAAGTTAAAGAATTGTGGAAATTAAAACAAGTGATTCAGATCAGCTATAAATTAAGTTTGACTTCTTGTTGTTGCATTTACATTCCATATATCTGCAAACAGGTTTTTTTCTGGCTTATTAGTTGCATCTAACAACAAAATAGGAGTGTAGAAAGGGCCACAGTAAAACTACTTGGAAGATATAGACAGGATAAATTCTGCAGAGAATTTAAAAGGAGGAATAAGAACTTGAAATGATGTTAAAGAAAACAGAGCACAGAATACATAGCTGGAGAATATGGCTGTCTCTATTTGCCAAGGGAATGCCTCAAGAAAATGGTTTAATAGTAAGAAAACAGAGGTGATGATTCTGTCCTCAATTACAGTTGTTTCATAAGGGTGTCATTTACTTGGGTCTGAGTCACTAGTCTTGCTGATTTCATGTGGATTTCCCCCCTGCCCCAGCTCAGGATTTACTCTTGAGATGAATCTCATTCCCTGTTTATGTGGATTCTTGTGTTAGTAGCAGATGCTCTGGCTGTTCTGAACCAGGGATTTGCCAGTGGCCAGCAGGTCGAAGGAGGTGATTCTGCCCCTCTGCTCTGGCGAGACCCCGCCTGGAGTACTGTGTCCAGCTCTGGAGCCCCCAACACAAGAAGAACGTGGACCTGCTGGAGCAGGTCCAGAGGAGGGCCCCAAAAATGATCAGCGGGATGGAGCACCTCTCCGATGACGACAGGCTGAGAGAGTTGGGGTTGTTCAGCCTGGAGAAGAGAAGGCTCCGGGGAGAGCTTATTGCAGCCTTCTGGTACTTAAAGGGGGCTCATAAGAAAGACAGGGACAGACTTTTTAGCAGGGCCTGTTGTGATAGGACAATGGGTAATGGTTTTAAACTAGAAGAGGATAGATTCAGACTAGATCTAAGGAAAAATTTTTTTACGATGAGGGTGGTGAGGCACTAGAACAGGTTGCCCAGAGAGGTGGTAGAAGCCCCTTCCCTGGAAACATTCAAGGTCAGGCTGGACGGGGCTCTGGGCAACCTGATCTAGTTGAGGATGTCCCTGCTCATTGCAGGGGGGTTGGACTAGATGACCTTTAAAGGTCCCTTCCAACCCAAACTATTCTATGATTCTTTCATTTTAAAATGTTATCAAAAGGCAGGTGCTCAGCTGATACAAACCCTAGACATCGACTTCAGTGTGGGGCAGGTGATGTATGCTCTGAAACTGTGGCCCAAGGTCAGTAACAATATTGACAGAAAGAGTACCCATTCAAAGTAAATATTAAAGATAAGTTAGCATTGCAGACACAGTAATATTTAACACAAACTGTTGACTTTTTTTTTAGTAGAGCACAAACCTTATCCATTCATCCAGACCTACTGTATGTTCAGGTATGTAATCATTGCAATTGATATTCAGTGAAAGGTTTTCATAGCAACAAGACAGTGTTGATCTATTTATGGATTGTGTTGTGTGGTTAATTAATTTGATTCTTTCAATGTTTAAGTTGTAGCATGTAAAAAAAAAAGTGGTTTAAAATTAATATAACATATACCAGAAGCAGTGAGTGTGAATCGTTTGATCCACTTAACTACCAGGACAGAATAAGAATTAATAATGACATTTTGATGGAATATTGCTCCTAGTCTAAGCAAGAATAAATATTCTTCTGTAAAATGAAGCAGAAATTCTCTAAGTGCTTATAAGCTTTATTGCTTCTTGCAGTAAGTAAAGGACAAAACCTTTGTTGCTCTTTTATGTTCCTTCATGTATGCTATAACTGCCTATTGCAGTTGTATGTTGTAATTTTCCATGTAATTTTAAGTTAATGGTGTAACAGTACATGTGTAAATTATTGAGTAATATGCCTTGCGGTACTTTATAGAACTAATTATACACCCTTTAATAAACATATCCTAAAGAATGATTTTGTGTTTTTTAGGATGATTTGGATTTATCAGACTTTTTATTTCATTTTCTTACTTGCTTCCGTTTACAGTGGTAAGTGAATATATAATTCCTAAGATAGGCACGCAGAGTAATACAACTCTTCTAGAAGGGGAGATGATTAGTAACTGCAGTCTGGTCCTGGGAGAGTTGTCCTGATTCCGCTGGGTTGCGCTCTGTTAAGTCTGGGTAACTCACATAACCTTATTGCCTGACATGGAGGTTTCTGATGGGGCTTTACTGACGTTGTCCTGCCACCCCCCCATGCTGTCGCCTCGCCCAGCACGCACGGGCTACAGGCAGTTTTCTCTATCGGACTGAGGCTGCACCCAGCTCGTAACTGTGAAATCAGAGTGGTGTTCAGTGTCCTACAGCAGCAGCGAGGTCAGCAGCTTCAGCAGCGGCTTGGGAAGGGAGCCCTTTGCAGTCCGTGGGGGGGTCCAGGAGGCGATGTGGCATCCCACGCTTCTCAGCTGACTTTGCTCTAACCTGGTTCCCCCCAGCACAAACTAGAGCCCTCTAAAGTTTGCAGTAATTTGTGCTGGAGGCTCAGTCCGGCCGTGCTGGGGTGAGCTGGCAGCCTCTTCCCGGCTGCAGAGGAGCCTCGGCCCTTTCCCGGACGCTGCCCTGGGGCAGGAGGCAGGACTGATGGCCGGGGTGCAGGAGCCACTCGGCTCAGCGGCCTAACTGGGGGACAGCAGCTGAGCTGCAGAGCCAACATGCTTTTTTGACTTTTTTTTTTTTTTAAATAAACTCTACCAAGCTTCAGTCTTATTCACACATTGCCCTTGTGTGAGATTACTGATATAAAAGGTATCTGCGTAACACCTACGTACCATCATGCTTGAAAGACTATTGCAATAGGTGTGAATAGCTCCAGAACCAATTGTTTTATTATATACGATTTTTTAGAATTCTTTTGATACGCTGGAAAATTAGTGATTGTGTACGTTTTTCAATGTCAGTCTGTGTTAATGATTTACTTTGTTCAGTTAGCAAAAGTCAAACTACAAAAACCGCATTGCATTTCCCTGAAGTTCCCTGTGCTGATAAATTATAACTGAGGCTTAGCACAGGTTTATGTTCAGTAATGTATTAACTGTTTCCTCGGAGGACAATTAGATAACTCAGCTTTTTAGCAAAATATTAGTATTATTGAAGAAATGTTTTACATGGATCGAAATCTCGGCAAAACTGAAATCTTGGAACATTTCTGAGGCCTAGGAAACATATTTTTATTAAATTAAAATATTCAGAACCGGCATAGTTTTACATGGTACATAATTTTACAGCATAAAACAATTTTTTTGGTGTTAATTTACAATAGAAGATGGTAAATAAGATCCAAAATGTCTGATACAGCGGATCTTTCATTTTGACTTTAGAATTCACTTAGAGTGTTCTAAGTAATAGAAAATGTTTTTATGTTAATGACAAAGTTGGGCAAAGAAACTCTACTGAGAATAAGAAATACCGATTTTTTAGAGAAAGCTCATGAAAGTATATACACCAGAAAACTGCATGTTTATAAAGTACAAATTTTGTATTAACAAGAAATTAACTTCAGATATTAGCATGTCTTGCACATATGTCTAGTAGTTCCTTAATTTTTCCTTTTTTTTGGTAAATTATATATTTGCCTATGTGCAGGAAACATAGAATTCCCTAAGTATCATTTATAAGCACATTAACAGATAAAATCCACTTGTAATATTTTAAGACTGTAAAATCCACTATGATAGTTCTATTTGTTTTCATTTTATATAGCTTTTGATACAGCATAATAGCTCTATAGTAAGAGATTAAGCAGCTAGATAAAATGTTTTCAGTTGAGTTTCCTCCCATTCTGTAAAAATACAATATTTTCTCTTTATCTTTTAGCTAAGAAAAAGCACTTTTTGTAGACACAGGAATAAAAATTAGCATATTTGCCCATTTGCTACCCCTTTGGAGAGCAAAGTACAAGAAGAGAGTGGGCTTCTCTGCAAAGCCAGCCCTCTTGTGTGTTTTACCATGGAGATCTTACAAAAGACTTAATTTTGAAAGATGGGAACAGGTTGCTGCTTAGGTTTCTTCATTGCATGGCTCTGCAGCGTGAGTGGGTTTCATTACAGAGAGTTCAATATGGGATTAATGATGAATTCCTGATGATGCGAGGCCGTAGTCGAGCTCATTTGTATTCTGGACAATTCCTGAGACACTACTCCTGTAACAGTATTTTCTTTGCTGTGAAGCAAGTCAGATGGGGTTCGAGGTGGATTGTGATGGAGCCGAAGGTTTATAAAATCCTGTGAAACTATGCACAGTGTCACCACCTGTGAATCTGGCCTCAGAGCATCTCTAAACAAAATAGGACTGTCTTTTTGATCTCTGCACTTCCTTCTTTTGGTTTTCCTCTTAATGGTGCTCCATACTGGTCTCCCTTGGAAGATGTTTCTGCTGCTCCTGAGATCTGCCACGAGTAGGTCCCTTCCCTCTCTGCCACGCAGATCTGCCTTGTGGCCCGTCCTGCTGCTCAGCCTTCTGCCTTGTCTCAAGCTGCCCTACTCCAGCATCAGGCACGAGGCAGGGAACGGGGGGAGACACCCCGGAGAGTTTTATTTCTGCGGGAGAGCAAAGACGGGATTCTCAGAGGAACCGTGCTACTCACTCCCCTCACCCTCTTCTCCTGCTAAAGGACTGTCTTAAAAGCAAAGGTCAATGACAAAGAGGAGCAGTGGCTTTGCGCTCTCCTGGTGAACTGTGCGCACTCCTATTTCTAATAATTTATGCATTTTGTTATTCCGTATCAGAATGCGTGACTCAGGTCTATGAAAATACGTACTTCCAAGGAGGAGACCTCGCTACAGTTTTTACACCGAGTGCCAATTACTGCCAAGTAGTGTGTACTTACCATCCTACCTGTCTGCTCTTCACCTATTTGCCAGCGACATGGACCAAAGATCCTGCAAAAAGGTAAAATGTTCATGTTTGTGTGGCTTTTGCTGGTCTCCTGTGATAATTTTAGGAACTCAGTACCATTTTGACAGAACATGGGCACACAGGGAAGGCTACAGGGCTGCTGTGGAAAACAATGATGTCGTGTATCTTTAAAACTGGTGATCTAAAAGAGTATTTGCTTAAATCCAAAAGATTAAATTTGGCAATGCCCAACCTTTCACACTCACATACCAACCCTTCCAGGGAAACAGAACTGACTGTGCACTCCTTCCTCCGTACCACGTATTTATTGTTGAGGGACAATGTGAGCAATCTCACATCTCCAATGGTCCCCTCTACTGCCCTCCCTCTCCTTTAGCATATTTTTCTCACAGTTAAGGACGTTAACATGAGAGGATAAGGCTGTCCTCCCTCTCTATGCCCAGTACATTTCTGTCCTCCAAACCCTGGGCTGTGCTTCTCGCTTTAATGAGACCTCTTGGAGCTCCCACAAACACAGTGTATTCTCATCTGCCACCAAATGTGCCATCGCCAACAAAGCAGATGCAGCTCTACGCTATCTGTCTCCAAATTGCACTTGTTGTCTAAATTGTAATGGTAAGGGATATTGGACAGCCAGCATTTCACCTGAGAAACAATTAGGAAGGACTGTGTTGTACTGCAAAAGTTGTGAGCTGCTGCATTTTAAAACACAGGTTTTCCTGTTACTTAAAAGACAGCGATACAGAAATGCTGCCAAAAGTGGATATGGAAGGAGCTATCTCTGGACATTCCTTAAAACAGTGTAACATCCAAATTAGTGGTAAGATATGGTTATTGACATGTATGAATTTTATGCTCTGTATCATGTAGCAGATGTTAGAAAATTAGCATTTTGAGAACAGGAATAGAATTAGGGAAGCAGCCAAGCAGTGATTTGTATGAGCTTTACTAGATCTCTTTCAAACACAGCTTACAAAATCTTCCACTTCAGCCCCAACTATCCACCACCGAGGCTCCCCGGATGAGGTAACACGGAAATTATGCTCCTGCCGTCACTGTTTCATTTGCTAGAGGCAGATGGGAGCACATGCTTTAACTGACAGCTCCAGTTCTAAAGCTTAATTTACTACTGCAATTCCCCTCCAGCAAGCTGCTCATAAGGCGTATTTGATCCTGCTTTATAATTTTGCAGGGCAGATACCCAGCAAAGCAGAAGTGTGTAGTCACAGTGATGTTGCTACCTTCAGGATTCTGTGTAATAATTTATTAGCGGCTCCATCTTTTAGTGTGTGTGTGCTATACACAGAGTTTTAGTGTCAGCGTGCCATACCTGGGAGTTATCAGCAGGCATATTTAAAGTCTATTAATAGTGTTGTTTTAAATACATTTTAAACTTGTACCATCATCATTTCATTAAGAGGAGAACAGCTTTAAGCATAGCATGGTACTGCAGAAAAACAGAATAAAGAAGAACATATTTATTTACTTCCTGACTTTGAGGCCAAATAGTGTCTTATGGATGTCAGGCTAATTCTTTAGTTTTATTGGTATAGCACCTCAGTCTGCCAGTGCTAAATGGGTCTTACTTTATGCAAGTTCTCCATTGCAGCTATTGACAAAGAGTTGTGCTTGATTTTGCTTGCCACTTGTCTTTCAGAGCAACCAGGACTTTTAAAAGCCCTTTCCTGCCAACATGCTGTCGCATTTATATTTCTGAGTAGCTTTGGCCCAGCAAAATAGATTTCAGTGGGATGCTATTCTTTACGCTATATAGACTAATTTATACCACTGGAGTTACTCTAGAATCAGGTTAACGTCACTAAAATGAAAATCTACCCATATATGTTTGAAAAACTCACCACTGGTTGGCTGACTCGTGTTCGGTGAAGAGACCCCACTGACCACGAGGCAAAACCTGCATCCTGCATGGGGGAAAGCTATTCCAAACCCCACAGCCCCAATTCTCCCTCTGCGGAGTGTAAATTAAATCTTCTGAGTCAAATGGGAGACGGCTGTTGCTTATGAGGACAGAGTTTGCCTTGTGAACTGCTCTATGAATTTGGAAATGGAAAAGTATGTTTTAGTATTAATCCTGAGTTCTTGCTTTGATTAATGTTGTCATGGTCTCAGCCGTAGTGGTTAGAGCTCCTCTCTCACATAGGCAGAAGCGCTGTCAAAGTCTGCCAGTTTTTTCCTCTGACGTGCGGTACTATAATATACCTACACTTCTGATTTTGTTACTAAAACTGTATGTGAGGTATGATGTCACTAATGTGGGCATGGGGCATGGAATCTGGATTAGGAGGGCTATGTCATATGAACTGCTATCTTTTGGGCGGTTTGGGGTGCAGGGTGGGGAAAAGAATAGGAGCGTGTTTTCAGAACTTGGTCTCTCTTTTTTCACAGCTTGCAGCCCGGATGCCCACATAGGACTGCATATGGAAGGGAAAATTTATGATGTTATTATGGCTGACAGCTATCAACAGTGTCAAAAAAGATGTACCAATGACCACCATTGTCAATTTTTTACATATGCCTCAGAAACATTTCACAATGCAAGCTTTCGGTAAATACAGGTTTGACCCCTCTCCTTGGACAGCGCTGTGCTTTAGTAGAGTAAATCTCAGAGCAGTCTAAGGTGGGAGAACTTATTCAAGGACATAATTTTTCCTTGACTTGTCATCCTTGCAATGTTTATTCAAACTTACAGATAGGAAAATGTCTGTAGTAAATTAGCTTTCATTTATCCATCAGTGAGAAAGACAAACTTGATTATCATAGCACTGAAAAAAATAAAAACCCTCTGGAGATATTGAAATGCAAATGATATTGGTAGGTGTGCAGCATTATTGCTCTGAAAATAACATCATCAGAGCAGCCAGAGAAATTCTTTTGTTTTTATCAGGCCTATTTATGAGCTGTTAATCTGCTCAATTTTATAAGTTAAACATTGTTCAGCCAGATCTGTTCCTCATTTGAAGATTGTTTTGGAGACTGGAGATTGCTCTGGCCCGTGGCCAGAACAAACACCATGGTAGGAAATACAGGGCCAGGAGGATTCTGTAGACCAAGGAAGATGGCCTGTTGTCTTACCACTTTCTTTATTCTTTGTCACTCAGTAAAAAATGCTTCTTGAAACATACCAGTGTAGGAACTCCAACCAGCATAAAGGTGCTTGATGAGGTTGTGTCTGGATTCTCTTTAAAGCCATGCCAGCTTTCTGAATTAGGTAACTATTTAAAATCTCTGACTCAGTTTAGTTTTAAGGGTTATGGATGACGAGGTGCAGTCTATCTCTGACATGTATAAATGTTTCATTATGTAAAATAATTCTAATAGAAACTTATTCTTTCAAATATAGTTAGTACTCAGGCACAAAGGAGGTTCAGATCTTTTTAATTGTTCCATTTTATCATTTGTCTTACAAAACCAGTTGCCTGCTTTGAAGATATAAAAAATTCTTTCATGAGATTGATGAAATTGCATGTTAGCTTTGTACCATGGATACAAAAATGAAAGATAAATTCCCATCAAAGTCAAAGATCAGGAGGAATATAAAGTTTTCTAAATTCTGTTTGTATAGCATGTGTGCGCTTAGAAATTTTTAATGAAGACTTGCAGCTTTCCAATACAACTGGCTAATGTGAAAGGATGTATTCTGTGTTTTGCGGGTGATTTGTGATGAAAGCAGTGTCTGTGCTTATTCCTGCAATCCTTACTCAGGCAAAACTCTTGAGAGTGCAAGATCAAACATGTGTATTATACCTTCTTGCTCTCAATTGAAACATTTTTCACTTTTTTCTTTTTTTTCTTTTATTAAATCTACCTCCACCTTGTCTTACTGTCTGGTATTTTCCCTTCTTAATGGTGATGATGTTGTTCTGCTTCCATATAGCCTTATTTTAGCTCGCAGATATTCTAGTTTTCCCGTATAAATCACATTTTGTAGACACTCTGCATCTTCTTTTTCTGTATCAATGTTTTCTTCAGACTCTGTTAGTCCTACTGTAGGAATAATCTTTGGAAACTATTGAAAAAGTAGTTTTGTTCAGATCTTAACAATGAAGACATTTAAAGAAAAATGCAGTGTGAAGAATAAAAAAAGGAAGAAAGCTTTGTAAAGAGAAGAAAACAATTTAGCTATTCCCTCGCTATGTTTATGAGAGAGAATGGAGGGAAGATTTTTTTTTCCAAGCTCTTGCATTAAGACATACTAGAAAGACATGTATTCATGGTTAGAATTAAAATCACTGTACTCAGGAGGGTCCTGCTCACAGACTTTGAGAAGAATCAGGGGACTGTAACATATGCACAAACAATACGATTTTAAGTTTAAAAAAATATCAAAAGCCATTTGAGATTTTATCAAAGATGTTTATGCTTTATGACAGTGATGACGTGGCAGTAATGATCCATCACAAATTAAATCAGAATTTCTGAAAGCATGTGAAGGTCAATCTTGTTCCTGCCTATCTTTCCCTGCTTTCTGTGTCTTGCAAGAAAGGCAAGAGGAGAGAGAAGGAATAAATCATGGGATCATAGAAGCCTGGGATCATAGAAGCCTAGACAGTACTATTGCATCAAGAGGTCATCTAAGCAGGTCATCTGTCCTAACCCAAGAAAGATCAGCTATGCCTGTCCAGACAGAGATTTGTCAAATGTAGTCATAAAATCTCAGCACCACCTTCTGCCTTATTGTGTTGTAAATATCTGAAATGGGTTTATTTGAGTATTTGTTCTAGTTTTTTTTCTGACTGTATTTATGCTGACTAGTCCTACATTGTATATGTTCCATTGTCGTCATTTTAAAAATAAGTGCTCCCCCTTTCAAAGCTTTTGGAATCACAGCAACCCTCTGTGAACACCAAAAGCTAAATTGTACCAAGAAACTTTGAGATTGCTTCAGTCAGATTCTAAGACCACTGAAATCATCAATATTATGGGATTTCTGTTTCCTGTTCTATTCCTCCTTCCCCCTGCTCCGTAATGCTCATATTGTTGACCATCTAACTGCAGTTTGTTTTCATGGGGGGTGGTGGAAGGTAGTTCTTCAGCCTTTCTTGTGTCCTTTGCCCTTGGCTTTCCTTCTCCCCTCAGCAGAGCCTGAGCTCCTTTCTTAATGCTAATTGAATGGCACTGCATATTTTTCTTTCAAGAGTTTTTCCTTCCTATTTGGCCTCTCATTTTGTGCCTTTGCCTTTCAGATTTTGTCCTTATGCACACATGCTATTACACGTCCGTAGCAATTTGTCTGCCCTTTGCAAAGTACCTTCCTTGAGGTCATTGAGTACTGAACAAACGATCACTGAACATGATCATTGAGATCCTGTGGTAGCTTCCCTAAACTTCGAGATCCACATTTGTGCTTTAAATATAATTTCCTTCAGAAACTATCCATTCTTCTGAACTCTCTTTCCCCTTAACATGGGATCTTACCTGCTCACTGTCAGAGTTAATTGACCCTTATTTTCTAGTCTCCTGATTGTTTATTTTTGGTGTTCTTATTGTATAATTACTGTCCAGTATTTTTGTCCTTTCATGTGCATGTTTTTTGAAAACCTCATCAAATTAACAGGAGTCACAGTAAGCTCTACCTCTCCCTTTTACTGTTTTTCCCTTTCTGTAGTAAGCTGTTCCCAGTATGTTTCTATAACTCATTGTGTAGTGTCGACTTGGCTGCTGTACTTTCTCAACAGCTGAGGTTCTCTGCTGCCACCCAAGTCCTGTGTTTTGGCTCATCTCACTGTTTTTGCTGTCTTTACAGCTTGATAGTTTCAAGAAACATCCTCCATGCCAGTGCTTCCTTTTTTCTTCTTTTTATCGTTGCACAGGGATTTTATTTAGGACTTCAAGTCTATCTTTGGAGAAGGCAACTCGTTCTTCTCTTTCTAAACATGCTGGTACTTCCTGTGACGTCTATATCCATAGTCTGGTTGTGTGAGTTACCCTGCCAAGCCTCTGTTACGTTATGAGGTCATGTCGGAGGGCAGACTGTATGTTACTCCTGCTTATTCTGCCTCCTTTTCAAATAGCATTTAATAAAGCGTTAAGAGGATCTTCCCATTATTTTTCTTCTAGTCTTCCCATGATCCTCTTAGATATACCCATTACCTTAATTATTTTAGGCTTTGCCTAGATTACCATGATTTATTCCTAATTGTGGATTTGTACATTGATCCCCACTGTTCTTAATTTAAAGCCTTCCCTATTAGATTAGCAAATCTGTATTCTAACATGTCATTTCTCTTCTCTATATGAACCTTATCGCTGCTCAGTAGTCCTCTCCATGAATTTACACACTTAAAAACATTCTTGAGAAATGGTTTTTCATTAAAACGTGGTGTTATCTTTCTAGTTTATCAGTCACAAAGGAAGGAAAATGTGAATAAGGATAGAAAAGAATAATCTGTAAACCTTAATATTCTGATGAGATAATAAAATCTTTGGAATGTTGATATTTTTTTCTTGTTTTATACAGATTGTCAAATGGACATTTTTGAAGATCAAGAATTTTCAGGAATGAATGTTACAAGGTTTTTCACTCCCGATATCTCTGTCTGCCAAACTGTTTGTACATATTTTCCAAAGTGCTTGTTCTTTACATTCTTTACCAGGGAATCGCAAATAGAATCCCAAAGGTGAATATGACAACTAACTTTAATTCTCTAAGTAGATTTTTTTTTGAAAAAAGCACAGAGTCTTTTTTTAGAACTGTTTTCTTATACTTACGGAAATTTTTGTTAAAAGGTTATTTTCAGTAAAGTACAGCTTTTTATGTTTTGTATTCATAAGTTTATAATTTCCTATGTTCTCCATAGAGAACAATTTCAATTTCATCTGTTCTCTGGTGTGATCGGGGGTTTTGTATTGCAGCTGCATATCTGGTGTTAATCTGAAGAGAGTTATACACATCAAAGCGACAGTGAGCCTCCAGATTGCTTAAATGACCTAAAGCTGAATTTTATGAAATTATCAAAAGAGGCATCTGGTTTCCTAGCAGTATTAAGTTATTTACTTGAAAAGATTTTTGATAAAGTTAACAGCTTTAAAAATGTTTCTGTTGAGCTTCCTTCTTTCATGCTTAGTAGTGAGAATAGTTAAAAATCTACATTCCATGCAAAACAGAAGAATAAAGTTTCAAAGAAGCAAAACTGAGATGGCATACATTGTCTAAAGTCACTTCTTCTACATACATATAAATACCATACAATCTCTAGTAGTAGAGTCATATAGATGTTATTTCATAAAACTACTAAAGTCCTCTCTATGAATTTAGTGTGAAATAGTGAACTTAGTGAATGCATTTTCATATGAAATACTCTTACAGATAGAGACTTGGGAGAAAAAACACAATTAAGAAAGAACCTGCCCTTACCAGTACCTAAAAAAATCAATTTTAAGATGTGAGAACAGACTTAGTTACTGTAAAAAAATTTTCATTTTAGAAATCTTTGCCTTCTGAAGACATCGACGAGTGGAATCCCAGAGGCACTTATATCACAAGAAAATGCTGTATCAGGCTTTAGTCTCCTAAACTGCAGAAGATCCTTTCCTGGTAAACAATAAATTACAATAAAAATACTAATTTTGACTGAATCAAATTAACAGACTTTCTGATGCTTGGAATGCACTCATTCTTACAGCCTGCAATTCTCGCACTTACATGCATATGAATTTTTTGGGAGACGAACTCAATGTGACTTATACTAAAGGACACAGAGCCTGTCAGCAGGTTTGCACAGACGTGATCCGCTGCCAGTTTTTTACCTACTTTCCCTTCCAAGATTCATGCAATGAGGAAAGGTGAGATATATTTTTTTAAAATGTTTAAAGTTTGCCGAAACAATCATTCTGCAGACTTGAAGAGGGGGTAATGTATGTGTTCTGTATAAAAAAGTACAAACTGAATCTTTGCATTAATTCATTGGCAGAAAGTGTGAGTGTCACCTAAGAATGTCCTCGAATGGATCTCCAGTGGAAATAGTACATGGGCCAGGAAGGATCTCTGGATACTCACTAAGATTATGTAAAAAAAAAGCCAGTACTGGTAAGTAAAACTTTCATGTAAAAGAGAGAGTGCTTAACTGATTTCAGTACAGGAAGCCAAATCCTCCTTTTCTTTTTTTTTTTTTTTTAAAAAAAAAAAAAAAAAAAAGTTGCATTGAATTGGTTGCATTGTCCGAATGGGACACCTTGAGAAGTTAGTGTTCTGAAAAAGTGAGGTCAGCCAGGTCTGCACACTGTAAACACCACCAGCAGTCTCGTGAACATGGTTGTAATAGACTTTATGATCATCCATCACACAGGGATTAGAATGTGTCATGTATCACCTTCTTTGCCATAGATCGGTCCCTACTCAGGGGTCCGCAGCAGTCTCATCTTCATTTTTCATTGGTGAGCGCAAATTATCTTTAAGCACAGTTTTGCATTATTTCTGTAGTGTGCATGCAGCATTCTGCAAGAACTATTAGGATCGTTGGAGGGACAGACTCTTCCCCTGGCGAGTGGCCATGGCAAGTCAGCTTGCATGTGAAGTTGCCTCGTCAGAGACACCTCTGCGGGGGCTCTATCATCAGCAACCAGTGGATTCTTACAGCTGCTCACTGCGTCATGAGGTGAGGCCAAAGTGCAAATGTACAAATAAACGCAAATATTTCATCCAGCGTGTGAGATAAGTTGAGATCCACCTTTCAGAAAAAAAAAAAAAAAGAGGACTAGAATAAAATAAACTGTTTTAACATAACCAAAAAGTGAACTTTGAGGGTAGACAATTCATATTCTTAAGATAACGGGAACTCCATACTTTGTCCCTTTGTAACATAGTATTGTAATACTGATGCTAATTTATTTTAAAGCATCTAGAAGATGAAATTCTAAAGCAGACACCAGATACCTACAGAAACTTAGACATCCTCATGCGATATAAGCCTTTTCATACTGTAATACCATATCATCTATCAAGGAAAATCTGTTGCTAGGTTATTCCACTTCATAAACTTCAAATGACTTATCTGAGAGATTTCTCCGTGGCACTTAAGAAATGGTACTAATCTGATAGCTTCAGCAGCAGGGTGCTCAGCAAGTTAATTTATTTGACCAGGACACAGTGTCCTCTGTGGGGGTCCCCTTAGGCTGCTTCTGGGACCTGAGCTACCCATCTCTGCATTATATGCAGTTGTCATAGTTTTCCTTCAACAGTTTTTTTTTTTTCCAAATTTTATCAATCAGTCGATTAATACCCTATTTTTAATGCAGATTTCAGCTGTAAGAACAAAATTTAGAGCAACCGATACCCAAGGCATTGCTAATTTGTACTGACACATATAGTCCATAGTGTTAATGACAATTAAAATACCATCAGATTTGGGTCATGAAGTCACCTGTGCTGTGATGAGCTGATTTAATTGTCATGCAGGTGATTAGTTTCCATGTTAGATTGTCACCACCTGCAAAGCAGGTTATCCTGTCATTTACAGAATGAAAATTGTAAGGCTGTTATTCAGTCTGATGGGAGAGAAGGGACAGATAACAGATAAAATGCTTCAAAGAGGGTGTTGACCCAGCAACGTGGTCTGAAATCAGGCACTTTTACTCAAGCAGTGTAGTATGTTACCCGTTATTGTTTTAGCATGGAATAGTAGTGGCGATATTTTGCCTTCAGTGACAAACCTTATAAAAGTGGTTAAACCCTTTAAAAGACCCTATGTAAAGGATATCATTCTCTACCTGCTATCCAATGTAAAAGTTACCAGAATTATAAAAAGCAAAGGGAGAAGGTATGCTTGAAAAATAAAAAAAAAAAAAGCCTATGTTCATTGAAAATTAAGCCTAACTGATATTTATGAATTCATATATGAAGTGTTCAAAATTGTTGGGAAATTTATTTAGGACAAGTTTTGCATCTTCTTCACTGCATGTACCAAAATTTTTAGGTTACCTTAATGGTAGAATATCACAATGAAATAGCCTTTAAACTTACTCAAAGTAAAGTTGAAATCATAAAGACTAACTGGAACTTTTCATATAGGTCTATGATATTACAGTTTCCTATCTCTATTTACATTCATACATTTTGGTCGCTAGTTTCATTTTCATAATAAGTGTCTGAATAGACACTACTTGAATTTATATTTCCAATCCTATTTTGGTTACTAGAAACACTGTTGTGTTGGAATGAATGGAAAGAATTTCACGTATTTCTTCAGGGCTTACATTGGGTCCTTGAAGATTAAAAAAAAATAGAAGAGAAAAAGAGAAAATGGCAACAGAAGGGGAAGGAGGATGAAGGATCAGGACAATGAGAGTCTGAACATAAAGGAGAGGGAAAACTCATGTGGGGATGAAAATATGGATAGGAAGAGGAACAGAAGGAAGGAGAAGTGGAGGGAATGGATAAAACAAATCTCTTTAGTTTTAAGTGTGGAAATAAAAAAAAAAAGGAAGAATGACTTCAGTGCTGTTCACTGTACACTCAGGAATAACAGAAGATTTTGGCACCTGCCCACAAGCTCTAAATCAGTGCAAATCTTTTGCCACAGACTGACTGTTTGTCTTTTTCCCTCAGTCTTGAGAATCCCAACATTTGGCGTGTTTATGCCGGTATTTTAAAACAATCAGAAATAAATGAGGATACGCCCTTCTTCAAAGTGGAAGAGATTATTGTTCACCCTCAGTATAAATACGCACAGACTGGATATGACATTGCTTTAATGAAACTTGATAAGCCTATGAATTTTACTGGTATGTAGCGTATTTCAGAGGAATTCTGAAATGTGCAGGATGACATAGGGCTGGCATTGGTATGGCAGTGCATGACACCTGGGCTGGCTTCCTTTAACACGCAGCTGCTGGGGTTTGAGGAGAATCTCATTCTGTTGACTTTGAAAAGAAAATGGGTGGCTTTTATTTATGTGACTGGAGTGATATATAGTATAAGGGACAAAGCATAACATGGAGGCTATCATCAGGGGCTGTGCAGGTGCCCACAAAACCTTAATGTTGCAGTTGTCTCTGGTCAAACTAATATTTTTAATCATGTTTTAGATCTTCAACTACCCATTTGCCTACCATCAAAAGAAGATGCTAACATACTTTATACCGACTGTTGGGTAATTGGATGGGGTTACAGAAAAGAAAAAGGTATAGAAAAATATTTAAACAGTGAGTTCTTGTGTTTGCAAAATTCATGTGGTTAAAAAAACCACCCCCCTCCTTTTTTTTTAAAAAAAAAAAAGAAACCCCCTTTTTTTTTTCTTTTAAAAGAAAATTCTACTATGCTCTTGGCTACCATTATTGCTATCTGGCCAGCACTGTAATATAATTCTTAATTAGAATCTACTTCTATTAAGACATCATAAAACATATATGAAGGATGTATGAAATTATCATTTAAATAACTCCGTACTCTGACACAAAAATTAGATTTTATAAATTGTTTGAAATATGTAAGAATGCAACCTTAAATATATCCTGTACAGCCCTCAAATACATTTCCTTAGATTCTGGCTTAATCTACTGGCAAAACCCACTATATATCTGGAACGCATACCCCTTTTTGTGATCCTAGCTGGAAAAAGCCAACAGACTTATCAGTGAACTGTGAGGTTTTGAATTACAGTCTGCACATAACCCATGCTTTTTTTTTTAAAGTGATTGTATTCATATGTCTTTAGAAATCAGAGACTGAAGTGTGTTGCTTTTAGGATTCTGAAGGTTGATTATAAACAATACCAATGACCTTTGTGTTTTGATAGTAGATGGGATTTGAACTTCTCTGGTTTTATACAGAGGTAGGCCAAATAGCTGTTAATTATCAAAGTTTGGTTTTACATGTATTTATATTTTTGTGTGTAATATTTCTCTCTGTGTATATATATATACACCTATTTAAACAGTGTCCTTTCCTTTATACCCCTTCCTATTTGAAGGTTAGAGTTCTATGTGAAATCTAACAAATTTAGGCACACATCGTGTAAGCTAATTTCTTCTGTACATTTCTAAGAAAAGGCTGCTCTCAAATACTCTTACATACTCTGTGCAAACTTCTTCATCCTGTAAACTACCAGGGCATGGAGCAGCACAGATTTGGCAACTGGGAGATTCCAAACCTGTTGTAACACACTACTAAGAAATAACTGTCAATAACACCAAGCAATGCTCTTAATGGGAGGACAGGTTCCAAGGGCCGACATCCTAAAAGCCGTACTCACACAAGGATTCATTGCAAATCACAAGGGAGTTTTGAAGCTTGCCCAGTCATGAGACATAAAATGGCATTATAAAAACATTCAAATTAGCAGACGATTCACATTGTTTACTAGCACAAAAGAAGGAAAATCAGTGTCATGAACACCTAGCAACGCTCTAAAAGCAGTGGCCTCCAACTTTGTAGTATCACTGTATGGGAATTTCTAGAGTTTAATTTTAACTTTTATTTTGCTAGAAGCAAACATTTCTCTGTTCATACCGCCTATTACATAGGTCATCGCGTAGAAGATATTCTTCAGAAGGCCACTGTTCCCCTCATGTCAAAAGAGGAATGCCAGGCAAGGTACCGGAAGCACAGAATAGGTGACAAAGTGATCTGTGCTGGCTACGATGAAGGTGGAAGGGATGCTTGTAAGGTAATGAAAAGAAGTAGTATATAGTCATATATTCCAACAATTTGCTGAAATATATAATTGAATACTGTAATTATTTTTCAATTGCCATTAGAAAAATATGGTTATCAATAGAGCTGCTGGTTAACGTGTCACTTCTGCATGTCCAAAGCACTGAAAAATCAAGGTATATGCAAAACATTTCTTTTGTGACATTGAAATGGTTAGGGATAGATTCCATGGATAAGAAACTCTGAGTATGTTTATGTATGCCTCATCCATTTAGGGAATAAAACAGTATTCCTTCAGAGTATCAGAAATCCAAAGAGAGCAAGTATAGTATCTCAAAGCATTTCTCCAATAAAAGCAGATTTCCTATGTGATGTTTGTATTTCTTGACACAAAATACAGTACATGAAAGCTTATTTTAAAGCATCCACTGTGTACAAACCAGAAGGGAGGGTGCTAGAAATGCTATTAAAATGCATGGGGGATGGAAGGCTAAAGACAACTTGAGCAGACTGGTCTGTTCATTATTAGAACTGAAAATGTCACAACAGTGTGAGTTCAGTGAACCAAATTCTCTGCTCGAGTGTAAACTCATGCACTTACATTAATTCAAATATTCTGAGTTAATTTATGCAAGAAGAAAATAGTCTGATTAGTAAGATTAAATTCTCTACCAAATACAGTATTTTCACTTTAAACATTTAACAGTTTACAGTAACATTTTAAAATAAAAATGTTACTATGATTGGTATTGAGTAATTAGGAATAAAAATACTTAGAGCTGGGAAGTAATTTTTCCTCTATGCCAATTAAGCTTTCTTTATCCGATACAGTGTACCAGAACATGGAGGTGCATGCTGTTTTATAAAAACAACACACTTGCTATTGTCTCAACAACTCATAACGGCTACACTAAAGAACCTTATGTTCAGAAAGATTAGTTAGGAATAGGACAAGAAAACAGAGAGGTATTTTATCCAGGGGGGGACAGTGACACTCAAACGAGATAAGCCATGAAGAGAACTGAGGTTTGCGTACTAAAACCAAGGTCATAAGAGAAAACATTGGCAAATTTATTATTTTTCTCACTTGCACATGTTGTCTTCATTGTTTTAAATCAGTTTATGCAGATAAATTAAAACCAAAACAGAGTAGTTTTGAACCTTAATGGAAAGTATTTAGAAGTCAATTTACTAGAAAAACAGAAAACCTGCTTCAGTACTCTGTTGATTAGCCTTAAGCAAAAGTAATTGAAATGTAGGCAGTTATGCTGGTGCTAACACTGAATGATGCTGATTTTAATCAAGGCTTTCTTTGAGAGAGAAACACTGACAGGAGCTGTTCCTTGCGTGCTCTGTCTTTCTCCTGTGACGCAGGGAGACTCGGGAGGGCCGCTGTCGTGCAAGCACGAGGAGGTGTGGTACCTGGTGGGCATCACCAGCTGGGGCGAAGGGTGCGCTCGCCCCAGGCAGCCTGGTATCTACACAAAAGTTGCTGAGTATTCGGACTGGATTCTAGAAAAAACCACGTAGCGTGAGAGTTACCTACTGGCTCAAAGTGATGTCGTGGAATCGTTACCCTAGGAGCAATGTGATGAAGTGTATTAGCGTTGTTGAAATGGTGTTTCTTGTTAGCCTGGAATGTAAAAGACTTGATTAAAAAAGTGGAAAAGCGAGACAGAATGACCTTTGCCATTACTAAATAAAAAGCAGTAATAAAAATAAATTCTGCGGTCACTGATTTGGCAGAAAAAAAGAATGAATGTCTGAACTGTTGGTTTCTTCTGTCCTTGCTAGCATAAAATGAGAGTGGATGAGGTTGCAGGGCATGTATGGAGCTGGGAACTGCTCCTGGCTTCTGAGGTGTGGACACAGCAATAGACATTTCCCTCCTTCATCTGAATTTGGTTGAAATGGGGCAACCAGTTGCAAACTTACTAAGGGGCCTGGGGAATGGAAGCTGAGGCAGGGAAAAGCCTATACAGTTGTATAAACCTTGTTTCCTTAGAGAATTGGCCCAAAAAAAGTGGCAGTACTAACTGAGAAAACAAAACCAGAGGCCTTGTCAAGCTCTTCAGTAACAATTTTGCAAGTATGGTAGCAGCGCTGTCTTTCACTTACATTATTCTAATTTCTGTGGAATGTTTTGTGGTAAGAATGATAATGTGGGTCTTCTTCCCTTGAAGCAGAATATCCAGAAAGTCGATAAACAATCCAGCTGCTGAAAATGACTTCTGCGTTTAATTTTTTTGATGCTTTATCGGCAGCTAACACTGTGGAAAAATGTAATTCCACAACTACAAGGTGACAAACAGCTGTATCTGTGCCCAAGTGTCCAAAGAGCCCCTGGGTTCAGAGTGCTTCTCGGGGTGTGCAGTGCTAAGCTGACCGCAGTCAATGCACCTGAAATTCCAAAGCTGTATTCAAAGGCTGGGGGGTTTGTTTTGTATGTCTGTTTTTTAAAGAATCAAAATTCAAAGCAGGGATGAAAACAGTCCAAATGTAACAGGAGGGGA
Source organism: Phoenicopterus ruber ruber (assembly GCA_009819775.1). NCBI lineage: Eukaryota > Metazoa > Chordata > Aves > Phoenicopteriformes > Phoenicopteridae > Phoenicopterus > Phoenicopterus ruber. The sequence continues at coordinate 36,186,742 of CM020218.1, read as the reverse complement.
GAGGGAATGGTGCTGCTGCAGGCACATCTTGGGAAAGAAGGGCGCTGCCTTCCCTCCGCCGTGGGTGTAGGGGTTCAGAGAGCCAACAGGCGAAGTCTGGCATACGGTGAGGGGACTGGATCAAGGGGGAGAGGGAAGGCATGTCATTGTGCTGGGACTTTTTGCCAACACTGCAGGAGCAGAATATGAGATAAAAATGGGGGCTGATGTCCTTTTCATGCTCTGTTTAATCCACAACTTGTTTAAAATATCAGCAAACCTCAGACATGCTGCAAAAACCTAGAGACTTAAATAAGGGACTGAGAAAGAGTAGGAAAAAATAGAAAATGCAACAAAAAAAGAGAAAGATTGCCGGCATTCAAATGTGGTTCTGTCCTCATGGGGAAGGAATGAAGACAGTCGGAAAAGAGCTGCTGAAGAAACAAAGGAATTGCTTCAGTGTGAAAACAGAAACTGAAACTCTCTAAAGAAGAATCATCAGGAGACCATCCGAAATACTCATCTGCCAATACTTAAGCAGTGTGTTTGCTAAAGAGCATATGCAGTGTCAAACCGATAACCTTTAATGCTTTCTGATAATAATGCTGTCATCAGCTGCTTTTTCAAATGCACACAAAATGTATGGCTGTGCTTTTTTGTTCTGTTTTCTGCTGTAAGACTTTCTGGGTTGTGGCTATTGGAGTAATGAAAGGGAAAGGCAGCTCAGCAGTGATCTCTAGACCTCTGGAGCTCCACGTTTTGTTTCTCAGAGGTGTACCTGGTGATGGCAATATGCCAAAGGAAACTTAGCTGTTCCTGTGGAAAGGATAAGGGATCTCAGTGTCTGCTTACATCCTTCATGAGCCGCTGTTGACCAGATAAAATATCTTATTCCAATATATTTTCACCTAGAGCACATACTCTTCTGTGAAGTTTTGCATTAGTTGTCTGCTCATCCATAACAAATTCCTGATAGCTAAAAGTGATTAACAGGAATAGATATTATGTGGAGAATGCAGGAGTTCCTGGTAGCTAAATGAAGTCCTTATGACTTCATTTAAGAACTACTACATGAGGGAACATCTGACCTTTCTGTGGATTTATACACCAGCATAATATGTAATTCATTGAGACCTTTAGACTCATAGATAGAAACACATTGGTGTTATTAAGTGTTATGTTGCTTAGACTTTCCAGTATCAATAGGTAGCTTGCACTAAATGAGAGGCAGTTTATGACCCTTGTTTATTCTCCCTTCTCCTCTACCTCCCAGGGGAAAAATAATTTTTGAAACACAACAAGCACAAAACCTATCTCAGTCTCATTAACGAAAAGCTTGGCCTTATACTTTAAATCTGCCTCTGTTTATGTTGGTACAGGACATAAACATCAGAGCTTTAGTTGTTATTTTGATTAATGCAAGTGTCTCTGGTGGTGTCTTATATTCAGCTCTTTAGTTACACTGAAAATCAATAAAGCTCATAATCTTACTTACGGTAGATGGGCAGAAATCTTGCAAGGGGCAAGCACCACTGTTGATGTATTGAACGGTAACATTAGTCTGTCCTGAGATTTTGTACAAACAAAGTCCCTGATCCCAGAAATTTACAGTCTTGTTCAGGCACAGATGAAACACTTTATATGTGCTGTGATAGTCTGGAGAGCAATTTGTTCATCGTGAAGTAAAGTATACTGTGGTGCTGCTCAGGTGGACTCATTAACTTGTAATAGCCTTCTCTGTAGTCTTTTTAACAGAATTGTAAACCAAACAAAACCAACTTCCCATTAAACTGGCAACGCACTGTGTTTCCTACCACTGCCGATGCTTTGCCTAACGTCTGAGGCTGAAGTGTGTTTTCTTGAAAGTGACCCGAGCTGGGAACAAGAAGACATGAAGCCTCTCATTTCTTCTTCCTGGGAGAATTAAAAATTCTTACGGTGAAGATGTACAGAGATCACCAAGTATGCCCATTTCCTCTGCTTCCCCAGAAGAGGGGAAGGCAACAATTTGGTATAAGTTTTATTTCTTCTGTGCAAAATTATTATTCTGCTGTGATGAAGATGTATCTCAGATGCTGAAAAATAAGGAACTGAATGGAATGAAAAGAATTTGTGGTGGCAGTCTTCATAGTAGGAGAACTCAGTTAAATTAAAATGTGGATTCTTATTCTCTGCCTATTTTTGCAGTATATATGGAGGATTCTTTGGAAAATTATTGCTAGCTCATTTTGTTTATGAAATAGCTGCATTATAATATATTAAAAATGCATTTCCACTTCAAATAATGGACAACATTAATTTATCTCTTTGAACAATAATAACAGATATGAAATATTACATATTTATAGTCAAGCATTTCCTGGAATAGTAAATTAATTTTTTCCTGTGGTCTTTGTGTTGTAAATCATGTAATAGATATTTATAGATGTATTAGAGTTACTGTGGAGTGTTGTGTGTTACAAGAAATTTTTTTGTGAGAGTTATGCAGTGGAGATGTAAAACAGTTGTTTTGCATCTTCTTAATGTTTCTTAATTTTCACAGGATCCTAGAAAAGAGATCTGGAGAAGGTCTTTAGAGGTTAACTAGTGCACCATCCTGCCCTCATGCATAATCAAGAACCCCTGTATCATTTGTGACTAGAGTTTCTCTAGCCTCTAGCAACAGAGGTTCTACAGTCACCTTGTACAAGCTATTCCAGTGATCAACAATCTTCACCGCTGCAAAGTTTTTCCTTGTCACTGACTTAAATCTTTCCTGCAGTTTAATTCTAGTACTTCTTGTCCTACCTGCCATGGAAATGGAAAATGGGGAGGGGGGAGGTTGGGTTTTTGTTGTTGTTGATTTTTTTTCATTTTCTGTAGTCACCCTTTTCATACATTTGGTACTCTTTTCACATCACAATGTGATGTTAACCAATGTTGAGTCAGTTCCTACATTTTTGTTAGCTGTTTTTTTTTTTTTAAAAAGAGCAGGAAGGGAGGATGATGACAATGAAGGAAGAGGACTATATGCACAGGGCATGTAAGAAGAGATTAAAAGGAGCTGATAGGAAGTAAAGCTGAAGTGAAGTTATTGAGGAAAGAGTTGGAACAAACCAACCAAGGATCAGTGCGAGATTAAGACAGACAAGCCCAAATGGTAGGTACTCATCTGGGCACCTGGAACTGAAAACATGATGGAGCACCTAGATATCCCTTCCAGGTCCATGTGGCTGTACCCTGGGACCTGAAGATTAATGAGGTATGGTGCAGAAACGGGCTTACTAGCTCTTTGTGTGCTGGGAAGTTGTAGAGTCGGCTGAAGTGCAGCGCTGCCCTAACATGACTGTGCTGTGCTCAGACCTGAGCTTGTTGCCACAAACCTCTCTGCTATGGCTTGCTGCTCCGTGTGGGTACACCGGTCTGAATGGTCAGCCTCGTGTCCGTACTTTCATGCCTTTTTCCAGTGATTTTGCCATCTGGTAGATTTTGCCTCCCGATTATCTCTTTGCTCATTTTTGCCCCCGAAAGTCACATATGGTGATGTGAAGAATGGTCTGATTTTAATTATCATAGGAGATCTGGAGAAATCACTCTTCTGGGGTGTTAACGGGTGATGTGGCCTCCCTGAGGTTTATTGCATTGCATGTCTTTAGTGCAGCATCACTTTTTCAATCATTCCTGTTGGCTGAGTGCTGCTTGTGGAAAGGTGCTTCTTATGGGAACACCATATACAGCACTCCTGTAGCTTTTGTCTTTCTGCGCTGTGAGTGATTCCCTTGTCCTGTGCATAGTTCAACTTTAAGCGTGAGTATTTTAGTTTTGACCTTTTGCCCAACACATTGAGTAGGGAACAAGAAATACTCAACAGATCACCCAATGCGATTGAGGGAGGAGGAGTGACATCCCATGGGGGACAGAGGGAAGGTGTAGAAGGCGAAAGACAAGGGTATGTCAGCTTTAGAGCTGCTCCTCTCTTCTGGGCTTCCTGGGATTTGGCTGTTTTGGCAGATGACTTGAAGCCATAAACTCATGGGCGATCACTGAATGCAGCTACTTTTCTGAATTCTTTTGGTGGAAGAGCTGTGGTGAACAGTTAATAAAAAATTTACACAGTTCATATCATCCACATGATCCGAAAATTTGGGCTTCAAAGAATTGAAAACTTTAAGATGTGCAGAATGGGCTGTTGGGAGCACTGAAATAACTTTAAACATGAAAAAGAAATGGAATGAAAACGTTGTATAGTTCTTTCCAGCAAAGGTACTCAGCTTATCTACAGAAAGGTTTCTATGGCTCTCAGTAAGCCTCTGATTTCTTTAACATTCACTGCGTGTTTCGTTAAAATCTCAGGAAAAAAGAGGTGTTTTTCATGTATTCTAAAATACCTTTCGATAGTTTTGTCACTAGGTGGCACTTTTGCTCTAATTTGTCTTGTGTTTAATAGCTATGGTGAGAAAAGGCACTTCTATAGCTTTGATAAGAGTAAGTATGATTAGTAGATCTAAAAAGGTTATTTTCATTCCTATAGCTGATAAATAATAGTAAACAATTAAGTTAGCATCTTCATTTGTAGAACTCAGAGTTCAAAGACAGTGGCTATGTTTAGCTCCACTTTTCTGCACGACACAGGGACGTTAAGAGAGAGTCGAACGTGAAGGCTGACAAAATCAAGCTAAGCAAGTGGTATTTACCCACAGCCTATGGAACCCTATGGTACGTATTTCACATTTTAAATAAATATGCATCAAAACCATTGAAAGCCACTGTCAAGGTCCTGAGCACATCTGCTCACCTGGGGGGAGGGGGGGCTTGGCTCGAGGCCAGCATGGGCACAGTGCAGTTGTCTGGCCCTGAATCAGAGAGCTGGGGGAAACCTCAGCTTGGGGGAGCTATGTGTGAGCCTGGCCCTCACATACTACTGCACGTTATAATCTTAAAGCAAATTTAGGCTGCACTTTAATAATATAGAACTGGTTCTTACCACCAAAAATATGCCGAGCTGTTAAGAATTCCTTTGTCAGATTTTAATGTCTGGAAATACCTGCAATGAGATTGTCTGAAATGGATAAATTGCTCAGGATTGGACAGTGATGAAAATCTGAATTGTTAGTCTCAAACATTTGCTCTGGACACAACCAAAGGGGACCATGAAGAACGATGTCCCAGGTACTACAGGTTCTCAAGAAGCAGAAGGATAAATAATATCTTGCTGTTCTATTTCAACTCTAATGTCTCAAAATGGCTCTTGATCTTAGTAAAGCTTGCACGAGAGAGGCAGGAGGAGAGAGATGTTGTGCATCAGTGAACAAACCAAAGTTTTAGAGATATCTGTGGATTAATGAACAACAAATGGCCTTAAGATACAGCAAGAAGGATCCTGAGAAAAACTGTCTGGGGTAGAGGAAGTGAAGCAGTGGGTAGGGGACAGTCAAGGATATTGTGGAACTTCCATTGCTGGAAGTATTTAGGACTAGATTACACCATGGTGTAACTGGCCCTACCTTGCTCAGGGGAGGTGGACCGGACAATCCCTTCCAGTTGCTGCCTATGATCAACATCAGTGATACAAAGTCATGGGTGGTTTTTTTTTTTTCTATAATGCATATGGCTTTTCAAACTCAAAATATGATCAGAAGAATGTTTGTTTGTTTTTCTTACCCATTCTTTAGGTGGTTCAGTCCTTTCATTCTCATGCAAGCAACAGAAGTTTTTATTATGGACTTATTTTCCTTCCCTGCATTTTTTTTTTTGTTTGTTTAGAAAGCTCAAGTCAATTTTAAGTCATAATAAAGCAAAAGGAATCAAGAAAAATGAGAAGATAAAATAGGCCTAAACATGATTAATATAAAGACAAGAGTTAGTTGTGCTAGCCCAGTAAACATGATTTTTGCCATTACCAGGAGAGAGCACCAGGCTTTGCACTGACCTGGCAGTGCAGGGACCCAGCACCTGTCCGTGCCTGGGCCGGAGCTGGCTGGGGCTCGGTTTAACAGCTGTGCAGCGGCCAGCGGCTGCTGCCCGACCTGCTTTAGCTTGAGCAATGGGAAACCGTATGTGGTAAAAGCCAAAAAGCCCTAGGGAAGCAGTGGGCAACAAAAAACAGCCCCTTGGGGTAACGGTTTGGGCAGGCTGGGGGGCATCTTTCAAACTTCAGCTGGGAAGCAATAAGAAAGAAGCAGACTATGATAAAACGCATATAAAGATAACTTCAAGTGGATTTTGGGGATCCCCATCATGAACATCATACTCCTCACAGTGAAGGACTGAGGATGCTGATGGCTGCTGTACACAAACACCCCACTCCCCACCCCACCCCTCCGAGGTCCTCTCAAGGAAGCCAGAAACCATTGACCTTAGGACCCGAGGGGACACGGGAAGAGTACGTACACACCAGAGAAAAGAGGTATGTAAAAAGAAGGGTTATTTTCTTTCTATAGCAATTTTTCCTGTATTATTAATGCAGCTTTTCCATGTTAATTAGACAATGTTGATTAAGCCATTAAAACATTATCTAGACTAGCAATAAATTTTGAATGTGCCTGTGTCGTGCATTCCCTTTTGTCCATAAGAAGATTTTCAGTGTGGCATTAAGTAAATGGAGATTTACTTTGGGTTACGGAGGCATGCAAGGAAAAAATAGAAAGCTATCCCATGGTGGTAGCAGAACTTCAGTTTGGAGTATTATCACCCATTGATTGAAAAACAAGAAAACCACTCCTTTCGCAACTCTTTCTGTTGCTTCTGAACTCTTGTATTACTCTGTATAATACGATGGAAACTCATCTCAGCCTAAAGGCGCTACCTAATGAAAAAACATTGGTAAAATAACTAACTCATAGTGTCTTCATAAATACAGTTGATATCAACATATAAAGATTTTGTACTTGGTTGGTATTGATTATTTTTTAATTTTATACAGAATGTTCTGTATTTGCTATTCCTTTTAAGGCTTGAAGCTACTAGATTCACAAGATTGGGTGGGAAGGTCACCTTGATACATAGAAAGTACATTTCTGTCTCTTGTGGTTGCGGGGAAAAAAAGCTGAAAAACATGACCTAAGGCCATCCTAGAGGCTTACAAGCTGCCATTAGTATTTGTAAGCAGTTTTTCTGAACAAAAAATCCTCCTGATATTAAAGCTTTTTTCATTATTTTCGGAGATCTGACTCACAGCTGTCACGCGTGTGGTACTGGCAATACTATGTAAACCTTCAGACAAGATGAAGGGTAAATCTGCTGAACTAAAAATGTAGGCCAAATGTCCCACCAGAACTTAAATTCAGTAAAATCTGATCTGAACTTCTTGCGTTCCCTTTTATCTATAACACAGACTTTTGTAAATGATTTAAGGCATTGACATTGGTTCCTTAAAGGTCAATGTGCACTGCTGAAATGCTCCAAACCTGAGAGCAGCCTCGGTAGACAGGCCACAGGTGATACTCCAGGACTTGGTATTACTTTTCCATTCCAGAAGTGAACTTTTTGTATCAACACTATCCGGACCTACAGATCTAGATAAAATTACCCTGGGAGAAGCACAGTTGGAAAAGAGATGGGTAGGGTAATCATGTAATTAAAACTGGGATTTGAAAGAGCTAATTATTTGGAGCATGTTACTTATTCTTTCTTTTCTTCAAGACTATCACTTACGATGCCTCTCTATGCTTCTTTGCTCTGTCCTGACTGGGGGAAATCTCCAAAGTAAATAATAATACTGTTTTATCATTAGGAAATTATAGCAATGTTTTCAACTGCTGTTTCTGTGCTTTGATTGAGGGAGAGACTCCCAATTGTGGTGTTTCACAGGTGCACTTACAACACTGTGATGACCATCTACAATATTTTAGGGCAGACAAGATTACAGAGAGAGAACTCATGTTTCCTAAATGCATTGTCTGAACACAAGGGATACCCATGGCGAAATGACTCACGCCTGTCTGGTAAGCAAGACACTTATTTTTCAATGAATTGCTTTCAGAACCTTATTACTTGCAGCTGTATGTGGCATCAAAGCAGCCTATTATTTGGTGTATGTTTTGATGCAGTGCAAAAGGTTACTTTAGAACACATCTAACACAGGACATTTGATTTATTCAACCAAAACCCTAGATTATACCCTACGAACTTAATGGAAAGGATTTAGTATGGTGTTAAGAATGTAATTTCTTGGTAGTGCTAAGTGTTACAGGATAACCAGTCATTATGAATGGACTAAGCTTAACTGTTGGATTTGACCTCATATGGGAGACATTCCTGCATATCTGAAAAAATCTATATCTGGACCTGACTTGGGTACCCCATGAGTAGAGCTCACTTCACTAACTCTTATCACTTTTAATTCTTGTTTTGTTCATCTCTAGTGACAGCATTGCAAAATGTTTTAAGGCCAGCTGGATGGGCAGTGAAGGGCTTTTGATGAGGCAAAATGATGTTTCAAATAGAGCTGCTATTATATTTTCTTAAGATAGATTGCAGGAACAAAAGAAACAAGTAAATTTTCTAGACCATCATAAAATAGGTGATTCTATAGTGAAATGAATTATTTCTATGTAGATGAGAGGGAAGTGACAGATGAATGTAAAGGATAAATGAACAAGTTTTTCACGTGCATTTGTTGGTTTCTTTTTCAGAAAATAAAATAACTAGCCCATATATATATATATATATTTTTTTTTAGGAAATAAGATTGTAGAGTAAACTATCAATATTAAAATCAACTGCTAGCACTTTACTGAAGTATAATGCTGAGATGGATAGCGGACTTGTATTTCAGATGCTATGATCAGTTTTGTAAATAATAGGTCTGCTGTTTTGTGCAGTGTTGCTTATGCATCTTCTTTGTAACGTACAGCCAACAGGCATTTTTGACTGGTTAAGATCTTTCCATTTTCCATTTCACTAACGTTTAGTGTATGACATGTTCCCCATGAATCAAAGGCTTTTCTAAGCGTCGTAGGGACAGCAAAAGGGGTTATGGCAATTTGTAGACTGAATGCATAGCCCGGACAGCTTTATAACAGCTATGGACCAATTTGCTTTGAGAGGCTCTTTGTTAAATTTATAAGCACATGAGAAGTACAAAGAAAAAAATCTCTAAGTGAAGGCTAAGTACCCAGAGAGTTGTTAGTCAAATTAGTGTACTTGGTAACTCTCTCAGATATGGTACTGTAAGAGCTTTTGCTGTTGTGTTCTGCAGTTACGCTAGTAAGGCAGAGAGTAAACAAACATAAAATAGAGTGGATTTTTGGATGTTCTTTATTTTTAGACTGCAAATATTTCCAATGAATATTATGACATTTTCATTAAGTATATTAAGAAAGAATTAATTTGATATGAAGCTGGTTTTCTTAACATTTGAGCTCAGTTTTATTTTAACAAGTTTTAATTTTTCAGGCCACTGAACAATCAAACCATGGAAAAAACATAATCGTATTTTTTTACTAAATTAATTATTTTTGAAAATTTTGATGGCATTCATTCATGATTAAAGTAAATTTACTTGTACAAAGGCTCTATGTAAAAAGAAATTGGAATATTTTAATTCATAAATGTGATTTTTTTTTTTTTTTAATTTTGTCCATTTTCATTTTACTCTAGCTTTTTTGGCTCAAGCAGTTGGATGGATTTGACCCTCCAACTCCTTAGGAAAAAAGAAAAAGGAACAAAAAAAGGAACACCTGACTATGTACTTTCTAGTGTAGGAAATATTTGACATTTTGAAAATGCCATCCAAATCTTGCTTCGAATCCACCTTGGCAAATTTCCATTATTACTCAAATGTTTATTTTTCTGACTGTATCTGTAACTCTCAGGTGAGCACACCTGGCATACATATGAGCCCTCTAAGGGGTAACCCTGAATTTTCAGTCACAACATGGCTGTTATATATGCCAAAAATTTCTGAATGCCGTACTGTGAAGCCGCTACCCATCGATGGGGGTGGGCTTCTCGCTTGTTGGTTACCTCACGGCCTGCTTGAGAACAGCTCTCACCCGAGGCACGGAAGGTGCAGATGGTGATGCTACTGACAGCCGACTTCTAGTCAAAGAAAAGAAACCCCACACCTGGGTGACGTACGTGGAAAGTCAGTTCCTCGGTGTGTCCATCAGGTCCCAGCTTTGACTACACTGTTTTTATTTGGTAGATAGGATTCTTAAGCCACTGTGGTCTCTGATAAACTCCTCCTTCACTCTCTCTTGCGTGCAGTTGTAAAAATACAAGCCTAGATAACCACATCAAATAACCTTTCAATCTTCTACACTTTTGTTTATCACCACTTTGTCTCCTGGCACCAGCACCTTCACCTCAAAGACCATTTTTTGTATTATCGGAAATGTTCTTTACACCAGAAAGGCTAAGTTGCTTTCCCTCTACTGTATGAGTTTACAGAGAAAGTAAACAGCGTAGCAAAAATCTTTGTGTGAGAGGATTAAATAAGTACCTGCTGGAATAATTATTCATTAAAGATAAAATGGGAGCTCGGCAGACCTCTTTGACATCAGGGAAAGAGTTAGAAGAAACTGGAGGATGTGCTGGTGCTAAGCAGTGCACATAGAAAGATTGGCCCTTCCAGTGCAATTTTAAACCGTAGAAAAGATTAAAATTTATGGCTCAAGAGAAGATTGATGAAAGAGCTTACGCAAAAAAATTACTGATGAGAAAAAAGAACAGGGTAGACTGGGAGAGCTAAATATACTTTGGCAGTTGAAGCATGCAAACACAATAAGGCAAGCAAGAGGAGAAAATGAAGTACTGCTGACTTTTGGACTTTTAACTATTCCATAAGCATGAGAAAAAGCAATACTTTAAAAAGAGGAAATACAAAGGCCCGATTCTGTACATCAGCACTATAAGGTAATATATAAAAATATATAACACAGGGAGAAAATGAAAGAGTAGCAGTACAATTTATACTTTGCTGATGGGTGTTCAAATTTCAAGGAAGCACAATAAGGAGCACCACCGTTTGTGATTACTCTGGCACTTTTTCGAAGTATACAGATGCCAACTTGAACTGTCCCAGCTATATTTCAGCCAGGGCAACATTTCTGTTCTCCTCATCCACCTTTTACTTGCAGTTTCTTTTGAAGAATTCTCCTTTTCTTTCCTGTCTGAAAAACAGCCTTGAGATGTTGCAAGAATGAAATGGATGTCATGGCCTCTCGATCCCGAGGGTCAGAGCATTTCAGAGATGGCTGAGATGATCCATACACATTAAGCAAAAAATTCCAACCAGAGTGAACTCAGAGTTAAAGTCTTATGTCTATAAATGTAGCTGATGCTGAGTTGAACAGCTTGGGACTCTCTACATGGAAAGGGAAATTCTGGCCCTATTCAAGCCGGCGAGTAGTTCACCTCTCCCTTTAGCGAAGCCAAAGCTTCTCTGCAGGATATTATCCTATATGTTCTCTATGCTGTACCTTCAGGGCTGCAAAGTGGCGTCAAGAGAACGATTTGTAAAAGCTCTGCCGTATCACAGGAGAGGACTGCGGGCTGCGTTCCTGTAAGTGATCCCTGATCCAGGCCTGTGTGAGCCGGCATGTCTGGGTGGTGCCATGGGCTGTCCAGTGCGCCGCAAAGGCCCCGCCTGGGGTCCAGGAGCAATTTAGTGCTCTTCCAGAGTAAATTAGCTCTGCTGAATAGCAAGGCTAATCAGTCTGGATTCAGCATAGTCCTGATGCAACAGAGTTCTTGCTCTTTTTTGTTTTGTTTTGGTGCTTATTCAGAGCTTGGGTGCTTATTCATGGTGTTAAATTGCACCGTACGGGCATGCCTACAAAGCAGAACCTTCCCCGCTGCCTACACAAGTCACCAGAAGCTGCACTTGGTAAGTGTCTCTCTTCATTCCTCCGTGGTTATCAGTTGTCTTTCTCAGCACATGAACTTTCAGCATTACTTATTCAGCAGAGCTTCTGTCTTTCATCTGACCTTGTCTGTGTTGGCTGAGGACGTTGGGTGTTCATTTAGCTGAATGAGCATTTGTTAGCTGTTACAGTACATTTAAGTGCAAGAAACATTTTGAAGAATTCAGAGAGGCATGAATTAAATCTGTTCCTGGGTGATATAGCATATGTCCTCAGATACACATTTTTTTTATATCTTCTCTTCTTGATAGCCTAACTTGCCTTTGGAAATTAAGAAATTTATACCAATGGCCAAGTACCTGACTACAGAGGAACTAGCTCTGTTTCACCAGGATAGATTAATAGTACTCTAAAGTAAGCTTTAAAAGTCTATGCTACAGTAAACACTTCACTAGATATGGTATAAGTTTTATCTAAAGATGTTAGCTCCAAGTCTCCACATCTCCCCAAGGTATTTTATACATCTGACCTAGGAAGGTATTTTATATATCTGACTTAGGATAGCCATCTTCTCTGAAAACCCGACTTCAGAGATTTTCCTTTGTGGGTGGGATGACTGTTAAAAACTCTTCTGAGGTTTCATGCAGCATTAAAAGTAATGAAGCATATGTCAAGACTACCTTGTCTTCGAAAGCATGAAGAAACTTTGAATAAGACAAATAGAGAGTCCCTGGACTTGAGACTGGGACCAGGTCTTGAGTAGGTAGGAGGGGAACGGTTGGTCCTCAGATCTCACCCTGACACAGGCTGAACCTGGGCTGTGCTTCCCAAATGTGGGAGCTTGGAAGTGCTTGTGGGTCCCTTGGCTCTGATGTAATATTTACTTTACAGGCTTATCCTTTACCTATTCTTATGCCTTAAGAAGTTTGTGCACTAAAGAAGCAAACAAAAAAATTGAGACTTGTGATAATTTCATGAGATTTAGCAGCACTGAAATTAGTTTTAGAACATAAGATTGTGAAACGTGGATTTTTTTTGAGGGCTTCTCGGTGAATTTATTTCACTACGCATGGTTAAAGATAATTAATAATAAAATTCAGAACTGTAATATTTATAGTATTAGAAGGAAATCCTGAAGATTTATTTGGTTACAAGACTATGTGAGTTATCAGGTGATTACTTTTTAAACTTCACTGGAACAGTGACTTAGTCTGGAAAAACTCATCACACAGGTGTTCTCATTCTATATTCTTAAAACCTACATTTTGCATAGTGTTTTTAGCACTGCTATAATGTCTTGTTTAAAACTATTTTCCTTCGATAGATGCCTTGGAAATAACCACCTCAGTAAAATACCTGAAGCAAAAATTATTGGTCTTTAAGCTATTTGAACCTAGGCATCTTGCTTAAATACATTATACATTAATACCAGACTGAGTTTTAAATACCTACTGATTTTGGATGGCTCATTTACGCTCGTTTACTTTCAGAGAGTTTTTCAAAGGCTTTTTGAAGCTTTGGGGAATCCTTATTATTTTTCACAGCAAATGATTGTAAATACTGGAGTAAATGTAGCAACAGCCATGCGACATACGATACAAATTGTAACTTCAAGGTATGCTACATCTTACAGCTATCTAGTTTTCTCAGTGAAAGTACTCCCCCCCCCCCCCCCTTTATTTTAATCAGAGACACACTCTCAACATCACCTATCCCCATCTCTGTCTCATTTGTCTACCCCATCCTGCCCAGAAGCCAACCAGTTCATGAACGACTTCATCATTTTAAACAAAAATTGTGTTTCTTGTCAAAAAGTCCCCATCTTTTCTCAGTCCTCCAAAGAGGGTTTTATGTTTTTAAGACAGCTCCACCACTGTAGTGCTAAAAAAGAAAATCCTTTTGAGTGACTTCTCTCCCAGAAGAATTGCAGAGGCAATCACATGAACATTGGAAAAAAGATTGGCACCTCTCTCTCCTGATTTCCCCTCCTTCTTTGCACAATCCTGTGGCTTGCAGCACATCCGACATCCTGGTGACGTTTGTGCAGGCACACAGGACTCAGCAGCGTAAGCACTCAGTTACCTTCCTGTCGTGGTTTAACCCCAAATTGTAACCCAATACCACGCAGCCGCTCGCTCACTACCCTCCTCCCCAGTGGGGTGGAGAGGAGAATCGGAGAGAAAAGTAGCCCGAAAGGAAGCTTTAAGGATTAAGGCACCAAGGGTCTAAAAAGCCTAGTGGCCCACCGGCCGACCCTCACTTATACCGGGCATGACGTCTATGGTATGGAATACTCTCTTTGGCCAGTTTGGATCAACGATTCTGGCTCTACCCCTCCCAGGTTTTTGCATCTGCACATTAGCAAAACCTGGGAAACTGCAAAATGTCCTTGGTCATTTAGCAGCAACCAACATCATCAGTGTGCTATCACCATTCTCCACACACTAAATCCAAAACAGAGGAGCTGCTGAAAACAAAACTAGCTCCATCCCGGCCTAAACCAGGACACTTCCCTTCTCTAGCGTCAACACAATAACAAGAGATATGAATGATAATACAAAAACTATTGGATGCCAGTACTGGAAATCAAAGTGATTCCAAAGGATGTATTTGATTTGCTTTGTTATCTGGATATAAATCTACATGTACCAAAAAACACATAAAATCCCAAACCAAGGTTTTTCAGAATAAGCAATGGATTATATGTGCGTTGGCTGTTGTTCTTGCCGTCACATAAGACCCGTGCACAAACAGCAGCTGTAAGAAGCACTGAAAAAGAGGTCCTATGTGGGTATGGGGCTTTGGTTTTGTGATTGCTCATTTGAGTGTTTATTTTTGTAAATTAAGTCAGAGGTCTTGTACCTGCCAACCATGAGTTAAGCAGCCTGCTTTTTTCTGATGTCTTTCTGATCACATGAGACAGGAACCCAGATGGCAATTCTTAGTGTGATAATTTAATTCTCACTACTTAGATATCTGTTTCCCTTACAAATCCCTGGGAATTACAGACTGTGCAACTAGTTTATTTGAATCTTCCCCAGCTACACAGTACAAAAAGCTGTCCTTCCACTAAAGAATTTACGTTTTATTTGCCAAACGTGGGATCATATCTCAATTACAATTAAGTGTGTTTACTTAGAAAGGAGCAGTTGTATTCATCCAGCTATCTAGTTGCATATACATCCAGGAAAACACAGACTTTGTTTCCTTTTTACTGTCTATCGCTCCCTGGGTTCCTGGGTTTCTTTCTTTGATAGTGGAAGAAGCAGACAGTTACAAATTTAAAATATCAGAGTTTTGTTCCCTTCTTAATCAAATCTTAATTGACAATGATAGGGATGAAACCTATGAAGAACTGCCTTTTTCAGCTTTTCTTGATTTCTTTGTTTCTGGAGTCTGTTTTACCTTGAAAGCACCAAATTTCCTGAAGACACACTTGGGGATGTAGGAAGTCCTTGACTACCTAGGGCAGAGAATTTAAGCTTGGATATAAGCATGATTTTCAAGGCTACCACTTAAAATGATGTACTTTTTCATAATCCTACAGAATGGCAGATTAGGACAGGCTGAAAATAGGGCAAGTGATTCTTTCATTTCTTAGCACAAGGGAAAAATAACACCAAAATACTGAGGTTGGTTTTAAAATCAAATACTGCTGTTTTCCTCATTTTGAGTTTGGTTAATTTGCAGTCTTTGTAGTGTTTGTGTTTATATGTTTACTTGGTAAATCTGAATGCTAGGCAGTAGTTGTGTATTGTTTTTATGGAAGCAGTTCTCACACCGGGACTCCAGCTTTCAGGGGAACACCAAATATTGAGACACCTGCGATTCAGGCTGTGAGAACTGCCAATAACAGATCACAGTTGCAGTGGGATGCATCCTGTGCACTTATTAATAGACAGCTTTTTGGCTATAATGAAGATTATAATTTATAGAAATAATCTTGACAAATCAGGCCCTGATTTTGCAGTCTCAAATTCAGTTGGATTTAATTTCTGTGACTGGAACTGAGTGTTTCAGTTAGGTATTAGTAATCTAAACCCCTTAATCAATCCACCTTGATTGCCCCAATCAGTAAATAGCTTCTTGAAAGTAAAACAGGCATGGGAAAGATGTATTCTTTTGCAATTGTTCACTGAGAAACAAAACCTTGCTACTATTTAGCACAATAAGAAAGGTCACTGGAGTGTTTGCGAAAGGAGTTGATGAGTTGCAAAGACGGTTAATGATTAATTAAAATTCTGAGCGCCCAGTAAAATGCTTTACAGGAAAACAAGCATCACACTGAGGAGCTCAGAATGTGAGACTTTGCACATACAAGAATACTGCCCAAATGCACATACACAGGGATGAATGGAACTGATTTCCCGTTACTTACACCTTGATAAACAAAAATGGAGGTCTTTACAAGCCCCTCTGGCCTGATTGAAGCTGAGGGCGCCTCGGCAAAGCTTAGGTTTAACAAGGAGCCTAGGCGCATGCAACAGGACTTGCATGTGCATGAGGAACTTATATCAAAGAATGAACTGAAAAATTCACACTTAGAGCCTGCCTGTGGAGACAAACTCCCGTTAGAAATTCCCTGGTCACAAACTGGGCTTGCTGCTGCTTCTTGCAGTGGTGGTGATGGGGAACAATCTTGTGAGCAAAGCACCCATCTGGAAAATGGGAAATGAGTCCTCCTAGTCAGAAGGCGTTCAAAATCGTGTGTCCTATTTCTCTGAGGAACATCCTAAACATGTCATGGGAGAAATGCTCTCTCTTGCTCATTGCAGCTGGTCACTATGAAACAAAGCGTGCGAAGGAGAAGAGATGAGGAGTTTCTCTCCCTAGGCCAGTGGGAGGCAGAAGGAAGTTTTTGGTTCCTGCCCTTATCTCTTGTTTACATGTTGTACACAATGATGGGATAATGTAAAAGTGGTGAGATTTGTAAGATGATCTGATAGACATGGTTAGATGAACAGATGTACCTGAAAAATCTGGACAGACTTTCAGGTACATAAGCCCTTTGTCAAATCTGACACAGAGAGACAAAATACCAAGCTAAGTAGGACCAAGAGTCTTGGTTATAACAAACGTAAATACCATTTAAGGTAGGAGGAGGGACTTAGGATCGGGAGAGAAGGGGGTGGGTTAGCAGAAGTGAAAAAAAATGTGATGGGCATAAAACATAGTTTTCCTTCTAGTTCATGCTGTTTAGTTAGAAATTTTTGCTCGTAGACTTTTCTTTAAAAAGTTCTGGTAAATGTCTGAGGAGATCTGGTTCTGAGGCTCTGCTTCAAGGTCCTGCCTTGGCTATGCAGTCTCATCTCCATGATGGAGGTTGTGTTGTGGGCAGCATCAAAGGATAGCGATGAGATGAAAACAAGAGGGAAAAAAAAAATGTAGCAGGGGGGTCTGGGTGGGTTTGGGGTCCTGTAAGTGGGGAACTAAGACCTGAGAGGTCAGAGGTGGTGTGACTGTTGTCTGAAGATTGTTCTTCTGGTAACTGGCTGTTCAGTAGCTTCACTGGTCTGAAACACTTTGTTATTTATAGTACTTAGTCACTGTGTAAAACAGATGTATCTTATTATCTTGGGAATCACTCAGGAATCAAAGATGTGCATGTTTCTCATGAAATGTAGAGGTTATATCAGGTCTTTGGAACTGAGGGGAAAAAATGCTCTTTTTTTATTTTTGGAAAGTTAATCACGCATTACGGTGACAACAGAACTGCTTTGAGTAAAGCTGTATGAATAATTGGTTTTATCCCTTGGCAGATGAACCAAACTTAAAAGAATATTCAGGTCAAACTTCAGTGCAAATTTAGCAAGTTTCTTTGGTAAATCAAATACGTTTCATTTTTAACCAAATATGGAAAAGACGACAGTTGCATCCAAAAGGATAAGTTGCTGAGAGAAGCTGCTGACCTCTCACAGAACAGGGAGGAGCAGAGACCTGACCTTCTTGGAAGGGCTCCCGTATCATTAAACATTGTCAGAGTAGGGCTGTCTCTGTTGCCTCAAGCATATGCTGCATGATATAAATAAGGGCATTGCAGGGAGGAGTTAGAAAACCTGATTAAGGCTCTTGCCTGTGGCCTGGCCTGCTATGCTTTTATGTTCTTATCTCTGAGTTTGAACAGATAACAATACCGCACTCACATCTTGTGTTATGTCGTTATCCCCGACTGGCTTGTGTGCAAGTGTCCTATTCTAGTGAATGAAGCTTAGAGAGATATTGAATATAAACAGGGGAGGAGTTTAGGGGAAGAATTTTTTCTGTCATATGGAATTTCTGGTTTATGGTGTTCCTGTTTGCTTTTTAGTTCAGTTTTAGTAAAGTTTTAAGCATTTCTACAGGCATTTGAACTCCTAAATCTGTAGAATTTAGAATTTCTTCTAATGAAACTGAGGAAGAATTTTTTTTAATGTTTTCCTGAAGTGAAGGAAACATGGTGTTATTTTTCACAAACATGAAACGGTTATAGATGCATTCACCTTAAACTGTGTCGTCATCTTCAAATCTATTTTATGACCAATTTCAATTCCCTGGGAATTGTACATTCAGTATAATATAAATTTTTGTAATTTGTGAAGTCTTTAGTTAATATTTGGACAGAAAAAAAGGCATTTCATTTTGTAATAAGAATTTTCACTCACTTTGTGGGAAAAAATCCGATGTCCTGTTAATCCTGGAAATGCTGTTTCTGTTCACAGTCTGGTGAAACAGCTTCAGATTTATTTCATACCTCACAGGCACAGCTGAAGCGTTAAGACCAGAGGAGCAACCATCTTATTCAATTGGACTCAGCTTGTCTCGACTGCTATACCAGGGATGTGAAGCGGCTGCCACTTGGACAAGTTGTGTTGGCACGGAGCAAGTAAGACATTTTCTCAAGCAACTGCCGTAGTTTGGATAATGAACTGCTCCATTTTTGAGAATTAGCAAGGAAGAGCTTTAAATACTAGTTTTACAGTAAAGCTTTTTTGGAGAGGAAAAGGGAATGCAAAATCTTGTGTTCGCTCCTTTCTCAGATTTTAGATAGAGCTCCAGATTCTGTGTCATATTGCATCTTTCATTTTTCTCACAACAAAGCACAAGAGAGGAAAAAGTGAATCCCATAGTTTTTACTTCAGCAGTCTTGAGGAGCCATGGCCTGGAGATTTTAAGAAAAGCAATTTCTAAGACTCTCAGCCACTCAGCTGAGCAAATCTAAAACTGACTGGACTAACCTCACACTTTTCAGTCTAGTTGCTTTCAGGACCGACCGCACAGTTGAGTTTCAAAGGGAGTGTAGCTTAGACCTTTGTGAACAGCATAGCTCACAGCACAATGATCTCTGAACTTTTCCTTGTTGCATTAAATGCTCCTTTTCACCTCCTCTCCAAGGCTATGGATTCAGCGGCTTTCTGCTCTGTTTTATTCCTTGCTACTTCTCTGTCTGTTTTGCAACAGAGAGGAGAGAGTCCTAACCTTTGAGGACACCTTTGTGCTGCTATGTGGTGTTAATAAAATTTATTTTAAGTATTGCAAAATTACATATTAGGTGTGTCTGGATTGCTGGTCACTGACCGGGAATAATATTACACAAAATGTAGTAAAGGAAGTATGTGTGTTCACAGTTTTAAGTATTAGGAAATACTTAAGCTTTTGGAGGTCATGGACTTGAAGACTGTAGAATCCTTTAGATTGGAAAAGGCCTTTAAAATCATCAAGTCCAACCGTAAACCTGACACTGCCATGTCCACCACTAAACCATGTCCTTAAGTGCCACATCTACATGTGATGTTGATACCATAAACATTTACAGGATTTATTCCGTGACAAGGGAGAAGATAGTCGTGCTAGAGGTGAAATCCTACTTTCTCCTGTAGCCGGGATTTTGACTCAGGACTTTACCTGGGGAAGCAGAGCTCTCTTTGTTGTGACTCACTCTCTCTAACACCAGGTCAAGTGGTGCTCTGGCTTCCAGCTGGGTAGAGAGAGGTGAGGATCAAAGGAAACAGGAGGGTTTGCAACAAAGTTGGACAGTGTCTAGCAGGAAAAGCTGACACAAAGCCAGGATAAAAAGGAACCTTAAGCTTGAGGGTTTGAAATTCTTGTTTTATCTGACTATTTTTAAGCCTTGCATGGTCTAAAACCAGCTTTAGTTGACTTTCGGGTAAAAAAGAAGCTTCTTGGTTTGATCCCTGGGTGGCCAGAGTGCTACTTGCTGGGTATTAGGGAGGAAAGCAAAGGTGACATTTTTCTGTGAAGACCAAAGCATATTCAGTATATAATCCAACTGACAAAAGCTGGCAGAATGCATCACTTTCTAGCCAGGACTTTTTCTGTCCCTACATCAGAGAGAAAAATAATGGAAAATTTCATGGTACCACCTCTTTTCCCTACATGAGAATTGTCTGAAACCTCCCCCGTGAAGAAGCATCATGCTGTTTTCTCAGTTATAGCCACAATGCATGAAGGATTTAACAATGACAAATTTAGCCCTCTAGGTGACTTCTGGTATGAATGCTCTAAAATTCATAAAGTGCCAGGGAAGATTTTGAACCATGAATCGATGAAATATTCAAAATGTGTGTAACACTTAAGACTATAACTGTTGACTTGAATGATTAAAAAACCTAAAGCAACAGTAAGTAAAGTTTAATAATTCATAGGCTGCGATATAAAATGGCAAGTTGTTTTGTTTTGTAATTTTTCATTAAATTAACTGTGGTAAGAAATGGCAGTTCCCAAAAAGGTAAGTGCATGGAATCTCAGCCAGTACCAATATATGCACTTGTAATTCACCTCAAGTAATTAAGAGTTATTTATGCAAGAGTAGGACAGTGAGGAATCAATTTAAGTAAAGCATTCTGTTGAAAAACTGTGTGCTTAAGGTTAAGCAGGCATCTAAATGTTGGCTGCATCCAAACCAAAGGACATAAGGAGATATTTGATGCTGATCTTCAGCGTAGAAGCTAAGAAAGTAACCTTTGCTGCAGGAAGAAAAAGAGGGGCAATTTTTGCACCCTCTCCCCTTCCCCAGCAGCTCAATTTTACTCAGTGCAAGTCACGTCGCAGTGCAGGCTGTTCCCTGCAGCTTTTGTGGAATTGCGATGCTCATGCTCTGTATCCTGATTAAAAGGTGGCAGGGCCACCCAAGATTTAAAAGTCAGGGAAGAATCTGATCAGGAAAAGTTATCCTGAAAGAGTAGAAGACAAAGGAAAAGAGAAAGCCCTGGGAAGAGGAAGAGGCATATAAAAAGAGCAAAGAGAAGAGAAAAAAATGGGGAGTGGAGTGAGTTTTGTAAATAGTTATTTGGGAAATAGAAAGATACT
The DNA here is from genome assembly GCA_009819775.1 of Phoenicopterus ruber ruber. NCBI lineage: Eukaryota > Metazoa > Chordata > Aves > Phoenicopteriformes > Phoenicopteridae > Phoenicopterus > Phoenicopterus ruber. The sequence goes on along the minus strand of CM020218.1, from coordinate 36,165,671 downwards.
TTGTAAAAGATTCCAAGAGAAAATACCATTTCCTTAAACCTGTTTTGGGGTTGTTTTTTAACATGAATCTTGCTACAATTTGCAGTCGGTGCCTGAATGGACGTAATCAATGGGAATTTTTTTTAAAGGTAGATAACAGATATTAATGCTACAGATGTCTATCCTATTTTCTGGGGAATTCGAAATAAGCATGACTCAGAATTTAGACATTAGATATGTATAATTGCATGGGTCTGACCACAAAGAGGATATTTTATATTTAGAGGAATATTTTTATGCAGTAAGATACAGATAATGCAAAAAAGAGACTAATAGCCTTTAATCCTGGTGAATGAGTAAGTGAGATTATGTCTTGCAAGACAAAGAATGACAACAGAGTACATCCACTGTATTTCCTGAGTGGATGGAGACACTTCAGTCCTTGGTAACGCTGTGTTGTTTGTTTTCCCTTTGTTTTCACATTAAATGTTAAAAAGGCAACTGTATACTAAAGAGCTTTGTAATGAAAAAAGGACTAATTTCTATGAGAAAAATGAGAGGAATTACATTTTAGCGTGTTACACCAGGTAAATGCTGTGTAAACCGGGGCTGTGATCACTGACTGAGACCTCTGTGTGGAAGCGCAGTGAAAGCCAACATCATAATGGCGGGAAACGCAGCTGATTATTCCCTTGTATTTCCCTTCTGGAACGTAGGGCTGGGTTATCCTAGAGAGGCTGAAGGAAGAAGTCACTTGCGGAATGACCCATTAAAGGGTCACTTAGATGTTTCAAGTAAATGTCATATTCCGATCCATTCAGAGGTTTGAAAATAAATAAACCCCCCGACCAAACAGGAGATTGTAAAGCCTCTGATGGTGCCAAGGGAATCAACCAAATTCTTAAGACAAAACCCCCATTTCAAGTTGGAAATATCCACTACAAAATGGATCTTTCCAATAGCTCAGTTTCCTCAGTGGAAAATTATGGAGAGCAGCATACGCATATGTGTAAGGGCTGTGTGTGTGTGTAAAGCAGTCCGTTTGCTCACACGTGTTTCGCATAGGTCTTCATCGCTGCGTGTTTCCCCGAGCTGGCAGACAAGGTGGCTTAGTTCATTGTGCATCAGTCTGAAAAATGTTGTTAGGCAGTCAATTTTGTCATTAGAGTTCAACTTTCCATTTTATTTACACACTTTTATAGTTCTTTGCCTTTCTAATGCTGTTGGAGGAGATATTGTACATTGCGGGTAGCACTGCAGTTGTAACTCAAAATTCTGAATATTCTTTTTGGAGATAGTTTTAAACTATGCACCATTTACTTATGCACTGTATTAATTGACTTTCAAGAATAAGCAAATCCTTATTCTTACGAAAAGCTTCCTAAGCTTCCATGTATCTTTGTGCAACATATGTTTTGAGGCATGCTTGCATATAGATATATGTAAATAAATACATATATTCATTAATTTTTATGTATATGCTTATGTAATGCTTTTTAATATTTTATCTATGAGATTTATATATAATTTAACTACATGGAGTGTTCAATTTCTCCTCTGAAGCAGATCAAAAGAGGATCGATTTAGGTACAAGTGGCCCAGTGGGAACAAGGAGATGTGATGAGGTGCACTAACTCTTCCAGGCAATATCACCGAGAACAGAATTAACGTGGGCAGTCAAACATGGTTTTTCACTTGTTTCATTGATATAACAGGTAAAAAGCAATACGCAGCTGTGGTTTTCTAATTTAGATCTGAATTGTTACAAAGGTATGTATGGTACAAAGGAGATAAATCAGGTGACCCTATTCTGCTGTTTATTCTAGTAAAAAATACAAGAAAAGATCAATTCAGCAAAAAAGTGACAATTTAAAACAAATAAATACACAAGTTAATTATGCTTTAGAATTCATTGCCTCAACTAAGCTAGAAAGAAGTTAGCATAAAGCAAACATACGATTATTGACTACTTCATCAGTCCGGTTTGCTTAGGAGACAGGTATTTCTCATGGGATGTCTCCTGTTGATACACTGTCTCCAGCAAAGAGGAGGATCTGGATTTTTAGATGAAGGAAAGAGAAACCTGATAGTGAACATCTATTCAAAGTGACTTGGTTGGCTCACAGCCTGAAGAGCGATGGTTTGTATTAGATAATAATAATGGTTTTAACAGGTCATTCTTTTTGTTTTAAATTTTCTTGCCCGACAAAAGCATCCAATACATCCCAGTGTGACAGCAGACCTTAAAACAAAGTGTGGCCAAATTAAGTTTTATGTTTTGAAAATCTAGTTTATGGGACACAAGGAAAAGATTTTTTTTCTCTTAAATGAAAAATTGTAACAGACGGTAACTGCTTATAGCTCTTGACATACAGAAGCTGGCCTAACCATCAGAAATGGGAGTCACGGACAGGTTGGATGTTTCACTGTACTATCATGCCATTGGCTACAACATTCAGATTTTATGTTCAGATGCCATCATAAAACAGCTATGTTTTGAGAAATTGCTAATGTTGGATGTATTTCAGTCTCGATTTGCTAACAAAAATATGGGAGAGTGAGAATGACTGCTGGGTAGGAGATTGTTACAGCCGAAATAACTTACTTGCATATTTCTTCTGGCTTTTCATCTGTAAGAAAGCCCCTCTCTAGAGCAGAAGCAATTTCAAATACATTAGCAGCAACAGAGATTCAAAATGAGCAGTACTGAGGCTCTGACCTGTGAATTCAAAGCACAAGTATTTTTACTTGGAAATTCTGGCCCCGGATGGTACAAATAAAAAGAAACCCTGAAATAATTACAAGAACATTTCATTTGTGCTACAAATGTGTTTATCAATATGTAAAATGTAGAGCAGAGTTTTGGAGAGAGCTCTTGGACTTAAGAAACATAGTTATTTTCTGTTAAGAATTATAGGGACATCCCTCAGCCCAACCCCACAGCCTTTGCTCTAAGAAGCTCGAGAGTTTGCCAGAACAGCAAAATATGATTTTTACTTTTAGTTCTGAGCACACATACAAGATACATATTCATAATTAACAGTAACAAAATCCAATATGACTTACAGATGTGTGGCATTCTGTTTTTGATTTCTATTGCTGCTACTTTTCCTCTCAAAATGAAAATGTTATGTTCACATAAACACAGAATGTCTTTTGTGCTTTGATGCTGCGGACATGGAGCTGAAATTGTAGCTGTCTCCTCCTCTTCCCATCCCATCCTCCATTTTCCTCTCCTCCTTATCCCCCCGGAAAGAGAAATGAGGCAGAAGTCTTGGTTTGGGCCATTTCAGTGAGAATGGTTGTACCATACCACCATACACCTTACTCTCAGGGTTAGATGTCAAACCCACAGCAAACTGTAGGATTTTCTCCGTTAACCTAATTATTTTTTAGAATAGGCTCTGTGATTGGTATTTATCCATGCTTCTTATTTCTGTTCATATTTGAACTTGCACTAGCCCTTACCTGCACCGTTTGCTGGTGCAGGCATGCAAGTGTACCTCCGTGGTTCCTTTCCCGTAGCCTGATCAGCTATGGGAAAAGTATGGGTCGTTTACCGTTTTACCATTGTTACATTCAAATAATTCCTATCCAGGTGATTTAATGTGCTCGACGGAGTCCTTTTTTAATAGAAACTGAAACATACCTTCTCGTAGGGCTGTGGAGAAGGCTGTCCAGGACCCTTCAGCTGTTCGGCATCTTGAAGACATTATTTTCTTTTAGTCATCTGCCAGGTATGGATTTTCACAGCCCTCACAATCTCAGCACTTGCAATCAGAAAGCTATAGTTGGCCATTGTCGTTTCAACTATAATTAATGTATAATTTTAGAACTATAATGTAAAATACAATTGAAAGTTTATTTAGACCACCACAAATAGCAAAGAACAAGCACCACATGCAAGCTGAAATATTAATTGATTTTCTTTTCTTTTGCACATTTTTAGAAATGTAAGTCACTTTAGGGGAAAAAACTTAACTATAATGGCATATTATCCACAGACTCTGAATGAGAAGAGTATAATGAATGATTAAATGTGAGGGCTCGCTACTATGGACGAAAATTCAGCAAAACAAATGTTAAAAGTGATCCTCTTATTTTTGCAGATTTCTAATTAATAAATGAAAGCTGTAAGTCAAATATTTCTCCAGCACAAAAAGCCCTTTGCAGTTCTTGGTAGACAGGAGAAAAACAGAAGTCATGACTTCAAATTTATTTGAAGTCTACGCACCTCCAGGCAATGTGATAGTAGCGTCTGTACCCCCATCTATCTTGAAGCTGATCTAACCATCTGCTGACAACCGGAGGAACACAGAAGCCTTTGTCACCGAAGGTCTCTAAAACCCAAACAGACTTGGGGATGAGTTTGTTACCGGTGTAGCAGGGAGGCATCCACAGAAGAAACACTTGAGTATACCTGCGGTTTCAAAAGAAAACACGGCTCATAGTGCTGCTTAAGAAAACTGCCAGGTGAAATCATTGCAAGGCTGGGCGTAAGGAGATTTTACGGGGAGGCTGGACAAAACAATTAATGTACCTGACAGCTGAGGACACCTAGAACAGAGCTCCGGGAGTCACGCCCCTCCCCTCCACTGTAAGTTGCTAGCAATTAGTCTGCTTTGTTCAGAATCAGTATTTTTTTATTAAAAATGAATATATAAAGACTTCCAATGCTACTGTGTGATTTTTTTCTGCATTAATTCAATTGCAGAAAGAGATATAATAGATAAGATTCCCACTGTCATTCAAATATATCCTCTTTACTATTGTAACAAGGGTGACCAAGGATTTTAATTACAATAGCTCTGTTGCTTTTTGTGTTCTCTGAATTTCAGTTATTACGGTTGGATATCTTCTCAGTTACAGATATTTTTGTGTTTAGACCAGGATAGGACATTTTAGATTGTTTTCTGAATATAATGTCTGGCATTATTTACATTGCAACATCTAGTTTGACTCTTCAGACCTCATTTATAATCAGCAACACTGTCTCTACAGTCCCAGGAATATTTTATATATGAAAGTACCTAGATTTTTTTCTTTTGGCCATCTGTCTACAACTGCTTACTCACATCAGTGTAGCCGAGGTCATCTTGCATTTCTTGTCTAAGGCTGTCAAATTTATTTTCAGCCTTGTCAAGTTCAGACTTTGTATTTTTTCTCTGTGCTAAGGGGACATTTAGTGTAAGCGTGCTTCTGTTGGCATTTCTTTTTCTGTCCCCCTTTTGACATATTACTTTTTGTGCCATTTATTGCTCTGCGATCATTCTTGGTTTATTTTAAAACACAGACTATTTTCTTTCTCTTCTTTATTGTGTCTCTTACAACCTCTAATGCAACCTTAAAACTCCTTACAGCAAAGCAGACAGCCATGGTATTTGGTTTGCTGTTCTTGTTTCATATGAACTGAACTCAGAAATCTAATCCGAGTATCTTGAAAAGAAAATCACATAATTCTGGCTCAGGAGGTGGGAAAAGTTCTGTAACATCTTTGAATGCTTGTTTAATCTCTGATGATTCTTGTATTTTGAACAGCAACAAAAAAATCACTAAGAAAAAAAAAATCCTGTTCTGTTAAGCATTATAGCCAGGATACTTAAAAACTCTCTAAGAGAAAAGTAACCAAACCAACATGTTGTGCCTCACGATGTATACACACATAATTGGTCATGTTTATGATCAAAATGCTTGTATTACTCCATTTGTGCTGGTTATCAGCAGACAGACTGAGCACACTGGGAGTGACTCATTGCAATTTTTTCCTATACTGTGGACCCAAAAAAAGGATGGGCGCAGGTACCCCATATGACTGCAATGACTAGCACCCAGACTTGTGTGGTGCTTGGCTGCTGGTCGGGTAACCCTTAAAGAGACAAGATGGTTGCGGTTGTTCCAGCCATGCGACAAGTAACTGATCAGGGAGTATTTTGTTTACACCTTGCTTTGGGGAATTTTTCAGGCACATCTTCCAGGATACTGTATCACCCTGAAAGCTTCAAATAGTGCATTCAACACAAAAGTACTGAGCATTTGGTAGAGCTTATTAACCCCCTTGTGATAGATTTAAATAACAGTTTTGTCCTTGTTGACACAGAGTGAATTGTGTATATTGCAACATCTTTCTTTTTCCCTTTGTTTTCATAAAAGAGTATTCTGAAACTTCATGACTGTCCTTGAAAATATGGTTTTGCACTGAAGTATTTTTTTTTCCTCCTCCAGGGAGCTTTTGTCTCTGTCCCAACAGATCATTTAAGAGGTGAAAATGTGGAGGTGTTTCAACTGCTCCCTCCCTGGTTTGCACTGCCAGCAAGGTCAGTACCACTTACTGCTGATGCTGTTCCTATGCGAGACCATGAAATGGAGGAGGGACACCCAGGCAGCAGTGAGTTTTAGGGGTCTGAAGACACAGTCTGGGCCCTGACCGCACCAATGGGCTATGCCCTCGTTTCACCTCCCAGGGAGCCTCACCTGCCATCTCTGTGCCCCAGGCCAGCCGTCGTCACCTCCCGCCCCACTCCCTTGTAGGAAATCACATTATTCCCACAACTTTGGGAGACTGCCCAAGGGGAGGGGGGGGATGAAAAGCACAGATGGCACTGAGAGGGGTGCAAAGCAAGAGGGTTGCACTGTTCCCAAAGGAAAGCAAAAACCATACACTGGATTGATCAGGTAACAGACAGCAAATCCCTGCAGAGCAGGAGACTGAAGGCTGGCAGGAAAGGGATGGCTTTGAAATGAGTCTGGATTTTGCTGCTGGTGCCAGTTGCGTGCCGTTTCCCAGTGGCTGGCAGCCCTGTGAGGAAGGCGAGCTGCTGTGCTAGCACAGCAGGCAGCTCTAGGCTTCTCCAAGTGGGCTCAGGGCAACCTGAGGCAGAGCCAGATGCCACTGAGCACTACAAAACGGAAAAAATCAGGTGTTTTGCTCAGTTGTGCCTCTCTTACGGGAGCTTAGGCTGTTGGGGTAGGGAAGAGAAGGCTGTGTGTGCAACCCAGAGTGCTCTCGTGAGAGTCGGCTTTGTGCTCTTTCCTTTGTAACTGGCACCAAGGCAGGCTGGGGTGATGCTCTCAGGGGTGTGAGCCTCGTCCCTAATTCCTCCTTTGCTCTGACGTCTACTGTCTCGCTTTCCTGAAATGGTATTTTGAGTGTTCAGGTTCAAAGAGCCAGAGAGAAGAAATGAGCCTGTGCGCAACTGTACCCTTGTGAGTCACCCAGATGCAGGAAGACATGGGAACCCTGGGGGGTGGGTGACAGAAACCTGTTCCTGTCATGGGCTGCTTTGGTGTTTTGCATCAGTCAAGAGCTTGAATGTAACTGATCAGCTGTCCAGGCAGCAGAGCCTGAAGTTTAGGTTTGCCTTCTCCCAGCTGAGCACCCTAAAAACTAGAATGCTGGGTCAGATTCACATTTTATTTTCCAAATAACCTTTTACATTTCTTTTTGGTGTGGTATAATGACCTTAATGGGAGAGAAAAACCTCTTTTATTCAAATAATCTGTAGGGATTTTCTCATTTTCCTGACAGGAGGCTGCTCACTGGTTTGAGGGGGATCAAGGTTCTTGCCCAAGGCCAGGTGGCCATCTATGCCCAGGTTGGTTCTTTCCCCTTCCAGGGCTGCAGGATTCCCCAACCACTCTTCCAAGGTGCTATGGGCACCCTGAGATGGCTGTCCAGTCATTACGTGATAGAGATTTGGTTTTGGGTCTCACATTTTTGAATGAATTTGAGGCTTCTACAGTATGTTACAAGTTGCGCAGATCTCCTGCTGTCTTGATTGTCTCCTGAGAGAAAATCTCAGTCCCCTGGGACTTATGCGGTAGGGAAGATTGGCTTTTTAACTCTAGTCATGTTTATTTTTGTAACTAATATTGCTGAGAGACTGTTCCTTAGCCCTGATGGTAGTAGCACTCTTCTCCCTCTCTGCTTCAAAACAAGATAGCCGTGTCCAAATTGCCTGCTGGGAGCAATGACCGGGTGTGCTGTCCCTTGAACCGTGTCCAAGAATAGTCTGTGAGCATTGCCACGGGCCAAAATTATGCCAAAGAGTATGCTAATGATTAAATAAGATGGATAATTATGGCCCAATGTCTTGATGCTGTTTAATATACTAGTACAGAGGTACCAGCATCAGTGTGACTTAGGGGCTGAACTACTTTACCGATATTTAATCACTCCTGCTGATGTGCTCTGTATCACGAAGACCATCACAGCAATTGTGATGGCTTTTGGAAAAAACACAACAACATGGGTTGTTGCATCTAGGTAATTTGAAATCAAAGTATTTTCAAGTGGTATGCTTTGGGGCGGAGAATAGACAAATCCCACCTTGGAAGAGCTGGAAGCACATCTATTGTTTTAGGAGTTCCTGAAACTGCCTGAGGGCAAGGGAAGTTTAAAACATGTTGCACCTACGTTATCGCAAAACTGGACCTAATGGTTCTACATCTCTTTGTTCACTTACTTTTAAATGAATTAAACTGTGGAAGTTTTAGGACACAAGTTCATTTCCACCTAGTTCATCCTATAACTTAGTTGAATTTGTAACTTAATTATAGTCATATATGTGTTCACCCACTGATCAACAGCTCATGATACTCTTTCATCATAAGATAAAGCATTTTGGGGCTCACTACCTGCAGTTAAACTGCTGTAGATAGAACCAATGATATTTTATCTTTTTAGAAGACAGGTTCATAAGAGCCAGAAGGCCATGAAGTAACACATCAACAAAACTAAATGGAAATTGTAGAAATTTGTTTCAGAAATTCAGTGGTGACTGTCAACCTGCATAAAGCTTTTAAAACTCTGTCTTGTTGGTAATTTCCTATTTTAACTAAAGAATGAGTGCAGGCACTGCTAATTCATTCTGAAATCATTCTCTGCTTGCTGAACTGAAATGGGATCCAAAGGCAAGAAATTGGACCTGAAACATGACCTTGTTTTTGATGTGAGCTCTGTGATGCCATGTCTGAAGTACAGCTGAAAGATTGCCACCTGGTTAATTTAAAGCAACAGTGAATTTATTTAAATTAGTGAACAAACTCTCTAAGATACTCTTCTTGTGAATGTCACATCAGCTGGTTATGTTGATTATAATCACTTTACTACACCATTGCAAACAGCTTCCTTTCCATCTGTTTACATATACATCCACAAATTGATCTAGAGGGTAAAATTACACAGCCCAGTGCTCACGTGTTTCTGTGGAGACTTACTGATTTTTCGTGTATTGACTGAAAAGCACCGAACCCACCTGTGACATTAAAGTACCTAATGAATGTAGTGCTAATGAGTGAAACGCTACTCACTTAGGCTTCTGCCAGACACAGAGCCTGAGATCTTCAAGATTTGGATTAATTTCTGTCAGACAGAGCTGACAACGACCTTTTTCTGTTGATCTGCTATTTTTGCCATCCTTTAGACATCTGCATGTTTCTCGGGTGTGTGAAAACAGATCTCCAAAATAAGAGGGCATGGATCATCCATGAGCAGAATGTGCAGCTGTCTCAAACCTTGTTCCTGGAGCAGATGGTTCAAGAACCAATTTATGGAGACTGATTTGTTTCATACCTTTGTCAAATGTTTTGGAGCCTGAGCAAATTTTGTGTAGGCAATCCTGAACTTTATAGATACAGATGAGATGAGTTTTCACACATCTTTCAGTATAATTAAGACTCGAATACACAGTTTGTCATTCACAGATACCCTGGGGATTCATAGTTCTCCCTGGAATTTGCTGGCTTCCCAAGCACGTTTCTGCCATAATTCTGTTCTGGGAGTGTACTTTTTATTGTCAGGACATAATGAAATTTGTAAATAACCCAAATCTGCAGTGGCAAGTGAGAGTCATTTGGAGGCGACTGTGGCCAAGTTAGATACCTTTCCTCTTTTCAAAAAAGTGACCAAAGAGACCTGATGTAATAAATACACTTTCATTGAGGGAATGGGAGGTGTGCCCCTCCTGCAAATGAATAAATGTCTGGTTTAGAACATTTATAGATTTGATTTTCCGTACTGCCATCATATTCTTTCTCCCCTCCCATTTCATTCCGCAGTTCTGGAAGATCTGCCAGTAGTTCCCCACTCATTACCTTAAAACTTCCTCTAGTGAGAGTCTGCTGAAGGGATGGGCTTCCACAAGCCTCTCCTTGTGGGTTTGCCTTGAGACGGAAGGAGTTTTCATCCTGTTCTCTCAGCCCTGCTTGTCCCGCATCTGCAGAATCTCTCCAGGGGCTCTAGCAGTCATTTTGCAGTTGTACAAAGTTAGCAATTGACCTTTCTTTCTAAACCAGGGCAAAGGCAATTATTATGCCACAGGAGATAAGGATGTGTGTACAGATCCACATGTTCACAATGTTATGCCACTCTCATACTTCTACTTGTACAAAGCTCAGAACTTTGCTATTGTTTTGAGCTGTTTATTTCCAGGAATGCAAGCCAAAATTGTACAAGAGCTGATTGTTACTGTACATGACATTTTTATACCTCAAAAAATATGTTTAGTGGATGTTTTTTAAACCTCTTCCAGAGCCCTTCCATGTCCAGAACACAGTCCTGCTTCTCAGCTACCTCTCAGCTATATGAGCTGGCGACAAGCGCTATTAAATTGGAACACAGTGGCTTTTCTTCCTACTGACAAAGGCTCAACATGCTGATGAAAACGAGCCAGGCTGGTTTATCCCTAGAAGGGAGAAAGTGCTAAATTAAACAGCCTCTATTTCTGAAAGGACAAAGCATTTCCCATGTTGCTCTATGGGGAAACCAGTCCATTGGTGTTCACTGGATGATCTTCAACAGTAACTTTAGATATCGGTTAAAAAATAACGTATTTCACATGGTCAGGAGAATCAGGTGAAGGAAAAATAATTCAAACATATTTCAAGACTGATTTCTCAATCCATTTAATTACTTTTTTATAAAATTCAGGACATTTTTAAACTTTTACTGCATTTCAGGTGTAGTCTGCTAGTATTAATTAATGAAAAAAAAAAACCAAACCCAAACCAAAATACATAAGGATGGTACTATTTGTCAGTATCTTTGCAGTATCAATAGACAACTTGATCAGCTGCATATTTTCATATTTTTTTTTTTAAATTAGTGTCATAACAGAATTTTCTGGCTAATAAACAGAACTAAGTCCTGTATTATAACCTGTGTTGTATCTTTACTACAGATTTTTTTAATCTGGGTGCAGAATGAGGCACAATGGAGACTGATTATCAGACTGATTACCTCTGTCTCCTATACTCTGAAATCAAACATCCATCAGAGTATCGTGAGTATCTTTGATGTTGGATCAAATTAAATCTAGTGGTGGGGTGATGCTTCTGTTTCTCAGGCTTACTCCCGCTCATGTCATCTCTGCTTTCCTTGTCTGAAGGCTGGATTGTTGGCTATGTGCAGTAAATTAAAATTGCAGTGGTTCATTTGTAAAGTGGATTAAGTCAGTCAGGATGAAACTACTGTTCTACATAATATTCTACATCGACACATTCAACTGAATGATACTGCTGATTTTTTACCCTAGATGGTAATCTCATGTGTGAGATGTAATCTCATAATCTAGGGTTGTATAACGTAGTCTGGAGTTTAGATGTGAGAAATGTATTCTTACTACTGTCAAAAACTTGAAAGAGACCATTTTGCATCATGACCAACCTTCATTTGTTTGAAATTTCTTTTAGCACAGAGATTTGTTCAGGATCCTTTATTCACAGAGAGACCTAATGGTGAGATTAACAGCTGTCACTAATTCCTTTTCTTCTCTCCAAAATGTGGATTGCAGGGATTAACAATCCTTCAGGGACATTGTCAGTAAATAGTTATTCTCATAAAGTTCTCCTAACTCAGCTCTGTCACAATTTTGCTTCCATGAATGCTTTGCACTGGGAACTGATCACTTGGTTTTCTAGTACTGAGAGTGGACCTTATTGAAACATCCAGCTAGGTAGCCCAAAAAATGGCACTGGCAATTTGCAATGAGAGATATGTAAAATTAAATAATTCATTGTCAAGGGATTACCAAAACACTTGATCATAAAACTTCCATCATTTGAAAAGGTAAATAATAGTAAAAAGCTAGAATTTTTCCAGATAAATTAATAGTTTATATTCCAATGCTGTTCTCAGTGTTGACATTATTAACATGTTACACATACACACAGGGCTATTACCTGTTGCCTTAGTAACCATATATATTACACTGGTAACATAGCAACATAAGTGAACCTGTGTTTATGACTTTGAAGTATCTAAACCAAATATATAAATAAGTGGAAGGAGTCAGGTCTGAAGGAAAGACATTTTTTGTGCATCAACAAAAAACAAATTTTGGGTTTCAGGAACTATTCAGTAAAAATAGAACTTTTTTTTCCCCCTCTTTGTAAATGCCCCCTAAGTTGATTTCATAGTTTGAATTACAAATTTTTAATGCAATTTTCCTCGTTTATCTCCTGCCCCTCTTCTAGGATGAAAGTGCATCACCAAAGGTAAAATTTCTGAATTGCTTTCTAAAGAAACAGTATAGAGAGATTATTGGAACAAAATTGCCAAGCTATATATTGAGCAGTTTTATCTATGGGTTTCAGTTGCCTAATAGTCAAACCACAGTATCAGGATGGTGGAAGAGAACCATGTCAGAGGGGGATAGTCCATAGAAGGCTGGCTTTACAAAACCCTAGAAGATTTAAGTCAGTTTTAGGTACTGATGATAACATAGCAAGACAAAATAAATCGTTACCTACAGAATATGAACTTGGATTTCTGTAACACTGTGTACTTGAGCTTTGTGGCGTGATTTATGAACAGTGGGTGACTTAGGAGTGGACAGATCTCTGTGAGCTGTTTGTTGTTTTAAAGACTTGGGACTACAGTCAGGAAATCATCTCTAGTTAGGACCATGCAAATTAAATTTTGCAAATTCAGTATTACTCAAGCATATGCTTAAAGCTAAATGCATTCTTAAATGCTGATCAGAATAGAGATGAACTTAAGAATATGGGGATGTCACTTCATGATCCAGGGCCAAAGACAAGAGAGCTTAAGTGTGAGTCCTCTGCTCTTCTATACAACTGTTCTCTTTGGTGTCGTTAATGCTTTATGGCACAAGCTCACAGGTCCTGTCTATGTGAGGCTGTCTAAATGAGGAAGATTAGAAGACTTGAAATAGCATGCAATAGCATAGCAATACCTAAGGAATGGGCAAAATAACTGTGCTAGCCCACTGCTTATGCAAATTTTTATTGCTCAGTATTTTAGTGATTTAATTTCTGTACATGTATCCACACTGGCTTTCTTTTGTTCCTCATGAGATCACTGTTATGGAGCTGTTCTTTATTAAACTCGAGCAAATTTCAGTCTATGTAAAATTACACATTCAAGTAGGTGTGAATTCCAAAGGAAACAACTTACTGCAGTCCCCTTTTGACACAATGTTCTTATTTAATTCCCTTCACGCTCTGCTTTAATTCTTGATGCCGAGTGGGGTTATACGTGTGGTAGAGACAATATAAGAAACTTGTTATTTGGGTAGCTGCGAAAAGTACCTAAGTAGCTACATCCAATTTTTACTTTACTAGAAAAAGATTGTGTATGACCCAGCTGAAAGGATTTTTTGTACAAATTTTGTTTCAGTACTAATATTCTCAATTCTTTACAGTTTCTGTAGAATCTTTGTTTCATACAAATAAGCATATTGGCTCTGAGATATAGAAACACCTCAACTTCTCCCTCTATATTAGGTTTGTGGTTGCTATGGCCCCCTGTGACTGTGGCCATAGTAGCCAGAGAAATAAAAGACAGCTTGTGCTATACAGACACATTCTCACTGTTTACCCCATTTTCATAAATTTAGTGCTGATAATCAAACTTTGGAGACTGCTCGTCTCTCTCCCCTGACTTCAGCTGGTGTGTTGCGTTTTCTCAACATGTATAATTCATTGCAGCTTTGCTGACTGGGGAAATATTGACCTTAGTGGGGGTAGACTTTGGAGCCGGGAACATGCCAGTGCCACAGTGAATTCAAGGAGAGCTGCTTTTACATCTGCTCCTCAGAAGAAGGAGAAATTAGTTTCTGAACTTTGCAGAACACCGCAGAAGCTTGTGTTGCTCAGCCATGTTTCCTTAAAAGTTCTCTGTTATTTAAGAAATTGCTGTTGCCAAAAAGGCATGAAAAGGGTGTTTTGAGCATAATGTACTTTAGCCCAAAGAATATGGAAGACCTTATAGCCCATCCTGGCTTGTAAAAGCTAATGAGAGTTATCTTCTGGGGTAGGATCCATAACCTGTGTGGACTTCACAGGATGAGGTGATGCCACCTGGCTCTCAGAGATATGTTAATGTTTAAACTCCTACCCAGAAACCCTTTTTTCACACCAAAGAACATGAGTTGGGGGTTAGTACTGAATACCCCATTTTTGGAAAAGTAAGCAATATGGTACAGCTGCATAACACCAGGGGCACCATCCATTACAAGGTTACTCTCATGTCCTCCTGTATTGTATGGTGATTGACAGGGAACAGAGATAACAAAGTTAGAGCAAAGCAAACTTTGGAGTTTTTCTTTACATCAGTCTCTTTCAAGTCCTGACTTTTGTGTCACTTTTTGAAATGAGAATGATTCCTGCCTATACATCTTTCAGATTAACAAAATAGTGCATGCATAGGGAGTAAAAGCAAAAACTTTTTAGGCTGTAGGTTATAAAGCTATAGGATGGTGCAAACAGTTATTTCCCTGAAGCTCTTCCTAAATCTCTAAAAACTTGACCTTCTATTATGTATTTGTCCTGCTAGGAGAGTTCTGCAGTGTTATGACACCCTTAGTATCTCCTCTAAACAATAATCTGTTTTTAAAAAAGGCAAGATTTGTACAGCTTTCTCAACATGTCTTACCTCAGCGCTACAGCCTGGCTGCTAGAGAGGAGCTTTCCTTGCAGTCCCACAGTGTAAAGCAAGAAGGATTTCAGCCCCGCTAGACTTAGTAGTGCAGCCTCAGGCCAAGGAGAATTCAGCTGCTCTTTGGCAGCTATGTGTGTGTCGCCTAGACAAATCTAGAATTGGGTATGGCTGACCTCAGGGTTTCCAGCACAACCCTTAAGCAAAGCTATTTTATTTTAGCTATGTGAGGAGAGAACAGTCCCCACTAAATCACATAGGTCCAGCCTGTCAAATCTGCTGTACCATGTGTATGGTAAAACATACATTTCCGCATGTATGTGGGGAAAACTAACCCATTTACAATGTGTTGATTGGGATTTTTTTTCACAAATAAGATGAAACCGAAAAGAGTTTTCAGCAGAGTTTCAGAATTAAAGATTGTATTACTCGAGTTTTCTGCTTGTTTGAGTATTCTCTATTCTATTCAGAGACGTGATTTTAACAGCTGCACATAACTGAGTTTTACTGACTGTCACAGTTATATTCAACTAAAAGAAGGAAACAAAGTGGGAAATTTTCACAAGATGATTGCTAGCAGCTCTAAGCAGCAGCTACAGCATCAGTGAAAGATGAATAGCGGTGTCATGAATGGTAAGTTCACTAAATGTTATATGGTTATATAGAACTTGAAAGAGGTGGGTTCAGTTCATCCTTTCTACATGACCTTGGGCAAGGTATTCACGTTGTTGCATAGTAGACAAAGTCAGACTTACCTGCCTACCTCTTTCCATTTAATACGCAGGGAATTGCTTTCCGAACAAGTTGTCTAATTAGGGCAGATAAAGCATTACCTGGAGTGAATTCCTTCTTTCAATCAGTCTGGCTGTTTCTAGGCTTGTCTCTCGATGTGCACAGTGCTGCATCTTGCAGTCTCGATGCTCTGGATATCTCACCCTCATCTCTTCTGATCTCTTTAGAGAAAGCCCAGCTGCATCTGAACTGTACCTAGATTTTCTTTCAGTAAAACAGTGATCGGCATCCTAGGGCCTTCTCTGGGAGTATGATAGTCACGGGGGAGGGAGTTCTTCCTCCTGGCTTATATGGACTGCTTGGGGTTATTTTTATACATTTTCTTAGCACAGTCTGTTGCTTTTTCATTGCTTCCCAACTGACGTTTGAAAGATGCCCCCCAGCCTCCCCCAGCCCCGTTGCCCCAAGGGCCTGTTGTTTGTTGCACAGTGGTTCCCTGGGGCTGTCGGGCCTTCACCACACAGGGTATTCCCAGGGCTCAGGCGGACACAGGTCGGGCAGCAGCCGCTGGCCGCTGCACAGCTGTTAAACCGAGCCCCAGCCAGCTCCGGCCCAGGCACGGACAGGTGCTGGGTCCCTGCGCTGCCAGGTCAGTGCAAAGTTGGTGCTTTCTCCTGGTAATGGCAAAAATCACATTTACTGGGCTTACGCGGTCGTGATGCAGAGCTGGGACTCCTCCTAAGGTGTCAGCTCTGATCAGAAATTGGAAAACGTTCTCGGCTGTTGTAGGTTACTCATAACCTCTCTGCTATCCTTCCCTCCTTTACTGGATAGCTCTGTTAAGAGTGATAAGTAGCAAAGACATATGAAAACTAAATGGACATGTCTTGAGTTATTTGCTAGAAGTTAAAAGGTAAATGTTAAAAGATTTACATTTTTGTAAAAATGCATTTAGCTTGTCTTTGCTAATAATTCATAGGAGTATATCTACCAGAGTCTGCTGTAACTTTAGCTACAATTTATTTACTAGATACATTGGATCATTCCTGATATACTGAATACTGAACAGCAAGTACTATTTCAGCAGAAACCGGACTTTTCTTGCCAAATAATGTTCTACCAAGGAACACATGACAATTTAAGTTGTTATGGGTTTGGTGGACATCACTATAATAATGTGTGTCCACATCCATAACTAATTAGGTGACCCTGAATTAGTAAAATTTCTAGGGATTGGGTGTATGATTTCTATAAATTCATTTGCAATTGTAAGGGTTCCTGTGGATATCAAAGCCTTTAAAATGGCAAAATTAATCTAAAATTTGACTGCAAAAGGACTTGCTTTTTTTTTTTAGCCTGACATTCAGTTAACATAAGGGAATTGTCCTTACCATTACTAAACTGACTCTTTTTTCAAGCTGTATTACATCTCCAATTTTCATTTACTTGTGAAGAGAAGCCAAGGGAAGTCTGTTTAATGTTACGGTGTTGTAAGGCAGAGCTCCCAGCTTGTGACCAGGCAATCCACTGACTCACAGCTGTGACGGCTGAAGCAGAAGGTCAGACCCGATGCTGCAAGGGGTTAGACTCAGAATTTATGAATATTGTGATTTCTGTGTGTATCTTATTGAAAGCTGGGATCTTAGCCTGCGCGCTTGCTACCCTTGACCTTAGAGATCCCAAATGTGTGGGCACCATTTGAGCTAATTTCCCCAGAAGAATTTCATTTTCACACTCTGAGTGCATGTGTGGCTCTTAGTCACACACCAAAGCCCTACGTCTAACACTGTTGCGGTTTACTCAGAACTGAAAATGAATTATTTCATACTTAGAAGATACAAATGATGTAATCAGCTTCAACATAAAGAAAAGCTTCTGGCTATGTTTTATATTATTATTGCAAATGGAGAATGAAATTGAACCTAAAATAGACAGTACAGCCCTTCAGACACCTTGCTGTACTTTACCACTGGAACACTTAGCGTTAATAACATTTGATTAGGAAAACAGTATTGGGGTTGACATGCTACTTACAGTGTTAGAAGGATCTCCCTGGAACATACCCAAGGAAACAGGATATTGCCAATCTCTTTTAACTCTGTTTAATAAAAGAAAATTGGCCAGTGTTCCAGGTGTCAGAGATGTATCAATACAGATGCTACTACAGAATAAGCTGTCACTGATTATCACCACCTTTAATCTATTTTATTAATGAAATCATTAGTTATTTTCATGTTAGCTGAGACAGAACTATGGCAACCTTTACTATTTGACATTGATCAGGAGAATGTTCATGTCCCAGAAATCAATGAGTAATGAGATGATCTTCTAAAAATTCCAGGTAGTGCTAAGAGCAATGAGATGTGTCAGATTCTTAATAGGCACTTGTAACATCTGGAAAAAAACCAAAAGCAAATAGAAAAAGAAGTAAAATGCATAGAGAAGTTTGGAAGATGATGTCATTTCCCACTGTAGTTTATGTTCTTTACTATAAATGTTCATGTATTCAAATACTATTCTATGAACTCGTAGTAAGCCTAAATACACCATGACTCGTGAATCCCTCAGTCTAAACAACAAGTTAGTAAAAGAGCTGGTACCTGAGGAGCTGGAGCAGAGAATGAGTGAAAGAGCAGAAAACATAGCCATGTGTTTCCAGACTGTTTGCATATCTTTACTACTAGCTGTTCTTATGAAAATAGAATAAATGGTCTCCCAAGTAACACTACGTACAAAGATTATTGCTTCTTGGCAGGTGAACACTGTGTATGATGACCATTACAGATGTACTGCTCTTGCAACAGTTAGAATTTTTGTGTGCCATTGAGATATTTTCTCTTGGAAGACATGCTTGGAATGACATAGAAAGGTACAAACTCTGTCTAAAAGCATATAGCTTGAGAGACAAAAAACAGATGACTGTATAGGTTGTAACACACAAGAAAAAATGGTAACACACAAGAAAAGAAAGAATTTGTATCAGTTGTTCGTCTATAGCATGCTTTATTCAATCGTTATATGTATGTGAGCGTTATCTTCAACTGATCTGTATTTGAAGCATAGATAATTCCTTTAAAATGAGCAGGAATGGGCCTCCTGGAGAGACAGAAAGATGAACCACAGGTTTTCCTAAAAATTCCCGGGATGTCTGTGGGAATAATGGAAGTAATGTGTTAGTATTGCAGTAAGGGTGAACGTGGCAAAAGAAGTGGAGGCCTACCATTGGATGCATCATGAAGGATTACAGTGGGGTTTTTTTAATGAAGGAAAACAGCTTTGAAAGCATAAATAGCTTTTTCTGCATTTTTGATGCTCTAATCCTATGATAAGAGATGCCAGTGTCAGAAGGACTGAGAGTTTTAATCCACAGGATTTAAGGTATTATCAGTTAAGTTTTGTAAACTCTACACTGGCTTTTAGCAACACCCTAAAACGCAGTGTGTGAGTGTATGCTAGAGGTGCTCAAAAGGTTGCTTTTTCCTTGTTTACCCCAGCTTTCAAGTGGACTGTGGAAATGTATAACCCTCATGATGGCAGCTTGCTCATATTCCATCTCCATCATCTGGTTTATATCTGGGGAGACTGCTTTGTAGAGTTCCACTTCTCCTGGACACTTTAGGGAGAAATGCGATCAAAAGACAGCTGGAAGAAGTCGCTGACCCTTGAATTATTCTGAATTATTCTGAACTTGGGGACCAGAACTCTTCCCTTGCTTTTACATTGATGAGTGTAATTTCCTGAGCTTTCCATCTTCTCCATTACTTATGTACATGAGTTACTACTTTGCCGCCTTCTCCAGAAGGAAAAAAAAGTGAATTAGCAAGAAGCTTCCCTAAAACTTGTATATAAATTAAAATTTACATGCATACCTACTGCATGGCATGCTCTGCATTTCCATTTTCTGGAAAAAAAAAAAAGCCTTTTCTTTGCTGTGCTTAACCTGCTTTGGCAAAAAACCCAAACAAACAAACAAAAATGGTGCTCTCTGCACTACAAGAGTCAAATTACCACCTCAATCTCAGAATTATAAATTTTGTATACAAAAATAGTCTTTTTTTCTTTTTGGTTCTTTGTGGGCAGAGCTGAAAACTGACCCATGCAAATGTTGAAGTGAGTTAATGTTATTTATATTTTACTCTTTCAAATATCAAGTGAAAAAGCTTTAGTCTTCAAAACACTCCAAATTGCTTTAGGTAATTGCTTTTTTTATTCTAAGCAAGCATCAGAACATTAACCAAATTAGTAGGCTTTTTCATGCCTATTTCATTAATTTTCACATTTCGCTGACTGGTACCTCTGGGCAGTAAAATGGCACAAATTTATGATTACCTGTTTATGGGATACTATTAACAAAGCTGTTCTATTTCATGGATCCCTTACTATTAACTCAACTAAGGCAAGGCAGACAAATTTCACCTTGTTTGACAGGTTACTCTTTCTTGTATGTGTTTTCATTCATACTGGAAGAAGTATGGAACTTTGGAAAAGCAAATATAACTTATATTTACATATTCTAAATGTGAGTTATAGTTATACCTGTTTGTTTGATGAAGGTTCCAACAGAGGGTTAGGGATCTCTTGTTGCAGAGCTTCAGCTTCAAGCTTTCCTTAGGACATATATCCAAGGCTATCGCTGTCTGACACGCAGACAAAGTCATACCCGTACTGCGGAGCCAGAGGCAGCT
Organism: Phoenicopterus ruber ruber; assembly: GCA_009819775.1. Taxonomy (NCBI): domain Eukaryota; kingdom Metazoa; phylum Chordata; class Aves; order Phoenicopteriformes; family Phoenicopteridae; genus Phoenicopterus; species Phoenicopterus ruber. The sequence goes on along the minus strand of CM020218.1, from coordinate 36,145,379 downwards.
GGGTATGTTTCCAGTGACATAATTTTCCACTGTGCCATTGGCTACTGAAATTCGTATTTCTGCACCACATGGGCCCAAGCGGACCTCTGACGTTGCATAACCTAAGTGAAAGGTGATAGCATTGTGCTTTGCCCAGCAATTCATCACATGCTCAATGGTGGACATCAGATCAATCCCTTAGTTCCTCCTTGCTCTGCAGCGAAGTTTCTCCAATGCTATTAGTAGTAACTGGTGACTGAATGTGTTGGATCAACTGTGCCCTGCCCGGTCCATAAGCAGTGAAGAAGACAGGCTCGTAGGTAACGTCTGTGCCTTGCCTTGCTCCTCGCTCAGGCTGGCCATGCTGTGCAGAGCTTGCTTGCACCTCTTATTCCCCTACAGGGAAGTGCCTGGTCTTGCCTGGAAGCAGGTAGAATAAAACGCTTTAAATGCATGTCACAGACAAGGATGGAAAAAAAGGTAGAAAAGTCAATGCTGCTATAATTATTCTAGTAGTAGTGCTAGCTGTAGAGGCAGGCACCGGCGTTGCAAGTGCAATTATGGCAGTGACTGTCGTGATAACAAAGGCAGTGTAACAGCAGGCACACACTTGTCTTTTTCCTTCCTTTAAACTGAGCCATCAAAAGAAAGAAATAGCAATGTTTTTAAGGAGAAGCAAAGTATTTTGATTTTAATCACACATCCCCTTGCCTCTTTCTCCTTCCTTAAAATACACCACTGGGCAGAAAATGATGTTATAACCAGAGAGGCTCAGTCCTCTTAGGTAATGCTGCCTGTATAGAAAATTCCACAGAAATCAATAGCATGGGGAAATATGGAAAATTTTATTTAGTTAATCCAATTATATCTTTTCGTTTTTTAAGGAGTTTGCCATGCTCAGTCAATCCATTGCCTTGATTTGGGTGAGACAGACACATGGAATGAGGCAGTCTTTGGCCATTAATAGGTTGGGTTTGTGATTTTACAGCTATCTCACTTTGGCATTTTTCTTTTAACCACTTTCTGTAGCTGCCCTGTTTACTGTTTTTGATTGAACTGTGGGATCCTGAAATGGTTATTCCTTGGAGGGCAAACAAACCTTGGGAAGAGGAATACCTGAAGTCCAAAAGCTCTAAGGAGGAACAGGAGAAATACTTCCTACGTTCATCTTACGGAATTACTCAGAATGAGAACTGATGTCAAAACATGCCATAGTCGGCCTCAGCAGTTTACCACGGGCCTGCTTCTGCCTTAAGTTGAACATTAAGAACAAGAACGCTGTTTTCACTGGGCACTGTTTCTATAGTAGAAACTCTGCAGTAAGGGATTGGCGCTTTGAAGCAGCTACTTTTATACTTGGGAAGAAGGTTGAACCAGAGAATTTGATTTTTCTAGGAAATGTGTTTTAAGAATTGGCAGATCATTTTCCCCATTAAATTTTTTTTTTTTTAAGCTGAAGAACTGCTTTCCACGTACATGAAAGAGGTAACAGTCTGATTGATTTTCATTAACTATGGAGGAACTTGCAGCTTCCTTAAGGAGACAAGAGAGAAGTTACAGGTGAGCATCTGTTACGAATAGCAGCTGAAAAGTAAGGCCCTGGTGAGCTGTGGAGAAGAAGGAGAAATGTAGCAACCTGTCTGGGGCAGCACGTGGTCATTGTAAATGCAGCTGGTAGAAAAATGTGAGATAGATTGATTATTTTTAAGTAGTTTGACATGAAAGTTTAATAAGAAATGTTGGTGACTGCTTGATTAAATGCCTTAGCACCTTGTAGGAAAGACTTCAATGTGACTTGTTGGCTTGGATGATTAAGGCTGTAGCTGTGGTAATGATGGGCCTTCAGATCTCGTTCTTTCTCTGTGGATTTTGCCAAGTCTGATCTCTCCGGCAGGTCTCTAACATAATTTTGTGGTTTCTGGTTAAAACGTGGAGTGTTCAAGAATCCTGCGACCCTGGAGTTCATCCTTCTTGGGACATCTGCAAGTCTTCATGAGCATGACCAACTTTTGAGAAGTGGGTGTTTCTAACTGAAATTTAGTTGCAAATATAGTCCGAATTGCTTTTAGGATTTTCTTTCTCTGTCAAAGGAAACTTGCAGGTAAACAGCAATTCAGAATACTAAAGGATACGCTTTTCAGTTGTTAAGACTATTAATCATATGAATGTTTATTTCCATTTTGGAACAAAAATCTTGATTAACCTTTAGGATTTCTGTGCAAATGAACTAATTTTTATGATTCTGTTGTTCAGTGTTAAATTCAATAAGGACACCTATGTCATAGTTTTTAAGGGCTATCTGAGAAATAATGTGCAGTATAGGTAAGAGTAGGATAAGCCAATTTTCACTCCTGACATTTTTTAAACTAATAAAATAGTTTAAATCTTCCGTTTTTTCCCCAGAGATTTTTTGCCTAATTTGCCTGTGTTTTTTGTAAAACAGGGAAATCTAATTTAAAAATCACTTGTAAGAAGAGTGGGAGAAAAATATGTCATTCTTATTCTGTTTAAAATTCTCTTTATTTTTAACAGCACAAAAGATAAATTGGCAGAAACAGGAAGAAAAGGAATTATACACAGCAATTTTAAAAGAAAAAGTAATGAAAATAAGGTAGGAAATTAACAAACTGTTGTTAAAGACTCCCTCCATGAGAGTCGTACATGATAGAAACACAAACCTGTTCCAGTAACAGAGAATGATCAAGTAAGGATTATCCTTACTGGCATCCCTGTCGCTAGGTAGAACAATGTAACTGTGATTAATGCACTATAGTCAATTAGAAGTAGTAAATGTTTAAGTGTTACAATTCATCAGCATTAATCATACGATAATTTGAAACTGATTGCAAAACCAGCAGCTTTGACAAATTGTCATCCTTTACGTCAAATAGTAATGTTTCCCCAGCATTGCAGTACTTTAACTGGCGTTGTACTTTTTTAACATCTAAAAAAAGCTCAGAAAATTTTATTTTAAGATCAGTGTTTTTATTTACAGCATGCATTCTACTGAAGGCACTCTGCTGCACCTCTTCTTATGAACGTTACAGCTAGCCCTGGGCCACGATAGATTGAAGGTAACACAGGCACTTTCAAAGCTGAACTGCAGACCCTGTGAGAGACCTAATATTTGATCTGCTCAGCCCCTTCTCTGCCTGTTCCTCTTTTTTCAGAGCCTTGACACGCAGTGCCAATGAGCAACTTTGTTGTTCTTCTCTTCAGGTATCTCATCATGAAATTGTGAGTATGAAATTCCAGAGATGGACATCTGGGTCCAGAGTCCCATACTTCTAAAAAAGATGCCGAATTCTGGAAATTCCTGAGTTCAGTGGGCTAAGGTGACATAAGCACGGTTAGGACTCCAAAAGTACGTGTGAAGAGGGTGATGAGGTATGGGAGAGAGGGAGGATGACAATTAGCTAAGAATGGTACCCGAAGCTGGGGCTCAGCTGTGAGGATTTAGGGGCTAGATAACCATCCCATCTCCCCGGAGGAGGTAAGCAGTGGCCCAGAGTTTTGCAGAACTAGCTGGAGAAGTCTGCGTAGGCAGAAAGTGGGCCCAGGCGATTAGTTCAGCCACTCCTTTATTTCAGCGTATGCAGAAGGAGGATCAGCCTAATGTGGGATTAAACGGTTAAGATGTTCACACAGCGTAAGTGAGCAGTGAGTGGCTGATAGAATTATTTTGAGAATGTTGATGAAAATGGACTTTTCTGTGATGAAAAAACAAGCGTGTACGTTGAACGAAATACTTGGTTGTTCTAAAGCAAAATGAAAAGCACTTGCTGGTAATGGGTAGGGTAGATGCTTGTTGATGTCCTTTTTTGTGATGCAGGCAAGTTTGGTCCATCAGCTGAATCCCTCTGAATGAAGACTCTTAAAGAGACTCTTACTGCAGAGATGTCTGTCTTTCTGCTCATTCAACTACATTTTGAGATTTCACAGAGAACATTGCATGGTAAAGGAAAAATATGGCTGTGAACATTCACGCTCTTTCTTTGACCTGGTGGTTTTACCTTGGTTAAATGAGGGTTAGGACTTACACTGCATCTGGAGCAGGCCAGAAGGAGTTCTCCTCAGTATTAAATCTTGCAGAAGTAGCTGATTCCAGTAGCTTTCTATAAATAACCTTGTGTTACAGGGTGACTGTCACACACGTTGGTGAGAAGCATACCTCTTGCTCTCTTAAATGAATGAACTCTATGGAGGGGCACTTATCTGAGTTTCTGTAGAGAAAGCAGAGAGGAATGCGTGTTCTTAAATTCCTTATCAGTTAAAAAAAAAAAAAAAATCTTAATCCAGTAATGAATCAAATCTTCTTGTGAGGGGATCAGTCAAGATCCTGAGGCACAGATTTTAGCTACAGGACAGATCTGAATGTAGATTTATGTGACTGTGCATGGGGACGAGAGGAAATAATTTCCAAATGCACTTTTTAGCTTGATTTAATTACTCAGTTCTCCTTATCGCAGGGGTACTGCTCTGAAAGCAGACTGTGAATGCCATAGGGAAGGAAGAAGAATGGACGAATCCTATAGCTTTTGCTCTGTTTACCTGAGCCTGCCCTGTGTAGCCACTGCTGCTATACGCCAAAGGAACAGTATGCTTCTAAAAGCGAGGAATAATGACAAGGAGCTTTGTCAGTCAGCTATATCTGAGTCATGGGGCTTCCCATGGTTTTCTTAGGGTAACATAGCTTATGCAAAGCATAAGACCACAGGGTTAAATATAGAACATAGTTATTAGCCTTGCTGTGTTTGCGACTTTTCCGGGGCTTTCCTTGCATGCGGTGGCCTAGACAAGCTTTGGGGCATATTCTGTAGGGGAACATCTTTTCCCTTTGATTTCTTGCACACGGAACTCCTCTAACTACTTGGATGCTGTAGCAGTAGTGAAATGGGTCTGCTGCCGATCCATGCTGTGCAAATGAAGTAAATTTTCTTTCTCAAAGGCTGCCTGCATGCCCACTGATAGTGCTCAGGCTGTATGTTGAAGGGGTGATTTTAGCTTAAGGATACAGACCAAGAGGGCAAATGTTGATGTATTTCTTTCCCTACTTTCATTTCACGCCCCCCCCCCCTTCACAGTCTTCTCTGTGCCCTAATGGTCTTTCTGCATCTCTGCTAAACAGACAAGTGGATGTTAAAGAAACTTCTAAGTATTTCCAGATGGCAGAAGGGAGTAAAAAGGAAAGGTGTGGGTAAAGTATAACTTATGCAGAAATCTCTAAATAATGTCTACAGATAACTAAATTAAGACTTTCATGAATACCAAATTTTACTGTACAAAAAGTAATAAGATACAGTTCTGAGCATGTCATGCTGTGGATCAAAAATCTTCTGGTGTTATTGGTTATAAAAAAAACACTTCAGGAGAAATATGCATAAAAGCCCACTATCTTAAACGGTTTGTGTCTTGAGTAGTATTTGTGCTTATGACTTGTCTTGAGTAGAAGTTGTATTGTAGATGCTGCCCTGACTATTTTCATTGTCCGTGTCCCCAAGAAGAGAGGGGTATTACTTTTCATCAAGGCTGATTGCTGACCCCTGATGGCATTTGTGACTACCATCTGCAGTCTGCCTAAACCGGGAAGTTCCCTGTAACATTTTAAGTACTGAAATGATTGTCTGTTTTTGGAATACTATTCCTGACTCCAAAGGAGTGGCTGTTTTTCTTCTTTTAAATAGAACTCATGTTATTAATCCAATCCATCTCTTCCTACCTCCTTTTTTTTCCTCACTCTCCTACACCTCCTTTCTTGCTGTCTGCAGAACTGCAGAAGGCTGAATTCTACCTGTGCTTTCTTGCGCAGTGTCGCTGGTTTCCATAGAAAGGGATCTGGTCCAACCTTTTGCTGGAAAAGGAAGCCTAGATGAGATTATCTACAGCTCTGTCCAATTGTATCTTGAAAACCTCCAGTGACGGGGACTCCACCACATCCCTGAGGAGGTTATTCCAGTGGTCAATTGCTCTCACTGTGAAAAATTTCTTTCGTATATCAAGATGAAACCTCTCCTGATGCAACTTGCACCCATTGCCCCTTGTCCTCTCCATGTGGGTCCATCCTTTCTGTAGCCACCCTTTAAGTACTGGAATATTGTGATGAGATCCCCCTGAGTTTTCTCCAGGGAGAAAAGACCTAACTCCTTCAGTCTTTCCTCATAGGGCAGGTTCTCCAGCCCTTTGATTATCTTCATGGCCCTTCTGTAGACCCTCTCTAGTTTATCTGTGTCTTTTTTGAATTGTGGGGACCAGAACTGGACACAGTACCCCAGGTGTGGCCTGACAAGTGCTGAATAGAGTGAGATGATCATGTGTCTATCTCTGCTAGTAATACCCCTGCAGATGCAGCCCAGGATCCGATTTGCCTTCATTGCTGCAGCAGTGCACTACTGACTCATGTTCAGCCTGTTGTCCACCAGGACCCCCGGGTCCCGTTCCGCAAGGCTGCTCCCCAGCCACACAGATCTGAGCCTGTACTGGGTTCTTTGGTTATTTTGTCCCAGGTGCAGGACCTTGCACTTTTCTTTGTGTCCTGGTTTTGGCTGGGATGGAGCTAATTTTCTCCCCAGTAGCTACTGTGTTTTGGATTTATCATGGGATCTGGTATGTGAAGAATGTTGATAATACACTGATGTTATTAGTTGTTGCTAAGAGGTCAAGGATGTTTTCCAGCTTCCCAGGTTTTGCTAATGTGCAGGTGCAAAAAGCTGGGAGGGGTATAGCCAGTATAGTTGACCCAAACTGGCCAAGAAAGCATTCCGTATCATAGACGTCATGCACAGTATATAGTGGTGGTTGGCCGGTGGGCTGGGGGCCTTTCATTCGTTTGTGCTTTTGTTAGTTCGTTCAACTGTTCATTCCCTCGCTTGCTTTCTCTGGAACCTGCAGTTCCGAGATCACTGCTGGGGAAATTGCTGTTCCAAGATCGCTGCTTGGGGTCGTTTCAAGATTGCTCTTGGTTTTGCTTCATGATCACTACTCGGGATCAGCTGTATCAGTTGTTGGGTCGTTGGGCGGTGAGAAATTGTGCATTGTTCGTTTTGTATATTCTATTATCATTATAATTATTTATTATTATTAATATGTAATATAATAATTATTATATTTTTCTTTGCCATCCTGGTGAACTGTCTTTATCTCAATGCATGAGTTTCCCTTTCTTTCCGATTCTCCTCCCCACCCCACTGTGGAGGGGAGAGGAGTGAGTGAGTGGCTGCATGGTATTTGGTTGCTGGCTGGGGTTAAACCACAACACTTTGTCAGACTTCGTACTGTTCTTGCTAGCCCACTCTTCCAGCCTGTCCATCTCTGTAAGAGATGCATGTCCTACATGCATTGCACAAATACACTAGCATTTCTTTGAGCATGCTGGAGACAATCTGTCATGTTTGTTTGGGAGAAGATAAACTTCCTTCACCACTTGAACATTCATAGGAACAGAGTTTTGTGACCAGAGGCAAACAATTAATTCTTGGATTGTGGTAGAGCTAATTTATATATCTTTTCTGGTCACTAGATGGAGGTAGGCAACCACAATGAGGACAGTTTTCCCTGCATTTTGTACTATGAAAGGAAAGCGATTATTCTGTGCTGATTTGGACATCTGGGAGTGTATTTTATAATTCGAAATACTATTCTGGTACCAGGTTGCTTGAGGATAGGATGACACTTGCACTTGCCAATCCATAGCTTTGTATCAAAGCAAACTTTTTCACTGGAATCTGTTTTAAATGAAAAATATAGTTTGAGTATAATTTAATCTGATGTACATTATATTATCAGTAATCCACTTCTGAATTTAGACAAGCATGAACATTATTTAGATCATGCATATATGTGTGTGTGTGCAGAAATTACTATGTGACCTAAGAAAAAAAGAGGAACTTAAAAACATTAATTTAATGTCTACTATACCCTGGAACAAAATACATAATGTATTAGGTACCCCTTGTACTGGCAATTGTGAAATGTAAAGCTGTATGTTTTACACTGTGTTTGTGTATTCCCTGTGTGCTGTATCTACATCAGCATCAAGAAATAAAAGTATGAACAGCCTTTTTAGTATCAGCTTTCAGACATTGCTCACTTACAGTCACTTACAGTTATGGGATCTTTTCAGTAAGATCCCGCTTCATCTTTACGGTTTAAGTTGCTGCTTCTTGTTGCTTAGTTTCTGAAAGAGGATTAATTTCTAGGGACAGTTTGCAAACACTCAGAGGTGGAACAATTCTATTCCTTCAGGTACTGAAGACAGCTACAAAGCTGTCCTTTGGCCTCGGACTCCCCTGTGCAAATGTGTATAGCTGTGACAATGAAGGAAGGCTTGGTGTGGAACCTGGTCTTTTGTGACCTGTCAAAAGGAGGAGAGCTACAGTGCTGCATCCTGAGCTCCTTGGGAGATACTAGGTTTTACTTTTCTAACTTTGTGGATGAAACTAGTCTATAGGCCTCTCTTCTTTAGCTGAAATGATGAGTTAATGAACATCCTGACCTTCCAGAAATAGTGGTGAATGCACCCAGGTAATCTAGGTATGTTTGATTACCATATGCTTATTATCAATGGAGTTAAGCAGGGCTGTGCATTGGCTGCAAGATTCACAACATGCTGGAGGTTGCAAATTTTTTCTCTTTGGGTTTCTCCTTGAATTTTTTAGCCATTTTGACTTTCCTGGACTTTTTTGTTTGCAGGCCCAGCAGAACCATTTGGACCAGGTGTTGCATTGCTTTTCTCTCTGTAGAAGATGTGTGGTTTTTTAGTTTGGTCTAGACTCGTGCTTCCATTATGACATACACAAGTGTATGCTTTAGACCCAAGATACAGATTTTTATTTGGCTAAGGAGGAATGTGGAATCTCAGGTGTCCTGGTTCAAAGTGAGTTTCTTGAATAGCCTTTACTCAAGTGGTGGTCATAAAAAAGACCCTGCTCCTTCCTTTTCTCCTCCAGCTTCTGCTTGACTTCTGTCTCTGACTCTTGTTTTTCCATTTTTGTTCTGTCTGCACCCCTGCCTTCGCCTTCCCTCATCTTCGTGTAAGTGAGGTAGGATACTTCCATTCACAGAGCTGAGCACAGGCACACAGGGAGCACGTCTTCAGCCTGGTGTTGCAGAAACTCCTGCCTGATAGGAGCAACACTGGGCTACAGCAAAACTGCGCTCATTCTGCTAGGAGGGCTATTGAATAGTAGGAGCTGTGAGAGGAATGAAGAACATACTTGGTGCAAAAGACAGTCCCAGAGAATTTGGCTTTCAGATGTTTTACCAATTACAGTGTATGTAAAAGACTTCTTTCACAATGCTGAAACAATACAAATGTCCCTGGAACAATACATATTTGTCTAGCTTTTGGGAACTGGAGTCTAATGAAAGACAACTTAAAAAACAAGATTTTTTTAAGATTTAAAAAAAAAAAGTTTTTCATGCAAGTAAGTGGAAGGACAGGACACTTCCAATAGGACTTTATTTGCTGTGAAGAATGTAGCACTATAAATTTTCTACAGCTACAGTGATGATGACTCTATTGAAATGTAAACGAGCTCATTATTGATTGCTATGAGCGTGGATTTAGATTTTTAATGACAAAAATGGCCAATATATGAGAGTACAAGAATGGATTCCATAATTACTTTCATTAACCCAGTCCCTCTCTGCAGAGTTAGCCGAGAGCTTGACTGGTGGGTATTGTCAGCTAAAAGTCCTGCAAAAAGCTGCTAGAAGCTGTGAAGTGTATCATCTAGTGCATTATGTATCCTTGAAGACTGTCTGCCAGAAAGTATTTTTGTTGCTACCTATGGCTTCTAGACTGATTCAAGAAAGGTCTCCAAAGAGGAAGCCTTTGGAGGCTTTACTTGACGGGGCTTAAACATCAGCAGAAGTCAGCTAGTGCGTCTTTGTTGATTTCAAGGACCTTGTGCAGAATTTGTAGCAAGGCTGGCCTTTCTCATTTAAAACCAACGTGGGATTAGAGAAGCAGTGTAAATAACACGTCTATGCGCTGTTATGACCTCTTTCAAATTCTGCCCTTGTAATCCATGTATGCTCCATTTGTATGGTACAGACCCAAATGCCCTTTTGAGTTTCGGTATTGAAATAATAGAGGTATTTTGTTTCTTTAAGTAACGTAGAAATCATGCTTGCATCATTGGTGCCACTGCCCCACTGTTGTCAGTCCCCGAGTCTGCTGCTTGCTTCTGTGTGTGGGGGTGTGTGTGTCCCCGTGAGTTAGGAACTATTATGTCGCTTAGTGTAACACAGACTGTGTCAATATTCAGTTTTCAACTTTAACTTGTCCTCTTAAATACCACCGTTCATTCAACTAAATAAATTAACAAGCTGAATGGATCAAAAACCTTTTTGACCTGCTGCTCTTGCAAGAACAGCCTTTAGACCTGCTCAGTGGGCAATTTCCAAATTTTTTCACTGTTCAACAGTTTTGTGCTGAGGCCAGTGTGTGTGACAGCCAGGGCTTCAGATTCAATCTAGTCCCTGCAAGGGGCAAGTGGGGAGCAGTTATCCTCCTGTGCTGCTCTTGCACTTCTCATGATTTGCTGAAATCTATGGCAGCAAATTTTGCAGTCACTTTTCTTTTAAGGATGTTTTGTTTCTTACTGTTCAGGATTTCTTCGAAGTTGGAATCATCAGGCAACTTCTTTTTTAAATACTCTGTACCAATGTTTTGAAACTGAGAATTGACTTTGTCTAGCTAAAATAATTTATTGCCATCTTTGGCACCTTCTGCAACTGTTGCTGGGGTTTGATTAGCTGCTGTCATGTTTCCTTCCTTATATTCTTGAAATCTGTGACAAAATATTTGCAAGCCTTCTGCTATTCCATCATCAAATCTGTAAGGAAAATATTGAGTAGAGTCAAACCAGGATAGACCTTAAGACTTCCTTTGAAAAGCCTAACCCACTCTGACAGTAAATCGTGTTTAACTGGTCCTGCAAATTTTTTTTTGTTCAGTCGTGCACTTACCCTACGATGCTTTTTGTTCACTGTGGAGTTATCTAAGAAACTGTAATCTGGAACTATGTAAAAACTTAGCTAATACTAACATGTATGTCATGCACTCCTTCGTTCTTACCCAACAGGCCTCTCTGTTTGCCTGAAGATTCAACTTTTTTACCAAAGTTTTAGGTTAAAGACTGAAAAATTAACAAATAGTTTCATGAAAAGCTTTCACATATTGTAACTTTTAAATGAATGTTGATTTTCTCTGTTCTATTACAAATGAAGCATACCTTTAAAAAGTCAGAATGTGTCACTTTTTTTTTTCTTTCTGCTGTCTGTAATTGTGATTTTTTTTTTCCCCTTCCTGTCCCCTCGTTTGTTACATGAAGTGTACCTGGTGTGAAGGGAGACCAGGGGGAAAAGTTGGGGAGAGAGAGGAAATTTTAAAAATGGAAAAAGAAAATCTTACTTTCTATCAAAACAGTACGTGAAGAAGAAAAATCAATGAAAAACTTCCACTTGAAAATGTTTTAAATTAAATATTTCTCTTTTTAGTTACTCTTTCTGCCTTACTGGGGCATTATTGCTTTACTGGAGCATTACTCTCTTGCCAAGACCCAGCACTTTCCATCAAAATTAGCTCAATCCTAACCTCTTCTCCTACTGCTTTTCTTTGTATCTCAGTAGTTATTCCCAGTCATCCCTGGCTGACAGTTTGCCTACACATTAGGATTTCAGTTTCACCTATGCCTCTTAAAGCACCAAAGGGCTCTTTACCCTGTTGAGACCACTTTGCAACTTTGCTGTATAGTGCTGTGCTTATTTTGTGTGTCAGATTTATACTATTTGAGGATATTTTGTTACTCATTCCTCTGGTTTTCTGTTTCTTAAGTGTTATAGAAATTCTCTTACGTAGGTATGTTAAGGCATTTTTGAGGTGATGCTTTTAATGTCAGCACCCACGATTATTTAATTTTTTTTTTTGCTAATTGCCCGATGCTTTTACCAAACAGCCATACTCTGCCCTCATACTAGCAGCTGTGCTGTTGACCCTATTCTTGTTTGCCTAGATTTTAGTTTTGTTTTTTGTATTTTCTGTAAAATTCCACTTACTGTTTATCTTCTGATATTTATGTGTGGGTATTTCTGCTCCTTTGAGGGCACTTGTGTTTCCTTTAGGGCCCAATTAACATTTTACTTGAACTATAGGTTAGCCTATGAATATTGCCATATCTAGATTTTTGTACACCATTTCATTTTCCTTTTTTTATTAATGTATCCGAAAGCATTAGAGACCTTTTTTGTCTCTAAACCAGAAGTCTTACACTCTAAATTCAAAATGCAAACTTCTTTAGTGATAGTACACTCTATGTACCTAGAGCAGTGTCTCTCTGGTGTCTCCATTAAAGCTCAGATCTCCAATTCCTGGATTTTCTGCTGAAACAATAGGTGAGGCAGATGTTTTATTTTTCAGTGCCTCGGTTTCTCTATGTGTAAAATCTGGGAAAAACAGCCACTGTTCGCGTTTGTATCCAAGATTTGCAGAAAATATTCTAAACTAAATATTCTGAACTAATATAATTTTTTTGACTGTAGGAAACCAATTATATTCATGTTTTTTGTGAGTTCTTACCTTCCACGATAAGCATTTCCTCCCTGGAATGCATGCTCCCTTGTGCCCCTTTCATTCTTAACAGTTTCTTCCCTTTCGTTGCTGTTCGGGGCTTGAAACACCTTCTGTGCATTAAGCCCTTGAACATGATCAGCCTTCGAAACCAGTACATTTTTCTCACTTATTTTCCATTTTATTGCTTCAGTGCATCTCATCTACCTTCAAAATTGCTGACAATCAAAAGTGTTGTTGCATTTTTTTTCAGTTTCTCATTAGCATTCCTTGTAACGTAAGGCTGACTGGAGAGGAGGAAAGGAGGTGGATGAGATGGCACTAAAGGAGGAGAGGTAAACAGAGTATGCAATGGATAGGCCAGCAGTGTTTACAGCCAGCGCATCTGTGGCCTACCTCAGATCTCCCCCGTTTTCATCCTTGGCAACCAACTGTCAAATAATCCACTGAGAACTGTCTAATCTCGTATTTATTGGTGTGCAGAGGAGAGATCTCCACACTCATTTGTAAGTGTTGTTTCCTCTTATTTATTTATAAGTCTTTGAAGTGCATGCAGTAAGAAAAACACATTTCTACATGGGAAGGAAAATGGAATATTTATACAGGGTAACACCTGCATTTGAAAAGAAAAATCTGAAGCATCTATCTGTTAAAGCATAGACTTCATAAATAAATGTACAGAGCATATTATCAGCGCATATTGAGGTGAGCGGGGAGTTCTTGAGAAAGTAATTACTTTGCCATATCCTATGGAGTATTATCCAATTTAGCAATGTTAATAATTCTCCTTATGAGTCATTTTATACTTCTGACCTCTCAGCTATTCGTATCATATAAATACTCTGCATAAAAAGGAAAAAGAGAAAAGATTACTCTGCTAGTTCAATAAAACACATGCCATTTAGAGCACTTATGTCTGAACACCATAATCAATATTATAATCGATATTCGCTCATTTCTTTCTTTGATCTTAAAAAAAACCAACCCCAAAGTAGTAATAAAACCTCAAAGTGAATAATGTCATTCTCCATCACATTATTCTTAATTTTTCAATGGGAAAATGTGTTCCAATTAATTTTAGGTTGTAGTTTTGAGACGGATACTTTCCATCGTCTGTTCTATCCGAGACTGTGCACACGCGTGTGCCTGTGTAGGCACGGAGGTGATGGGAAGTGAGTCTCTTGGCCGCAGGGATTAAGCCTCTCTCCAGAGTCTTACTATTGTCAGTGTTTGGGAGGGGAAAAAAGGCACAGCAGAGGGAATTTCAGACAGAGTCAGCCTGTTGTGTTCTGCAGTTCTTGTGCTTTGCAGAACTGGTCATTGAGATTTAGCATCAAACAAAATTTCTGAAGCTTCTTCCTTATCACAAATGATTCACACAGTGACGTAGTGGAATACAAATTAGATTTGCCTTTGAACAGATGATTCAAATCTGGTTTGGAAAAATGTTTTTTAACTTCATTTTCAGAGGCAGCCTCTTGAATGTAAGTTGATAACCTTTATGAGTTTATAAGTGCATCAACTGTGTCTAATTTGTAGTTAGAGTATTTTAAGACTTTTCCCATAACGTGGATATGTGAGTATGTATTTACAAAACCATTTTGGGACAGTTTTGTTAGTCAATTATGCAATAACTGAGGCTTGAGAAGATCATCCACAAGCCAAACCACTATATTTTTGAAAACTTTTACTGTTTACTTTCTTTTCCCATTTCTAGCCAGATATAGTGATGGGCTATTTTCTTTTTTGGCTTTTTGGCATATTTCTGTTGACTTGAAGTTCAAGTATAAAAGACAGCCACCACCCCAAAGTCAATAAAACAAGAGAGAGAAGCATTTTATAGTGCAAATTCATGCATTTAGGAATTAATAGCAATAATTTTTGCTATAGTTTGCGGACTAAAGAGTGAAAGTGTCAGTGGGAGCTTTGACTATATTAAACAATCCCAGGATGAATGTAAGTCATGAGTATAATGAAGCTCTATGAATGCAAATATGAGCCTAGATATATGAGATAAGACATTTCTAGTAGGAAGAAGTGCTGACCACTTTTTTTCTCCAGAGGTACTAGGGCTTCAGGGACCCAGGCTGCTATCACATTTTCCTTGCCTACCAGCCAATAGTAACTGCAATGCCCTCACTGATGCTTTGCCTTGTTTCTTTGCCACCACATCAGCTCGATACTATAATTGTCATGAATATTCCTTATTTGGCAAGCTTCATGTGATAAGTATAGTGATGATCAGATAGCACACTGATGTCCTCAGCAGCATGAGACTGAGCCATGACTCCCCTTTATACACATTTAACAATTCTTTATTTTGTATTGTGTTGTATGGCAAATGCTCTGAAAATCACTTTTTGAAAATAATTTTTGCTTGGGCAGTCCTTTATCTGTACACTAAATATACACGCAAGCTGCAGTCATTAACAGCACTGTGTTCAGTTCATGTCATGAATCCTTTAAGACACTATCTGATAGTTCTTGAACTGCACATTCTCATCACTGAGTACACAGGGGTCCTCCCCAGACCTTCGTTAGTCCTTTTATGAACTAGACACCCAACTCATTAATCCATTATTTAGCTGCTTATTAGTCACACTCAAATACCACATCACTTCTGATGGACAAGTGAAATACTTAGGCTTTCAATTTTTCATGCTTGTATGGTAATACTTTAGCCTGTAATGCCAATTACCAGTGTCAGTGTATAGGATAGCAATAAAGCTACATTGGACTATTATTTACAGTTCTGGTCACCCATGTACATGACCTTTATTTGGAACAATGTGGGGAATAGCTAGTTTTTAAGACCATGAAGAACATAGTAAGTCTACCCTATAAAACCAGACAAAAATAAAGTCTTCACCTTTTTGTTACTCAGAAAAAATTGTCTTGCTTACGTGGTGTACAAACACGGTGTGTACTTCTTTAAAAACACCATAGCTGAATATCAATAGGGGTAGAAAATTAAATACTCTGGGAATGTTTGACTATGACCTCATTCCACTGTACAAAATCAATTTCTTGGTTAAGTAATGTTTGCTACCATGACCAATAAAATTCATTAAAGAAAAAAGATTGAAATTTCTTATCTTTGCGAAGTTGTACTAAGATAAGAAAAATCAACACTTATTTCAATTAAAATAAACTATGCTATATTTAAAATATATTTTATTTTCTAAAAGTGAAAAATACTAAATATTTCCAGCATGTATTTCCCCATAGTTATTAACAATTAAACAAAATTAAAGATATCTTATTTTATACCCTTAATCCATATCCAATGGAAGATCTGGTGATGTACCAAGAATAAAAAATTATCATTCTCCCACACCGGAGTTTGAGTCAAGTTTTGCATTCTTCTTATTTAACTTTTAAAGTAGCTTCATATTTTTGTGTTTCACTGAAAGAGCAACCAGGCTGCTTATGGGTATGCCTGAACTATGGGAGCCAGAACCTGAGTGCATGCCTTGGCCTCATCCCAATCCTGCATCAGGATGAAGACCTATCACACACCAGTCGTCCATGTCCTGGTTTTTGTAGAAAGGAAAACTGGGTCAAAATGTACTCTGAGAAAGGCTCCGGTAAGGATTTCATCGCTCACTGTAGTGCAGGCTCCAAGCCAATGCCTGTGCATCTTATGTCCGGCAATGAAATTGTGGCTGCAAGAATTTCATGCGTGGTTGCCTCTGACTGGGGCTAGATGAAAAGCTGAAGAGGGAGACAGGAGCTACAAAAAGAGCTTTCAGAAAAACCTCAGCTTGAAAGCTGAGGTGCTATATACACTCATATTTGTTTTCAAACAGTGGAAGGAATGCATCTTTGGCTGATTTCTAGGAGGTGGTGCAGGCAGACATGCCAGATGGTTGGGAATCTGAGGGCTGGTGATCTGTTATCAGGGAGGCCTGAATTCTGCTTAATCTTCCACTTACATCATTCTACAGCCGAGCTGACATTAGTCGGATGACTGATCTCAGGTTATGTTAAAATGTTTGGATGTCGGCTGTGGCAGTTCAGGAGCGGACAGCTTGCTCTTTCAGCCATCTCTGCTTTGGGAGGGGGAACCTTCAGAAAAGGGCTAGGACCAGAAACCCACGGCAGCACCTGCTTTAGCTGTTCTGTCTAAATGGGTCTTCAGTCTCGAGTCAATGATGACAGATGGGTTTCTTGGACAGCCTGATGTTGAAGACATGGAGGATGCTAAGGTCTTTCCTTCTGAATGTGCAAATTCCAGATCTCTCTCTCTCTCCCTTCCTTTCTCTTCACACGGTTTTCAGCTAAAAACTGCTAAAATCTCGGGAATCAAATATTTTAGCAAATTTTAATTTTTTTTAAAAGTTTTCAACTGGACATGTATGTAGTTTTGTTTTTAATCCTTGTCCCACATCCTCATCAACTTGCTTATTTAATTTCTATAATGTACATGTTTAGTCATACATGACAAGAAATGAATCCAATATCTGAATTTTGGTTTGCTTGTTCTTCTAACTTAGGCTTAGCTGTCCTGTACTTCTTTTCTCCTGGTGAACAGGCTTATGCAAGCTGTCATTCTCTAAACTCTTCTGAATGTCCTTAAAACATCTGCATTGAAAAACAGTAACGGAGCCTCTCTGCACTGAAATCATAACTTTAAACCTTCCTGGGAATTTTCTGCCTTGCGTAGGGCTGCAGGAGCTTGTGGGCACCCTCCACAAGTGGTGGATTCCCAAGAGGCAACATAGATGAGAGTGCATTTAACCTGTTTGGCAGACAAAAGCATCCCTCTTCTCTTTTTTTGCGGCTGAACCCCTCAGGACCTGAGGCAATGTGGACAGACTTCTGTTGGACTCACATGGTAAAACCAAACTAGGTTCTACGGTCTTCACTCTGAAAAGTCTTTTCTCCTCTGCAGACTTTCTTCAAGTTTCTTTTACATTTTTACTTAATCCTCTTCCACCAAATAATCTTTCTCTTGCCTTCCTTTTTTCCTTGGCTCTGTCCCCTTTCCCCTCAACAGACCTTATCTTATTAGCTAATAAATTCCTGACACAGATCCATAAATTTAAATACCATTCTTTTGCATGAACAGCTAGGTTCTCGCTGGAACTAATTTGAAGCTTAGCAACTATTATTCTTTTCAGTTGTTTCTGTGTAACATCCTTGTACCTCAGAGTTTCCCGGGTTACTGAGCGCTGGTATCACCATCAGAGGCTGTAATGCGTTCTGTGCCTTTGCTCTTCAGACAACTGATTAATTGAACCAAGCAGTTTCTGCATTCTCCTGGGCACAGGAATCAGTGGTTGTTCCTGACAATTGTACGAATGGCGGAAGTCCATTTTGAACCTCATGTAATGCTTATAACAGCTGGGCACAATGTAACTCTTAATTTCTTCTCCCTGATGTACTGTAGTTAATTAGAATGCATGCCCTTGATTGGAGCCATGGCTTTTACATTTTAATACAAATTCACTCAGTCACAGTCATCAGCATGTCCAGATGACAACTTTAAAATGTCAGTGGAACTCTTAACTTCCTTGTACGGACTTTTTTTTAAACTTTTTTTCTTTTCATTTAAATGCACCATAGTGAATACTGATCCTTTTTTAAGAGTGTTGCATAATTCCATAATGTAGTTTATTACACGGGTATCTGTCTCTCCATCTTTTTCCAGGATTTTAATGTTTGACTTTGCAACTGTATTGGGTTTGCGTGGCAAGGTTTTGGTAGTAGGGGGGGCTAGAGGGGTGGCTTCTGTGAGAAGCTGCTAGAAGCTTCCCTTGTGTCCGACAGAGCCAATGCCAGCTGGCTCCAAGATGGACCCACCGCTGGCCAAGGCCGAGCCAGTCAGTGACGGTGGTAGCGCCACTGGGGTAACATAGTTAAGAAGGCGGGGTGGGAAACTGCTGGGGAACAGTAGCTGATAGAGAGGAGTGAGAAGATGTGAGCGCAACAACTCTGCAGAAACCCAGGTCAGTGAAGAAGGAGGGGCAGGAGGTGCTCCAGGTGCCAGAGCAGAGATTCCCCTGCAGCCCGTGGTGAAGACCATGGTGAGGCAGGCTGTCCCCCTGCAGCCCATGGAGGTTAATGGTGGAGCAGACAGCTACCTGCAGCCCATGGAGGACCCCACGCTGGAGCAGGTGGATGCGCCTGAAAGAAGCTGTGACCCTGTAGGAAGCCCGTGCTGGAGCAGGCTCCTGGCAGGACCTGTGGACCCATGGAGAGAGGAGTCCATGCTGGAGCAGGTTTGCTGGCAGGACTTGTGATCCTGTGGGTGACCCATGCTGGAGCAGTCTGTTCCTGAAGGACTGCACCCCATGGAAGGGACCCGTGCTGGAGCAGTTTGTGAAGAACTGCAGCCTGTGGGAAGGACTCATGTTGGAGAAGTTCGTGGAGGACTGTCTCCCGTGGGAGGGACCCCACGCTAGAGCAGGGAAAGAGTGTGAGGAGTCCTCCCCCTGACGAGAAAGGAGCAGCAAAGACAACGATTGGTGAACTGACCAGAACCCCCATTCCTTGTCCCCCTGCGCCGCTGGCAGGGAGGAAGTAGAGGAATTGGGAGTGAAGTTGAGCCTGGGAAGAAAGGAAGGGTGGAGGGAAGGTGTTTTAAGATTTGGTTTTATTTCTCATTATCCTACTCTGATTTGATTGGTAATAAATTAAATTAATTTTCCTGAGCTGAGTCTGTTTTGCCTGTGACAGTAATTGGTGAGTGATCTCTCCCTGTCCTTATCTCGACCCATGAGCCTTTCGTTATACTTTCTCTCCCCTGTCCAGCTGAGGAGGGGAGTGATAAAGCGGCTTTGGTGGGCACCTGGCGTCCAGCCAGGGTCAACCCACAACAGCCACCTTAGAATTTTTATGTGTAATGCAACTACAGTTTTTATATGGTGATTATATTAACATGATGCTAAGATTGTACTCAAGCAATAAGAGCAAGAAAACCAAGACCTGACTTGGCATATGAACTGCATTTCAAACCTATTACACATATGCATTAAGATTCAATCTTTTATTGCTCAGCATACTATTGTTAAGGAGACATAATACGAGCAACACTGTCAAATATCTTTTGGAACACTGTTCAATTTACTAACAATTTATTTCTGATATGAGTGCAGCAGGTCAAGAATTATTTTCAGGACATTGAATACAAAACAAAGAATCGGTCTCTGACTTCTCGTTTGTGCTGTAAGTAAAAGCCTAGGTGTGGAATAGAAATGAACTAAACTATATTATATTATCCAGGATCTTATATTGTAGTTTGGAGTTATCTGTGTGCTGCTGCTCATGTTCTTGGATTGGGCCCATGGATTGGGCCCACAACCATACAAGTTGTGCTACCCACCGCAAGTGTAAAGTAGTTCTACTTTCTTTCAAAACTTCTATGAAGTGGATGTCTTCAGTCGAAAAGGCAAAGAGATCTTTTTTGCTTTGTCCCTTTTCCCAAAAATATCTGTATTTAGATGACCTGTATTTGCTTTTTTGGTTATATTCAAATAGTATTGTATTTTTTCCAGTGGAAAAATTAACAGAGGAAAGATATTGTGACTAGAGATCTCTCAAATCTGGCCACTGAACAAGGGAACTTCTAAAGAAGTTTCTGTGCTTTTAGTGATATTCCATTTGTACAAAGATCGCATCTATCACCTCTTTGATCCTGTTCTAAATATCTGTGATGGGAGATTGTATGTAGAATTTAGCTGTTTGGTACTTTTAGTGATGCCTATGTCATTCTTCTAACACAATGTCTGTTTTGCTTGGAAAATGCTTGAGTCAGAAAAAGCTTTTGAGGCCCTTGGTGTCTACTGCTGTTTTTTCAGTCTCTGACTACAAAAATTGCCATATGGTTCCATTGTGCCTGTGCAGGTGATTAATGAGTAGACCTAACTTGCATTTATGGACGTTTGTATCTTAGATCTTTCACATCTTAAAATACGAAATTACTTGATCGTTTGTAAAGAATCCATAAAAACTTGTCTTCCTTATAGTTGTCTTTGTCCTTGTCCTAAGGAAACAAAACCTTTGTTTCCTTTGGACCTCATCTTTTATGATGCATCACATGGGCTGGTCAAAAAGGTGAGCACAGGAACCATGGGAGATAAGACCAAGCGACCTGAATTAGAGTGTTCATTAGAACATTCGGTATTCAGACATGGCTATGCCTTGGTTCACATGCTTCTCATTAAATCACATTTGATTTTAGATGAGGTCTTAATCATTTTCTTTCTTAACCACTATCGACTAGTGGGATTCAGTCTGGCAAAAGCCCTCGAGGTTTTTTTATTGCTTCCTTGCAGGGCTGATATCTTAATATAGATCTTGTACAAAACAATCCCATCTTGCCACAGTTGTATTTATCTTTATGAAAGAATTGTAAATTTAATGGATCAACAAGTTTATCAGTCTTCTCTTTTATAAAGTCAAAGTTGTGGAGAATTCCTATACAATGAAAAATTCATCTTTCTTTTTAATTAATCCAAAGGGAGTATATTGGTATGATATTGGAATATATTAATGCAGTGTTGGATGACTTAATATGCACTACATATTAATACTGCAAAAAAGGAGAATGTAACTTCAAGGATGGTCTAAGAAAATAAGGTCAAATAAATATCTAGAAAGTTTAGCTGATCTGCTGGGTAGGGTAAAAGATACTTTTTAATTTTCAAAGGGAATATAGCTAGAGTAAAGGCGGAACAGTTTTCAAGCAATAGAAAATACCTGTTGTATAAATAGGAGTTAAATTTCACAGAAATTACTTACAGCAGGTCTTTAAAAGGTTTACTTTTTTTCTTTGAAAAGTATGATGATTATACTAGGCTCTTTTTGAGCAAACATACCGCAAGCCATGTTTACATCATTCCTGCTAGGTCTTTGAGCCCAGTATTACTTAATGGATAAACATGTCTGCCTCTTGGCACAGGCACGCAGAAGTAACGTAGGTTAGATGAATACAATCTTCAAGCAATAGCTAAGCAAATCTGTTTCAGTCCTAATTTCACTGGTGAATATGGTACTCAGTGAGACTTAAGAACATTTGCAATACCTAATATTTAGGCTTCTTGTTAGAATTATGAAATATAAAACATATTGTTAGCTACCAGAATGATTGACACAGTAAAGAGGAGCCACCTGGACTAAGCTGGTGGGGAATCCGAGGGTGAAAGAGTGGGTAAAAGAAATCACGTGGCTGTCCCGCTGACTGGGGTTGGGTGTCTGTTGTTTGGTGCCTGGCTCATTGTAGCAAGGTCTCTCCCCTCACAGGAAATGGAGGCGTAATTGATTTCTTTCGGAGTGCACACAGGAGCAGGGGACACGCTTTTGTTTGAAGGCAGATCTCCTCCAGCTTTGTTGGTAGGACACTCCCTCTAAATGCGTGAGGTCTGGGCTCAGTTTTCTCCACCTGAGGAGACTCAAACCACTGTCTCTCTCCGCGGAACATCCGATGCTCTTTGAAACTGGAGCAACCAGACTAAGTTGCTGCCTCCCCTGCTGAAGCAGAGGCACACTACAAAGATTTCACTGGGCTCAGAAGAGAGTCAGAGTAAGCCTAGTTTAAAGCAGTAGGGAAGCTGGAAACCTCATGCCTGCTTCACAGACTGTCATTGTATTTTAGACAACGATATTTCGTTGTAAGGTCACAGGTAATAGACACTGAAGAGAAAGCTCTGGATACCACAGGCAGGGCTGACACTGCCCCTTTCCTTTCCCCTTCTCCCCGTGCCCTACCTTGTAAATAAGAGCATCTGAAATTTCCCATTTTATGGCCCTATTTAACAAGCTTGTAATTCTGTCAAACTTCAGCTGCATGGATTGAATTTCTTCACACAGTCAGCTTTTTGTGCTGGGGATAGGCATTTACCTCTTCCTGTGAAAATGTTTCAAACGTTGGCTCTCAAATGACTGTGGTTTGTACACGGTCTGCAGTAGATTTAGTAACTGATCTCTCTGAACAGCCATTCCTCAGTGTCTGCGCTGGTTCCTCACCATCCCGAGTGCCTCTTGAACATCAGACACAGGCCAACTTCAAAGAGTGACTGAACAAGTTTTAATCCAAGGGCTGCGCTGCAGTGGGACCACATAATAGGACAGAGAACCAGTGCCCAGAGAGAGTAGAGAGACAAACTGCCTGACTGCAGTTCAGAGGAGACCAAAGCTACGCTGGTGTGAAGACATGTGGAAGAGACATGGGCAAGAAACTTGTCAGTGGAAAACAGGGTAAAAAAAGGAGAAATTGCTCCTGTGGTCTAGGGTTGCTTGTGTAGGCAAGAAGGATGTATTACGGCTGCGTACGTGAGGGCGTAGGGAAATGCTAACCCCAAAAGTTCCTGACTAGAGCTAAGCGTTAGGAGCAGCGGTAAAGGGGAGGCTGGGACTGGCTGGAGAAATGTGTCACAGATAGGGACTGGGAAGATTTTGCTTCAGTTGGAGGTAGAAAACCAAGTCATAGGCCTAGGGCAACTGAAACTGGATGAAAGGAGGCGAGATGAACCACGGGGAAAAAGGAAATCTGTCTTCAAGCAAGAAAATGCTTGAATTAGGAGACAGCCATGTGAACGGGCAGGGAATGAGACAGACACGCCAGAAATACATGAGAGAATTGGAGCTGGGAAATTCCCTCTTGTGTTTTCATCCATGTCCTTCAGGAAGGGGTGAGGCAAGCCAGGA
Source organism: Phoenicopterus ruber ruber (assembly GCA_009819775.1). Taxonomy (NCBI): domain Eukaryota; kingdom Metazoa; phylum Chordata; class Aves; order Phoenicopteriformes; family Phoenicopteridae; genus Phoenicopterus; species Phoenicopterus ruber. Next base: position 36,122,179 of record CM020218.1, on the reverse strand, counting down.
GGAATTGGGAACAGTTATTTCCATTCTCCCTTGGTGTCATGGCTAGAAGCTGCCAGCTGCGTATTTCTACCTCCTTTTCTCTTTCCTTCTCTCTTCTCCCTTCCAGCAGACTAAGTCATGGATCAGCCTCCTTTTAGCTTTTCTAGATTTAGTGATGCCTGTAAAGAGTTATTATTTCCTGCCTGAACAGGGCCTTACATTTTTTGTAAGTCCAATACCATCATAGGCAGCAAGTCTGACTCCTGGGATGCCAGGATTATGTTTATATTCCACAAAGATAAAGTATGACGCTCTTAAATAAAACCCCTTGTAGGGGTGAAATATAACTACTTTTGGTATTTGTATCAGGTATTCGTTCCCTCATGAGTAACTTCCTCCTCACCTTAAGCAAAATTATCTGAATTTTGCCACCTCAGGCAAAGGTCTCATCAAAACAGTCTCTCTCACCTGTAGTTTTACAAACTCATTATGGAGAAGACTATGGAGAGGACAAAGTGGAGTGCATCTAGCAGGAGGCTCATGGCAAAGCTGATAAGCATGGACTTTTCAAAGAGCAGCAAGACCTAGGCAAGCCAGCATTGCTGGCGATCACAGGTGTCCAGTCTTTACAGTTAAACATACCTACATAGAATCATAGAATCATACAATCCTTTTGGTTGGAAGAGACCTACAAGATCATTGAGTCCAACCGTTAACCTAACACTGCCAAGTCCACCACTAAACCATGTCCTTAAGTGCCACATCTACACATCTTTTAAATACCTCCAGGGATGATGCCTCAACCACTTCCCTGTGCAGCCTCTTCCAGTGCCTGATAACCTTTCCAGTGAAGAAATGTTTCCTAGTATCCAATCTAAACCTCCCCTGGCACAACTTGAGGCTGTTTCCTCTTGTCCTATCGCCTGTTACTTGGGGGAAGAGACCAACACCCACCTCTCTACAACCTCCTTCTAGGTAGTTGTAGAGAGCAATAAGGTCTCCCCTCAGCCTCCTTTTCTCCAGGCTGAACAACCCCAGTTCTCTCAGCTGCTCCTCATAGGACTTGTTCTCTAGACCCTTCACCAGCTTCGTTGCCCTTCTCTGGACATATTCCAGCACCTCCTTTGCCTACATGGTAAAGGAGAACCTGGATTTGCCCTTCTGTTGCAAAGATCATCCCACATTTCAGTTTTTATGCTTACTTGTACTTCATGCAGTGATAATATTTTGTAAAACTCAGCAATCCAGTTGAATTTTAAATTGATTTCTTCAGCCATAGCATACACATAAAATTTTGGGGGTGATATGGAAGACTCTGCATGAATGTGTTCCTGTGTGGCAATAGGTATGTACTTGTTGCTCTACCCATACAGTTCTCAGTTGCAGTCCACAATACAAAATACTGATTTTTTTTTTTTTTTCCCCACAGCTAAAAATCCAAACCACATTTTTAATGGGTTTCATCAAAATATCACATTAGCTGAAATGATCACTGACAATGATTTATTGCCAAAGCTGATTATTTTGCATGTGAAAATTTGTTTTCATAACACCCCCAAATTTTCTTTAAAGTCAATGGTTTGGGAGAAAATTCCTGTCATTCAATTAATTTTAATGTGAATATCATAGAAAGCAAATTTAAAAAACGTGAACACAACTGTACTTGAAAATACTGTAAGTGATTAATAGGGTGAATGATATGACTAGACAAACTTCAAAGGAAAAAATAGCATCATTGCTGTAAATAAAGTGCCCCGGACACTGTATTTCAATCTCCAGCTGCAACATGTCTGTATTACACCATGGTTTTGATATAGTAATTGTACAGCAACAAACACTCAGTAAGTCTAGTCATTATCTTTGTACTATATTATTGCTTAGTAGTCAAAACACTTCATAAATTGCATATATATATATTCCCTTATGTTCTCCAAATGTCTTTGCATCAGACCTTCTTTAATTATGTAAGTAATGTTTGAAGTTGCTCCTAGCCTCTGGGACTTGAGTCAACAGATTGCCTCTAGTTAAGGAGGACAAAAAAAGAAAAAAACCCACTAAAATATTCTGGTTCTAATTTCTCTTTCCTAACCCTAGAGATAGATACTTTTTTTTTCTTGCTGAACTGCACAACAAATCCTGCACAACAAAGAGATGGAAACTTACTTCTCTCTTTATAAATATATATGTATATATTTTTTTACTTAGTCTCACTCCCTATCACAATTCAGAGAAGAGCAATGCCAGTGCTTTAGATCCCTGCTTTGATATGTAATATAGGATTATGTTGAGCAGAGTTCAAGACATACTGCCCATTCTTGAAATACCTCATTGGATAACTACTTGGTGTTCTGATTTCGTAGCATTTGTTTTGTGTTGGTTCTCTGTCTAGCTGCACATATCAAGAAGTTGAATTTTGCAAGCAAGATTTCATGATTTTTTTTTAATCAATATGTCGAAAACTTCGATATATAACTGCTACCCCAAGAGATGACATTCATCTTAAGTAACTTTAGAAATGAAAAGCTGCTTTTACAGCATAATTTAATGGACAGCAGATAGCACCTGGACAAGATGAGATGCATTTTAGTTTGGAGGTGCCTGTCTTCCCTTACAACTGCAGAGGGAGTCCTAACAGCTAGATTAGCTTAAAGTAAATCAAAACTTTTCACTAACTAAAGTTTGGTGAATAAATCCACGTTTCTTCCCTTGCACATCATTCACTTATTGCTCTCTAGTTTGAATAAAAATAGATTTTTTTTCCCTGAGCTGGTCCAGTTAATCTGAGCCCTGTCAAGTTGGTGTAAATGTCCCTTAAGTTCTGAAATTTGGGCCAGTCATTGCTCATACTTCAACTTCCTTTATTTTTAGTTCAGTTTTTCTCTTTGTAAAATCAATACAGGTACCTTTTTGCTAAAACAGTAGCTAATACTAATTTTATGAGAAACTATATACAAATAGTAAGTTCTTAATATTTCTTATTGGAGGATTGCACAAAAAAACCCCAAACCATTGTTCCCATGTCACCGTTTGGTATTTCCGTGCTTTGCAGCTCTTCAAATAAGCTGGCAGTTAAACTCTTGCTAAAAGTCCTACTTTGCGTCTTTGTACTTCTTTTTGTCTGATATTTCAATAGGTTTTTATAGCAATTTGTCAGTGGATACATTTAGCATATGTACTTTTTTAGTGACAAATGATATTTTCATTCAACACCATTGCTAAGAGATGTTTCTCGGATGGATGTGGAATAATTTGAGGAGTTCATAGCTGTTGAAGCAATTTCATTATTTCTGTGTTGTGATGTAATTTTATTTTTCTTTTATTAGGCTTCTGTTGTATGATGATAATTGGAAGTAAATTCACATGAAAAATAGAAGTATTTTAGAATCAAAGACTTTGTAATCAATATCCTCCTGTACAATACATAAAACTATGCATTTTCTACTTATAGAGTTTGGATTTTAACTGAAGCAAAAATCAATATACACCTTCCTCAGATCTATCCTGAGCCTTTGCAACAACAGTTAGCAGACGTCTGGGTATTCAGGCAAGTAACAAAGCCTCCCTGCATTGTCATTAAAATCACATCCTTTACTTTTCATCTAGCCTATATGAGGTATAACCCACCATTTCAGGAACTCCTGTACAGTATGCAGAGAAGATATATATGTGTAATTTTTAGAACTGTCATACTAAGCAAAAATCTAGAATGCTCAAAGTTAAGAATAGAAAGGTGCTGATATTTTGAAAAAAAAAAAAAAATCCCTGAAGATTATGATATAGGTAAATGAAATTAAACTGGGCATATAGGGCAGATGACTGAACTATAAAATGTTTATCTTAAGGAATGCCACAAAATGTTTCCCTCAAACTAAGCTAAACCTCACCAGAAGACCAAGACATCAGAGTTGCTGGCCAACGTAATTGTAGTAAAAAACCCCAAATCATTGCTTTAGGTATAGCTAATAGAGGAATATTTTATTTTATCCAAGACCTTTGATTTTGATGTGTGATATTTCCAAGTGTGAAAAATGCAATTTAGTTCAATTTATTAACTTCAGGATCGCACAAGCTTGGGTTGTGTCACCTTCTGCTTACGTAATGTCACCTTCTCTCCTCTCTGCTTGCTGCGATACGAACACAAGAGTATCCTGTAGAAAATGAAAGACTCCATTGTCTCTAAATGTTGGTGCCCGTACAAAACCTGAAATGGGAACATAAGTTACCCGATAGTAATTCCCAAACAGCCATGGATTTGTAAGTTAAGTACTTGTTAACCAGAGTATATGTGAAATAAGGAATACAGATGTAAATGATAATGTATTTTGTTACAAATTCTTCCTCTTTATTTTTTATTCCCTTAAAGCTTTGCTGAATGCTTAGGCATAGAAAGCAAGTCTGATGCTTAATTCAATCAAGTTAGTAGTTAAGTCACTGAATGTGACAGAGATAAATGTTGCAAAACCCCTAATTTTTTCTTGATAATTTTCTTAATCTAGCTATCAAGAGGACTACTTGGGTACTTGTATTTCAGCTAATATAAATTGCATGTCCTATTCTGTTTCATCCCCTAAACAGCCCAGAAAAATAACACTCCAAATGCACAGTATGATAAATTGTATGGGTTAGACAGTAGAAACAGCAAGGGTTCTGAAAACTTCAGTAAAAGAAAGGAGATGATAATGCACTGCAAAGTACAGAATTAATTCAATTGGGTGAGAGGGAGAGGGGTAACAGTTCTTAGCTAAATTCAAAAGAAACATTTTCTTGTGGGACGTGAAATTTTATTTATAAACTTCTGAAGTCCTTCTTTCTGTGTAATTTATCCTGCTAGTCAGATTTGTGAATTCTTCAGGACAGATAATACTGACCTGCTCACAAATCCTTTTCTTAATGAAATTAAGTAAATCTCTTGTTTCTGTAAAGCTATGATGTTTCAAACAACTTGAAAAGAGACTTTTGACATAGCATAAATTTAGGAAAGACACATAATCACTTGAGAAACTTTCAAAGTTTAAAACTACTCGAGCAATTAATACATCCTCTTGTTGTTATGGGTGAGTCACAATTTCAAAGATTTCATAATTATTCACAAGAATAGAAATGCAGAAAGAATAAGTTGACTAATCTTTGCTACTTTGGAGAAAGAGAAATCTAAAATTAATATGTAATCTATTTAGGTTTTCTTTTTCCTTGCTTCTACTCTAATGAAAAGAAGGTCAATACCATTTTTCCATCTGAGGAACAAACCAGCAATGTAACCAGCATTCTATTTGAATGATTTCAGGATGTGTCTGATGGAGAACGATTGTTACAGATATCATTGTTTTTTATAAAAGTACGCTAGTTGTCTTGGCAGATTCCAAGATGTTTTCGGCAATGAGCTTAAAGGCTCCTGTTAGAGCCTAAAGGATTTTGTGTGTGTGTAATGAGTGCAAGCACTGCTCAGCAATAGCCAAAACGCTGGTGTGTTACCAATACTGTTTTAGTCACAAATCCAAAACACAGCACCGCACGGGGTACTATGAAGAAAATTAACTCCAACTGATCCAGACCCAGTACTGTATATTTTTGTATTAATATTACAGTGAGGTGAGAACCTCGGTTTACTTTTGATCTTTAACGCAGAAAAAGACTTCTGGAAAGTAAGAAGCCATGGTTTTGGGAACTGAGCTTCTTCAACATTCAGGTTGTGTTTGTTCCTTGCTTTGCGTCAGTCTCATATGAATGGTCACAAGAAATTAAATTACTTTTGTATGTGTGAAAGTAGAATATTGAACTTCAGTTCTCAATTCTGTGCTTGAAAATGAGTGAAACTTTGGACAGATTATTATTAGAGAAAGGACTGAAAATGCTGGGAGAAGAGTGCTGCATGACTAAACTGCAGAGCGTACGTGCATGTCCCCAGCTGTGTCCAGCCAGCTAGCTTGAATAGCTTTCTGTAGGCTGTCTAACCTCACCCTGAAGAGAATCAAGAGCATGTGTCCAGTTTGTTCCACTGTCTCTCTTGTCAGAAACTTCCAATGAGGAGATTGTTATGAACAAAAGACTGGAGGCCGTAAACCATCTCCGCTACTTCCATGATCATCATCTGAAAACATTATTGTGCATACCAGCTTTACAACTGGTTAATGCAAAATAGAAATTAAAGTGCAAATATATTGTCAAACAGAATGGCGCATTGTCAGGAAAGGGAGGAGATTTAATTTCACATATGTTAGACAGTTCATGGCAAAAACCTGGTCCTTCTGGTTTCACTGTTCCGGAAACAGATGTGAGCCCAGGAAGTGCTATACATTAAAGCTGATTGGAAGATAAGTTCTTTCAAGTTGGTACACGGTGACTTGGAAAAGAAACCCTAAATACATAGAAATTATTATCAAGGATATTGTGGTCAGAAGCTGTTTATTTTTCTACCTACCTTACACTACCATTCCATATACATTTCTGTAAATTTTTTGGTGGTTCTAATGTGACAATAATCATAGCAAAGAAATACTATAGTGTTTCTATAATAATCTGGATCATAAAGTGCATAAAAAAAATTTCTCATCAGACTTTTTCCAACATTTTTACATTTTTGCTGATGTTTTTGTGGTCAAAATTTTGAAATGACTAGTCAAGGCTTAATTATCAACATCCTCTCCATTCATAGGAGAGAAAATAACTTTTGAACGACGATGGTCTATACCATGCCCTGGTTTTAGCTGCTTTGCTAGTGCACATCTGGGTCTTCAGTATTTTTCTTGCCTGTGATATCAGACCACAGCAGCTTTTAAGCTGCTCCCTGATCCTTGGTGGTATGTGCAGTTTCACCTTCTTTTGAAAGCTGGGCCCAATAGATGGCTGGATAAATGGTAGATTAGCTTGGATGCTGCGGTACTATCTCAGATTCTGCCTGGCATAAGCCTGGCATGCTGGGCAAAGCTCTCATCAGATGTTATGTTAATTTAGCTTCTATTAGCGAATGTCGGTGTGCATATGGCTGAATATCTTGTATAAATACTTACCATATGCTGCTCTCTATGTAATAGAATACAGTTGTTATCAGGATGAATATTGCATCATTTTACTGGAAAAGTAGTGGGTTTTTTTAACATCCAAAACCCTCAAGGAATCCTGTTGTATAAAAGATAATGTTATCTGATGTTTTTGCTTATTCCTTGAATATTAGAAACCTTGGGGTTTTTTTCTATTTAATTCTTGATAGAAAAAGATAGTAAAAAAGAAACAAAGGAGTGATATCTGTACCCTTTGATGGACTTGTTTAACTTCAAATAAACTGAGAATATGGACCAATGCTTTACAGAATGGTGTAGATGTTTATGAATGTGAATAGATTTATATTTATACATAGCTTGATGCATCTTTATAAATCTTTCATGTTGGGGCCTGTATAATATCTTGATTATTAGACAAAAATGGGAGTTGAATTAATACTTATGTTTTATCTGGTATCATAATGCCACTGCCATAATCACCACAGGTTCTCAGATTATTACCTAGTTTTGGTATTAAAGCTTAGGTTTTGGGTTATTTAAATTTTTTAACATTTTATAAAATTTAACACCAAAAATAACACTTGAGAGAACAGGAAGAAATAATTTATTTCCCAACTAATTTTCTGTAGTGAATTAGATGGTCTGGAAGTGTATGTACCTTAATGAACCCTGTGCAAAGGTGGTAGCTGCCGCACACAAAGATCATAAATTGAATTGTGGATAAAACCACTTTATCTTCAAGTGTCCAAAAATGTCTAGACAATTTGGTTATTCTGGTTATAGTCTTGTGGAATAATTGTATAATATGCTGGACTTTAATCTTTCCTAAAAAGTGGAATGTCAAGGTGAAGATTTCATCTGTGAGGATGCTCAAATGTCACTTTAAAAAACACATAACACATTTTAAATTCTGGGTAGCAACTAGAACTGGTAGCAATTCTTAGGGTGAAATTTGAAAGCAGATTTCTTAAAAAAACACCACTTTTATGAATGTGGAAACAAAATAGTTGGTTCAGTGTTCTTTGTCTTTCACCCTCTCCCATGTTCTTTATTTTTCAGTGGGAGGACAAGAAGAGAAAAGGTGCTTGCATGTGCATCTGAGTGTATAAGAATGAGGGGAAAGAGGGTGTTTTCAGAACAAATTTCAAGGTTTTTTTACCATCATTGCAAACAGAAGAGCCTTAAAACCTTTTTTTTTTTTTTTTTCAACAGAATTACAAGGACTTTCATTTTTAAATAACTAAGCATCCTTTCATTTTCAATCAACAATACCTACCTTGGTCTTACAGTACTTACACCTTAGACATGAAAGGCTGTTAGGGCACACAGAGTCAAGAGTACAAGAAGTCCTGGTTTATGTGAGCTGAAAGTGGTGCACCTCTGCAGAGAAGTACAAGGAAGGCTTGTTTCATGCTGGGCAGCTACACTAACAAGGGAAAATATTCCGCCTGGAGATGATCATAAATACCAACACATGCTGTGTGACTACTGAATGACTTGAAAAATCCTTTTACTTGCAGCACCTTGGCTGAAGTCAGTGGGATTGCACTGATGTAAGAGTGAAGAACTCGCTTATGACATCCCTTGCCCCGTACGCAGTATTCACCGTTCTGCAGAGATCAGTCTCTTTTGACCTAAACAGTGGCTGATTTTCCATGAAAATTTAAAGGGAAAAACTTGGTAATTCTTTTCCTTGCCTCCCCTCTGCCCCGTTCCCCTCAATGATGAAAGAGTGCCTGAGGAACAGAGTTTGAAGGGCTGGAAAACAGGAAAGGGAGTCTGATTTGTCCCCGGCTGGACTTCTCTACTCAGGTGTTCTGGACTGTGTCATGGAGGGGAAATCACTGAGGACAGCTTGGCTGACATCCTTAGATGTGATCTTCTTAATGCTCTAGAACCTTTAGCTTAAAACATTATTAGAGTTCCACTTTACTTCTGAAAAATAATGAATTTGATAAATAGGCCGTATTGCTTGTTGACCAAATTGTAATTAACGGTGTTCACCATTCTCTTTGGGGACCCTCTGTAAAAAGATGAAGAAGAGTAGATTTTTACACCAAAATCCTTTTTAAATGCAAATTGTTTAATAGGACACTACTGTAATTTCATTTAAAGGTAAAGTTCTGGTATACAGTAGGGGATCTAAATTCAAGCCATGTTGCTGTATATTGATTAACTGCCTCAGTGGCCAGATTTGTTGTGACAAATTTGGGAGTGCTCTGATCACCTCTCTCCAGGCTCCCTTATATTTACTACCTGTTGTTTAAGAATGTGCATCGGAAGGTCTCACTGCTCTTATCAGGAAACCTGTGGAGGAACAACCAGTAGAAGAGCTTTTAGGGGTAAAATGCTAAAACATTCAACTCCACAGTCCCAAAAGGTGAGGACTCAACTCCATGATGGGAAGTGGTCAGGCCCCTGTCAATTCTCCTAGTGTTGTTTAATATCCCACTTACAGCATGGCTGTGAATAATTTGTGCTGCATCTTTATGACAGCCCTTCTCACCCCCTCCTCCCCCTCCATTTGATGTTTTAGGAATGTTGTGGTTTAACCCCATCCAGCAACTAAGCACCACGCAGCTGCTCGCTCCCTCCCTCCCTCCCCAGTGGGGTGGGCAGGAGAATGAGAAGGAAAGGAAAACTCATGGGTTCAGAGAAAGACAGTTTACTAGGACAGCAAAGGAAAAGATAATAATAATATTATATATTAATGATGATAATGATAATAATAAAATATAATGATAATAGAATATACAAAATGAACAATGCACAATTTCTCACCACCCAACAACCCGATGACTGATACAGCCCGTCCTGAGCAGCGATCATGAAGTGAAATTGAGAGTGATCTCAGAACGATCCCGAGCAATGATCTCGGAACCCCAAGTTCCTGAGAGAGAGGGAAGGAGGGAGATCGTCCCACTGGCTGACCCCCACTTATATACTGTGCATGACATCTATGGTATGGAATACTTCCTTTGGCCAGTTTGGGTCAACAATACTGGCTATACCCCTCCCAGGTTTTTTGCACCTGCACATTAGCAAAACCTGGGAAGCTGAAAAAAGTCCTTGATCTCTTAGCAACAACTAATAACATCAGTGTATTATCAACATTCTTCACATGCCAAATCCCATACTAAATCCAAACCACAGTAGCTACTGGGAAGAAAATTAGTTCCATCCCAGCCAAAATCAGGACAAGGAAGCACTGTTCTTGTCTTCTCACCTCTATTCCACAAGCGACTGAAAAAAAAATGGACCTATATAGAAGGTATTTAGGTATAGGATTTCAGTACAAAAATTCTGAATTATAAGAACAGTGGGTTCACATACTTTACTAGCCTCTTCCAGGCTTCTCCTGACAGACTTGTCCATCAAATTAAAAGAAAATTCAGACAGATCTTTTTTCTAATAAAATTTAGAGATTGTTTCTTTTTAAAAAAATGTTGCTTCAAGATGTTGTTTTTAAGATGCTGTAGAGCATCACTTTAAAAAAGGAGCTGATGATTGAAGTTTGGGGTTTTTTTATGTACTGAACTTCTTATGCATCTATAAAATGTTGCAGTGTGAATTGTGCCAAGGAACTGTAACAGGCGACCAAATGTCCATCTGATTGTCTGCAATTATTGCTATTATATTTGAGCCTTGGAAGGAGGGTAGGTTCAGGTACTTTGGAGCTCTTTTCCAATACTGTTTTCTAGAATCCGATGGCTTAGCATAGTGTCATGCCTGAGCTAAATAGCCTGGTTTTTCTGCAGTTGCACGTGTCAGTTCATTCAGGATTCTGAGGTGGATTTTCTGATTTTTTTCTTTCTTGTGTGACAATTCTGAGATGAACAACTTGTATGGAACATCTAAATATTCCTGAGGGTGAAAGCCAGCACCTACTAGTCTTTCCATGTGCATCTAGTATTCTATTTCTTTTCTATAAGCTGTTAATACAAGTACCAGAAGTTAGAAGCATAGACACAGAGCTGTGCTGAAAATAAAATAATAATAATTAAAAAAAACTTAAGGAGGCAAATAGTTTTGAAGTGTAATCTCTGAATAAAGAGCTATGTTCTTAAACCTGTATCTTTGCTTTCACTAATTACAATGTAAATTGATCTTCCTTTTTCACTACTTGGGTCAGAAAATGCCCACTTCATGCATAGAATTATAAGACTTTTAAGAACAGAGGTATAGCTGTATAAATATGTACATGTGTGTCCTATCGTCTCCTGTAAAATGGGGGCTTTTGCTATATCTGAAGCTCTGTTGTATATAGTTCTATGTACAATCAAATCACAACACACCACTGCAGGAAAGAAATGAGAAGTGAAATTATTTAACTGCTCTCATTCACTATTCGCTATGCTAAGTGGTTTTAATTTCAGTTTTCTTAACTAGAGTGAAATATAACCTACAATAATACCATACAGTTTAAACTTCAGAGATATCGTACTGACTTTGAACAAGAAGGTCTCATTTAAAAACTATATTTTAATCTAAATAGTCTTCTCTTGCCTTGACATGTATGCTCTGGTTTAATGGGTCTGAATTTTAACATTGCACAAGTATTTTATATAAAAATAGAGCCCTAATGGATAAAAGTTTGCTGGGCTTTAGATTGTCTGGTGTTTTCTGATAGAATTACTAATTACTGTAGAGATCTTACAAGCTCTTTATACTTTTCCAGGCAAATCTGAAATAGAAACATCACCCATGGCCAGACTCGCTACCTTTTTGCCATGTCAGAATTCTCTGGAAATTAGATTTTTAAAAACTGTAGTCAATATTTCTGTTATTGTCTTTTAAAGAATTCGGGAGTCCAATGACAAAATAAATGCAGGGACACTCACTCAAGGTAGGTGGAGGATGTTCCACGAGCCAGCTTTGTAACTGGCAGCAGGGTACTGTCGCTCGGCTGTATGGCTTTGGCGCCCAAATTTGGATCTTGCTGTTGCTCTGTGGAGACACATTGCATCAAAGTAGTTTCAAGTGAATTGCTAAGTCTAGGCCTACTCTTACATGTAATTAACGATTAAGATCTACTTGCTGACAGGCTGCTTTCTGTCTTTAGTCTCTAGGCATGCAACTATACCTGTTCCTACCAGAAGATGCGTTGTTTCGCGTGGTGAAACTTTTTGATTCCGTTATCAGGTGAAATTAGGAAGGAGTGTGCCTGTGAGCTACCCCGACTAAGGCTGTTACGCAGAAGTAAGTAACCTTTCCTTTAGAGAAGAGCTGCTCTGGGTGCCGTTCTGTTTCTGATAGTCAGGCAGAAATTTCTTACTGGAACCAAGAGACTTAACAAAAGGTTAATGAATGTTGGAATTTTCCTGTGAAAGGTTCTGGTCCTGGGAAACTGGCAGTTTCTAAGAAAAGGTCATGATATTGAAAATTTCTCAGTAAATGCTCTTCATTGATACTTTTAGAAATACTTCCCATGCTTATTTTGCAGCTGGTCCATGATTTTTTTTTTTTTTTTTAAATGCATCTGAAATTTTGATAGCTTTTTTAAATTGCATTTAATTTTAACAGAAGACTTATATGAGCGCTTCTGGTCTACATTGAAGGCATACAGAGTGTCATATGTTTTGCGACTACAGGAATTTGTTCTGCTGTTTAGATGGAGGAGAAGCAAGAAGCAAGATTGTACTGTTTTCCCAAAGTCAGAGATAAAAAGGAAGAAATAAAAAGTCCCCATTGTTAATTATGATCCATTTTTTTTTATATCATTCTTATACAGGTTTGTCCACCAATTTTTCTCTCTGTTCCACCTGCTGTGTTTCTTCCTTGTGTTTCTTTTCTATATACCATTACCCGCTCACCCTTTTCTTTTTTCACGTGCCTCTGGTTGCGATACAGCTGGCAAACATGCCGAGCTCCAGTAGATGGGAAAGCTTCAGGATTCACATCTTAGACTTAGTTTTTGAAACTGTTTTCATCACTTGGCATAGCAGTGAGAGAGACCTGTTTCCATGGTGTGTGACATGTATCTCCATCAATAGGGAAGAAAGAGATGATATTTTTTTCATGGATCAGTAGGTCAGGTTCCCAGTATGCTAACTTGGGATCCCCAAGAGGCACCCGAATGGAATTTTTTATTTTGTCTGTGTTTCTTTCATAGAAAAGGTATCTTCTACTCTTTACAGACAACACTATGTGGTAATATTTAGATTTGTAAGAATTTAACTTCAACTTTTGAAAAAGCAGCGGATGGAACAAAGCTAGGAGACACTGGGAAATAATGTTATTCAGGAGGTGAACCGAGAGCAGTCTCACAGAGGAGGGCAGGTGTCTGCAGGAGTAGCCAGCCTGAGACAGTGGGTATGCTCATCTAGAAATGTCAAGGACACGATGTTATCTAGCTCCAATTTTTTTTCCTTAGTGAAACTATTTTTTCTTACACTCTTTAAAAATAGACAAATTTATTTCTGTAGAAATAATAACTGAGCCAAGAATAAAGATCTGGGAAAAAAATGGGCTTGGTGCTCTGCACTGTGAGACAAAAGCTGATCCTTCTCCTGGTTTTCTCTTCCATACCTCACACACACCTCACCATCACAACATCAGGCCTGGTTATACAAGCATATTTAACTCAAAATGAGAATGTCTGTTGCTTGCAGAATTCTTCTGTCACCAAGTTCAGCCACTTCATACGCTCCTGAGCTCAGGCAGATGCTTCACTTCTAGTGTACAGTTTGATAACCTTATTCCTGTCGATGCTTTGCTCTGTTCATCTCTCTGGAAGTGCTAATTAAAAGGAAAATATTCCTGCTCATGCTGATAAACTAAAAAATAACTTTTGTTATTTTTGGTACTTTTGTTATTTTATAAAATATTCAGGCTTCAATTCCTCTAGTCTTGGATTAGTGAGAGATAGCAACAACCTCTTATGTTTAAAAAAAAAGATGAACAAATTTAAGTTTAATTTCTCACAATGCACTATTTGACATTTGTGGTCACTCTTTTTTTCTTTTTTGCCCTTCTGGAAACCATGTAGGGAGTACAGTTTTGAAAAAGAACTAACTCTAAGAGGCTGTAGGCTGGAGTCACTGAAGTCAGTGTGATACAAAGCTCCTGCAGACATCTCTTCGGACGGAGATGGTAAATTTAAAAGTGCCCCACTCCTAAATGACTAAGTTCCCTCCTGCTTGTTGAACTGCTTATCTCGAACATTTATTTCATGTAAGAGTTTATTAGAAATACAAACCTTGAAACTAAAGACAAGCATGGTAGTAATGGTGCGTTGACCATGTAGCAAAAAGATGATTCCTTAGAGTGAAAAAAAAGTATTTTTTTCAAAACAGACATTCCTACACCAGTCAGAGTTGTTGGATGCATGTGCGAGTCAGTTATGGGAGCCCAGTAGGTCAGACTCAGGATGGTTTGAATTTACTGGTTCTCTCAGCTGCCGGGGCATTCAGTTCTAGCATTTGCTTTAACAGTGACAGTCATTGCACGAGAGAGCAAGTTGCACTGCACATATGCAGTGGCTCTTTGTGCAGGTGTTACAGACCCTTCGTGATCTGGGCTTCTGTAAATCAGAGAACTCCCATTCAAAGCCAAAGATGGTGTGTAGTAAATAAAAGCAATTGTTTTCCAGACAAATCAGTTGAGTTAGCCGGTCTGACTAAGTGTCGTTTTCTCTGGGTGACTCCAAAGGCTGTTGATACTGCACTGAGCAGGGTCATGTGTTTATAAAGCTGAAGAACATCTTCAGAATGGCCATTTGTATTATTCATTTGTAAATGAGTAAATGTTAGAAGGAAGGTGAGTATTATTTTCTCCTGGTTTCTTTTAGATCTCAGGTGGAGTAAACGAATCTTAATTTGAAACAAATTTTTAAAAAAGTCATTCTTGCCTGATGGAGACAATCTGTTATTTCAGCATAATAAAGAGAATTCAAAGCAATGATATGCAGCACTTGATCTAGAGGAAATACTAATACACTTTGCTGTATGCAGAGGCAGTACTGTTTTTTAGGTCCGTACTTAAGCACAGTGGAAATATATGGCGTATTCAATTATGCTTAAAAGGAAAGGGGTGCAGAGCTGAAGCTCTGCTTCCTGTTATCCATGTGAACAAAGGTGGAATTTGTCCTTTATGAATGATAAAGAACCTTCTTCTCCTATTTGCTCCTTGCAGTCTAGATCACTGCCTGTATAATTTTTAGAAAGCAACTACAGGTATTCCTAGCTATGTGAATTTATTCATAGGAGGAGGGTCAGTGGCTTTTTACTAGGTCCCCTGTCCCCAGTAATTCTTTTAATCTGGTGTTTGAGATTCCTTCATGATAGCATTGGATTCTTGCTAGCATTTTAGAATGATACATTTATATGTTTTGGTTGGGAAAACAATGGTCAGTTCAAATTGTCATTCCCTCTTTGGTATGAGAACCTGCTGTTCTGGGAGTAGGGTTAAACATCTGCATCTAGACATTTGCATGTTGACAAAAAATTGCATACTTCAACTTACATCTTAGAAACACCAACAATGGTATGCCAGAAATGGGGAGGAATAAGAAAATAATTCACAAAAGAAAACGACATGAGTCTCCTCTTTGTGTTGATACACTGAATGAATGAGAGTTGCATCTCACTTGATTAACTTACACTGGTGTGAATGAGAACCAAGTCTATACTTAGAATTGTTTCTACTTTAAGCTGGTAGTGTTTCTGGCATGTGTGAAACAGCACAACATTTTAATTAAGCTATCCACAGAATGTCAATAAAAAAGTGTCTTTGAACAGGTAATAGCTGTCCAAAATAAAAAAAAAAAAAACCCCCAACAAAAAACAAACCCCCAAAAACCCACAACAACTTTGGGGACACCACAAAAAACATTAGCATGGAAAGAGAAAAACTTAAGTCAATTGTAAGTCTGAACCTTAAGTAGATGTAAACTGGAATATGCTCTTATGCATTCTGAAGCAGGTGAGAGAGATTGGCATATTTTGGTTGTTTACAGTGGCTCATGATGGTCTTTTAAACTCAACAGAAGATCTGACATTGGCTTCCCTGGGGCCAGGATTTCAGCTCAGATATATTTGTTGGGAGTTGGAGATTATAAGTTAGAAGTAACGGAAGCTAGAATATATCTCCATTTAGGAGGACGGGTTATTTTTTATATACGTTTTCCAGCCTGGCAACTGAGTAATATCAACAAGACCGAAATGGGTGTCCCACATCACCCTATACTCTGGGAAGACATTCTGTGAAATCCACTGTATCAGAAGAGGCAAAAATCAAAAATTGTCCTTCTGAGAGCTGTATGTAGGGACGTATTTTTACTCATGGTATCTGAGGACTGATGCTAGTGATTGGGATCTCTGGGTTTATCCATGCTAACTCAATAGTACAAAGACCCCTATATATTGTACTTACTAGCAACTCATAAGAAAAATACTCTAATGCTGTTCCTGCCAAGCAGCTTATACGTCCTCTTTAGGTTTGGGTTCAGTGAGAACAGCAACCAAATCTGTTATTACACTGTTTCTTTAATAGATCTCAAAATGCTTTAGAAAAGAGATTGATAACATTTTCCAGATGGGAAAGCTGAGGCAGAGTCCAGTGAAATGACTTCCAAAGAGGATTCAGCTGGCAAACAAGAGAGCTGGAAATTTAGGCTTGGTGTATAGCATCTGGATCTGACAACGATCCCCACCTCTTTCTAACAAAACATTTGGTTCTCTCTGTTTTTTGGCTTTGGGCGTTTTGTTTGTTTGCTTGCTTGTTTTGGTTTTTTTTGTGGTCAATATCTTCTGGCACCTCATAAATGTTGAGAGATTCTTAACTTTGCAGGTTTTATGATAATATGAATTTCTCTACTTCTTATTTTACAGAGAGGATCAGATCTTGAAAAGCACTTAGGTGCTTAATTCCCAGAAAATTGACTGAGAGGTTTAACCAAGCTTCCACAATAAGGCTATGTCTAAGCGAGCCATTGTATCCAGCTCCCCTGAGCCCAGTACGGAGCCCTGGGGCCAAACAGAGATGCAACATGATGTGACATGTTATATCTTCACTATACAACATTGTGAAAGGGAGAATCAGAATCATTTCTTAGTTCATGCCTGACTAGAATTCATGCAGCTGACATTTATTATGGGTAATTCAAAGCAACCTACATTGACAATTAAAAAGCCGTTTTGTGAATTGTAGGCAAAGACTTTTCAGCCAGCACTTTTGGATTCCTCGGTCTGAACTGTCCTTACAGTTCCTGTGTAACTGCACAGCATAAGAATGATCCAATAATTTTGACCTTTACATGACCTATAGTGAGGTGTTATTTAAAGATTGGTGTAATATCATTGTTTATTTTTTACTGAATAATTAAGTAAAAATCTCCTTCTAAACCCCTTGAGGCTTCAGAGGTCAGGCTTCTGCTTTTTGGCCCGAGGTTCTATGGCTAAGAGGACACAATGGACATATAGTCCTTTAAGAAAAAACATTTTTTCTGCATTTTTTTCTTTCTTTTTTTTCCCTAAGTCTCAGGGACTGATTCATCTCTATCATATTTTTTTACAGTGCTTTCAGTCCAAACCTCTTGCAAAGTTAACCCCTCTTACTCTATTGTGAGAGCTGAATTCGGCTTCAAACTTCATAAACCTTCAAAAATGGTCTGAAAATAAATACAAAATTGCATTTTGTTCTTTTCAATGCTTCTGAAGAATTCCTTAAGCAAGCTTAAGGCATTTTTGTTTTAAATAGTCCCCCTCCACTTAGTCTTTCTGAGGCAGCTCAGAGTGTGCTGGAGAATGGTAGCTGTTACATCAAATAAAACGCTGT
The DNA here is from genome assembly GCA_009819775.1 of Phoenicopterus ruber ruber. NCBI lineage: Eukaryota > Metazoa > Chordata > Aves > Phoenicopteriformes > Phoenicopteridae > Phoenicopterus > Phoenicopterus ruber. The sequence continues at coordinate 36,104,426 of CM020218.1, read as the reverse complement.
GAGTCTCACATTTACCACTTCATAGAGTTTTTGATAATAAAGACAGCAAACTAAAGCCTGTTACACTAAGCCACACTCCTTATTTCAAATTGAATGCTTCTCCGTTTGAAGACATAAATACAGCATTGAAAGCCCAAACTTCAAATTTAAGACAGTATTATTCCATGTAACACATGCATTTCATTTGAAGTGACCTATGATGAAAATATCATAATGCAATTAGCAGCTGCAGTGAGAAACCCATGAGGTTAGACAAACAAGGCAACCAGATGGTGCTCACAGCTCTGCATATCCAATCACTGTTTTTCATATTCTATCGTAAACTTTATTCTCTGGAGCAAAGAGCCACCCAGTTTAATCTTGACCAGTTTATGTGTTAGTATGCAGTGCCAGGAGCTACTGTTGTATCTCATATGTACTCATTAAACAAACTCACAATATCACATACCTACTCAAATGTAAAGTGCAAGAGATGAACCATCACTAACAAAAAGGAGGGAAAGGAAAGAGTAAATAGTTCTTTTTCTTTACATTAACTGTGGAAATCAATAGGCGCTGCTAAACAGTGATTTAAAATCTCTGCTGTACCCAACTGCAATATGGTCTGCGGATGTGAAGGGTCCGTTGTGCAGATATTCAAATGGTTGCTTTCTTTCATCAGCTCAGGGACTCATACATTTAAAAGCAGTCAATGCTTAGTATTCTCTCACTCTTACGCATTTTCCACCCTTATAACACTGTTCCTTCTGTGATAACGATACTTTGAAATGCTTCACCATGTCACCAGCTGTGTTATTTGCAGTCTGGAATAACATTTTTTGTTTGATTAACACAATTTAATTCAACTAGATGTATTGAGTAATTATAGTCTATATATGGAAAATACCAAAATGTTTCATTTTAAAATAGTCTATCATTGCTTTTCTGTAGACATTATATGCCAAACATGTTTCTTGCCCTAAAAGGCAGGGTACTGGTGGGTAGGTCCTCAGATGAACCCTGCTTAGGATAATCTAAGGCTAGACTGGGCCCCTCATTACAGCTATTTCTGAACAGTGAACAAGGGGTTGTTGGTTTCTTTTGTGCTTGAGCAAGGGCTATGAGAGCCAATCAGACCTTTAGCCACTGCTTCTTTTCATAAAAGTAAAAAAAAGACAGGAATATGTAAAAGTGTAAGCATGCATATGTAAATATTAAGTTCGAAAGGTCGCGTACTGAAGTGAAACTCCTATGGCTGATTGATTCATCTTTAAAGATGACATTTGGGTGCAAACACCAGAGACATCTGAACATGACATTAAAATATGCAGTGCTGCAGTGCTTCCTTTTGTACCAAATGTAAGTACACGTATACTTTCAGAGTGTATAAATCTGACCAACTGCAAAAACTGCCTGTACAGGCTCCCAATGACTCATTTTGTTATGCTTAAGGTGCAATTAACAATCCAAACCTGAGCTATTATACTGTATAATATTGAAAGAAGAAATGCAAAGGAGTCACTAAGCATATAAGCATGTGATTGAAGGTGATCCTTTTGATAAGTCCTTCCAAAAAGCTTTGGAAAAGGCTATGTACAAACAACTTTTAAAGACATTAAATCTGTCAAGAAATAACAGGGTTGGATTTCTCTCTGGCTACTAGAAACAAAGACAAGGATTGAATGGTCAGTTTTCACAATGGACGGATTTTACCAGTGCAATGCCACAAGGATCTGAGGTGGGGTCTGTATCGTGCAATAACCTTGGAATCACAAATTACATCATTTCAGGTAAGGTTACATAATTTCCGGATAACAGCAAATTGCTTAGGGTACAAGCTGTTGCAAAACAGTCTCGAAAAGCTCAACAGAGTGAATGAGAAATTTCAGTTGAAATTTGAAGATGGCAAATGCCCAGGAGGTTGGGTGGAACAAGATCTTGGAGTCACTGTGGGTAGCTGTCTGAGGACATCAACTCGGTGTGTAGCAGTAGTCCAAAAAGCACATGGGAATTATCTGGAAAGAATAGAATGCAAAACACAAGATATCAGTATGGTGCTGTGAATTCATAATGCTTTCATAGCTTGAATGCTGAGTGAATTTTTGGGCATCCTCTCTTGAAAAAAGATGCAGTAGAACTATGTGAAGTACAGATGATTTTAGGAAGGATGGTCAGAAATAGAGAAAAACTTCCACATCAGGTAAGTTGGTGTCGTGATTTAACCCTAGGTGGTGCCCGAATACCACGCAGCTGCTCACTACTCCCCCCTCCCCAGTGGGGTGGGGAGGAGAATCGGAGAGAAAGGAAAACTTGCAGGTTGAGATAAAAACAGTTCACCAGGACAGCAAAGAAAAAGATAATAATAATTTATTATTATTATTATTAATGTATAAGGATAATAGAATATATAAAATGAACGATGCATAATTTCTCACCACCCGACGACCAATACAGCCCGTCCCGAGCAGCAGGCAGGGAGCAGGGGTATCCCCCCCAGCTATCCCAGAACAGCAAGTTCCAGAGAGAGCAGGCGAGGGAACAAACAGCCGAACGATCAAACAAAAAGGCCCAAATGAATGGCAAAAAAAAAAAAAAAAAAAGGAACAAGAAGGGAAGTGGCCCACCGGCCGACCCTCACTTATACCGGGCATGACGTCTATGGTATGGAATACTCTCTTTGGCCACTTTGGACCAACTATTCTGGCTCTACCCCTCCCAGGTTTTTGCGCCTGCACATTAGCAAAACCTGGGAAACTGCAAAATGTCCTTGGTTGTTTAGCAGCAACCAGCAACATCAGTGTGCTATCACCGTTCTTCTCACACTAAATCCAAAACACAGGAGCTGCTGGAGACAAAACTAGCTCCATCCTGGCCTAAACCAGGACAGCTGGACTGACTAAGACACACAGCCTTCAAAGGGATTGAATGCAGAAGGAGCATGATACAAGTTTATATAATTTTGTACCATGTGAAGAAAATCAGTCGGGAATTATAACTATTAGCTTGCAGTACGGGAGCTTGGAGTTGGCAAAGAGCAGAAGATTTAGAAGGGAAAGCAGTACTTTTTGACACAATGCAGAAATGAAAGTCTTCTGCTAAGTAATTTCCCAGTTTATACAGGTCAAAATTATAAAAGAGTGAATAAACAGATGTGTCAGCAGGGAGGACGGCTCAAAAAGTACCTAAACTGTGATTGCCATAACTTGAGGGGAAAGGGAAAAATATGGAAGAATCCCAATGTATCTCCTGTTTCTAATACTGTTTTCTGAAAACTTCTGCTATTACTCACTTTCAGAGGTAGGATATAAGGTTTGGTTTTAGTCTGGGGGCTCAGACTGATGCTTTGTACGTAGATGAGTCATTGAGGTTCTCAAAATCAAATCTCTGCCTGAAGTTCCTCAGTAAACTTCAACTCCACACTGTAAGAAACGTATAAATACTTATGGGGTTAAAACACACACTTTTTTTCTTAAAAGTAAATATATTGCAATCTCGGGGCTAGGAGATGGGTTCAACATCTTGCATTGCCTGGGGAGCAGGGTTTTACTGGGGGACTGGTAACATAGCTGACATAGCTAACAGCTAACAGAGCTCTTCTAACTTGCCATCAGCTACCCTCACTGTGAAAGAACAGTTCCATTAATTGGTTCGGTCTTGCCATATCCTTGAAAAATCCCTTAAAAAAAAAAAAGTCTTCCAAGAGAAGGGGAGTTAGCACACATAATGTTAGGAAATCCATAAAGTTGGGTTTTTTGTTTTTTGGTTTTTTTTTAAACCCCATCTATTAATGTAGTATTCAGGAATTACACTAGCTTACCAGTTAAATAGCTTTCTTCAGGCTTATCCAAAAGTTTACGGTGAGTTTTGTGATTGAAATTATTTCTGTGTACAGTTACATATTCTCAGTAAATTATCTCTGCTTTAGGCACAGGAAATATTTCCTTCATCTTTAGGAACTGAATTTGCAAAACTGGCCCACAGGGGTCCTACACATTTGGCCCCATAGTCTTCTATCTCCAGCATGACTGAAGGGAAATAGAATTTCAAAAGAGCTTCATATGTTTTGGTGTGCTCTCAGATTAGATTGAGATTACAGAAGCTCATACTGAATTGTTTTTACAATGGAAGGTTAATATCTGAGCTCAGTTTCTGAAATTTACTTGTTGGATTATTGTAAAACAAATTCAGACAGGGAATAGCCATCTCTCATGTAAAAAACCGAAACTCTTCTTTGCTCTTGAGATTTCAACCTGTTTTATCCTGCCATGCTAACATTGTTTTGTAGAACATGAGGCCAGGCTAGCCACCAGGCTTGGTGACAACCCCTCCTATGATCCTGGGTAAATGACTAATGCACCCATCTTCTTAAATTTATCACATATCTACTTTACACGCACACATGTCAGACATTTAAATATATTATCTTTCCTTCTTGCCTTTGCATTTTATAATTAAAATTTCATTGGCCAAGGGGAGGAGAGGGAGGACTCCATCACTTAATCCTAATACGTAGATACTTAGAAGAAGAGGAGGGACAACCATGGACAGGCTGTCTTGGTCTCTGACTCATTTCCTTGAATATGTCAGTCAAATCACAAGTTATTGGAGGTTTTGAACATGGTGACCTTTTGGATTTAAGTGTATGAACTGGGAGCTCTTTGTACATACTGGCAAACTGTCACTGGAATTACACTACTAAGTGGAGTGCTAACTTAGCTTAAGGATAAATCACAGTTCTTGGGGGATATATCAGAGGTTTGTAGACTACTGTGGAAAGCTCTTAGAAAGCGGTCCTGGACAGCTGATTTCTGGAAACAGTTTAGTTCCCTTTCTTATCCAGTCTGTACCTATGATGTGCTGTCATGATTGTATTGCCAAATGAATATGTATTCTGGGCTAGATGGAGGGGAAATCTTTTGACAGAAAAGAGAGGAAAAACCCCCTGTCAATCCATTACTGTACCTGTAGCTATGAAATATATATATATATGTGGGATTCTCTTTGATTTAAATCAGTTAAAAAGGACTTACATAAGCAAAAAATTTGAATTAAGATTTTTTTAAAAAACTGTATAACTGCAGATATGATGCAGAGAATTAAGCTAGCTCTGAATGTCTGCATGATTCTTATCACAGCATCTGTAAATTATTTGAAAGGTAACTGGCAATTCTGAAGGTCTATTGATGAGCCATAGAATTGCAGGAGGGAATAAAAAGGAATATAAAGAATAAATTCTGCAAAGATCATTTAATTTGAATGTGAATTATTTAAAAGATGCTTGTTTGCAAACATTTTTAATTTTATTTTTGTCCTCTTTTCTCCCTTGGAAACGTAAACCATATAAAAACACAGAGACTTCCTGCTGCCAAAATTTATCGTTTTGCCAGTAACTATGTTTCTTAGCTGAAGAATTAGAGGGAACCAAGTTTTCTTTGCAGGTAGCGCACAGCAGAGCGTGGTGTGTATTCAAATTTTTACTCTTCCTGATGTAATTTGGTGATAGTGTTACAAAGCTAAACTGTTGACGTAAGGCTGCAGTAAATTAACTGGAGTGGGGCTGTAATTCCTGAAAGTGGAAATAAAAAACCAAATCATGAGCTGTTGTGTGCAGTTAGCATAGTATAATCACAGTAGGGGAGAACTTAAACTTGACAAGTCTATCTTATGAAAATCCATTTGGAATTCTTAACATAATTTAATTTTTGTGATCTATCTGTAATGACACTGCCAAAATCCAAATAATATGACGCAACACACTAATGGTGTTTTGAGGTGATCTTTGTAGCATTTGAGATTTGGAATAATAATAAGATCACCTTGCTTCAAAGAATACTTTATAAGAAAATTTATTTCAGGAGATGATAATCTTATTTATTTATAAATAACAAGGGTGCCAGAGGGAGGGGAATATACTCTGACCAGCCATTACAATGCACATGCCAAACCCATGGTAAGAATGATACATATGTTCTATTGGACCATATTTCATAATAATAAACCTTTGTGTACTTCTGATTTCCTGCACTAATTTATGAGATGTCATCAGACAGTAGAGCAATCCTTTTTATTTTCATAATGGTTTTGTGTTCCTATATTAAAAAAACCCCAGAGAGCTGTGCAAGGAAGTACCTAAAATAATCCATGCTCTATGGGACACACTCAGTAGAAGAGAAATGTTCTGACTGAAAGGAAATGAAATTTTGTGTACGAACTAGGTAAACTCATCTTCATTTAAGATATTTCACAAACTCTCAGTGAGACATATGAAGTAGAAGGCTTGCCTGAGCAAGCAAAGGGTTTGAGAGAAATTAGTTGTCACTGCAAGACAGCTGCAAACTGAGACCTGAATATTCAAGATTTCTACCAACCTCATTGGTAGGTCAGCGTATGACAACTTACTGCTTCGCTAGCTCATGGTTTGGCTTGGCAAGAATGAAGTTCAACTTGGCTTAATACCTGTTTAGTCTACTACTGAGAATGTACGGTAGTGTCTAAATTCAATGCATGAGTAATTCTGGTCCCGACTGGAGGTCAAATATCATCTATGCAGTCACTGCGTGATGTCAGAATGGCTGGTGGAGACCACAAAACCCATTTCAAAAAATACCACAGGGAACACTGGAAGGAACTTGACTTCCAAACCCCCAGAGACTTTAAGTGGTATTGGGAATTTATTTATGGAGAGGACAATTAGATACAGGTTTCAAAAAAAAAAAAAAAAAAAAAAAAATCCAAAGTGGTAGGACTCACATGAATGTATTATTGTCAAAACCTAACGTTTTCTGACTTGTCCAGGTTTTTTTTGTTGTTGTCTCAGTTTTGGAAGGGAAATAAGAAAAGAAATGTCAGTAAGATAAACTCTCACAATTTGGGCTTGATCATGTTGCTCCATGATAACGATGGATCCTGGGGGAGAACAAACGTGTCTCTTCACTTGCATACCTTATGACCTTCGCAGAGGCCGTTTACTAGATTACTGTCACTTGCAGGCAAATAGGCCAGGCATAAAGTCAGTATAAGGTGGTGCTGCAGGAGTGCTACTGTTTGCCCTATTCCAGAAACCAGTCTATTGGGCTGCATTACATGTTGCAATCAGGGAGATTTCAAGATCTGAACCTGGTCCCGACTTTAAGACTTAAACCATCTATGGAGAAGCAGATCTAACACCCATAACTAAGGCAGTATTTACTAGTTTTCTAGTTTGGTAATAATAACAAGCTTTTTCTAGCTCTTTTATTATTTCTGTTCAGTTTCTGAAGAGTTAAACTTGAATTTTCCTTCAGGTTCATCTGAATGTAATCTTGCCACTTACTTGGCTGACGCTTGCTAATTTTGTTATTGATTAGTTGTTAATTTGATGTGCTTCTTTTTATAGTTTATAGCAGAAACGAGTTATTTCTTATATTTCTCCAACGTTGCTGTTAGTTTAACATCCCTTGGGCAACCTATCTCACTGGAGTTACCAAGTGCAACCACATATGGTCCTGGTACTGCCATCAGGGTCTTACATTGACAATCAGCTGAAGTCTTGACTACTGCTTCTATTATAAAACAGAAGTGTGGGAGAAACTGCAGTATCAAATTTTAAATTTGAGAGTTATTATGGATTTAGAACAAACCATACAGGCAGAAATTGGAATATGGCCATTTCAGGTTTTTTTTCTTACCAATTGTGAACAAAGAACGGAATGGAACATTAAAACAGCAATCCAGGACAAAAAAAAAAAAAATCACTCATTAACTGGTGGCTGGATTAGAACACATCCCTTAGAATGATGTGACTTTTTGATTTGAGGACTGCAAGCACTGGAAAAATCATTGACCTATTTCAATGTTTTGGTGTAAAAGCTTTGGTGTAAAAAAAATAAACTAGTTTTAATATTAGAAGCTTCTACCGATACTTACTTTATAAAAGGAAGAGTCTTTCATCTGTCTAGTAGTTCTTAAAATTATTGAGTGAAAAAGACATCTGCCTAGGCTGGTGTCAAATTCATTTAGAACTAAGAATCTGTATACCGTGATTAGTTTTCAATCCTTTGTTTACAAGTAGAACAAATTTGTTCAAATAAGTATTACAAGATTTCTCATATTAAGCTCTTAGTACATCTGTGAAGGATGAATGATCTGCTAAAATATATACTGAAGTCAACAAAATAGAAGAACTTATGAAACTAGCAGGGAAGAGATTCAGCCCCCCTACAAACAGTGCACCAAAATTGATTCTGTCTTTAGAAGTGGCATAAATTTGTATTTTCTCTTTCAAAATGACATTTCAACATTTAATTTATTCATGTTATGCCTAAATGCCTACCCAAGACTGCAAAATTTCTAGAAGGGCTTGTGCTATCCTTGTTCTGATCACATAGTTCCTTTGAGGAAAAGACCTACTTAGAAATTGTGCAATGGCCGTGGAAGAGTATTTTTAACAGTTTAGAAATAGATCAAACGCTGCACTCCATGCAACCGACTGTTTTCACTTTCCAAGTGATTGAACGTCCACCCACACCTGTCTTGGAAAGAAGGTAACATTGTTAATTCACAAAGAATTCATGTTTTGAGCTCCAGGTTGTACTGACAGTTTGACAGCACCCAAAACACCAGACCTTATTCTTACACACAAAGCCACTTGGAAGTTTCAAAATGGAGTGATGTTGTCGAGGTATGTACTTCTACACTTCTGTTTTGTATTTGTGCCATTACTGCGACTGTGTTTTATAAAATACCTGTCACTTGTTGACCAGCAGGCTCTTACTCTCTCTCTCTCTCTCTTTATTTCCCCCCCCCCCCCCCCCCAATTGCAGCAAACATAATACTTGATGTTCTTGCCATCACTGGGATATAAAGAGAATTCCTAACTCTGAATTCATAAATAACAAACAGTCTCCAGTTGGCAACTTTGCCATTCTGTCTAATTGCAATGAGAATGTAGACCCAAATTACACTTAAGACTTAACAGATTATATTTAGGGCATGAACTGTAGGCTTTAATGAGATGGGGTAACGGATGGTAATCAGGTTAGGAGAAGACTGAAATGGCTTTAAGAGCTTTTGCAAATTAGAAACTTTGAACTATCCTATGTGAAGCTGCTCACAGTTGCTTTACTGCAACTGTGCTTAATAACACATTTGGTGCCATTAAGGCTCTGCTATTGACCTTTGATACCATTCCTGACGTGGTTCTTCATCTCATTGGCCTTCTCAAGTAGGAATATGCACGGGCAATTTCAAAGCTGTCTTCTTAGCGTCCGCTAGACCCTAAGTGTGGGGACTACCCTGGCAAGTCTTACACTTGCATGTCGTTCTAGCTGCTTAACCTATCTAACATAGGTTGAGGTTCTCACTTCAGGTTCTTGTATACCATTTCCAATTTAGATGTGCCATACCACACTATGTTGATACATACTCCTGTCCTCTGTCATTGTGGAATAGCATCTTTATTCCTCATTCTTGATAAAATGTTTAACTGAAGATCTGTTTGTCTGTGCCTGCAGAATTACCGCATTCCCGTTCCCCTAGAAACCTGCAAAGCAAAGGTGGTGTGCTAAAATGATAACATTTCCTCTCTTTAATGCACCCATATTTATGTGACATCTGTCATCTACTGTGTGAACTGCTCTGGCATTGATAACTTCAATAAGCATGTCTGCATGGTTACATGCCAACGTTTTGGTAACTCCCAGTCTGCAGGGCATAAGCCAGCTCTTGCTGAACCCCTGCCTTATATCCACGCTATTATATCCTCTTGAGAGACAGTACATATTTGTACAGTTTTTTGTAATAAAGATGCACAAAGCCAGTACTGACATTTTGCCCAGCTGCCCATCAGCCAGCGATGTCTCTTCCTCCAACTATGTAGGAAAGGTCAGTGTCACGTACCCTACTGTGGCAAAGGCAATTCTGAAACAACCGCCTTGAGTATAGATAGTGCATAATTAAAACAAAGGATTAGAGGGTGAAACTGAAATATTACTAGCATTTCCACTGACCAAACTAACATCTGTGCCACTGATTTTAGTGTACATACATGTAGGTATATCCTTAGTACTTTGAAAGATTGTATGATCACTATCTATCTAACTCGTAAAAGTATTTTCAACATCATAAAAAATACTTGAAATCAAATGTTGATTTATTTTTGTTGCTAGGCATGTACTTTAATAGACATGTACAGACAGTAGGTGTCAAGGAGCTTACATTTGGCAAACTGACCTGCAGCTGCTCAGGGAGACGAGAGCCTAATGCACATATGGCATTATACAAGCTTACTAGCAAATGTATTACCCTTGTATGTCAATAGCTCAGCTGTGCTCCTTTTTCTTACGGGATGAAAGCAAGGGGCAACCCTTTAGCGTGCCCTGTTGGAAGGAGCAGAGCAGGTTCAGTGAAACACCAGGGACCTGCATGCTGGGGACCCTTAAGATAATGCTTGGGAGCAGAACAAAACAGTCAGTGTGATCTCCACAAATACTGGCTACTACAGGAGATTTCTAATTAATTATTACTTTTTTAACTTTGGACCCTATCTCCTAATTTTTTTTTTTCCAGTCACCTGTGAAAATTGAAATTTCAGTTCACTCTGTGCATTTCCTCAATGTATATTAATTTACACCTTGCCTTTTACAGTGTTCAGTAGGTGAGCTATTCAAGGATAGTTATTTAGCAAAATAGACTTCTTACTGTTGTATGGATCAGATCTTTCAAAACAAGTACCTCTGCAAAATAGGTGTATGCCTGTTCAAAGTGTCTTCTTCCTGTGCCAGCACATCTTACAGTTAGCCAGCTAAAAGAAAATTAAAAAACCCCTATAGCCTATACCCCCAATATCTAAAGGGCAAAGCATCACACATTGCAGGGAATAAATAGCTGACTAAATAACTGGAAATAGTTTAAACGTAAATATTTATTGTAGAAGATCTAACAGATATGTGGGTTTTGACATTAAATGTGCCTTTCATGAAGCTTAGTGTGGTGTCTACAATGCTATAAGATACTTCAGCATGACTGATCTAACCTCTAAAGTATATGTTTACAGTGAGTTTTGCTGAAATATTCATGGACAGAGAGAAAGTAGTGAGGTTTAATTAACATGTCTGGCTGTTGCATACCCAGATACATAAAACAGCAAGAAGCGCAATACTCTCCTGTTATGTAGCTTGCAGCTATTGCCATCCTTAGGAGTAATTGAAATATACAGGCTGACAGAGTGTCTTTACAGCTGCCTTGGGTGTTGCAGTGTTTACTGGGGAATGGGAGTATGGGGATGATTAACATATTGCAAATATCATTCTCTCCATGTAAATAGACTTTGGAGCAGCGTTGGAAGAAAGGATTATTTAGTGATGAAGCATAAGACTATGATTTGGAAATTGGGGGTTCATTTCCTATCTCTGTTATAGATTTTCTCAAACGTAAAGGCATTTTGCCTGTTTTCCAGGCAGAGAAGTGAGCAGTAGAAGTTCCTCTCCCATCTTGCAATAACACTGTGACACATGTCTCAGAATCACTTCTTCTGGGAATACTGCTTGGGTTGCTTTATGTCCTAACAAAATCTGATCTGGCCATATTAGACCTATATGTGCCACATATTTGACACTGTCCCACATGACATCCTTGTCTCTAAATTGGAGAGACATGGATTTGATGGATGGAGCCCTCAGTGGATAAGGAATTGGCTGGATGGTCGCACTCAAAGAGTTGCAGTCGATGGCTCAATGTCCAAGTGGAGACCAGTGTTGAGTGGCGTTCCTGAGGGGTCAGTATTAGGACCGGCACTGTTTAACATCTTTGTCAGTGACATGGACAGTGGGATGGAGTGCACCCTCAGCAAGTTTGCTGACAACACCAAGCTGTGTGGTGCTGTCGACATGCTGGAGGGAAGGGATGCCATCCAGAGGGACCTTGACAGACTTGAGAGGTGGGCCCATGTGAACCTCATGAAGTTCAACAAGGCCAAATGCAAGGTCCTGCACATGGGTCAGGGCAATCCCAAGCACAAACACAGGCTGGGCGGAGAATGGATTGAGAGCAGCCCTGAGGAGAAGGACTCAGGGGTGTTGGCTGATGAGAAGCTCAACATGACCCGGCAATGTGCACTTGCAGCCCAGAAAGCCAACCGTATCCTGGGCTGCATCAAAAGGAGTGTGACCAGCAGGTCGAGGGAAGGGATTCTGCCCCTCTACTCTGCTCTGGTGAGACCCCACCTGGAGTACTGTGTTCAGCTCTGGGGCCCCCAACACAAGAAGGACATGGACCTGTTGGAGCAAGTCCAGAGGAGGGCCATGAAGATGATCAGAGGGCTGGAGCATGTCTCCTCTGAAGACAGGCTGAGAGAGTTGGGCTTGTTCAGCCTGCAGAAGAGAAGGCTCCAGGGAGACCTTCTAGCAGCCTTCCAGTACCTCAAGGAGGCCTATAAGAAAGCTGGAGAGGGACTTTTGACAAGGGCATGTAGTGATAGGACAAGGGGTCATGGCTTTAAACTGTAAGAGGGTAGCTTTTGATTAGCTAGAAGGAAGAACTTCTTCCCTCTGAGGGTGGTGAGGCACTGGCACAGGTTGCCCAGAGAAGTTGTGGCTGCCCCATCCCTGGAAGTGTTGAAGGCCAGGTTGGATGGGGTTTTGAGCAACCTGATCTAGTGGCAGGTGTCCCTGCCCATGGCAGGGGGTTGGAATCTTTAAGGTCCCTGCCAACCCAAGCCATTCTATGATTCTGTATTTCGTAGCACAATCTCTATCTTGCCATGACTGTACAGTGCAAATAGAGATGGCTCCAGGAGATGAGCTGGAGTTGGCCAGTGTTTTGTAGGAATGATACAGGTTGTGCTACGTAACATTGTACCACCAGAAACATATTCTCTCTGGCAGTAATTTCTTGCTAAGTAGTGTTTTCTAAATTGTTCATGCATTTTTTTATCCTCTTCTGCATTTTGAGGACTTCTCTAACACTTTCTGTATACATTTCTTTTGCAGCCTAGACTGAATTGTAAAGGATGATGATAATCAGTAAAAAGGCAGCAACAACTAGACCAAAAAATCTGAGGCACATCCTGTAGTCAGTTAGAAAACCATAAATACAGTGGCATAGTTGTATCTTCAGCCCACATGAATATCAAAGGATGGGCACCTCTAGATGAGGTGAACATATGCATGTCTTCAGCTGATAGTGCCGGCTGCACAATTAAGTTTAGTATCCTAGTAACAGCTGCCTGTGCCTCCTCCAGCAGTGACGTGCAGTGAACTTTTAAAGGGCAGACTTCAGCACACTGAATAAAAAGCAGTAGGCAGAAGGGCAAAGTCAAAAATTTAGAAAAAAAGGCTGCAGGCTGTTTTGTAGGGTTTTTTTAAGAGCATTTCATTAAAGGAGCAGAAGACTTGCATGCCTTCTAAGCATTTAAGAAGTACTGGAGTGTTTACGTTAAACAGGACAAGACTTCATTGCAGCCAATAACATTTGCTAAAATAGCAGATCATGCCTGAACACAACAGGTTTGACTGGAGCAGGGACCATAGTTCAGAAAGAAATTACAAGGGCAAAATGAGGATCAAAGAGAAAAAGCTGAAGGACATAACCAGACACAAGCTGTTCTGACACTGTCTGGTCGTACTGGTTTGCGTGTCTAAAGGCCAATCAAAGCACTGCTCTGTATGCATCTGGTTAAATGCTAAGATCTTTAACATATGAAAATCTTTGGGCTGATGTAATTTCACTCCAGTACAACCCCTCACCCAAAGGCTAGTTGAATCCAGGTATGAACTACAAGCAGACTTTGCCTCCAGATTCCTGGAGGTAAGACATTTCTGGCGTTCCTCTAGGAAATCCTGTATTTCTCACCACTCTCCTGTGCTTTCAGTGAGTAGCTGTAGTATGTCCCCGCAGCTCTCGACAGTAAAAGAGGTACAAAACGCCTCCCCAGCAGGGCTGGAGCTGATGTTTGTAGTGAATCCCACTATGAAAAGAAATATCCAGTGATAAACGCTTGGGCCTCACTAAAATTGCCTGGTGATCTCGCAAATAATAACACAGGTAGCTTCTGTAGAAAGCCCCTACGGTTGGGGAGTTTTGCGTGTTTGCAGAATCTAAACGAAATGCTTCAGGCTCTAACAACCTCGTACTTCTTGGAAATCTAATCTTTTTTTTTTTTTTTAATTTTTTGGGGGCTTGTTTTGATTCATTCAGTTTTCATCTTTCTGCTGTTTCAAAATTACTGTGAATGAATATAGTAAATAGGAAGCAATGCAATTTTCATAACAAAGGGCTTTGTTAGGATTATTTTTATTGCAACCTTACATTCAAATGAATGTGTGCTTTATTTCTTCCTAAATTTCAGAGATTCTTTTTCAAAATGTCATAGAAGTTAAGTTGTGTTATGGCAACATAACAGTAGCTAAAGGCATTCTTAAATAATATAAAGATTTAAATATACAAATCACAGGCTTCCTACAGTTGAAATGAGAATAATTAATTCAAAAGATTAAAACCCCCCCACCTTTCAGGTTTCATGAAATGAAAATATAAATGAAAAATATGGTGCCAAGGGTAGTCATAATTTTTACCCACTAAAATGCCAAATTTTCTGATGAATTGCCCCACAATTTGTTTTTATTTGTGACAACTGTTACATTACGTATCTTAAAGAAAGAATGAGTGCACGTCACAGGAGAGAAGTTTATCAAGTTTTTCAAAAACTTTATGAAGAAGAATTACCATGCAAGACTTTCTCTTAGCTTGTTACCAGGTCTTGTTAGATATATTTGCCCTTCTGTAGAGAAAGTATGAATATTCTAGAGGTGCATCCTGGCTTGTCCACTAGTCACGTAGGCTTTAAACAAGTAGCAATGAGTCAGGGAGAGAAATGCATCTTCCTGAGGGCTAACACAAATCTGAAGGTGCTGCGTATCTGTGGTGATGGGGGAGAGGGACAGAGGGAACTGGGAAAGTAAAACAGCAAGGTGATTGCTGAAGTTTCTGGGTGCTGAGATCATAAGAAAGGCTGTAATGAATCAGACTACAAGGTCATGCACTAAATTTCATGTGTCTGGCAGTGGACAGACAGCAACAGATACTTAAGAGCATGAGAACAGAAGTGCCCAGATTCTAATAATTCACATTTTAGGAACTTCCTGAAATGGAAGTTGTAGCCATGTCTTGGAATTTAATAAATTTTTAGACTTATTTATTCTCTCTCCTTCAAAGCATCCTGGTTCAAAGAATCCCACAATTTAATTGTGTTATGCAAACAGAGAGTTTTTACCCCTTTTAAACTGTGTGCGTAACTATTTTGTCTGGTGTCTTCTACTCCCGTGTTACAAGAACAGTGACTAACATTTTTCCTTTGCACTTTATCTAGACCATTCATGATTTAATAGATCTCCTAATTAGTTGCTTTTACAGGGAATAGTCTACCAGCTGCTTCTCTGGCACATCAAAGGGATTTTCAGCTTTGATTGCTGCAGTGTCGGAGAGCGAGAGTGTCCTTTAGGTAGGCAGGACCTAGACTATTTTAAGATCTACACAACAGTGCTTTGGGGAATGTTCCTAAATTATGATGATCCAGCAAAATTATCATGAACTTGACATCTTGTATGCCTGAAATGGGATCAGACCTTTCATATTTGTTGGTGTTGAACAATGCTTTAACTGGCCAGAGGGACTGCTGCTCAAAATGACATCTACATTTAGTTTAATAAGCAAAACCGTTGTTGCTTGGGAAATGTTTTGTGTGCTGGCACGTGTGTTTGAAGGCAGATCGGCACCTGCCAATGATGCACACTTGCCTGAGGCTGTAATGTGCTCTTCACTTCTGTGACTTTCCAGGGACGAAGAGGACAAAGAGGACAGAACATAAGCTACAACTGGGGAAGAGTATCTGAATTTGAGTTAACCTTCAAGCAAATTCTTGCAAAGGCACGTGTCACGGTCTGTTTGGGTCTCTCAAATTTACAGGACAATGTACTCTGTAAATTGAACTTTATTTTATGGACTCTTTAGGAAAAGATACAAGCAACAAACAAGTGTTAACACATGAATTCACTAATTCGTCAATTAATTTATGAAGTTTCTAACTCACAAGTTCTCTAATTCATAACTCACAACTCGTAATTTTTAACTTGTGCTCCTGTGAGCACAATAGTTACCGAGCTGATGGTGAGAGTGCTCATCCTTCCTCCTCCGTCACGGTGTGAGCATCCCCTATATCACACCGAGAGGCACAAAAGCCTCAGCAGCCCAGCCGCTGTTGGATCCAGCTCAAAACCCTTTTTTTGAGCAAACAGATGTATTTCCGCATTCCAGCTCGGAAGTTTGGTCTATACCATTTCCATGAGTTAGTGTATTCTGAAGAAACTGCCAGAAGGATGATGGCTGCAGGACCCTGCAAGCTGCAGGTGGTAATGGCTGCGTGAGGACCTCTGGCCCTTTCTGGTCACCGTGTCCTGCCTACGTGTGGCCCTCACTCTCACCTGATGGTGCTGTTCCCAGCACAGCTCAGGCCTTAGCGTGGGCTGTGTGTTAGCCAAAATCCGAGCAGGAGTTGAGTAAACAGTCGCAGTGGGAGATGAAAGGTAGCATGTTTTCTCCACCCAGGGTTTTTGTGAATGCAATCGGATGCTGTAGGGGATGTGCTTGAAACCAACTCTGCCTTTGGAGAATTGGGTAAAAACCTACAGCTTCTCAGGTGGAGACGGAGGGGCTTTTGACTCGGAAACTGAGGAAAGTAGATCATGTGTGGATTGCTGATGAAAGATCAGTATCTACAGGCCATTGGTTAAGGTAGTTCTAATTTGTTTTGGGTTTTTTTGTGTTTTTAAAAAAGGAATAATAGCATTTCAGGCCTTGGCTACTTAAGATAGGTCATAAATCATTAAAAAAAATCTTTTGATTTTAATGCATTTTTTGATTTGTGAATGAAGTAAATCCTTGTTGGCTTTTAACAGCGTTAAAGATTTCAGAAAACAAACCAAGTAAGCCAAACAATCTGTCTTTTCTCAGTTTCTTATTTTTTTCAATTGTGTTTGCATCCTGAAATTTTTGCTTGGGTAAGTAAAGATGACGTGCTATTAAGTTTCAGACCCTAAAGGGGAATAAATTCACTCACTTCCTAACCTAGTTAGAGGGCTGGAAACAGTGTTTAAAACGGAATTTTAAAATAAATGGCTGTAATTCATACACTTCCTAATATGTGAAATTCATAAATTGGGACATCTAGTACTTAGAAAATGACATAAAACCAGAGATATTTTATGAGATAAATGAGTACAAACCTAGCTCTGTAGAAATATACTGCATCAGGAGACCTTTTTTGGAGTTGCACTAGAAAAATGTTAACTATTTTGTTGTTATAAGCCAGTCCCCCCTAAAATAAAAAAGACCTGATTTTTTAAAGAGATAGTCCTAATGACATGCACCTTTTCATGATTACTGGATAAAAAAAAAAAAATAACTGAAGCAGCTGACTGTATGCCTATATACTGCTGAATGACTACCAAAAAAAGAAAAGTGGTTTTTTGTGACCTATCTTATCACAGAGACATTTCTTGCATCATGTAGACATTTTTTTTTTTCCTTCCTGTATTGCAGAAGTCTCATGCATAGAAAGCATGATATTTACTTTCTTGTTTCTTCTATGATTTTATTTTTACATGTAGGGTCATTCAGACTATCATTATGAATACAAATTCTTCTGAGCTCTTTGAAAAGGACAAGAACGGAGGGATATGCCAAAAATAATGAATGTCAAATGTTTCCTGTAGCTAAAATAATTCTTGGTTCCTCTGCAGTTTAGAGTTGCAGCTTTGCAGAACTCGTCCAGTTCATAAACTTTCCCATGTCCAAAAATTCATATCCAATCAGGAAGATTTCATCTAAGTTTTGTATATGTGTGCATATGTATTATATTCCTATATCATAGATTTGATATTATTTTTCCTGCTTCTAGATTTCTCCAAATTAATAGCAGATTATGAAACACCAAATATTTTCATTTGAAGGAAAGGAAATACTCATGAAGAATATTGTTGCATTGGTCTCGACTCCAGCACTTACTCAATCAAGGCTTAAACAGTCAGGTGACATAAGTGAGTAAGAGTGTATAAATGTTAACACATATCATATAACAGTATATGTTCAGGCAGAATTCTAGATAAACCTATTCCACCTTGGAGTATCTTACACATGAAATTACATTATCTGCCAAATAAGAAATACCAAGAATCTCACAAAACATCAGTGCTTAGTTCCAGGAGATGTCACGGGATGTTATGAAAAACACACACTTTGAATATCCAGTTCCTGATGTATTCTCATAATTCCCTCTTGAACTGCAGTGTGAGATAACGTCTGCTCATCTTACTCAGAATAGTAGTTCTCACTCAGCTAGTGCTCCTGATAAATGAAAAAGCCTTCAGTGGGCATGCAATGAAATATTCCCTTATTTGCACCTAAGGGCAAGTAGCTCTTAAAGATGAGGCGGAACATGATGATACATCTGGAATAAAGAAGGTAACCCCTTTCTTTCTCCACCTCACCTCACTTTATCCCAGTCAAAGTTTGTCCTTCCATCCAGAGGACAGCATAACACAGTGACACTGTCTCAAGATGTCATGCCTTTTTTTCATACTTTAAGGAGTTGACATTATTTCTTACTTCTCTGTGAATCATCTACAAGAAAGTACTTTCATTGGCTAAATAAGCAATAATTATTTAAATCTTTTGATTACGATGCAAATGTGTATTTTGGATATTTCTTGCAAAGGAAAAAAACAAGGCAAAACAAAGGAGAGTGCTATGCCCTTATAGGAGTTGCCCTTTCAAATACAGTAGAAAGAGAAGGTGAAATTCTGTGAAGCTGAAAGAGCAAATTTAAGAAATGATAAAAAGAACAAAACTAGAAAGAGCTCACAGTGGGTCCAATTGAGTTGAAACAATTTGCAAGAAATTGGGACTTATATAAACAAAATATGGATTCAGTGCTAGAATTTAAAAGAAAACGTATCACACTACAAAGCATCATGGATACATGGTACAGAGGAATCATGGTACATCTTACCTGAAAAATGGACTTAATGTTCTTAAACATTAAAATGCCTCTGAGTGAGGGAAGGGCTAATAACAATTATTCACAAGTGCTTTGAAGCACTTGGACGTGCTCACCCAATTAGCTGAAAACAGATTCTAACCTAGTAAGAGATTCTCCGTGATTTGGTGTTTCTGGTTTTTAAAATGTCATATGTCCAACTGTATTCTTATTATGATACTCCCTACATCTGCCACCTGTCCTAAATCCCCACCCTTTCTTTCTGCTACCTTCAGCAAAATTAATTGACTTAGGAAAAAAGAGGTCCCCTTTTCCAGTGTACTAACTTGCCTGGCCTGCTCGGACCTGCTCGCTCAACTAAAAAGGTGAGTCTTTTGACCTGTGCTTTGAACTAAATGTGAGAAAGTAATTATCAGTCTTAGACAGCTGAGTAGGATTAAAAAAAAAAAAAAAGAAAAAAAAAGTATCTTACTGAAGCGTACAACAAAGAACTGCTCTCTTCAGAGGGCTAGTTAACCAGATGCAGCCTTGCACTGGGCTGTGTTGTGTTGCTCTTCCATGTCTGCATTGCTTCTGGTTCCTGTCACCACAGCTCTAGTTGCTGGAGGAACTGTGTCCCGTGCTCTACTGTGTGGAGTACCGACTGTCTTCATTGTCTGACAGTGCACAGCCATGAATGCTGGTAGGCACTCTTTTTTTTATGTATATTATACTTTACTGGAGCTCGCTAGAGAAATAAAACTTCTGTGTCTTCTTCCTTTGGCAGATTTGGTCCCTCACCCATTCTATTTTATTGGATTCACGTGGGAGTTCCACGTTTTGTAACCAAATACACGATTTGAACTGCATATTTATAGGCTTTGTTACATATAAATAAGCCTGGATAACATCACCCACATTTCACTTTCTTCGGCAAAATCTCTCTTACAGTTGATATTTTGTGATGCCATTTTGATGTCGCTTACTCCCTTTTATCCTCCTCCTCCGTTTCTGGGGTCATTTCTCCCTTTCTCATGCATAAATGCACACTCCCACAGAAAATCACTCCTGCACCAAGAAAGCAGAAAACTGCTGTGACTCATCTTGCTTACTGGCCTTAGTGCTTATATCAGGTGAAAGTAGAAGAAGGAAGAGGGGGAGGTCCTCAGATTAGTCTAGCAATAACGTAATTTTAGCTGAAAGAAGGAGTTGAAAAATAGTCAAATAAAAGCTGGAGAATCCCCTTTAGTTATAGTAATAGTTGTTTTTTTCTTTTTTTCTTTTTCTTTTATTGAATGAAGGAACTGTAATCTAAACTCCAGAGACTTTCTCTGAAGGAATGGCCTGCATTCAATTGCAGGATAGCATAAAAAATTCTAGAAATAACTTCAGAAAATTGTTAAAAATATAAGCAAAAACTCAGCCCCGTGTACAGTCCCCCATATAAAAACTGCAGCTGAAATTCTGTGATTTTCTCTCTGAATGTGAATAGCTTGTTCCTAGCAAATTTTTTATTTTCATACACAATATATTTTCATAATACAACAGGTTGTGGGAAAACAGTGACTGGCTCAGCATTAATTATTTTAGTCTCTGCCCGTACTGTGAACATGCCAAAAGTCATGTAACCCTG
The DNA here is from genome assembly GCA_009819775.1 of Phoenicopterus ruber ruber. NCBI lineage: Eukaryota > Metazoa > Chordata > Aves > Phoenicopteriformes > Phoenicopteridae > Phoenicopterus > Phoenicopterus ruber. The sequence goes on along the minus strand of CM020218.1, from coordinate 36,083,808 downwards.
CAGTCAAACATAAACTGGTAAAGCATGATGAGGAAATATTCATAAAAAGCATGGCTATAATCTTTCCCTAACCGAGAAATATCATTCTTATGTTCTAAAGCTTTGAGTTTCCCTTACGAAAAGTAGGAAATTTCCCTTTGACATAGGAATATTCTAAGGAATATAGGGTGTTCTTGTGTTCAGCAAGTGCCTCGAGCGGTTACAAGAGTAACCGTAACACAGTTCTTAGGTGTGCCTTCATTTTTATTTGGTTTTGTTGTAGGCCAGAAGCTGGACATATATTAATTCCTTAACTGACCTTCTAATTAGCGGTGATCTCAGTGAGCTCAAATTGTTTCAGGGCAGCTGAAAGTCGAAGCTGGTGTCAGTCTGTGCGAGTGCCTGTGCGTCACCCATTTTTGTCTGTGCACGGAAGGAGGAGACTCCTCTTGTCCGAAAGCAGAGACTGTGCTCAATAGGGACGGGTATGTATGTGTGCGCCTGACAACAAGGACTATCGGAGCATGGGATGAAGGCAGCTTGGCTCTTCCTGCTCTCCTGCAGAATACCATCGTCTTTTATAGCAGACCATCCAGTTCCATTACCTTGGTAGCATGAAGCTACTGTTCCTCTATTCACAGAGCTTGGACTAGCTAGATGACAAAAAGTTTTTTGCTCAAGCATTCCCTAAATGTGGAAGAATCATGTGCTATACAAGCTGTTTCCACAATAATGAACAATCAGACTCAGCTGATGTGTTGCCACTCATTTAGAGATGGCTGAATGAGTTTGTAGAAAATTATTAAGCTGGACATGTTTGTCCTATGCCTCATTTAAAACAAAATTAGAAATTTCTTTGAAATTCAATAGAATTGTGCTGGTTTGCTTCATTATCCTGTGGTGATACTGAAACCTTGCATTTGAAGGTAGTCTAAAGTAAAAATGCTAAAAGCCGCAAAATGGTCTTTGTCATGTCCTTTCCAGCTTGAATTTATGCAAGCATTAGTAGGAACCTCTTTTAAATGTCTACTCTTCTGAGACTTGGAAGTATGACTATTAAGTGTATTTCTGATGGAGCACAGTATATTTTAATAAGACTGCTTACCAATCTGAATTTGCTCAAGTATTACAACTATTACTGCATCAAATTCTTCAGTCCATAAGGGCTTATATCAAGAATGTGAGTAAAAAACTCTCTGGCTTATAGCAGTGTGTTCTTCCTTATCTAAATAGATTTGAACAGCTGCTATGCATATCACTGACTCATCCCACTTCGCTAAAAGCTTGATTACATGGAACACCTCTGGGAACAAGGACTTTTATCATAAATGAAAGAAGGCATAAGTCAGAGAGCGCTCATCAAAGTTATACGGGGCCAGAACGTGCTGCTCCCTTAAAGGCTCGCGTTCCACCGCTTACATATTGTCCTTATTGTCACTCAGTTGAGTATTGCTACGGACACTGTTGTCACGGTTGTCTTAAAATTTTCATGCCAAATCAAATATTAAAAAAGATAATTCATTTAATTTGCTGTATAGATCAGAAGAGGATAGATATTCTTAAAGTTTTGTTTTGAAAATACTAAAAATATAGAAGCAACATATTAAGTTTCCATAGCAATTTACATACCAATTCTTACAACTGATTAATGGAAGTAATTCATTCAAAGACATTCTCAATGGCCAGACTCCAGAACTTTCTCCTACAATTAAATAGTGTCAGCAGCATACACTGAATGGTCCACATCCACTTCTTTTACAGTTTCTCTATGAAAATACACATAACTTTAATTTTCCTGCCCTGTTTTGACAAAAGCTACAAAGCTCTGTTTCTGAGAGTAATTTACAGACTGGATTACTGTGTTATCTCTATATTAGCAATGTATGTACATGGCCAACTGCTGGAGGAAAATAGCCTGTGTCCAGCTATTATCTATTTATATTGAGAAAGGACTCCAGGATATGTTGAGTAGTGACCTTTGTTGCCAGCAAACTGCAAGGATAAAGTCTTCAGAATTAATCTTTTTCACCCTGGAAATTCTGCCTGCATGGAAATACTTCGAATTTCAGACATTTTTCCTCTTTATTATGAAAGTTTCATGCTTAAAATAGTTATGGGTTTTTTTGGACAAAACCTGAAGATCACAATGTCTGCATTAATTGTTGCTAAGCAGTAAAATGATACACAAGAGGCATATAGTTGGCAACAAATGTGTTCTTAGATTCCTTTTAGAGTTCGTGCAGGAACTTGTTCTAAGATTAAATGTTTTAAACTTGCATTTAATGTCTTTTCCCTGGCTCACCTTTCTGTCTTATATGTAACCACTGGTGCCACTGAACAGTCAGCTTACACTTCAGCTGTCACCTCTCCGGATGATCTTTTCATTTTTTTTTTTTGCTTTTGTTTAAATTACAGGTGAAAATAAGGTGTATTTAATGACTCCCTTCATTCTCAAATGGCTTCTGCTATTTTATAGGGAAAACAGCATCGCAGTGCGCTTGAGAAGCATTCCTTTTGTTCATTGAGATCTTTTAGAATTGGTAGTTAACTGTAGGCTAATCTCTTCAACCTTGTATTTACAAATCTTACCCTGATTAAATGGATGGTACTTTCTAATGCCACTGTCAATTGAGATGTTGCAGTGCTTGAAGAACAGTCGTGTAAACTCATCTACATTCTCACATTAAGTTAAAGACCAGAAACTCCTATTTTTCTTCTGTAGTGGAGGAAACAATTCATTGTAAAAATATGCTTAATGAGGTTATCTTTATTAAAGTAACCTTTATTCAATTTTTTCAAGCTCATGATTTCTTCAGAGACTAAAACTAATGCGTTGTGTTGGAGGTGTTTTGATACAGCCTATTGCTTAGCAGAGGAAATAAAGAGTTCACCATCTGTCCCTCAGTGACATATATAATCCGGCTGCAGGGGCTGCCTGAACCTGCAGGACTTGTGATAGGTCACATAAAGCACAGTGGTTTTCTCCTGTCAGTGGGTAAGTACAGAAGTATTTCTAGAAAGGGGAATTAGGCATGCAAATTTGATTTTTTTTTTTCCCCCACATGTACAATTATGGCACCTTTTACAATGCGCCAAAAATAGATTAAAATTGATTTAATTTGAAATATTTGGCTGTAATATTGCTCTGGGTAATTTGATTTGGTATCTGTTTATATAGGCAGATACCTAATACTTTGCTGGTTAAAGCATTTATAGAAATTGCAGAAGGCTGGTTTTACTTTCATTTTGTAGCAGCTGGTGCTAAATTGAATAGATCAAGCTTATTTAGACAGGAAAAATTACCAATAGTGAATATTTCTATTTTTTTCCCTAAATATAGTGATATCTTCCAAGTAACCAATTGAAACTTTGGAATTTTTTCTCCTTTTATGCAAAACAAAAGCAGAGCTATATTTTCTTTGGAGATTTTGAGGAAAAGTGGCAGACTGAATATTTCCAGTTATGTTTCCCCTAAAGTCATACCTTCTGGGACAGGACTGATACGATGCTCAGTGAGGCGCAGATGCACAGTGACATTTTTCAAAACGTGCAGTGACTTTTAAGTGATATTCACGTTGTTTCAAACTAACACCTGAAGTTATGGGTGGTACCGTTGCTCAGATGCAGCATTTCACTGGCAGTTACAGGGAGGGCTTTTCTTTAAGCGCATTATCCTATGTGTAGGTATAACAGGAATATAACTGTGAATATTTATTTTTTTTTTTTTTTTCCCCATGAAAAGAAATAGGAAAAAAAGCTTTCAGAAAACTTTGCTTATTTAATTTTTTTCTGCTAGTGGCCTGGGTGACCATGTGTAATAGCAATTCTGATATCCAGCTTTTATTTCCTCTGTGCATCACTTGTTTCATTAAGCATGGGATATGTTCATCCTGGAAAGATATATCCAGCCTCAGGCAAAACTTTGATGTTGCTATTTTGACACAGAGAGCTTATTAGCTATTTTAAGAAAATGCTGTGTTCAAAAGCTGAACTTGATGGTTTCCTCAGTGCTGTTTTTAATCAGTGGACAAATCAACGGTGTACTTTATCTTTTTTTCCACCTTCAAACACTAGCCAGAGGGTAACTTTAGGCAGGTAGATATGTTAGAAGGCTGCGTATGATTCTAGATGTTGCACTTTTATTTTTTGTTTATACCATACATCATAAATCTACAGCTATCAGCTTATCAGTAAATTGTCATAAAAACTGTAAACTCTGTGAAATCAGTAATTTGCTCTGTGTTCAGAGGTGCAGCTTTCATCTCAGAACAATCCAACCCATCACATACCCGGCTAGCTGAGTTGTATAGAGACGCTGTTATTTATGTATGAAAACTTAATGTGTTGACAGCTAAAGAAGACATTGTTTGGATACAGTTATGTTGCTTAATGAAGTAATGTATACTTTCACTTATTTTTGCTTTATTTACTCAGAACATGACAGTGGAACCACACTAATTCACAATTCCCTATGTTCAGCCATATCTATAATATATACATACGCTGATATATTTACTGATATGGATATATAGATATACTGAAAAATATATCAATAATACAATCCATTGCACAATATAACATGTAATAAACTACATCCTTGATCGGCAATAAAATATATTCTTTGTTCCAAGCATGTTTATCGCTCAGGCCTAAGTAGGGAAGGTCAGTTGGGAAATATTTTGTTGTTCTTGCATTCCTGATCGGCTCCTAATCATATTCCGGCACTTCAAGATTGTCACTGACATCTTAAAAAGATATACTTGGTGATTGTAGAGTCCATTCAGTTCTCTGTAACCTGTTTCCTTCTCTTTCAAAGACAAAAGTTGTAAAACAGCTTGTTGGGAATGAAAGGTTCTCCACTACAAAACTCACTTCCAGCAAAGGTGCTTCAGAGTTGCCTCAATTTCATCACATTTTAAAACATGCCGAAGTTTGCATGAAGTTCCCTTGTTTGTCCAGACCTTGATCAATACCAAGAATTACTCTGTACTTGTGTTCCTGCAGTGAGTGCTTGAGAACTGACTTGGGGAGAAGCTGGAAAGATGGGTCATTGCCTTTTACAGAGAGGGCAGTAACGTTTCTTCTTAAATTTGTGGAGTAGTCAGCCAAGTCAATGGCCATTCCAAAATTAGCATGCTGAGTTTAAGTGAAACAAAAGTCTTTCCTGCTTCTGAGACAAAGTGCATAAGGAGGGGGCTCACTTGTCCTTCTAACTTGCAGACAAACATTTTGTTTCAAATGTTTTGAAATTTTCTTTTGACATAGCCCACATTATCTTTTTTTATTTTTGTTGTAACAACAGTGAAAGAATATAACCATTGGCACTTTAACTGCTCATATAATCTGTTATTTCAGCTGGATCATTGTGCAAGTATGTTTGCTGGTCGCCAACCTTACAAGCTAACTTTTCCTGTACTTCTTCAGCAGGACATGTTTTCAGGAGAAAGAACTAAATCCTATTATCAAATTATTTGGAAAAATATTGCATTGAGGTTTGTTTGGAACAATCAGCTTTCATAACAACACATTGCTATCGTGCAGGGAAATATTTATTTCCATTCACACAGATAAAAGAAAAACAAAATAGACCTTGTGACAAAAATTAACAGGGTACAATTTCTTATCCACAGTAGTATAAAATAGGGCAAAAGTAAAATATTGACTTTTGTTTTTCTTTAACTTTATAGATCTGCTCAGAAGTATAAACACTAATTTACTGTTGAATATTTCTTGTGTGTACTTTACTACAGTTTTTCCTTTTCTCTCTTTTTTTTTTTTTTTTTCCAGCCAGGTGTACTGTAGATTCTCCAAAGAGAGTAAAAATTGTTTATTGTAGTACACATCTAGAAGCCAAGAAACAACACTAAATTTAAAGAAGAAAAATATTTATTGAAGTTTAAGGAAGAAAGAGATAGTAAAGTGGTTTTCCTTATGACTTCAGCTGGAAACGGTTGAAAAGCAACTTTCCATGGACACTATTAATTTCATTGTGCACATGGCAGTTCTAAGTTTGGCTTTCAGGAGTTCAAAGAAGGACAAAGAATTACACAGACTTCATATATGTGGTCTTTTGTCAGATAGTGCCCTAATGAAAAAGTAAATACATTGTGACAGAGGGCAGTAAATAGAACAAAAAACTCCATAAATATAGCTTGGAAGACTTCAAAATATGTTATTTTACACTAATTTGAAGCTCAAGAGTTGGCATTTCCCCCAGTGTTTGGTTGTTCAGATTTTAAAAAATGATAAAGTGCAATTTAGTAACTAATTGAGTCTCCCTGTCTGCTCCAGTCTGAAGACTGAAATGGTGAAATCGCACATTATAAACTTCATTCGGCTTTCATCACACAGCACAGCTCTCTGGGCAGACTCCATGGTCTTACTGACAGGTCCCTGCTCAGGATCTTTGCTTAATGAGTTCTGTGTAATATTTAGGTATTACGATACTATTTTTCCTGGGGTCTTGATTCAGGCAAATCTCCAACTGGAATCAATTAAAAATTTATCTGAATAAGTTAGTACGACAGAGTCACTGGCAGCAAAGGCATTTACTTGCAGGCTTGTGGGGACTGATAAAGGTAAAGACTTTATCTTGGTAGACTATTGGTTTGTTTTCATGGCTTACATCTGGGAGGATAACAGGGCATGTCTGCAACACTCGCTCTGTTGATCTGAAGATTACAAAATATTTTTCTTTTGAATCCTGCCTCTCTATCCACTACTGACTAACGTTAATGTAAGTAGATATAGTCCAAAGTATCAAAAGAGCTGCCTTATGCATCTGTTTCCATCTATGTTGTATATTCATGACAAACCAAAGTGGCACAGGATTTAATACCAATATTTCTAAAACACAGGTGCAACAAAAAGTAGTTACTTTTATCTAAATCTGCATTTGGTTTGGACTAAAACTACTGATATACCTACTAAGTATTCTAGGTTCTCTCATTTTCCCACCATTGTCCCAGTGTGCAAATATAGCTCAAACATCTTCATTACAAACATTTGCAGTTACAGTTACTTTTCAAGTTTACCAGTGTCAAGATATTTCTTTCCTGAACAGCAGAGCTAAACATAAAAAGGTCTGTGACACTGTTCCCCAAGCTGAAACTGAAAAATGAGAGAAATTTACATTTAAATAAAATTTTCTGCATGTGTTGAAGACGTCATTATTAACAAGACAAAGTGGTGCCCTAACCAAAGATACTGGAGGCTGTGTTGACATCTCATATCATTTGCTTTAGTTAAGGAATGTGTAGTATATCGATACCACAATTAAAGCACTAATGACAGTTCTTCCCTTCCCATTTTTGACAGACAAGAATATGGTGGGAGTGTCCTCTGAAAAAATTAATACATGCTCTAATGGGTAAAATCTGAAACTTGGAAGTTTCTGTCAATAAAGAAAAATTATTAAAAATTAGTAATTATCAATATGTTTAAAATCACCATTTAGCTGTGAATAAATTAAGAAATCAGTTATCAGGAGACAGTCCTAAATCAAGATTACCTTAAATAATTTAGAGCCATTAACTAGGGAAAGACACTGATGAGTACCTTCAAGGAGCAGATCATTAGCTGGTGGTAATTAGCATGTCTGTGCCAATGTAAGCTGACATCTCCCACCTATATTACATTACTAAAGGAAGTTTTGCCTGCAGCTACAGTTGTCCATTATCTGTATGGCTCTCACAGGAAGGAGTATCTGAGAGCAGGCTGCATACCTCCAATCTTTCAGTTCCTTTCCCTGCAGTTTAAAAGGTAAGAGATACTGTGCAAATAACAGCCCACCAATTTCCAGAAATAGCGTTTCTGTGTAAGTAATACCTAATGTTAATACCAAAAATTTCCAGTCTTGTTGAAATTCAGATACGCTTGCATGTTAACGATACTGTTATAAGCATTATAGCTTAACTGATTATTTTTCAAAGTGCAAATTTATAAACTGAATGTATATATATCATTGTAGAAACAGCGATAAAAAGCCTTTGTCAAAGATAGGAATGATGTTAAATTTTGTCATGTTAGACTTTTGGGTAATGAAATTAATGAGGAAAGGGAGCAATTCTATAAACTCAGCAGGAACTGCGGTTTATATTTTCTTGCACCTGGATTGTAGCTCATCTTGTTACTTGCCAGAGGTACAACCAAGGACCTAGATTTAAAACAAAATACATTTCATCCAAGATGCATCAATTTTGGGGTAGCTTGCTTTAGCGATACTTTTTATGTATCTAAATGAGGAGTTAGTTACCAACCTGAGCAATGTCTAAAGACCAAACTTCTAATGGTATTTAAACAGTTACTTGAAATGCTTGGATGCACTTAGTGAACAGCAGGGGTATAAACACCTGCTGGTTTAAGGAGTCACATGAGTCAGGGTGTGAACATTTCTGTGACTTTACCTCCTGACAGCTTTGAAAATCCAGCCGCAGATCTTTTGATTTGAGTAGATGATTTCTAGTTGATAGCCAACTGTATCCTGGGCTGCATCAAAAGAAGCGTGGCCAGCAGGTCGAGGGAGGTGATTCTGCCCCTCTACTCTGCTATGGTGAGACCCCACCTGGAGTACTGCATTCAGCTCTGGGGCCCCCAACACAAGAAGGACATGGACCTGTTGAAGCAAGTCCAGAGGAGGGCCATGAAGATGATCAGAGGGCTGGAGCACGTCTCCTCTGAAGACAGGCTGAGAGAGTTGGGCTTGTTCAGCCTATAGAAGAGAAAGCTCTGGGGAGACCTTCTAGCAGCCTTCCAGTACCTCAAGGAGGCCTATAAGAAAGCTGGAGAGGGATGTTTGACAAGGGCATGTAGTGACAGGACAAAGGGTCATAGCTTTAAAGTGTAAGAGGGTAGCTTTTGATTAGCTAGAAGGAAGAACTTCTTCCCTCTGAGGATGGTGAGGCACTGGAATAGGTTGCCCAGAGAAGTTGTGGCTGCCCTATCCCTAGAAGTGTTGAAGGCCGGGTTGGATGGGGCTTTGAGCAACCTGATCTAGTGGCAGGTGTCCCTGCCCATGGCAGGGGGTTGGCATCATTAAGGTCCCTGCCAACCCAAACCATTCTATGATTCTGTGACAAGTCTCCTAATTCAACGTGTTAGAAAAATCTCAGGTCTAGCACCCTAAGAGGTTGTAATCACACTGGGTCAGACCATTCAGACTGCTCCAATAGTGACCAGCAAGGGATTTGGGAGCCTGTCTTGTAAAAACTCTTACAGTTACTGTAAAAGCAAAGCAATTCTTTTCTTTCTTCTTGGAAGCAGCTCTTTTTTCAAGTTAATGCTGCAAGTCATTGCACTGTCATTTACTCTGACAATATCTAGTTGTCAGTCAAAGTCTGAATTTCTCTCTTCCTTGGGATATTTTAGTTATATCCAAGTATTAACCCAATCCTACTTTACATTGTAATAACCTAAAAAGAGTATATACATGCGGACATTTGTACATTATGAAAAGCAAGTTTTAGTTATGAGCATGCTTAATGCTCCACAAGTTATTAGAGCATTTATTGAAAGGATTTGCTTTGTAGTACCCACCAGACAGACCACAGAGGCACAGTCTGGATGATATGGCTTTTATTATGAAGAAACCTTAAACAAAAATCACATTTGTTTTGTTAAAGAAGGGGTAAACAGGAATTTAACTTTTTCTTTCAGACTAGAAAATTCTAAATCGAAAAGCAAAAAGTTAAACCTAGAGTAATAGCCACTAAAATGCAATTTAAAGTCAAATCACAATGACAGGGGAAAAGTAATTCTATTGGCAAAGTCATGGTTTTAAATTGCCTACAGCAGCTGCTACCGCTTTGCAATACTTTTGTTTTTCATTAAATGAGGACTGGAGAAATTATGCATGGATTTTAAAAATAACTAAGTTTAACATGTCATCAAACCTTGTAAAAACAATTTAAGTTTTAACTCTTCTGATTTAGCACAGTTTACTTTTCTGATTTAGTATCATTTGTCTTTGTCTTAGATCTGCAAAAATATGTTGGTCTGAAAATAGCTACCTATTTGTAGGTGGGGTTATTATCCTGGGAAAGAGCTCTGGTGATAGGGTTGCTCCACTGAACATGGTCACTGCCTGCTGCACCTCTTGCTGCTCCAGCTGAGCAGGGGTCCTCCCCGTTGCTGCTTTGGTCTGCCTTCCTCGGTCTTTCTTCCTGAGGGGAGGATACAGTCTCAAAAACGTAATCAGAAGGCACATCCAAACAGCTGAAGGAAGCTAGGTTGCACTTAGTTTCTGAGGGCTTTCCTCACCCCTCCTCAGAAGTGTGTCACTGTTATGCAAGCAACACGTGAGAACCTGGAGAAGTGTTAGTGTTGGCCATTCCCAGTAAAGATAAAAGTCCCTGTGACATATTCCTTTCTTCTATGTTCCCAGGTAGTATGCTGATAGCTTCATTTTGTGTTTTATTTACTGATAGAGAGATACACCTAGGAATGTTAGGTGCAACAAGCTAGGAATAGACGCAGAAACAACAGAGAGAATGTTGGTTTTCACTGCATAGCTTACTAATCTTTTTTTTTTTTTTTTTTTTTGGAGCTCTAACGTTAGCCTGTACAGAGCAGGTATTTGAAATTTGCACATGCTAAGGTCAGAACTACGCACTTTCCTGTGATCACGTAGGTACTTGTGCCTCTTTGGAACACTGCATTTCACCCATGTGAAACAGTAGAGGCTGGTGGCTATGCCCAAAGCACACAGGACCTTTGCAGAGGGACCACTCCAGCCTTACAGGATGTGTCCCGCTGTGGGTTCGGCAGCAGCTGCTTCCTCTTCCTGGGATTTCCATGTCCCACTGCTATAGCCAAAACACCCACACCAAAGCTTTCCAAAAGATAATGAAGCAAGGAAAAGGTTTCCAGTGTAAATTCTACAAAATTGATGTCTTATTTACACTGTTTTGGCAGGAAAAAAATGTTTCAGGCCAACGAAATATTGATTTTAAAATGTTTTCTTAGCCAAAGAACTGCTACATCAGTTATTTCTGCAACCTCATTTGTTAGATATCCTCTACCTTCTGCTGCACATGATGTAGGAGTTGCAAAATCAATTCTGCTTTGATTTCAGTGTGCTCCATTCAACAGGAGTTTTGATCATATGCTGCACCTTGAATGGTGTGTTCAGTTCTGGGCCCCTCACTACAAGAAAGACATTGAGGTGCTGGAGCATCCAGAGAAGGGCAACAAAGCTGGTGAAGGGTCTAGAGAACAAGTCCTATGAGGAGCAGCTGAGGGAACTGGGGTTGTTCAGCCTGGAGAAAAGGAGGTTCTGGGAAGACCTTGTAGCTCTCTACAGCTACCTGAAAGGAGGTTGTAGCGAGGTGGGGGTCGGTCTCTTCTCCCAAGTAACAAGCGCTAGGACTAGAGGAAATGGCCTCAAGTTGCGCCAGGGGAGGTTTAGATTGGATATTAGGAAAAATTTCTTCACTGAAAGGGTTGTTGGGCACTGGAAGAGGCTGCCCAGGGAAGCGGTGGAGTCCCCATCCCTGGAGGTATTTGAAAGATGTGTAGATGCGGTGCTTAGGGACATGGTTTAGTGGTGGACTTGATAGTGCTAGGTTAACGGTTGGCCTTGATAATCTCAAAGGTCTTTTCCAACCTAAACTATTCTATGATTCTATGCAAGCACATTTGTTAAAGAAATATTTAAGAGTCTTTTCCTGTTGTTTCTGCCCCTTTAACATGATTTTAATTTGTGTAATTTTATGAAAACAAACAGAGAAAAATGAAGTCCTTCAGGTGGATTCATGCTGACACATATATTAGCCAAGAACAGAGTCAGACCTTTTAGATGCCCAGCTGCTTCAGAAGACTACACAGAGCTACTCAACCGATATTGGGTAATTATGGGATAATATCCTAGTTGCTCATAGCTAAAGATTAAATTAAACCCTGGAAGCTCAAAAGAAAAAATGAAAACCTGACATAGGTTATTACTGTATTCAATCTCAACCTTTTTTAAGAGCTTCATCTAATGAATTTTTAATTTATGAGGATGGCAGAAAGGCAGTGATGAAGTTATTGCAAAGGGATTGCTGTCATGTGGGGGGGCAGATGCTGTATCTTTGGCACAGATATAACAAGAAGACATGTGTGTTTCCCCCAGTGCCCTGGAGACAGAGTGCTGCAAACAGTCTTCATGCATCTCTATATCACTGCCTGAGCACTTCATTCTTTAAGACTGCTTGATGAAGCAAAACCTCATATTTCACAGGCATACTTGTGGGTAAGCAAACCTTTTCACTGATACAGAGCTCCAAAGATTTGGATAGTCAAAATGATACTCCTCTCTAACCTTTTTTCCCCCAAGCACATTAAAATATAATGCTGACATATTAAAAGCTCAGAACACACCCTAGGTATAAATGTGGCCACCTTTTAAATATTATTATAAATAGAAAAATAGGCACATGGCCTATTTCTTCTAAAATGGCTTAATTTTATGGAAATCATAGGATCAAAGAATGGTTTGGGTTGGAAGGGACCTTAAAGATCATTTAGTTCCAATTATTCCAGAGCGGAATAGAGCAGGAGAATCGCCTCCCTCGACCTGCTGGCCATGTTCCTTTTGATGCAGCTCAGGATACAGATGGCTTTCTGGGCTGCGAGCGCACATTGCCAGGTCATGTTGAGCTTCTCATCAACCAACATCCCCAAGTCCTTCTCCTCAGGGCTGCTCTCAATCCATTCTCCACCCAGCCTGTAATTGTGCTTGGGATTGCCCTGACCCATGTGCAGGACCTTGCATTTGGTCTTGTTGAACTTCATGAGGTTCGCATGGGCCCACCTCTCAACTCTGTCAAGGTCCCTCTGGACAGCATCCCTTCCCTCCAGCATGTCAACAGCACCACACAGCTTGGTGTTGTCAGCAAACTTGTTGAGGGTGCACTCAATCCCACTGTCCGTGTCGGTGACAAAGATGTTAAACAGTGCCAGTCCTAATACCGACCCCTCAGGAACACCACTCAACACTGGTCTCCACTTGGACATTGAGCCGTCGACTGCAACTCTTTGAGTGCGACCATCCAGCCAATTCCTTATCCACTGAGTGCTCCATCCGTCAAATCCATGTCTCTCCAATTTAGAGACAAGGACGTCATATGAGACAGTGTCAAATGTTTTGCACAAGTTCAGGTAGATGGCATCAGTTGCTCTTCCCTTTTCCACCAAGCTCTAACCCTGTCATAGAAGGCCACCAAATTTGTCAGGCACGATTTGCCCTTAGTGAAGCCATGTTGGCTGTCACCAGTCACCTCCTTATTTTCCATGTGCCTTAGTGTAGTTTCCAGGAGGATCTGCTTCATGATCTTGCAGGGCGTAGAGGTGAAACTGGCTGGCCTGTAGTTCCTCGTGTCTTCCCTTTTTCCCTTTTTAAAAATGGGGGCTGTTTCCTTTTTTTCCAGTCAGTGGGAACTTCACTGGACTGCCACGACGTCTCAAATGTGATGGATAGTGGCTTAGTAACTTCATCTGCCAGTTCCCTCAGGACCCACAGATGCATCTCATCAGGTCCCCTGGATTTGTGCACCTTTAGGTTCCTTTGTTGTCCCAGTCCCTCCCCTTGCCTTCTGCAACCTGGGCGGTGTGGACTTTAGCTTTCCTAACCTGATCCCTGGCTGCTCGGACCATTTCTCTGTATTCCTCCCAGGCTACCTGTCCTTGCTTCCACCCTCTGTAGGCTTCCCTTTTTTGTGCTTGAGTTTATCCAGGAGCTCCTTGTTCATCCATGCAGGCCTCCTGGTGTTTCTGCCTGACTTCCTCTTTGTTGGGAGGCATCGCTCCTGAGCTTGGAGGAGGTGATCCTTGAATATTAACCAGCTTTCTTGGGCCCCTCTTCCCTCCAGGGCTTTATCCCACGGGACTCTACCAAGCAAATCCCTGAAGAGGCCAAAGTCTGCTCTCCTGAAGTGCAGGGTAGTGAGCTTGCTGTGCACCCTCCTTGCTGCCCTAAGGATCTTCAACTCCACCGTTTCGTGGTCACTGCAGCCAGGGCTGCCCTTGAGCTTCACATTCCCCACCAGCCCATCCTTGTTGGTGAGAACAAGGTCCAGCACAGCACCTCTCCTCATTGGCTCCTCTATCAGTTGGAGAAGGAAGTTGTCATCAACACATTCCAGGAAGCTCCTGGATTGCTTATGCCCTGCTATGTTGTCCCTTCAACACATATCAGGGTGCTTGAAGTCCCCCATGAGGACCAGGGCTTGTGAATGTGGGGCTGCTCCTATCTGTCTATAGAGTGCCTCATCCACTCGGTCTTCCTGGTTGGGTGGCCTGTAGCAGACCCCCACTATAATGTCACCTGTCCCTGCCCTCCCTTTAATCCTGACCCATGAGCTCTCGGTCGGCTCCTCATCCATCCCCAGGCAGAGCTCCGCGCACTCCAGCTGGCATTGACATAGAGGGCGACACTCCCTCCTCATCTCCCCTGCCTGTCCTTCCTAAGGAGCCTGTATCCTTCCATTCCAACACTCTAGTCATAGGAGCCATCCCACCATGTCTCTTCGTGATGCCAATAAGATCATAGCCCTGCAGGTGTGTGCACGTCTCTAACTCCTCTTGTTCATTGCCCATGCCATGTGTGTTTGCATAGGGGCATTTAAGTTGGCCCCCTGAGGAAGCTGACTGACTGGCTGGAGTGGCTGGATTTCCTTTGTGCTGCTCTTCGGGTGTTCTCCTGTTGACCTGTGATCCTTCTCCAGGCTCTGGGCATCTATTGCTGGCACTGGCATCAAACTGGTAGGAGTGGGATGGATTGAGGTTCCCCTCCCCCAGCAACTTTAGTTTAAAGCCCTCTTCCCCAGCTTGGCAAGCCTATGACCAAAGATGCTCTTCCCCTTCTCTGACAGATGGACCCTATCAGCCCCCAGCAGACCAGGTTTTTCAAAGCAAGTCCCATGGTCTAGAGTAGCCGAGCTCCTGGCTGTGCCACCAGTCCTGTGACTATTTGTTGATTCGCCAGATTCGACTGGCCCTTTCAAACCCCTTTGCTTTGACCGGGAGGACTGATGAAAAAACTACCTGTGCTCCAGAGTCCCTGCAGACTCAGAGACTCAGTCCTGCAGCTAGTTTAATCACAAGGATATTTATGTGACACAGATATTTTACAGATACTGAGGTATGACAAATCTATAAAACCAAAAAGTATCCAAGATTCTCTTTTCTAAAAGAAACCCTATTGCATCACTTCTCTGCTTCCTGTTCCATTCATATTCAGCACTGAACTTCTGTCTTTGATGAAGAACTGGAATATGTTTGCTTTGTGTATAAGGATATATAAAATGTGTACACATACAAACATGGAAAAAGTAGAACTAATTCTGCAGCGGTTGCATTATAATTGTTAAAATAAAACCAATTTTTTTTTCCTTTGTGAGTTCTTTGGCTTCTGTTTTCATGGAACTGACCATGTAAGCATTAGCGTATTTGTGACTCACCACAAGGTTTTCTTTAAAATAGCCTGAAGTAACTATTGTTCTAATAATGTCCATACTGGTATTTTAAGATTCATTGACTTTATGTTATCTGACAGGACAGCTTATCAAGTAGCTGTAGTAGGTGAGGGCAACTGAAACATATTCCATCCTTCACAAGTTTCCTCCAAAGGATCATCTTGGAATTTCTGCTAAAGAAGAGGTAAGAAGATAAGAAAAGCTGTTCATATAATGAAGAAGCAAATTGAAGAGGTGGTAACACAATTACTTGGATGTATTTCTTATCCTGGTCTCCTGCTATAGTTAATTATTTATATTATTCCAAAACATGGAAGCCTCAGTTAGAAGATATACCTTGTACTAAGTAGTTGTCCAAAACTACGTAAATGATATTTCTTTCCCTGAAAACTCTTCAGTATGCCTATGGTAAGAGTTTAATCGGGCATTCTGATTTGGGGTAATGCAGATATTTTGGTCAATGTTAGGTAACCTCAACTTTACATTAAAGCCAAGCATAACTTTATGCTGCATAGTAAATCAGTCCTTGGGCTTCAATGTTTCATGTAATATTTCGTAATTCAGCATACATAATTCTTCACTGAATACTTGGTTAGAAAACAAAGTTAAAAAACAAGCAGTCATTCTGCAATCAATATTTGCCTTACATAAATAGGTAAATAATTCTATAACAGCGGAATCCTCTTTTAATCTAGCTAGACTGGCATGCAATAGCTTCAAAAGTACAATCTGTACATTCTTGATTACTTTGTGAAGTAAAGGGAGAAATAAGTATAATTACCTCCTAGAACTGTCTTAATCTTTCATCCTACCACTGAGATGCCTATATTAGCTTCTGTACGTGTAGATATAAACCATATTACATTCAAGAGAACATCATCCTAATTGAAAAGTCTTGATCTATGAAGTCTGTTTTCTAGACTACCAAGCGCTTGATCAGGTTCAAAAAAATCAATTGATTGCAGTGTTCTCCCTGACTTGGGATATTTTTTTTCAGTCTGAGAAATTAATGAGTGGTCCATTGACTCTGCAAAACCAATTCAGCTCCAGAAGCCAGTTTCAACTAGTGTAGTTGAAAGGTGCTGAGCTGCAAACAGATAGAAGTAGAGGTGTTGGCATCATAGTTGAGATAATATGTACTCATTCATTGAAGTGAATTCCTACTTCTGTTGCAAGTTTACACCTCTGATTTGGAAACTGAAGTTTGTTAAAAAATCAGAGGAATTTTTGTAGCAAGATACTTACCCGTATGATCACTGCTTCCTTAGCTGCTAGGGCTGCACACCAGTGCCTAACCATTGCTTGATGGAATGGGGCAAGAGAAGGGTTTCTAACCGACGTTTTGATCAGTGAACAGAAAGTTTAGGCCAGTACACTCGAAAGACTGCTTCCAACCCAATTCCGTACTGCTGGAGAGGGCTCCCTTTGACCTAGTGATGTTCCAGCTGTACCTGAGAGGACGTTCTCTACCCTGCATCTTCATCTGGGCATTCATTGCTGTAGATAAAAATAACTGATGTTCTTCTTATACTGCAAGGTTCATTTTCACAGATCTTCAAAGGATAAGGCCCTAAAGGAGCATATGAGAAAAGAAAACTTCCTTTCTCTCCCTCTTTTTTAAAAATTTGACTATAGATGGTGTATGAGATATTATAAGATTAAGCTTACTATATTTCACAGATTTATACCTTCTTCTCTCTTATATATTTAAGCTTGGCGTTATTTATAAACATAAGTGAAAACATCAGGATCAAATTTATGGGTGTACTTAGCCTAGCCTGAGCAGACAATCAGCTTACATTTAAAAGTACATAGTCACAGTCCTCAAGCTAGTAAAAGTGAACTGAATGCAACAAAGATAGTGAGGGTGCCCTGACTTTTCAGGGGGGTCATACAGCAAGAGAAATATCAGCTACTACTGCCAGGAAGGAAATTTCCCAACCATAAATTTGCCGTATGTTCAAATTGGGCTGTTCTCTGTTTGTAGGGTCTGACATGTTGGATAAACCAGTGCTGATAGAGATGCCTTTAAAAAAAATTCAAAACTTGTTTTGAAGATTGGAATTTGTTTATTTCAACAAAGGAGTAAATATATAACACCTTAGGACACTGGGAGACTTATTAGGGAGCAACTATTTTGTGTTCATGCATATAATTGATACTATAATCATCAGGAACAAGGCTGAAGAACAAAATTATCTATAGATAACCCTAACCCTTCTTGTGAAATTTCAGCTGAAGTTCTGAGGTTAAGCTTGTGTATGTGTCAGCCTAAGCATAAACCCACAAAAGCGTGTTGTCCCACAGAGGGAACTGTACTCTAGCTTCATGACACGTTGAAATGTACAGCTACTCCCCTTGACCAGCACTGAGATTTAGTAAAACTCTTCATCTATCTGATCCATCAGTTTCTCTGCGTTGTTAAACTTAGCTGGTTCGGCTGCAATGAGACACAGCTTGCTTTTGAATACCTGTGTGAGTGCCATTGCAATATTAGAAATTATTGACAGTGAGATGTCGAGCAGACCTTGCTATCTTTAAAAAGTATTGCGTGACAGTAGAAGAAAAAGAGCAAGGAGCATTGCAGGTGCCATCATGTTTGCCCATATAGTTTGGAAATTTTATCTGGAACTACAGCCAGAAGCACCTTTCAGAATATTGCTGTCCTGAATCATTTGCTGAAAAACAAGTCACTGAGAGATAAGTGACCCCTCATATTTTGTGGAATTATGACTCATTGAGGTTTGTTTTTTTTTTTTTTTTTCTTGTGCATACTTTAATTATTAAGGCTTACTGTGATGTCTGCTTTGCTCTTTACTTTTGAGCTGATGTTGTTTAAGGATAGTATAGATGTAAATATCACTGACAAAATATAATCCACAAACATAAGCTGTGACTGTAACTCAGAAATGTTATGACTCAATTTCAAAGCCAAGAGGCAAAGCAATTTTAAATAAGTGTATTAATATGAAGTACCACATTTTAAATATAACAGCTCTTTTATGGGCTGTAAGATGTACATAAGAGCTTGCAGAAAGAGCAGATATTTTTATATGTTGCTATGATGAGATTTTGATATTATCAGTGGTTGATGAATACACTTTCCATGTCTCAAATATTTTGATATAGCATTTGTTAGCAACTATTTTTCCCCTAAAAATCTGAATGAGATCCAAACTCATCACCTTGCTATATAGAATAACACAAAGGAGTAATTCAGCTCTGAAATTATAGGCTAAAATCCCATCTTCACAGGGACCTAGTGCTAAGATTACTTATATTCCAAGCTACAGTACTGTGAGGTATTCTCTAAGTTTTCTTTACAAAGAAAAAATTTGAGTTTAAATTTGCAAAATTCAATTTGCCGTTCTATCTGCCTGTGTGGGTAATATGCATATCATTTAAATGTTTCTATACTAGACCGTATCAGACTTTGGAAAAAGAAAGCACCTAGTCTTCTATACTTAAAATCGTGTCTGCACTGAAATCTGAAGTTAATTTTACTTCAATTCTGCTTTTGACCAAACCAATTGCTAAAAAATTAGTGTGGCTGAAATTAGATTCAAAGAAGGTTTTGGAAAAAAAAAAACCCAAAACATTAAAATTTGATGAGAAAAAACCCCAATCCTTAAATATGACGTGCACTAAAATAAACAGTACAATGAGTTTTTGAAATGTCTAAGGATTATTCCTTTCTTTTCTCAAGACAGCAAATGTTTAAACAATTCTACATTGCACATCTTCCTATGTGTTGCTATATGTTTGAGGTTAAGTCAGTTTTCCCAAGAATGACGCTCTAAAAATGGTGTTAAGGAATACTTACAGTTTTGCAGTGGATGTTTAATAGTTGATTAGAAAATAAAATTTTAGTCTCTACCTTTAAGGGTTTGGTTTTTTGGTGGTTTCATCTACTGCTATGTGTCTAATAAAATACGAGGGGCTTCATTCCACTTCCTGCTGCTGGAGATGAATGGATCAGAGTAGACCATTAAGCAGAACGCAAGGATTAGAGAGGGTCTGCAACGGAGAGGACCTGTCACTTTTATTAAATACACCTTTATGACTGCAGACAAATATGCTGAGTTTCAGAGATAAGTATTTTCATATATACCTAAGCAAAAAGAGACAGTAGCAAGATATACAGGCTGTGTAAAGCAGCAGGAGGTGTTAAAGGAGACACAACTGCACGGTTAGCTGGAGAGTGTCTTGACTGGAGTCTCTTGAGCAGTTGGAGAACTTGCTCAATCAGAAATTGAGCTGTGGGAGCCAAATCAAACTTTGCAGCTCCTCAACAAACTCTGGATGTCTTATAACTAAAGCTGACGTTTCAGCCTACACCAGATAATGTGCAAAGATCTTTATGCAAAGCAGCAGATGCCTGGAAGTGCAATGTCACAACTGTAGCCAAAATAGCCCTAAATATGTAAATCCGAGTTTAAGTTATTCAATGCAGTTTGAGAGAAGTTCTACTGAATACATCTGTTAACACTGTTTCTACTTGCATTATTTAATGCAAGAATTATAAGTTGTTACCCAAATTTACATACAATTTACAGGTGCTGTTCACGCAGTCATGATCCAAGTACCTGTGACCGTGTCTGCCTATAAGGCAATGTGTAAAAAACTATGTATTTACAAAACATGTAGAAAATCTTCAGTACTTGACTCATACAAAAGTTGTAAAAAAAAATTAGTTTTCCATGAAACCATACACACTCACAAATTCAATTATGTTTAGACAACCATCTAGACTCTTGTCTTTGGAGTTTTCGTTCAAATATGAACATTTTCCTACAGAGCCAAGAAATTTCATGAAATCTTATGAGGTAAATATAACGAGAAATGAAGATAGAACTGGAGCACAGAATCAGCATTATTTTCATAGCTGTTCACCACGTATTAAAATGCCTACTGCCTGTCATATGGGTGAGCTCATTTCAGATTAGATTTTTCTCAAAGTTTGCTCACATTCTTCACATTAATTTTGATAAGGTAGCTGGCTGATAAAACTAGAGGCCAGCAAATTTTACTGGTGTGAGGGAAAGAAGGAAGCAGCTGAATTTTGCAGAGGAACCTGAAGAGTCAGGAAAGCCTGACAGCAGCAAAAGAACAAAATGAGTGGGAGAGGGAGAGAGAGGATAGTCTAGATAGGGCCTACGGGGAGATGGGGAAGTTTATTTGGCAGAGAGAGAGAAAACTTCCCAGTAACATAGGAATATGGTTATTCTTCTGGAAAAAGAAAAGGTCATTGGTAAATATTGATTCAGATACCCCCTGCATACCCCCTGACTCGTGAGACACTGACTCCGAAGGTCTGTGGAAGGCTGCTTTGCCTATGATTAAAATTTGAACAATCAGTCCAAGAGTCCATGGAAGGGCTAAACCCCAATTTTCAGTGCAGAAGTTGTCAAAACCAGTAGAGTGCAGAGTGATAGAAATCCCTTCATAGTGCTAGGTTTCATACACAGAGCTCATTTATTCAGTTTTGTTCTTTCCATCTCTGCATGTGTATTTTAAATGAAAAAGGATCCAAGGATCCAGCAGACTGAAATAAATACCTAAAGATGGTGACTACTTGAGAGAGTGTACCCACAATATTCTATAAATCCAATGTAACCTATTACTTTAAAACACTTTCCTTGCAACAGGTGCAATTTTATTTGGTTAGGAAAAAATATTGCACTCTCATTCAGAAAATGTCCTTTCTTTTGACAAGATATTTTTTAAAAAAGTTCTAAACTACTTCAGAATATTTCATTTTTATATACTTTTGGCCCAAGGGCTTCTTGTTTGATTGTCACTTCAGTACATTTAGTATCATGAATAGAATTGTGTTACTTTAAGTAGCACTTTTCTCCTAGGAGTCTGCAATCCTCATCAGTCTTGACAGTTAATTTAAGTACAGAATTTATCTTCTGAAATTTTTTTAAATATTAGAAAGCAAATCACAGCAAGCCATATATGGCTTGAGATTTTATCTCCTTTTATCTCTTTTAAGGGTATTGGTGGATTCAGACAATTCATAATCAGTGCTGAAACTGAATCAGTGCTCTTTTACAGTGATATGGGAAATAAAATTCTTAATTTTGTCCTATGATGGGAATGCAAAACCAGACAAAATAAAAAGAAAGATAAGTGCATTTATTAAAAAATAAGTTTATGGAGTATTGAAGTTCAGGCCATATTAGACTAGAAGACCATTTTTGTTTCAAGTGATCTACAGAAAGATATTTTAAAAATAAGGCTTATATTACTCAAAAGAGAACATATTCATAGCATCTTTGAGGTAATATGGAAGGGAAACTAGAAGCTAGATCAAAGTTAAGCAGCTGTTGCGCTAGGAACACTAATTACCATAATGACCAATATTGTCTCATTGCACCTTTTTTCTTTTGTCTGTAGTTTTTTGTCTTATATTTACATTGTAATTTTGGGTAAGAACTGTCTTATTTTGTGAGGGCTTTTTTGTACCCAACTGGCTAGCCCAGTTCACTTCCCTGGCGTTATATTGTAGCATAATACAAATAACGTATTTTATTTAAGTCAAAAGCAAATTTAAAGTTCTGAATTTACAGAAACAAGTCCTTTAAGTGTTCTGATTTAGATACCGAATGTTCGAATGAGCACTAAAGGTTGCTATCATTTCCTGGAAGTTTTGCGTAATTTCTGTCTTTGCTCATGATAGGAAAAAATAGCTTACACAGAAAAGGGCCTTCTCTATGACCTTTGAATAAAATATTGTAAGTAAGTCCAATGAAATAACCAAGCAACTTGGAAATGTCAAAGCAAAGTCTGGATGCATTGAGACAGACTATAGGAGTGCTTAATTACATTTGTTTTTAGATTTTAAAATAGTCTATTTCTAAATTATTCTTAATAGTCCTATTAGTGACCTGTAAACTGGTTTATGCGGATGTGGAACAGAGTTATTTAAAATTCAGAAATGCTCTTGTATTCTTGGAGTCTCACTGAAAGCACTTTTAAGGGCACCCCAGTGTTGATATGTCTGATTCTTATGTACTGAAATTGAGGTCCACACAATGGGCTGGGTGTGTTGCTCCTCAGTACTTAATATCTCATTTCTGTGTTTGCACGTTTAAAACTGTAGTGCATAAACCACAACTAGCTGCCCGCATGCTAGCCATGGCACCTGGGGGATGTGAGGACCCAGTGACTGGGATTCACGGCAGACAGCCAACCGAGCAGGGCTAACCTAAGATAGCTGTAGGGCATCTAAGGCACCAACTGGTGGACATGACATAGAGCTTCTGCGCACCCACACCCCTGATTGTCCTGGATTGGCAGCTGAAGTCCCCATGGAATATCCTGGGGCATTTCAAGTGGCACCAGATGTCTGCTCAACCAGCCTGAGCCCTTCAGTGATGCTGAAAAAAAAGGTAGGGTGTTCAGGCCTTAATGATGCACTGGCCACCATAAGAGCAGTATCCAAACGTGACTGAGAGTTTGCACCTCAGCCCCGTTACTTACTCTGCTGGAACAGTCAACTTGTTTCTTTTGCGAATGGGATAGTCTGGGATTGTTTGCCTTTTTACATACTACGTAGTAGTAAGAGCTTTTTCACAGGAAGTAGAAAGACACGCTTGAGTATGGGAGGACATGCTGAGAATTACTTTTCGTGCACATGCAGGGTAGAATAATTATAAAAAGAAAATGACGGTGAAGCTCAGCAATACAACTGTTATTTCACTGTAAGTACGTACTCCCAGATTGTAGTTTCTACTCTCAAAATTACTCATGTATTTTATCCATTGACTCCCCCCCAAGCAAAATATATAAACATTGCTAGGGATAATGCTCTGGACTTCCATCTTTCAGTTTTATTCCATCGAGTTCAGCATCCCCGGCACTTCTTCTCCCCATGATCTGAGGAATTTGAATGCCTGGCTGTGCACCAGCTCTACTTCAAGTAACACCAATAAATTATAAAGGCTCTTGTGCTTCTTTTCTTGCCCTACTTTCACGCAGAAGGGGAAGACTGATTTCAATTACAACTCTGTTTTTATAGCATATTTTCTTATTTCAGTTCCATTAGACATAAAAAAAAATCCATCTAAAAGCTTCATTGGAAACTTCGAACACTTGAGGCAGATATTTGTGATAGACAGTTGAATTCTACTGCTTAGATTGGAACAAATTCTCCCAAGCCTGAGAGAAGGAAGATGTATTGGTCCAGAGTGTTATGCATTCTCTGAAGTACACAAATTTATTTTCATATCAAAAGCTGTCAGAATCCCAGCAGTAGTAGATGGAGACTGGAGAAGAAGTTAATTCATATTCACCAACTATATCCGGTCATCTCCAAGGAACGGAATGAGGAAAACAAACTCAGCTGTAATTTCAAGCCTGGTCCTTGCTGTTGCAGAAGTAGGTATGATCAAATAATGGTATGAGAGAGGGAACTTGAAGATGGTACATGAGTTTTGTAGTTGAAGAAATGAAAAGGAGCCAAATGTAAGCAGGTACACCAAAAAAGAAAGACAAAAACCTTACAAATCTATTATTTATTTTTAAACTTAGTAGATTTTGATATGTGGCAAATTGACAGACATGGGAAATAATTGCTTAGCATGAAAGTTATATTATGCTAATACAATTTTTAGCTGAAATGTCATGGTTTTTTCCTTAGATAAGGATTACTTGAGAATTTCAGCTTTCCTTAGAAACAAGCAAACAAACTCTGTTTCACTCATGATTACAGAGAAAGTTTGAAAATATGCAGTCATAAAGGCCCAAAGACCAGAGAGCATGCCAGCTAATCTATGAAAGTTGCTCTCTCTCCCTACAAACTTTGCCTGTTTTATAATCTTAAACCATTACAGCTACAGCAATGCTACTCTTAAACTCAGCATTTTCTTTCTGACTACTGCATAATTTTGACTAAGGAAGCAGGCTGATTAGTATTGAAGAGGTGAACTGGGTTGCTTTGGACATGCGACCAACTTGCAAGGTTGATGTGCAGGTGCAGGTTTCTGTGGTACCCCCCTGCCCAACTTGCTTTGGAAATGGTTGCAGCCAGTCATCTCACCAGAAGTGAAAGAGAAGAACTGAATCATGTCTCGACTCAGAAATTTTGCAGTAGCACATTATGTCTTCCAAGACATGTCCCAAGTAGTTGAATTTGAAAATTAAATGCTCTGAGGAAAGATTGCTCTGCTCCCATCGTTATACAGATGACCTAGTGTCTAAAAATGGGCCTTTCCGAAGGCCTAACCTAGCACACAGAGACCTTGGCAAGCGGTAGGTGTATTGCTCCTGTTAAATATTGAGTGTATCCAGTGTTTATATGGTGAGTTTAACAAGAAGAAATGCCTCTCTCAATTTGTTTTGGAACAGCTGAATCTCTGCTGTATTAACTCCAAAAAAATAGTTGTTTGAAAAGTTATTCAAGTTTTTTCGCTTCCAACAAAGATCTAAAGATTTTTTTAATTAAACCCAGGGCTACTCACCAAAACACTATATTTTCTCTTCAAACCTTTTTAGACTTCCAGTGCCTCTCTCTAGCGTCCAGTTTAAAAACACAACCCTGCAAACTGAAGCCTGTATTCAATTAAAAGACTCTTGCAGTAAAAATGTCCAAGTGGTAGGAGAGAAAACTGGCTAGAAATGATGGGTAAAATGGTTTGTTGTGAAATTAAAATTTTTGTTCTTTCTCTTGCCTTCACATATTTGTTTAACTTTAGTAGGTTTAGTGTTTTCATTATCTACCTTTTACGGGATGAAATAAAAGGAACATTCAAGAGACAAAAAAGATACTAATTTTGCATCAAAGTGAATAAAGCAGTGCCTGAAACCTAAAAGACCCCTTAATTTAGTCACAAAATATCTTACACCATTTGTACATTTGTAGTTGACATCTGATAACAATACATATCATATTATCCCAGAATTCATGAACTGAATGCATTTCCAAGTATTCCTGTTTTGTTAACTCAAGGGTGATGTCCAGGACATTGAACACTTCTGAAAGAGGTTTCAGTGAAACAATATGCGTGGAGTAAAGTTAATAGGTATACATGTGACAGCGTCAAATGCCATACAGTTGTTTGTTTGATTCAGTTGAGTCTCCTCCACTGATGGTGGCGGAAAATAGCTAATTATGGAATAGCATTTGAGAAATCTGACATTTCTGCATAATTTTAGAAATCCTTGAAATATAAGCTTTGAAATGATTAAAGATGACAGTACTGTCATATATGACTCTTCAGTGTCATACTGGTAATGTAGATGAACAAGCGTCAGGCTTCCAAAGGACACGCAGGGTCCAGCAAGGAGCCATTCTTAGTTTCTTACAAAGACTGGTGTTATCCTTTTCTGAATCTGACCGTTTTTAAATATGTCTGTCACAGTTTACCTTAGGGAATACCTTAGGGAATTTATCAGCAAATATGCAATATAGTGAGGATCAAATACCTAAGGCTGTCCTTTACATGTTTTATTAGTTTTCTACTCTACTTGAGAAGTTCTTTATGAAATTAAGCTCATTAAATAAGGAAATTAAAATGACTGAGACAGCCTGTTGTTAGAAGGAAAGGCTGGTGAAGGTAGGATGGCTCTGTATGATTTGGAATAGGGTCTCCCACATCCCAGAAAGGAATTTTAACCACTGTGTTTAGAGGCAGGCATTTGTTGCTGTTGCTGTTCAACTCTTTGTGGAGAGCATGCGGCTTTGAATATGCAGCCAGACAACTTCCATCACCCATGGCTAGGGGCACTCGCCTACACTATGAAGTGCAGATCTGTCTACATTTTTCCAGCTTAGAGCAGCAGAATAATCTTGAGCCTCCAATGTCACATAAAAGTGTTCTGGCCTCTGCCTATCTTTCTTTCATATCAGAAATTCAATTTGAGTACTCTCCGAGTAACACTTATATCGAGAAAACATAGCTTTTTCATTGGCATTTCTGATGGCATAAAAATGGTTCATAGCAAAACTTCTAACAGGCTGTAATCCTTGTAATTGATGAGTTGTATATGAATACTTTTATCCCGGGTTTTACTATTATTTAGTCACTTTATAAGGTGTCTATTTTAATTTACTATTTTAATAGATAGTTTAAACTGATTTTTCTAGTAATTTTAATGTCTGCTATTGGGTCAGCTGTAATTCTGCATCACTCATCACTACTTCTTAAAAATGTTGAAAGAGCGGGCAGAACGCATCCTCTGATGTACCACTCCACCTTGCCATTTTCAAAGTCGGTAATTACTTCTTACTCTGCTCGAAAGTAAAGTATGTTAATATTTCTGGTAGTATCACTTCATCATTCACATACAGCAACTTTTCTCTTCCAGCTGAGCATGATTTAGCAAACTGTCTGGTTTATGTGCTTCTTAACACCACTTGCCCAAGATACGTGGCAACAAACATAGTTTCTTTTCGGGATTTGTCAAAAGTATTTTTAAACATATGCAAGACCTGTCCCGAGTAACCGCTTTACTGGGATTTGCCTTTATTCTAAACTTAGAAAACAAAACAATCCTGTGGCCCTTTCAAAGTCTGGCTGTGATACAGAGACGTGTTCAGTGCTCCTGGGTAGGAACTAACAGAACTCACCTGGTCTGGCAGCACGGGCCAAAAGGCGACTGACACAGCTCTCTCAAGTTCATTAACCCTGTTGCTAGGGTATTAAACATGCTGAACTCACAACATTTTTATTCACGTATTATTTTCAAAAATCAATTTAAAAAAACCGCTAAGAAATTACTTGCAGCCTACACAGGCAGCAAACTCCATACATTCCACACAGAGCCATAAAGTTTTACAAGAAATTGATGGCAGAAAAATGAAGGGCCATATTGGAAGCATGTGTAAAATGCTTGAGTAGGAGTTAGAAATCTAATATGAAAGTTACACAGAGTGAAAAGTGTGAGAAAATAATTTAGCTGAAATAGACACACAGAACCTTTCTATAAATTGTCTCTGGGTTGTGCAGTTTATTTTCTTACTAATTCAAATGGTAGAACAGTAGAAGCTGCCTCATCAGACCTTGTAAGAGAACGTACTTGAAATATCCTGGGACCCTTAAGCAGTAATTTTAAGTGACTTTAAATTGAGTTCAGTTCTAACAAGAAATACACTTGTCAGAGAAGTTAAATCTTTTAACTTTGGTCTACCTCTTTCAATAACTGCCTGACCACTGAACAATTACTCAGCATGTTTATCAGAACTTTTTTTTCCCTTTAGGATGTTGCCAAAAATATCCTGTATGGCCTTTTTAAGAATGCAAACTTCTGTTATACTGAGCATAGGTTGACATGCAAGGCCACAAAAGATTTTCTTGCTCATATTTTCTCAAAGAAATCCTCTCCTTTTTAGGTGCAGATGATGTATTCTGAAGAATTTAAGAAACACTTCTGAAATTCCATGAGTTTTGACAATTTGGTGGCTCTAAAGTATCTGAATCAAAGTAGTATGTAGTATCTTCCTAGAAACTTTTTTCTGTTAGTCCTGATGTGTCATAGTACTGCTTTAGCTTTAGAATGGTGACACGGTCTCATCACTTTCAATGGCTCTTCCAAACCGTTGTTTTTCAAATTATAAGTCTGTTTTCCAAACTGCATTTGAGGCATGATAAAAAATACGATTTTGATGGCTTGATGAGACAGTAGGAAGCAGTAGTGTCTCATATCTGTGAGTCTAACATTATAAGTTAAAAAAATAGAGTGTTAGTACTTAGGATGTGCATGCAGAATTTCCACAGTCACTCAGTTTTTGGGGAGCCATTTTTCCTTTTGGAACTATCCATACTTTTGGAAAATCCATACTCCAGAATTAAATCTAGGTCACCTCTTCAGAGGAGAAAAGCGGGGCTGGAAATGAGGATTTCAGTCTTAGCTGCACTAGCTTTATTGTTTTGGGTACCACAGATGTTATTTCTTTTAGAAGTGTGTCAGGCACAATTTTGACTTCGTATCAGATCTCTGTTGAAACAGCTTATTTATATACATCCAGTTTTTAATCCTGCTTTGAAGGCAGACTTGGGACCGAGGTGTGTTATACCCTCTAACAGCTGCTGCTCCCACCCAGGGATGTGTTCCTCCAGCACTTTGCCGTTCGGGGAGAGCAATCTCTGCTTCCCGCCGATGACGGGGGTCGTTGCTCAGGGTGTTATGAATTCTCCGGCAGCCTGGGCACCAGCAGCATGCCCAGTGCTGATAACTCAACTTCTTAACCTCCTCTCACGGAGCCCAGTTCAGGGGCACATACTCCTGCATAGGTGATGTTTAGTACCATGTCCTGAGAACAGAGAGCTTGGATGCAGGGGTTAAAGGTTTTTAAATACCAGCTTGACCCTGTCATAATGGAGACATGGATATTTCTTTGAGCTGTATCAGTGGTGCTGTAGCTAAACTCTTTGTTATGCCCACGTTGAAACTGATAAAAGGTGGGTCCCTCTTAGACAAAAGTCTACTTCTTACTAGAAGACCAACAATATGTTGCTACTTACACTCTTCCCTTTTTACAGGCACTTGCCACTATAAGTATCTATGCATTCAAGCAGATTGCTCACTGGAGTTGTGAAAAACTTGAAGGATACAATTTCTTGAGTACAAAAATTGTACTGAGTACAGAATGAAACAAACCTAATTTAATTCCTAAGGTCAATCTAAAAGTATGAAGGAAGGAGTGAAAAAGGGTTTGGGACAAAGACACTGTCTCTAGATCATACTTTTTCCTCAGTAGAGTTACTCTTTGCACTGTCCTTGTGATCTCTTGCAAGCTCATTCACACAGTCCTATTTTCAAAGATTTCTTTTTTTTTCCTTTCAGTCTTTTGCTCACCCTCTGTTTCTTGCTCAGTTAAAGAACTATTCTCTCTCAACTCAGGCTACAGTTGCAATCCTGGGGTGCTGCTGTCGAGGTGTGGAACGCATGGCTGGAATACCCTGCAGTAATGCCCCCTTATTCAGCTCACATCTCCTGCTTGTGGAATAAAATGCTTCTCTATATTAATTAGGAAATGTTTAATTTCCAGGGTTTCCTGGAGTTTGTTGAACAGAGTGTAAGAAGGATGAGATTTCCCAATTCATGGGACTATTGCGATCTTGCAATTTGTGTTAGATCAGGTGCCAATTTCTGGAATCGAGTCATTTCGGATAAAACCAATGATGGGTTATTACACTTAGTTTTGGCTGGCTATAGCTTTTAACGTCTGTGCCTGCTCTTTGCAAAAAGATGAAAATGACATGGCTGTGCACTCAGCCTTTAGAATTCCTACTGCTGTGCATAAAGATGTCAAATGCAGATCTAGGCTGCATATTTCCAAATTGTGAGTGAGCCACCAAAGTAATCATTTGCTGAACATTTACTTTTGCATACGTTTACTAAAATTATACACATAATTGCTAGAAGAGTTTTGTACTTTTATTTTATGTATATATAAATGTTGTGAAATTCTGTTCAGTTGACAGTATTCTGTTTTTTTGATACCCATGAGTCTGTTCTTTTTTTAGAATCTGTCCTGATAATGAACACCTCATATAAGGTTCTAATATAATTTTATTTTAGAATGAAATGAGTGGGTGTTGAAAGGTTTTTGTAAGAGCTAATGCATCCAACTTATGTTTAGAAATTTCCAGTTGGGCTGTTTTGGGCTGCGGCAGCATGCGACTGCTCTTTGTGACTGTATAATGAGGCTCACAGACAGTATATGCATTTTTTATTTGCTTCCATTTTGTAAAATTCCAGCTCCTAGAATTGGTTAATTACATGATATCCACTTTCATTTAATAAATAAATAAATGACTGAATAAAGAATCTTGCCTCAGGCAAATGGCTAAAAGCTTAAAATGCTAAGCAAATGCTACCTAAAGACTCAAAAGCAGAAGGCACATGAAAACCAAAAAATATTTACAGATCTTATAAAGAAAAAGCAGGTTGTGATTTTCTTAGCACCCTAATTCGTACTTTGTGAGTAAGTGAAGCTGGCAAGACAGCTGACTGCTCGGAATACCTGCCCTCTAACCATTTCTATTCTCACCTCCATGTCTGCTACAAAAGAAATCATGTGCCTCTTACATCTCCTTCCAGTTAGCCTCTAATTGGTTTGCAATGAAAAATACTCATCGGAATCCTATTTTTGTACTCAGAAAGTGGTATTTCAGATTGCTTCTTTTTTTTAGAATTTGAACAGATTTTTTGCCTTAAAAACTATTTATTATCTATAATATAGCTAAGTACAAACATAACTTCTCTTCCCAGCTCTTTAAACACAGAATGTACTTGTTCTGACTCATGATAATCATGTCTGATTTTAGTACTAGAGCAGGTCTCCAGCTAGGAATGAGCCTAGAGGACTGTCCTCAAGTTAAATAATGACTGTGTAGTTCATAGGCTTATTTTCACATAAGTGTAAATTTGCAGAAGGACATTGTACTGATAACCCAATCATCAAAAAAATATGTTTTAAAGGTAGGCTTACTTCAAACTAGCTCTTTTCCTGTGAACTGAATGCCCCTTAGTGGTTGGAGAGCATTCGGTTTGCTCCTGGAGCGCTCCCTCCAGTTTCATTTCATCTGAAAAGAATCAACGTTCTTGTAATTTGTCTGCTTTGCAATGTGAACCAAAATATGGTAAGCAGCAACAACTGGGAGATTCACGTTGGGGGGGGGGTATGGCTGACATGAGCTGAAGTGCTAACGGAGATGCCCTCGGGGCAGGTTATAGGTATGGCTCAAGGCTATCTTCATCATGAGCTGATTTTGGAAGCCACAGGTGAAGTTGTATTTTATGGGGAACCCCCCCCCCCCAACATTGCAGTTCCTGTGTATTTTGACTTTCTTAATTTTCCCCCCAAATACCTGAATTCTCTCAACTTCCAAATCATGTGTTTGTGAAAACAGGGGCATTTTCCTCCAAAAACATAACGTTTTTTCTTCAGAATACCAGAAACATTCTAGTATTTAGGAGAATGAATTGGAAGCATTTTTTTCAGTCATTTATATGTTGTTAAAACTAAATTGTTTGCATGAAGATCCCCAGCTCAATAAGAAACAACTGCCACCAGTTTTTTACTTCTGTATGGATGTGGATATAATTCAGGAAGTTGCACTTGTTACTCCCAGTTGTATTAACGGGCATGGCCTTTTTCAGGCTCATTTTTGAGCATAATCCCACCCTGATTAAAAGTGTTTATGAGGTTACCTGAGTAGACTTTGAACTGTTTTTAAACCATATGCTTTTAATTCTGCTTGCTCCAACTTCCAGGTGGTTTGCAACCGTGTTCCAGTATTATAAATGAAAAAAAAAAAAGAAAAGATTTAATGTCTCATTAGTGATGGATTTGTAACTTCTCCCTGTCCCCCTTCTCTCTCAATATGTGCCCCCAGGAGTAGAAAGACCCCAGTACCATTGGGGAAGAGAAGTACCTGTGGCCAATACTTTGCCTAATGGATAGAAGTGAAATCAGCTCGATAACTTGGCAAGAGCCCTATGGAAAAAAAGAACTGAAAGAATAAGTAAATGGACATTTTTTTGAGAGGGGGCACTACTAATTTCTTCAGGGAAAGCCATCAAAGGTCTCCTCACTTCTGCAGAAATTTGACTAAGACTGGAGACAATGCAAGTAAATGGACTATTTCCAGATGGACAGTAAAGAACCCTAAGTGCATGCATTGCCCAGATGGTTTGGTGCTATGGCACTTGTTCCGACTGCTGTCTTAGTCTTCTGCGCTGCCTGCTCTCCCCTCACTCTGGATCACCTACAA
Organism: Phoenicopterus ruber ruber; assembly: GCA_009819775.1. Classification (NCBI taxonomy): domain Eukaryota; kingdom Metazoa; phylum Chordata; class Aves; order Phoenicopteriformes; family Phoenicopteridae; genus Phoenicopterus; species Phoenicopterus ruber. The sequence continues at coordinate 36,051,650 of CM020218.1, read as the reverse complement.
CACACTGTCCCTACATCTTCTCCTTCGAGTTAGAATGAGTATATAATTTCTGGACTTTTCTACAAAAATGTGGAAGTAGAGAAGTTCAAAGCAAACCCCACCTCACTTCTTCCTTCCACCCACCGCTGGCAACAATCCATCCCTCCTCAGAAAAGTGCTGCAGGGTCACTGGTGGTCTGGCAGTGTGCTGAGAAGGGCAACTCCTTCCCAGAGGAGCTAGGGAAGAAGGACATGTCCCAGAGATACCTCACATTTTCATCCTGTGCCCTGGCGTGGGGTCCCCTGAGGAGAGGGAGGTTCCTTCTTCCTCTGTGAGATGGGGACAACTGGAGGAAAAGAGCTTGGTTTGAAAAGAGGCAGAGACTCTATTCAGCCTTGTCCAAAGCCATGATGGTATTGCAGCGCTAGGTGGGATCACAGTACTTTTATTTGGTATACAGACTGTGAAACACACACATCTTTGCACCCTGACTTCTCCAGATGGGAATGTGATGATTAAAAGTTTTGATTTGTTTCTGAGAGAAAAAACTCTTTGATGTGAAAAGACAGAACGCAAGACTGTCTGTCACATATTATACCTTTAAAAGTATATGCAATGACAGTGAAACAATTGTTTTCTATTTATTCTACCATTTCTTATGCTGAACTGAACAAATTACTGTCAACTTCAAGCACTCAAAAATCATGACTCAGGTCTTTAAAAATGCCTGAACTTCAAAGGGTATATTTTCTTTGCCTTCTGGTTTTGAGCCATGAGAGATCACATTTTTAAGCTTTCCTCCAAAAGTAAAAAAGTAAGAATGATTTATTTCTTGCTTTGGTTTTCAAATGGATTAACTTAACCCTCCCCATCACCAAATAATGTGAGACTTGGTAAAATCTTGAGGGTTTGCAGTACTTTAAGTGACTGTAGTTTCCCAGTACCCCAGCCTTGTTTCCACTGTAATATCCTATGCTGAATAAAAGAGGAGAAGTGTTTCAAAACACAGTTTCTATTTTACCATCTTCCAGTTAATTCAATCTGCCCATCCTCTTGCTGCCTGGCAGTGGGGAAGTATGTTGGTGCATCATTCAGAGCGGAAACTGTAAATCCAGTTTTCAGGCACCTGGGGGGACTGTTCCGTGCTCTGACCTAAAGCAAAGGATTGTTTGGAAATTAGGCTCAAGCTTCTATGTCACATCTCCCAGGGCTTTGCCAGGAGCCTAATCCTGGCTGCCGCTTTGTCCTTACATCCTGGGTTCTAGGAGGCAAGTGGATGGTGAGGAACTTTGTGTTCATGGGGAGAAAACAAGAACAAAGACCCCAACTTGAGAAACGTAACTGAGGTACATGGCGAAGACACAAAATACACAATGCAACTGAGAGACACCTTTTAAAAAAAATTACTTTTTAAGTTATTAGTCATTACAACTTTTGAGAAACCTAAACTTTTGGTATGTTTTATCGACTTCTATTTTGAAAGGAAGAGAACATTATTTATTGTTTACAGCTTTATTTACTTGAATCCCAGTAAGTAGAGTACTGTGTTTTGTCTCCAGTATTCAAGCCATTACAAATCACTGGAATGTTATATTAATTACTTGTAGTTGTTCTTTTTTTCTGATAGGTTGAAGCTCTATCTCAGTTTTAATTTTGCATACAACAGAAAGTGAAGCTAGCATTTCTTAATCGTTTTTGAAAAAGGTCCCATGAAATTGCTTCACACCCAGTGAAAAGCCAAGTGTTGCAACGTTAGATAAATGGAGTTTCTGTCACCAAAACCTACTTCCCGGTAACCCTTTCTTTAATCAGTTTCACAAACAACATTTGTTCCTATTTAACATTTTATATTTCATTTTGAAAGGATTTGTGACAACAATTTGTTTGGCTTCAGGCCGCAGAAGGGCACACTGCAAATTTTGCCTTCAGGACCCTGTTTTTTTCAGCATCTCTTCCCGGTTAAAATCAGCAGTGACTGACATTGTTTTGGATTTCAACGTGGATTTCTCATTTGAGTTACTGCAGACTTGTGGGTCTGGATTTATAGCCTGATACCAGCAATTATTTGTTATTTTGAGGATTAGTTGTACTGGGGCATCCCAAGGTCAGTGAAAGCCCTACTTTGGTCCTACACCTGTAGCATTCTTAGACAAAAGAACAACGTGTATGTACCTTCTCCAGGAGGCCCACATACCTGTGGAGATTTCACTGTTTAAATTAGGAGGTACTTAAAGTATGTATTTCTTCTGGAGTTTGCCAGTGTTCAGCCTTTTGCTGAATAAATATTCATTCACCCAGCAAAAAATCCTGATCCTGCCAGTGGTTTGTCTCCTTCCTGGTGTGGATAAGACCAATATTTCTTGGCCCAAGATAGAGCTATCTTTCAAGCTAGTAGCATCAAGCTTCTTAGCAGTCTCATTTAAATGTTAAGATAGTGAAAGAATTCTTTGTAATATCGTTATGCACCTCTTGTTGCATTTATAAAAATCCAATATCAGACATAATTTTTTTAAGGATGGAAAACAACATAACTGGCAATTGTTAAGTAATTTTGCGCATAAAATACGTGAGTCATTATACTCAAGCTACCTGCAGCCTTCTATTCCTGATGAATTCTCTGTTTCTTGAGCTCTTTCAGAGTGTTTTGGTAAAAGGAGACAGATCGTGATTCCGCAGTGGAATCAGTGGGGAAGTTACAGGGAGGGAGGGAATGATGAAAGGGGAAACTGATTCTGAAGCTGACCTGGTGTGTTCCAGTGGTTAGCAACTGATGTGGTAAGACCCAATACTATTCCTCATGACTTTTCAGAAATAGAAAGAGGTAGAGATTAAATTCTAGTTAATATATTCTTGTAATATTTGTATCTTTTTTCAGTTACTCATAGCTGTCTTTCTGAATAACACTAATGTTTATGTTGATCCTTGATGGGTAAATATCTTATCCAGTTTCGTTGATTTTTTCTTTTTTAAATAGATGTATGTATGTTTTTCTGACAGATAGAGGTGTTCACAATATGTTCTAATTATAAAAGAAATTTTAACAGGCCAAAGCTAAAAGCTACCATTCTAATTCATTTTTGGGTACCAACTGTTCAAAGCCAAAGGAGAATAAAATAACTTCAGTAGTTTTAGAATATTTAGAACACTTCTGAGCACTGACTTTGTAAAAAAGACTGACGTAAATCTTCAGAAAGCTACGGCTTGCTACAGTGTATAGTGACTAGTTGTATTGCTCATTATCATCTAGGTAAGCTACTTTGTGGTAGCATACCTAAGAGCTTGCAGAAAAGTGTGTATCCCTTAAGGATATAAATATTTGAATCTAGTGTATGCATCATGGATTGTAAAAAACTGCACTGCAGAATGAATTGGGTCTTAAACACACGAATACTTCTGCTTGAGATGTTGGCAGTCAGATATGGTTCACCAAAGTTTAAATGCTACAATAGTACTGTTGATAGTCTGACAGGTTGACTCACTTATGGCTAATACTACCTGTTTTAAAGAGCATCCTACCACTAAAATCTGACCAAGGAAGTATAAGCTTTTAAAATGGAATCACTTTTAAGTCTTCGTATGTTGATTCGAGGCTCATACGACTGGCACTTTGGTTACACTTGTGCATTTTCAGCAGTCAAGATGCAATAAGGTACTCAGTCAGTCCATGGCACAGGGTGGACCATGATGTTGTACTGCTCCTGGAAAGAGTATTAGCTAGCAATGCTCCTTCGACTATAAGGCTCTTTAGATCTACCCTCAAGCAGCAGTGGCACATAGACTGAGACAGAGTTGTTGAGCCACAGCTGGGAAATAATAATCTCTTGCCTTTCAGCACAGGACTCATGATTCACAGATTCCATGCATCTAACAGGAGAACTCAAGAGACATAGGTTGAGCTCCTCTAAAACCATCGCTTCTGGATGCAATGTTTTACATCTGTACTCCAGGTCATTGGGCAGAACAGAATATACTATTTCTTTGCTTACTCTTGTCTACGAGGCAACAAAGACTGAGCTTCAATGATGTGAACTGTGCAGAAGATACCTATTATTGTGAATGGGTAAAGCTGTATTATACCTGGCATCCTAATGAAACAGGACTACACATCATGGAGAAATTGTATTTAATGTCTGGTTTGTAAAGCTGAGACAGGAGGCATAACTTCTGCTCTCCTACTCACATTTTAAAAATAGCACTTTAAGATGCAAACAAAAAGCCATAGGACTAATCTTTTTAAAAGTAGTTACAGTCTATGTTATACACTATACCTAACGTGTATGTGTGTAAGTATATATATCTAAGCAGAAAGAGAAAATATATTCATATATATAGTCATATATTAAATTTCACTCTAGATATGTCCAAGAAGTTTAATTTTCCAAGGCATATTAGGAGTGTTAAATCTTTCTTCCAAGCCCTCTTTGCAGTCCCTTTGTTTGTTAAATTCACTTTGAATACTACTGCATTACCTTTAGCTCATGTCATGGTCCATTAAAAATTAAGAGAAATAACCAAAAAAGTTCTCTTTTTATTGAAAAAATCATCACCCATATGAACTAGCAGCTTGGCTAACTCTTCAGACTTTCAAGTCCTAAAGGGATTTATTGTTTGAACTCCGGGAAGCTGGTTTGAACGTGCTTGTGCTTCACCACACCAGCAGCATACAGCAGCGGCCTGGCAGGCGTGGACAGTTGCCAAGAAAAATTCCTGTTTGATAGTCAGAATCACATCGGATGTGACCACTTGAATGAGGAATGGATTTCATGTATGATATAAGCTTGCTTATTTTTCTGGCTCTTTGGGCTACTAGAACATTTCCTCTTGTCCAGGAGACATAAGATGGGGGAAGAATAGAGTGGAATGCCTCTGTTAGGTTTTTTTCTATTTTAAAAAATTTTATTCCAAAATCTCTCTCTTATTTTAAGCTCCTCCTTTGCAGAATATACTTTTAAAGAGGGAACCTTTGTCTTCTTCCAACTGAGTGTGCTTTCTAAGGAGTATTTGATGTGGAAAACAAGTAATCAGGCAATACTGTAATGTAAGAATACTCCTGTATATTTTAAAGTAATTCAGCTTTGCAGTTTAAGTAACTTCTATTTATCCATCCATTTAAAACATGTTGTTGTTTTTACTTCAGCAGTACTGAGACTCCCAGCCAGATGCTTTCACCCTATTTTGGGATACATAATCAAAACATCATCTCCACCATAAACAGAAACTTATTTGTGGCCTTTAGTTATTATCTTAATGAGGAAACATATTTATTTCAAATTAAGTATGCCCAATATAGATCTAAGATGAAAATGAAAGCATGCAGAAAATCAGTGTTACTATTAATGACGTGCTGAATCATCTAAAACGCTATGTATTCACTCACAGTGTAATGTATAGATGTTAAGATTTTTATGTCAGTCAGCAGTCACATCCTACTGTGAATTTTATGCATGAACTATCTATGAATTAATGCAAGCACTGACAGCCTGATAGATGTCTGGTCTGTAAATAATAGCAATAATTTGTCTAATCAGACTTGATATTTTAAATGTCTGCTTCATAAAATTGCTGTTGTAGTCCAGCTGCTACTTTCAATATTCAGATTCTGTTTCACTATGCACAAAAGTTGATGGATAAATGAAGGAAAGATGTGTCTACTTTGAAGCAATGAACTTAGGGATTGCTTCGTGTATTTGCTCCTCTGAACTAACAATATTTTCAGCCTATTATGAATGGCTTGAGAGGTATTCTAGCCACATGCAGTCTCATGAAAAGCTTTTGCATAATTTTTTCTTTCAACTTAAATAAATTGCAAACAGATGGCATTATCACAGTTACTTAGCCCATCTTGTATAAGAAAAACATTCTCTGAAAAACCCCATGGCTTATAAACATGAAATTCATATTAAATTCAAGTCTGTTACAGACCAGAATTCACTGGTGATTTAGGAAATCACCTGGGTCTTCCAAACTGGCTTTAGGTACCTCTGTTGCTGTATAAATTCCTTATGTTCTGAGTACCTTCTCACATTTGGTACACTGAGTCAGTGCTGCAAAATACATACTGTTCATAGGGACTAACTTCTTCTGAATTTCCAGAGTGAGTTTTAAAACAGACCTGTGTATCGGAGTGACAGCTGTATAACTTTTAAGGGATGTTAAGTAGCTGAATCCAGTTGTAAATCTTCCATTAGCAACTAAGAATTTTTAGGTGCACCTGTATCATCATTTGTGTTGGTAACATTGATAAAGAAAACCAAGGAGAGAGGCAACCAAGAGTTAGCAGAAAGGTAACTTAGGGTTATAGAAGCCCTCAGAATAGGAAACATACAACTTATATTTAAGGAAAAAAAACCAAATCAAACAAGCAAGTAAAGTTCCATTGCTTTGATTTCAGACTTGTGTAAGGGTTTAGACTATAGTCTGATGAAAAGAAAAATTGGAGCTGCATAGAAACTAACAAAATAGGATGGGATTCAATGGGAAAAAAAAAAAAAGGTTTACTGAAGGTAACTTGTACCAAACAGAAATAATTGATTTTCCTAAAAAAAAAAAAAGCATTTTTGGTGCGTTTTCTGGGGAAACTGTTGTTAAGTATGGGATAGGTTCATTCAAGAAATAATAAAGTAAGAAAGATAAGGAAATGGGCCAAGTTGAAGCAACAATGGGTCATGCAGAAACGTTATTGTTCTGGACAGAACTACTGATGAATTTCAGGGACTGGGATCTGATACGCTTGCAAAAACAGGGAATTAATGCTATTGTAGGCAGCATGATGAAAACATTGTGAAATTCTCTGGATAATACTGCTCAACGTAATTCAAGAAAGACGAGTTCAAAACAGGTCCTCCCCTGAAGACCTTTCAGGATGATCAGGGTGACAGAGACAGTGTTTCATACAAATGGGAACGACAAGAGTTTGACTTCCTTAGTTCAAGAGAACGAAGGTGGAAGAGGTTCTCTAAGTACTCATTGTGTTCATACAAGGGAGGAGGGAGAGGTATTTAATCTGAAAAAAAAATACATGATAGCATAGGAGCAAATTGGTATGGGCTGGTCATGACTAATCGAACAACTAAAAAATTATATAAAGTTCTGAAGCAGCTTTCCAACAGGATATTCTTGACAAACATCAAGATTATTTTTAAGACAGTTTGAGCGCTATTTGAGGTACGATATGTTACGAAGGGTGGCTAAATACCTCCCCAGCTGGCCTCTCACTGTCCTGTGCCCAGTGTGATGACTACATGAATTTGTTTACCTTGCTAAGACCATTTCAATTTGCCTAGTCTTATCCTGCAGATTGAAGTTTATGACTAACAGTAGCATGTGGTACTCGATGGTTCAGTACAGCGATTGATGAAGGGACTCGGGCCCCAGAGTGTGTTTTTTTTTTTTCCCAGCTGTCTCAGCCAGTGTGATAAAAGATATCACATCTCTGTACAAACTTTGACCCTCCTACCTAAATTCAAGGACTGCAAAACTTAGTTATATAAATATATCTTTACTTTGACGTTGGGAGTATTTTGCAGTATAGGAAAACCTACATAGCTAATGCTCATGCTATGATTGGTTTTGTCAGTAAATAAAAATTCATTCTGCAGTGCTCTCAATCTGGTGAAAGGCATGAACACTAAGTACATTACAAGTTTTTCAAACGCATAGTTAGCCATGGTGCACTACTCACTGTAATCAACGCTCTTCTGCCAGTGTGGAAATCCCCAGGTTTCTCCCTGATAACACAAAACGTTTCTAATTCTGTCTGGCACTGCAATAATATTTTTGAGCCTGAGATCTAATTAAAATCTGTGTGCTCTTTGATATGAAACAGATCAAAGTTAAATTTGGTATTCTTAGCATCCAGCTTTTGCTTCTCTTTCCGAATGCACTCTTCTACTGTCTGAAACTATTTTGCAGAAGTTCAGCAGGCTGTTACCTTCTCTGTTTGAAGATTTTTTTTCTGCGTCATTGGAGGTCTCTGACCCTTTGATAGGCTCAATGGAATAGATAACACGCATGCACTGGGATTTATGCATAAATAGAGTAAGGAACAGGATGAAGCATATCCTCAGCTAATGTAAATCAGCAGTGAAACACCAGAGTTCGAGTGATTAATAACTGCTGAGACTATTGCCTAATGGTTTTTACATAGGAAAACTCATGCACCCTGATAAGCAATCTTTTCCACTTAGAAGGGCTGAACAAAGGATAATATAGATGAAGATCTGCTTATATAACCTGAAATACTCAATCTTTACTACTAGAAGCTGGAAGGACTATTCAGAGACAAATTTGAATAGCATCCAACTCCGGGAAACACTGTCCTTTGCCTGAAAACCTATTTCAGCCTCCAGTATAATTGAAAATATTGAAGCTTCTATGAATCAAGATCTTTTTTGCTTATCATGACTACTAAATATGATCTGTAGTAGACTTTGTTTAGGCGTTGAGAAAGATGTTTTCTGCCTTGTTTAAAATACAGTAGAGCAGGCAGATAAAGACATCACTGTCTTTTGCTGTCCATCTCAATTAGGAGTCTTGCCAAGGTACATGAAGTAGTGTGATCTGTTTAAAAGAAAACAGTAGTTAATTAATTAAAATGTTTATATCCTGGACCTCAAATATGGACAGTAGATGAAGACGATATTCATCCCAAATTTTTCTTTTCCCAGCTTTCCCTGTTGGTAAGTTAGACACCTAGCATGAAGTGATCTCCCTAGCATACAGGGGTCATGGTACTTCTTTGAATACAGTTTCGGTTTCAAGAGAAGTAGAATCCCAGATCTGGGATTCTTGTTTGCAGAAACAAAAAAAAAAACAAGTGACGTGAGAAGATCCCATTCCCCAAATGCTTCTCAGGTGGCAAGGCTGGTCATTAATCTTTTTGTTCTTGTCAGGGGTGTTATTTTGACAGATCTTTTCAGATAAAATGTACGATTTGTGTAGCCCCTTCAGACTTTATAAGTTTCAGAGTCTCCATGTGTAGATGAATCTGCCTCCTTTCTTCTTCCCCTCCCACCCCAGCCCTGAAGAAAAGCCTTCCCAGAGGCCAGTCTCAGCACCATGCCTCCTGCTTCAGAGACTTACTGATTGCTGGACAAGGCCAGATTTGCCAGGCTGCCTGAGGTTAGCTCCATACACTCTACCTGAAAACAGAGTGAGCTGGGAGCAGGTTTGCATTCTTGGTCTGATTTGTTGTAATTCTACAGTGGTTGAAAACTGAGCAAGTGCCAGCCCTTCCATTGCCTCAATCCCCCCAGCAAGGAAAAGCACCTTTGTGGAGCAGGTGGAAGCTACGACTCTTCCTAACAGGTCCTGAACAAGTTAGACACAACCTGAATACTGCAGTATTCGGTGCTGCATCATCTTGCTCGCAGATACTCTTGCTGCTTAGTGGAGCCCATAGTCATGAGTGGAATGACTGGGCAGAGCCCAGAACCTGAGATGGGGATCTGCAAAAATGAGTTGTGTGGGCTAAAAAAGGCTAACCTTTCAGTGGTAAATGCTGAGTGGAGAGATGTTTGTTAAGATTCTTCTCTCATACGCGGCTTGGGCTCCTTAATCTATGTTGTGGGTCCCCACTCTTGACTCCACATTTACAACTCTAATTCTCTTCTGAAATTGGAGCACTCAGTGTGCAGAAGAAAATCAGTCTTTGTGACACTTAAAGTACAAAAAATGCGGGGCTTTTTTTACCTATTAGGCAGGAATTAAGGGCCTCAAGATGTAAGTGGCTTTGGCATTTAAGATATCCTGATTGCTCTTTTCCCTTGGTTAGACATAGGAGACACAGATAGCCAGTGGCAGATCCTGTGATTGAGGAGACATTTGTTTAGCTATGATGGAAACTGAATCCAAATATTGGTTTCTTCTTTATTTAAATATTGGCTTCTCCTTCTGTGCCAGTTGGGTGACTGTTCTTCAAGACAGAACTCAGGCTGATCACACACCATCAGATTGTACTGTTGATTGGTGACAGAATAATCTACTTGTTTAAGGTTTATTGATGAAGAGGAAGAATTATCTTGACAGTTCACCAATGTCTTTGATGGATAGCTTAATCCTCAGCAGGTTTAGCTGCTTGCAAGCGTTTTACTGATGCAGTCGTTATCTGGCAAAACTAAGTCTCCAGGCAAAGTCATCAGTAGCAGCGCTGGTCAGGAGCCGGAAAGACTGGAAGCCAGCAGAAAGATAAGCCCATGGAGATGAATTCTTAGCCTTATTTCCAACTTCAGACGTACAAGCTCTTTGTCCCATTGACTCTAAGGCATATGGCAAATGACTTAGTTCAGTGCTCTAGATTCAATTACAAGTGATGCAAAGCCAAAGACACTAAACCATTTTGAAGATTTGTTTAATTATAAGTTGGTAATTACCTGGCAGTAAAATCCATGCTCAGATGATATATTGCTGCCAAAATAATTAACTGGGTGGCAGTGAGAACCAAAAGCAGATTAAAGCTACCCAGCAGGAACTTGGTGCCAAATTCTCCATGGCTCTTCTAGAAAAGAGCAACAACACTCAAAAACCCCAGTGCCTCCTTTCCACTCAGTGTGGTCTATGTGAAAGTATTCAGAACAGAGCCTAAAGGCTCAGAGAGATGCTTTTTAAGACTCTTCTCTCATTTAGGAATTCCACTTTTTGTTTTCTTTTTCTTTCAACTGCAGTATATGCGTTCTTCAGAGAAATGGGAAGAGCAGTCTGGTTTTTGGGGCAGCATTAATTAGCTCAGGGTGATGATGAGGGAGGACAGAGAGTAAGTAGAACCCATTAGAGTTGTAGGAAAGCAACTTTGTCCTTTTGACTATCTGAAGCTCACAGTTGCTCTGTAAAATGTCATTCAGAATTTATTTTGGCAAGAAGTTGTTTCTTAGCTTCAAAGTTACGTGTTGTGTCTAAAAGGCACAAGAATTTAGACTGGGTTGGTTGCCTCTGTGTGAATACCAAATCCACCCAGAATCCCTCACAGCTGGAGACAGATTGAGTTTATATGACTGGAGAGACTATTCAGGATTATTTGTTTGGCTTGCTTTGCATTGGTCTTAAAGACTCAGACAAATATCTGTATCTTGTTGAGTCAGTGCCTGTTTCATCACATAATACACCAAATACAAATCAGTGGAGTTCTGAGAAAACTGGTTTGTTGTTTTTTGAGTTTTGTTTTGTTTTTTTTGTTTTGTTTTGTTTTGTTTTGTTTTCTTCCCCCATGATAATTTCTAACCTTGGAGGGCAATTTAAGTGCCTGAGAAATGTGTCAGATTGAGACAGAATAGCAGATCAGTTCATTCCCTAGATTCACAGTGGCACAGTAAACTTCCCCTCTTCTTTCTCCATTTGTTTTAGATGGGAGAAATCACCTTTCAGAATGCAAAGCAAGTCCATGGCTTTCACATCCTCCTTTCTCTCCAACTGCTAATGTAGTGTCAGTGATACGTGTTTGTTATATGAGCCTTTGTTTATTGAGAGAAATTTTACTGAGCAAATAATAGTAATAAGTTTGTGGTCATTACTGTGTTTTAAAAAAACCCCCCTGAATTTCTGCACAGAGTGAGATATCTGCATCAGCAAAGCCCGAATGCAGAAGCTAAATAAATAAATGGAGATGCAGATAAATCCTTGTTCACTACTGGGGATAGTATGCTCCCAGTTGTGGGGTTCAATGTGAACACAGTATCAATATATGTTTGTGGGCTTCTGAAAATAAATGATCTGATGTAGTGTTTAAACAGGCTTTCCTCTTCTCTTTTTGAACTGTTTGGGGTCATGAGTGGTTACGGAAGGGGAGAGAAAAGTAGTATTTTACCCATCTGGCACCATCTTCTAATTTCAGTCAATGAGTAAATAATTGCAAAAATGAAAGTTTTCTCTGAAAAGAGGGAGTGCTTTTCTTGTACAAGAGGACTTTTTTTATTTTTCCCGCGGTCACTGGAAATCTGCAGAACAGCATCATTTCTATGTAGCCTGGTGCATCTGACCAGTCATGCTACTTCCTAGTTTTTCATTTCTTGTTGCTTTCTGCTTACGAGCTTATGTGGCAATCTAGCCTAACCTTCAAAGTTATATCTGTCTGAATTCTTGGGTTTATTTCCCAGGTTCCAGCTGATGGTGCTTGGCCAGCCTGGTATCCTACTCTGCTGCGCAGAGTTTAAACTTGGCAACAGCCTCCCGGTTCTCACTTCTAAAGCAGTGAGCTGAAGGGATAGGTGTTCTGGTGAAATGCAGTAACTTGTGGTATTCAGGATGTCAGACTCCACAGATATTGCTCTTTTCTCTCTTTCTACCTTGGAAGACGTCCCTTTATCCTGTTCACCTTTGGTTGCAATCTTTATTTAATCTTATTTTTTTTCTTCAACTTTTTTAATGTCTTGAGATAAGTGCAGAGCAGTGCTGTGTCAGTGTAAACTGGATGGCAGTGGTACCGTCCATTTGATACCAGCTTCAGCTGTCCTTCTCAGTGTTGATGTAAGCACTTTTTTCTGTTACATTTTTGGTTCCTTTTATCCTGGAAAAATGTTCAGAATATGCAATAGTGTTGAGGTACATCAAAGTAGGAAATGTCACATTAGACAGGGCTGATTAGAGAGTCATTATAAGAAATACGCAAAGCACACACGAGATAAATTGAATTATCTTTAGCCAAAATGTTGCATGCAGATATTGTCCAGTATAACAGAAGGCAAATTGGAAAGAAAATACATCTTACGTGGTATTTTGTGCAGGGCTTTAGCTGAGATGCATTGGAAGACTGCCTCAGTATCCTTTGGGTCAAGCTCCATTTGACCTAAACGTGTTACCAAGCAAGTGATACTAGTGTTACCAGTGTTACCTAAAGTGTTATCGGCAGACATACACGCTGTTTATCTCATAACTCATGAAAAATAAGAAGGTGTGAGACCAAAACTAATCTTTCTTTTTTTAAAAAATCTGAGTCTACAGTGACCTGCTCCAAAGAAGTACTCCCATACAGAGAAAACAGGCTAAAGTGTGTGTTGTGAAACTTCTATAGTTTATAAAAGGTGGATTTGGAGTTACATGGACAGACTAGCACTCCCTGCTGCAGAAGCCCTCTGCTCAGATTCCCGGTTCTCACGTGGAGTCCTTCACTGTATATAATTCCTGCAGGAACAAAACATAGTGCCATCTAACGGCATTAGGGTGGGATGGTAGTAATTCCATACAATGCAGATCCCTAAAGTTGTCCCAACAAAGTTCACTGTTTTTAAGATTAGTGGTAATTTCCACCACTCAGAGATGATGACAACCATTATTTAGGCCCCCTACACGACATAGCAATGTTGAGCACCTCAAAGTACACCATTTTGTCTAATTTCACTAATTGAAAATACTAAACAAAGCAGCTGGGATTGCACTCTAGCTCTGTAGCAGCCGGATGTTCTCTTCCGGACCTAAGAGGGGCTTTATCTCCATTTGAAATAGTCCCCATCAATCTTCTGCAATGAAACAGATCACTGTTAACAGACATTTCTTGTAAAAACTCTAAAAGGGCCAAGCAGACTGGTGTCCAGATTGTGGCTAAGCCCTGTCATGATCCAGACATGAGGTACTTCCCTGTCTCTTGTACATCAGAGAGGATTAGTCTAAGATACGTGCTCTGCGTATGAATCTACAGTTGTTGCTTTCTGTAGGATGAACCTACCGTGGGCAACCTTCCTTGTGGCCTTTTATCCATCTGCTCTGAAGTTGGCCACTCACTCATGCAGTGGGAGCCTTGGGTTTGATTCCCTGTCAAAGGCAATCTGCCTTTTTCTGCATAGTGGCTGGGAGAAGATCTTTTTCTTGTTACAGTGGTGAATTAGAAAGAGAATGACCAAGAAAACCTGTCTTGTCTAGTGGTGGGAAGTTGATGTGGGAGAGGAAAGGTCTGGGTTCCCAACTCTGTTCCAAGGACACTCTCTCTCCACATTTTATTTGATGGTATTTGAGTGCAACATGACAAGACTCCTTACTTTCTACATCTCCATTTCCACTGAACGCTACTGTCCACTCCACACCTACTCCAAAAGTGTATTTGCAAAGACCAGTGTTTTTGTGGAATCTACAGGGTGATGATCCACACAAAAGTACAGCTTTCTTACAAAAGTTAAGCTTTTATCCAAGTACTGTGCAATCTACCCTGTACTTAAGCTGCAGATTTAGTCTTTCTGGGCTTTCAAGGACTCGAAGATATCAACGAGTTCTCTTTTTACCAGGTTTTTCTAGACAACCGATTCCTAAACAGTGACACAGACATTAACCTCTTCAGATGATAATTGATACATGTTCACGTGTTAAATAGAATGGAAAATAGTATCTGTAAAAGCAGAACTTTTACTACTCTTACATATGTCATCTTACTAAATAGAAATAGTGTATTTGGAAGACTAAGCAATGTTGCCTAACTGTAGTTTGAATATTGGCATACCATACAACCCAACCTATTTTTAATCCTATTTAGATTTCCTACAGTTTTGTTCTCAAATATCTCAAAGGTATTTCTAAAGCAAAGTTTAAGTATTGTGCTAAAGGGCTGAAAACAAAAGCACTCTTTTTAACTTGAAATGTAAGCTAATAATTAAAGCTGAGTACGTAAGTAAGGAGAGAGAGCATTAGCCAACCCATATCACCGCAGGCGAGTCACATTGTAATTCATTTGTCCATATGTAGTTTTGTGGGGGCTTATTCTAATCTCATTTAAACCACTGCAACTCAGTTTCTCCACGGCTGCTTCTGAGTTATACCAATACCTGGGACAGGGATCCAAAGTCACTAATACAGGCTCCACAAGGACTTGCTCAGATATATTTTCTTTCTTGAATTTTGCTTGTGGCGCTGTCATCTCAGCCTCCCTTTGCCTCGCAGGTTGAGTCACTTTATCTGTAGTCTTAATTTTAAATTCATAATGTCATGAACACTTCGATCAGCACCCCCATATAAATGCTGGTTTACATATTTTATTTTTATTTATGTTTTACATAAATAATTTAACATTACTTTTCTGAATGAAAATAAGAATATAATGGATGACTGTTGGTTTTTTTTTTTAAGTGGATGCTATAACAATATTCAGTCATGATGAAGGGTCCTTCTCTGACTTCTACAGAAAGATTTAAGGATTTTATGATAGTCAAATCTATAAAGGCTACCTCTCAAAAATAAATCTATAAAGGCTACCTCTCAAAAATAATGAGCTAAATTGCTCTCAGTTTTTTCCCCATCAGTAATAGATTCTTTTTTTGAGAATATACACTTGCAAATTAATTCAAATGTGGAAGAAAAAAATATTTGTCTTGGAGAATAAGCTTGTATCTTGCAGAATGCAAGTTTAAGTAAGGGAGAGGTAAGTGTTTGCTTTCTGATTGTTTAGTATAATTAGCTTTAGGCAGGTGACCTTTCAGAATAGTGTTCCTTGCAAATAATTTAGTATTCAGGTTGGTTGTGGAAAGTTACACAAATTATTATGTGAAACAAGAAGCACAGATTAGCATAGATGGTCAGCCTCCATAATTAATGTAGCCTGTAATTCAGCCCTATACCTGTGATAGAAATAGTGTATCTATATGACATTGTGTAAGGGAGGGGTAGGGGATCACAACTAATTGCTACCTCCGCTCTCTTGAAGGCTACCTGTTTTAATTTATATTAAAAGCAAACGTGGTTCAATAGTTGCCCATTCTCTTCAAGCTTGGATGGTCTATAGCTGCTGGCATTCCAAACGCTGCATCAGATCTCATGACACTTGTTAATTAGCATTTACTGGTTTCCAGCCAGAGTTTGAATTTCTAATATCCTTCATGCTTTTTAATGAACTTCCTTGGGACCTCAGTTGAGAAAATCAGCCAATTCCTAGACGCTACTTATCAGCAGCTCCTCCATCCTTTCCTCTCTACTATTATCACACAAATACAAGGCTTCTAGTTGTTATTCCATATAAATCCAGAAAATCGCCTGAAACAGACACTGTACTTCTCAGGTGTCTACAGAATGTGACATTGAAGCTGTAACTTTTCTTAAATTTTTAGCCTTATGTTGATTAAATATATGTTTGTACAAAGGTTTTGTCTCCTCTATCCAGGTGAATAGCTGTACAAGCGTGCCGTGAATGAGATGAGGGGGCAAAGGAGGCTGATACATCTGGCTGTCCCAACCTACTGGAGACAAGAATTGGATCTGGCAGCACATATTCTCCATGGCAGATGTTTGATATCAGGGACTGGAAAAGTAGCACAGTTCCCATGTTCGAATTCCTGACACGAGATCAGCTTTAGCTTCAGTCACCAGCGCTCTCGCCTACCAGCCCGTGGCCCAGAGCAAAAGTCTCAGATAACTTGATTTGCTGCAAATCCACAGGTACGTACACATGCCACTGAGTGAGTGCTGCTTCTTCCCCCTGCAACAGTTGTGCAAGTGGGTTGTTGAGAATTTGTATGGAATGATTTTATCTGTGTGAAAAAACCCAACATATTCCTATGGTTCAAGACAGAGAAAATATCTTTGCAGCTCCCTGGAGCCTTGAAAGCCAGCAATCGCCGTTCTGAACGGGGCTGCTACGATGACTATTTGCAGAAAGCTTGTGGGAGAATGACTTCATGTAACAATTGTCCGATTTCTATTAATAACAAATATCCCTTCCGAGCAAGGAAACATATTTTCAGTCAAAAGGAGCATTTGTAAGTCCATGGCAAGTATGCGTTGCAGAGAGCTGATTCCTTTCTATTCTAGAGCACAAGTCCTATGAGGAGCGGCTGAGGGAACTGGGGATGTTTAGTCTGGAGAAAAGGAGGCTGAGGGGAGACCTTATTGCTCTCTACAACTACCTGAAAGGAGGTTGTAGAGAGATGGGGGTCGGACTCTTCTCCCTAGTAACAGACGGCAGAACAAGAGGAAATGGCCTCAAGTTGCGCCAGGGGAGGTTTAGATTGGACATTCGTAAAAATTTCTTCACTGAAAGGGTTGTCGGGCATTGGAACAGGCTGCCCAGGGAGGTGGTGGAGTCCCCATCCCTGGAGGTATTCAAAAGACGTTTAGACGAGGCCCTAAAGGATACGATTTAGTGGGGGACTTGGTAATGCCAGGTTAATGGTTGGACCCGATGATCTTGGAGGTCTCTTCCAACCAGAACAATTCTATGATTTTATGATTCTACTCCCAAATAATAGATTTAACGTGTGCTCAATTCTGCTGAGAGAAATGTGCCCCAAAAGGGAAGAAAACCACCTAAGCAATATGTTAAATACAGTCAATTTAGGAAAAGAGTAAGTGTATTTCATGCCCAGCATACACTCCTGGAAGTATCTATCTGAGTTGATCAAGCCCTTTGTAAGGGGGCTCTGAGCTGGCTGGAGCATGGAGGCAAAACTCCCCCAGTTTCCATGAGGTGAGGAAGGCCTCGGAGACAGCAAAATGTGTCTGTCCTGAAAGTGGCCTTTTAAGAGAACACAAAATACTAAGCTGAACAAAATAACTCTTTTAAGTAAAAAAAAAATCTCAGAATACCCAGGTGAGACAGATCAAATTCACAGGTCTGGCAGCAAATCTAAACTGCCAATCTCCAGTGTCACTAGAGAGCATATTCCTTCACAGGCCTGCTCTCTAATCCAAGTGTGTTCAGCTGAGCAAAATCCTCCCACTGCTCTCCATTTTCTTAGGAAAAAAAATCTCTTTTCTGTCATCTTTGGGGCCTGGCAAGCAAATCCCCTTTCCTCATGAGTGTTCCAATTTACAAATAGGGCTACTGACTCCCTGTTTCATGAGTTTCTTCCTCTTGCTTGCCCCACTGGACATGAGAAATGTTCCCTTCAGCTGTGAACGTTCACTTGGTTCTTCCATAAGTTCCTGCCTCTCCTGAGGTGCAGTAGTCATCACAAGACAAAAAGACAACTCATCCACAGAATAAGATATGTAGTGCTTACACAGCCAACTGCATCCAAACAAAGAAGTGTAATAACTCCAAACAATTTCATAACTGAAATATTTACAACAATAAAATTATCATGACCTCATAAGCACGTGGTCTAACTGATTAGTAATTCTGATCTAGAGAGACTTCCAAAGAGTCACGTTGTTTTAGCTTTTGTATCCAACAATGCTTATGATCTACTTCTCCTTTTGGTTGTGGTCTTGGCTCCAGGGCAAATATTTCCAAGCAGCCTGCTGGTGCTCTGTGCTCTGCTGGTGGGAGAGCTGGAAGGTCGCAGCAGTGGCCGATCTGTAACTGACCCAATTGGGCAGCTCAGCAACCATTTTCGGTCAGCACTTGTGGAGGCTTTTGGACTGGCACAGCACTTTGTGTGAAAACCAGCAAAGGGTGGGGTACATATTGGGCACTAAAAAAACTAACTAGCACTTCATTTAACTACTTCCCTCGGAACTTCAATATTTTGAATTTTCTTCATTACATTAATACGGATACATTTTTTTTTTCTCTAATGTTAAAAAAAAAAGTTACTAACATGTTATCCTTTTCCTTACTCTTCAGGGCTTTGTGCAAGAAAGAGTGCCTTCATTTTTCTACTAAATCATACATATATGTGATCTGCTGCTGCTGCATACATTCACCATCTTCTACTTTCTGTCTTTTTAGTTATTTACTGATGTTCTGCCTGCTGTTGACTCTGCTAGCTCATACCTGCTTAACTTTCAGTCTGGTGTTATCCCGTCAGAGTAACTAAATGGACTAGCAAGCAGGAAGCCTTATGGCATAAGTTTTCAAGGAAAACGTGAGGATGTTCCCACTTGGAGTTAATCCCAAGGGGGGTGAGCTAAGAATTCCCTCTACTCTGTGTCTGCATTACCACTTCTGGTAGCCACAGATTCTCTTAGTGCCTCTGTTACGATGGCACTTCAGCACTTTCACTATGTCCTTTCACTCCTTCCTCCGCCGACCAAGCATTAGCACTTATTTTGCTTTTTGAGCTACTATGGGGAATTCTCTGTATAATTGCCACCTCCAGTCTGGAAGAAACAAATCTATGCACCCACTTGAGCCTTTACCTATGAGGGCACAAGACATTAGATCTAATATTATAGTTAAGTGTCGTAATAAAAGGGGAGTCCACAGCCAAAGTGATTGTCTGTAGCTTTTTATGCTTTATGATCAAAGAGGCAGTGAACTTGGTATTTATTAGAGCCATCCTCAATACGTCAGTGGTGTTTTTCACATGTACAGAGGTTTCTTGCAAGTACAGTTTACCACAGTATACGCAGATCTTTCTGAATATTATACTCGGTTGAAGTTTTCATGCTCGTAGGGTCTGCTGTGTGCTGCCTGGGAAAGGAAGAGGTGTTGCAGTGACTGATGGCAGCTGATTACATCTAGAAAAATTGCATGCTCAAGGCAGCTACTGGAACTATGTTTCTTGGGCAGTAGCATAGTGAAATTTTCTCTATCTTATGATCTGGAAGACAGAAGGACAAATCCTCTACAAATCCACTGTATGTGCATCTTTATCCCAGGGCTTTAAGTACTACACGCCTACCTGGTTCATGTGAACTAAAGAGTAGCATTCAGGTAAGTTGAGAGCTCCACACGTTGAGCTGGGCAAATAATTACAAATCTCCCCATATTTAAGGTTAATGTGTAGCCACGTGAACTATTTGGTTTTACGTTTTAGGTAGTAAACCAGCAAAAAGTAGTTCCCACATTACTAGACATTTTTGTACCCAGTGACATGTTTCAGTGTTGCAGAAATAAGGGATGCAAGTTAGTGCCTCACATTCCAGCCAGAAAAAAGAAGAAGAATAGATTTTCTGTTGAAATAGAAGTGTAGAAGTGCAACTGTATGAGATTTCACTGATTAAAAGCGTGAAGAAAAAAAGGATAAGAACTGACCTGCAGGCCAAAAACTGAAGACAAAGCAAAACCTCAAACTTATATTGAAATAAAAATATCAGTTGGTTTCAGGCATAGAGAATAACAAAAGATGGGGAAAAAGAGAGAAAGGAGAAAAGACAGCGTATTTTTTCCATTTTATGCTATTTTGTGTTCTGTTGAAAGCAGAATCATTACAACAGATTACTTCTGCCAAGAAAAACACATTGGACCATGGGAACATTTTCTTTTTCTTTTTAAATTCAGTATTTAAATCTTTTACTTGCTTGTTGCATGTTTTTATTGTTCTCAAGGTTTTGTGACTGTTCTCTTTTTTTTTAAGCACATTATCAGCTAGCCCTAGGAAGGTCTTGTTATTTCTTAACTAGTCCCTGCCTGTGTTCCCTCCAACAAACTACATATAAAGATGATTGTGTACTTGACGTTTTCCAGCTGTATAGTGGAACAAAAAGTGGCTAAACTTTAATCCTATGAACTTTTATTGTACCCAGCTCTTTTATGTTTATCTCTCTGGAAAAAATAAAAAAGGTAGGTAGATACATCCTGCTGTAAAGTTTGCTTTTCTCATTCAAAAGTGTTACCAAATAAATAAGCATTTCCATAGCATTACAGAAATCATGTTCTTCACTTATATTTATGAAATAAGAAATGCACAGTTTCACTGCTATGTCTTCAAAGTCCCTGTAGTTGCAGGGAGATGAAACAGTAATATTGCTTTTGAAGTTTCCTTTTTTCCTTAGATATTCTCTAGTTATTGCTTTTTGTCTTTTAGTGAGAGTCAAAGGTTTGTTGCTTGGCATTGGGGTGTACTTTTTGGTATTGGAGTGTACATTTTGGTATTGGGGTGTATTATGTCATTTGAGGGATGTAGGGCCATGTGCACTCTCCTTGACTTGACAGAATAGCCTAAAAATCAGTAAGTTTTCAGATCTCAAATGTTAAAATTTATTTTCCAAAAGTATCTAGGAAAGGCTGGCTTTGCACACAAAAGGATATGCATGAGGAATTTAAAAGTTTTAATACATTTTTCATCATGAAAATTAATACTATTCTCAAGGCTGAGGTGATACAAAACTTAATTTAATTTATGGCCAATCAAAATCAGAGTAGGATAATAAGACATAAGAACAAGTCTAAAACCACTTTTCTCCCACCCCTCCCTTCTTCCTGGGCTCAACTTCACTCCCGACTTCTCTACCTCCTTCCTTCGAGCAGCGCAGAGGGATGGGGAATGGGGGCTGTGGTCAGTTCATAGTGCCGTGTCTCTGCCACTCCTTCCTCCTCACGCTCTTCCCCTGCTGCGGCATGGGGTCCCACTCACGAGAGACAGTCCTTCATGAACTTCTCCAATGTGGGTCCTTGCCATGGGCTGCAGTTCTTCACAAACTGCTCCAGCATGGGCCCTTTCCATGCGGTACAGTCCTTCAGGAATGGGCTGCTCCAACCTGGGTCCCGTGTGGGGCCACAGGTCTTGTCAGAAGATCTGCTGCAGCATGGGCTCCTCTCCATGGGGCTGCAGTTCCTGCCAAGAGTCTGCTCCAGTGCAGGCTCTCTGCGGGGTCACAGCTTCCTTCAGGGCACATCCACCTGCTCCAGCATGCGGTCCTTCATGGGCTGCAGGGTGGATATTTGCTCCACCATGGACCTCTGTGGGCTGCAGGGGGACAACTTGCTTTACCATGATCTTCACCATGGGCTGCAGGGGAATCTCTGCTCTGGTGCCTGGAGCACCTCCTCCCTCTCCTTCTTTGCTGACCTTGGTGTCTGCAGAGTTATTTCTCCCACATACTCTCACTCCTCTCTCTCAGCTGCTGCTGTGCAGTGTTTTTTACCCCTTGTCAAATATGTTATCACAGAGGAGCTACCACCGTCACTGATTGGCTCAGCTTTGGCCAGTGGGGGGTCCATCTTGGAGCTGGCTAGAAATGGCTGTATCCTACATGGGGGTAGCTTCTGGCATCTTCTCACAGAAGACATCCCTGCAGCATCCCCACTACCAAAACCTTGCCACGCAAACGTAGAATCATAGAATTGTTTAGTTTGGAAGAGACCTTTAAGATCATTGAGTCCAACCATTAACCTAGCACTGCCAAGTCCACCACTAAACCATGTCCCTAAGTGCCACATCTACACATCTTTTAAATACCTCCAGAGATGGGGACTCCACCACTTCCCTGGGCAGCCTGTTCCAGTGCCTGATAACCCTTCCAGTGAAGAAATGTTTCCTAATATCCAATCTAAACCTCCCCTGATGCAATTTGAGGCCATTTCCTCTTCTCCTATCGCCTGTTACTTGGGAGAAGAGATTGACACCCACCTCGCTACAACCTCCTTTCAGGTAGCTGTAGAGAGGGATAAGGTCTCCCCTCAGCCTCCTTTTCTCCAGGCTAAACACCCCCAGCTCCCTCAGCCGCTCCTCATAGGACTTGTGCTCTAGACCCTTCACCAGCTTCGTTGCCCGTCTCTGGACACGCTCCAGCACCTCAATGTCTTTCTTGTAGTGAGGGGCCCAAAACTGAACACAGTACTCGAGGTGTGGCCTCACCAGGGCCGAGTACAGGGGGACAATCACCTCCCTACTCCTGCTGGCCACATTATTACTGATACAAGATGGGATACTATTGGCCTTCTTGGCCACCTGGGCACACTGCCGGCTCATATTCAGCCAGCTGTCAACCAACACCCCCAGGTCTTTTTCCGCTGGGCAGCTTTCCAGCCACTCCCCCCCAAGCCTGTAGCGTTGCCTGGGGTTGTTGTGATCCAAGTGCAGGACTCAGCACTTAGCCCTGTTGAACCTCTTACAATTGCCTCGGCCCATCGATCCAGCCTATCCAGATCCCTCTGTAGCGCCTGCCTGCCCTCCAGCTGATCAACACTCCCTCCCAACTTGGTGTCATCTGTAAACTTACTGAGGGTGCACTTGATCCCCTCATCCAGATCATTGATAAAGATATTAAACAGAACTGGCCCCAATACTGAGTCTTGGGGAGCACCACTTGTGACTGGCTGCTATCTGGATTTAACTCCATTCACCACAACTCTTTTGGCCCGGCCATCCAGTCAGTTTTTTACCCAGTGCAGAGTACGCCCATCCAAGCCATGAGGTGCCAGTAATACAAGCTGTTACGTATACAAGCAATACATAATACAAGCTGTTACATTGTTTTCAGAATGTACTTCAAAACATTCTCTATGTTATAAATTTTTCATAAAATCACCCAGAATAAGAGTGCCCAAGGTGAGTTCAGATACTGAGGCTTGGAGTTAGTCAAATATTTTTCATTCTGTACATTCTTCACTAAAGACTACTCTGCATAAGACGAAGGGCTCAACTTATCACAACGGTATGATGTTTCTCAAAACTCTCTTCCCACGTGATCTGTTACATACCAGCTCTTACAGTGAACATGGGAAATGAGGAAATGTGAATATAAGGAAAGCTCATAGAGCTGAGCTTCCAATTACTGCTCTCCTGAGGGATAATTTGGCACAAGGCTACTCTTGGAAATAACCTTCTTTTAAAATGTGAAGTTGTAACTTTCTCTTTCCCCTGCAATAAGTTCTAATGCTAGTCTTGTATTTATGGTGCATATGTGTACTGAGTGGTCATTACAGTAGATATTGCAGAGATAATCTTAATGGGAAAGGTAAGAGGATCCCAACAAAATGTTTAAATATGTCTCCACATTTTGGCAAGTTAGATTAGTGTAGTGGGAAACAGTTTGAGCTATCATATTAAAAATTGTCTGTGGGTTGGTTTTTTTCCCTAAGGAAAATGAAAGGCAGCAGCCTTCATTTTGAATATGATTTGTGATTGCTGTAATGCAAAAGAATAAGTGGAAAACTGTTACTACCTCCCTGCTGCCAATTCTTCTTGAGGAGGATTGAAACTGTCAGCCTTTGGAGCCAGAGGGATGCTGGATGGATGACAGAGAAAAGAGGCAGATGATAGAAAATTATGAACAAGAATTAGCTTCATTATTAACAAAGTTTTTCTTTATTAACTAGACAATTTGGACTATTAGACTGTTAAAAGATTAGTTAGACTGACAGCAGATTCCTAGCTCCGTATGTGTCCTGTATTTCCTTTTGCCCATAACAGCAATTTGAATGCAAGACGCTGGCAGACCTTCTCCAGCCCTGTTTCAGCTGAAGCTCTGGATTTTCTGTTTTGTCCCAACCGTAACCTTTGGCAGTTCCTTGGATGAGGCAGCCCTTCCACCGAGTAAAAAAACCTCCAGAGAGAAACTTTTGCTGCCCTCAGTTTCTTTTGCCTAGTTCTCTTCAGACCCACTCACACTATAGGTCTGGGCTTTATTTTTCTCTCAACTTTAACCCTAACTCTAGGCTGCACCAAAGGCCAAAGGACACTGGTCCCTGAAGAAACTCAATATTCCTCGTAGAAGAACTCTATCAGCAGTCCTAAATTTCATTTGGAAGATAGGTATTTTCTGTATGTGCAATAAGGGCTGATATCCCAATTTTCACCTGAGGAATACTTAGGCCCTGAACACAGAAGGGTCGCTACATGTGGTATTTTACCCATCTTAAGTGAAATACGAATTTGAAAGATTCAAGACTGTTGAGATTTACATTTATTTCTTCCATACTTTTCTACACTTGTCCCTATATTCTGGTGAATTTGTACTTCCTTCTGAAAAAATGGCTCCAGCACTTTCTTTTTGCTTTATGTCTCCCAGTTACAGTAAGAATTCTCGATGCACATGCAAAATATAGCCACTCCTCTCTCTAAAAAAAAAAAAAAAAAAAAAAGTTTGAAGAATTTTATTTAAGTATTATCCTGAAGATTTTCTGCAGAATAGGCTGTAAGCCTTTGCGCAGACATCACAAAAATTGACAAGTGAAAAACTAGCTGTGAAACAGGTACAAGCATTTCCCTTTCTGAAATCCTTTCAAAACTATACTTTTGTTTATAAAAGAGAATTTGCTGGTCCAAATCCTACATAAAGAGAGAGAAAGAAAAATGCAAGCAGGGGACAGGAGCTCTAATGTGCATGTGATTGCAGATGCCGGAAGCCTTGGAGCCCAGGAGGTACGGCATTAAAAAAACCCCTGTCAGTCAGATCTATATGTGAACAGAAGCATCACTGGGGAAGGCAGACGGGTCAAAGAGCTGCTCAGACTAAATTGCTACATGCTTATACTCTTAAAGGGTTTAATCTGATCTGGAACAGGCAAGTCATTCCTCCTGAGGGGGAGTCAATGCCACTTTCAAATAGTTTATGAGGAATCGGTTTGAACAAGCAATAAAAGAGCTTAACCGTTCAATTTATTTTATTTTTAAGGCAGTTGTCCTGCAATCTTTTTTAAAGGAAAATGGCAGTGAAGAGGAAACAAAGAAGGGTAACTGAAAAGAAGACGTTATTTCTACAAAAAGGTAATGTAACAAAAATATACCAGCGTCAGCTGTCACCAGCCCAGGGCACCTTTCCCTGTCCTGCAGACTGTTCTGTCATGCTGATCTCCCGGCACACCTGGCTCTCTGTCTTCCCTTAATTTCCCTCAGAAAGACAAGACTTTCCACATCAGCTGCACTAATAGGTGCGTTGCATCACAAGAAAAAGCAAGATTGTGGTACAAGGTTTCTGCTGGTGTAGTTCCCTGCTATCTTTCTTTGAGGGCGAGACCCTGCTAAGAGGCGGTTACGCCTCTGTAGCTGTCGTGCTGCACAGAAGCTTCTCTGACTTATTTAATTTTTATAAGCAAACTGCCAGGCCTATTAAAGCACAGGAGACAGGCCACCAGTTTATTCTACAAAGGTCTGAGAACACTTGGCAATGTTGCACGAGGAAGGGAGAGGGACAAAGGTGACAATTTCATGACCTCATCAGAAACTTGACAAATGCGATTGTGGGTTGGTGTGAGAGAGGAGAGGTCCCTAGGGCAGAAGAGGAGAAGTCGTGCTCCAAAATGGCCGCAAAGTGCATGGTGAATGCAGGGTGAGCTCTGCTGAAGAGGCAGAGAGTTGCTTTGGAAGTTACACCTGGGCTATTTTCTGCTTCTTGGGATACAAGTGGAATTCAGGGAGATTTCATGGATCTCAGGCAAAAAGCAAGGAATGCCATACAGCACACTGGAGGCTTCCTCGTTTGAAGATCCTAAAATGCTTTTAATAACTGCTATTTCAACGGAGGCAATTTGGTTAATGTTTCAAGCAGATGAAGAAGGGCACAGTTTTTTTCAAAGTTAATTGCTTTTGTGGCACACAGAGGAAGTGAGATGTGACTCTTGCTCTACTAGACATTTTGAAAATAAGTGACCAAGTTAAAGACAAGACTCTTATTCGCAGTGAGAAAGTTTCCCGTTTACAC
Organism: Phoenicopterus ruber ruber; assembly: GCA_009819775.1. Lineage (NCBI taxonomy): Eukaryota > Metazoa > Chordata > Aves > Phoenicopteriformes > Phoenicopteridae > Phoenicopterus > Phoenicopterus ruber. The sequence continues at coordinate 36,025,516 of CM020218.1, read as the reverse complement.
TCCTTATAAGCAAATAGGAACATTGATTTCATTTTAGGAAACTGCAGGCAAATAATTAAAAAAACCCCCTGTTGTTACAACTGAACTAATTGCATTTTTATGATTTTTGTTATATTAGCAGCTGAAAGGAATTAGATTACAGATATTTTAATTATTCTGACTTGCTATATTTAAAGTCCAGCAGAAATGTGTTTGTATTTACTGCATCCAATTACAGTTATAGAAAGTAAAGGGTAATGATAATGCTTGAAGCCACGCACCAAACCTCCAGGAGGGGGATGTACTCAGGGCCCTGACATCGCTTTAAGGAACAGATGCAGAATTAAGCCTTTTGAAACACAGATAAAAGGGAACAAAAGTGTTTAAGACAAACTCAGTGAGATTTGCTAATACTGGGCATCTCCTTTCACAGTGGATCCAATAGTGATAGTCTTGACTGCTGGACAATCTTTGTACAGGTAGCGGTAAATTTGATATTCTTGTGAGCAGGATTTCTGTAGGGTACTTTAAAAAAAGGGATGATAGAATCAGCCCAGCTGTGAATAATTCTAAAGTTGTAAAAAATTCTGATGCCTATATCATGGCCAATTGGATTGCAGTAATATCCAAAATTTGGCTTACAGTGTTGAGACAAAGTAGTAAACCTAGGACAAGTAGAAAGTGTTGCACAATTAAAACAAACAAAAAATAATTGAAAAATACATGCTGAATCATTTCCTTGGATTTGGACCCGCAATTTAAGAATTATTTCTTTTAAAACCTAGAATTGAACAGGCTATTTCAAATCTAATCAGGGTCACTAAACCAGTGATGAAATGTATGTACTTATATTTGTATTCCCCTCTTCAATTATTGGCGGCTAATTGGCAAACCATCTTTATCTCTGTCTTTCTTAAAGACACTTCATAAAGTATACAAGAGAAGTAGCAGGGAGAGTAAAAGCAACCTATCTGAAACATTCATCTGGACAAACTTGAGAATGTTGTCTTTTACAGTCTGTGACTTGTTAGTACTTTATAATTTTTCCCACCACCTCACAGGTTATTGGGAAATATTTTCTGTGAATAACTCTTGGTCCTTTTATTATTTGTGAGCAGCTGATTGGAATTATTCATTACTGAAAGTGAATTTTAGTTGAGGTTGTTCGAGCATGTAAGTAGACATCTGCTCTTGTCAGGATCAGCATCACTCTTCAAAGTAATTCCCTTCAGCAAATAATGATATTTGAACATTTAAGTTGAACATTTAATAGCCACAAAAAAACTTTCAATAAATTAACAGCCTGAAAGGAAATACAGATTTGCTTCAATGTTTATATGGATAATCAAACTAATACTGTATGTATTAAGAATCTGTTTTGTGTTACAGTGGTGAAAGCAGTGGTCCACATCAGTATTCAAATTACAGCTTTTACCAGTGAAAGGATAGTGAAGTCGGATTATTTCTGCTTATGCAGTACAATATTTCTTAAAAGAAATATTTTATATATCAGTTTCATGGATAAGGTCATTGAGATTTAAACCATATATGATGGGCATAAAAGAAACCCTATTATCAAGACAATGGTATACAAAACAACTTGAATACAAACCTTTATAGCTGTTACAGAGAATAACAGAAATAATTGCTATACAATGAAAAAACATATCCTACCAGATACATAAAAATCAGAAAATAATTTGATTTGCATGCTGGTTGAGGTGTTTAATTCCTATAGAACATAGAAGATAAACCTCTGAAAGATTCATTTGAAAGATAAAAATTATTTCCTTGCTGTGTTTTCAGATTTGATCTAATATTTCCTCAGTCATGAAGAAAAAAAAAATATTTTTTTTTTGTGACAGACTATGTATTTTTGAAGCAGCACAGTGAATTGCTGAATGCATAGAATAGTTAAAAATAGAACTATAGAAATTAATCTTCTCTACTGTTACCATTTTTGATTGCAAAATTTATCTACTGATATTTTCTGTGATGTCTTGCAGGTAAAAAAGTAATAATAAAACATTCATATATTCTATCACTCAGGTTCAAGACACACATTCTTAGACAAACCACATCAATGCCTGATCAACAGGCACTTCATTGTTGTCTGATCAACGAATGAATTAGATTGGTACTAAAATAAAACCTGTCTAACTAGGAAAACAGCATGCAGACACTGAGTAGCCTAAGGATCAGTTTTAAGAACTATCCAAACCATTTTAGTATGCATTTGAGTATGCATTGGTAATTTCTGGATGTCAATTTTACGTGCAATACACAATTATTCTGTTCTATTGATATGCTGAAATGTGGATTTTAATTGGCCCCCCCCCCCCCTTTTTTTTTTTGGCATCAGGAACCTGTAGTAGTCAGAGCGTGATCAAACTGAAACTTATTTCCACTGTACCAAGGCACTGTTTTTTGAGAGGTATTATCTGTATCTATATGCAACTGCTTTCATACCTTCCAACACATGCTGAAAACCAGTAATTTTTGCTGCAGACATATATACAGGGAGAGATACAAACCCGATCTTCTGTTCATGACTTATTAAATGGCCATAGACACGGTGGACATCCCTGTTTCTCTCAACTTCAGGAATCCTGAGAAACACTCAGGGAACTAAAAGTCTGTGTTGTAAATGTAGCCGTAGGCAACTCTTTTCAAAGAGGAGTGAGCCATCACATCACTTTTTCTTCAGGTATCTACATGTAAGTTCAGTGCAACTTGTTACTTTGCTAAGTTTCTTCCTGCCTAGTCAGGCTAAAGTTATTTCTGAAAGAAAAAAAGATGTGTGTGTGCGTATTACAGTTAGCATTATTGCTAAAAATAAAGCAATTATTTCATGTAATCTTGCAGAAGTGTAGTGTTCAGGAGCGCTGATGAAAGCTCCCAAGCGACAATTTCTTAATCACATTTTAATGCCATAGGAAATGAAGAATATATCAAATAGATAAAGATAACCTAATATATTAACCAGTGAAGAAGTAGTTCATTAGCTCCATAACTCACTTTAGTCAAACAATATATTAATCCTTTTGATAGGATTTTATAGCATGAAATGCGTAATATATAGCATTCTATTAGGATATTGTAACTTAAATTTCATCGACTAGCAAGCATCCCAGACATGACAATGTAACAACATAACAGCAAAATAATGTTTTTACTTCCCTTATTAACGAACAGAAAGGCCACCTTAATGTTTCCGGATAACAGGATAACTTTGATAGATCACAGTACAGCTCACTTGCCCTAACCCAGCAAAGAGCAAGTATAAAAATGCACGAGGATGGCTGGTGGAGGTGAAGGAGAATTTTTGGGCATCAGAATAGATGAGCAGGGACTTTAGGCCGTGCGGAAACAACTGTGCTTGTGATAACAAACTCACGTGTGAGTGGGGAAAACCCCTGTCTGATTTGTTACTCTGAGGTAATGCTAAGAGCATGACTGGGGAGACACTCAAGAATGGTGAGAGGAGAAAAGCCACCATTCTGTTTTGCCATTATTGTATTCTCGCATTCACATTTGAAGCAAGGCCCTGCTATATTCAAAAGTGGAAGGAAAAAAGATCCATGAAGAAAATGGTGAGAAAATAATCATATTAAAATACTGGCTTAAAATTCTTTCAATAAATATTATCAGAATGTTGGTATCTATAAAGTGGTGACACCATTTTCTTTTAATGCCTTCAATGAAAAAAAAAGCAAGCATTACTTGTACCCTAAATTCCAGAAGATCTAATTTTCAAATATTTAAAAAAGATGGAACTTCACAATTCCGTGATCAAAAAGTTTGTATAGAACACATATGATTTCCCAAGAGTTGGTCCATTATATTTAGAGACAAGATGTCATTTAAAGCTTAACCCAATATCTAGTTTTCATTGAGCATGAATCTCAGTATTGTTCAGAAGAAAAATTGTGGCAACTATAGAACATTAACAATTGAAATTAACATTGACTTCTTTCTTCTTCCCATTTTCCCCTTTTCTGCAAATATCAGAAGTACTTAAAATTTTTTAATTTGGTGAACATTTTCATTCTATGCTCTCAGGCAAGAGCTTTTAAAGTAAGGCCAACAAAGTATTTCAGTGTCAAAATGACTTTGGATGCAGAATGATGAACGTTTTAGGACTGGGAGATCTTCACATAGGAACTTCAAAATAAGAAACTTTGAACTAATGAAATGCAAAAGGAGACTTGATTAAAGAAAATTCTTTATTTAAACCTCACTAAGTAATAATAGTGTAATTGCTCACAGCATAATTCTTTGCTAAATTATTTTTATCTTCCATACTGATATCTTTACAATCCACAGAAACAAAACTAAAGCAACTAGGAAACTGCTGGTTGACTAGAATCACTCTGGATTTTATTCTGTAAGGGGGCTTTGTACTTTCATCTGCCATAGAGCTTACCACTGTAGTAATTATTTCTTTTTCATGCTATTAACAGAACCAACAGAACCTACAAAACCTGGTGCGAAGTAAAGGGGAAGGCTGTGAGAAAAACAGTGCAGAAGTTGTTATCAAGTCAATACTATATACTGCAGTATTAGATAATGTGTGCACATTTCTGGAATGTGTAGTAATTTTCTCAACAGGAAAAGAGGTTGCTGAAGTAACAACATGAACAGTCACTGCAGGGAAACCACAGTCTCTGACCTTGTTTCTTTTTGCTTTATTTTTCTACTTTGTTACTGAGTTTTCTCTTTCCAGAGACTTACCAGTAATTGGACCTACTCTTGTAGCTCTCCTAACATCCACCACTCCTAACCAACCCACAGTTCTGCCTTAAGAAAACTGATTCTGTTTTTTGATATCTTTTGGATGTGGAGTTGGACACACTTTCTGCAGCCCAGTTGCCACCACCACTGTGCAAAAGTTTATTGAGTCGTAAGAATGACTTTGCTAAAGTTTGTCTCCTGATAAAGCCCAATTTCCTTTTTTGCTTTGGATAGGAAGGGGAGGGGGGCGGGAAGGGAGGGGAGAAAGGAAAGAAGGGAAAGGGGGAGTCAAGGTGACAGAATAACAAACTTCTTAAAGAAGAATGAAGAAGAACTTATTGCAGCAACTAAGTACCAAACAAACTTTAGTCTGCTCCTTCCTTTTTCTGTCTCATCTGTTAGGACCCTTTCCTCCCTACCCACTTTCTACTCCAGAAGGTGTGCAGTTCCCACTTGTTCTGCATGGGAACATGTCGGTCTTCACTCTTCTCTTCCCCAGCAGGCCCAGCATGAGCCTGGATGATACCCATAAGAAAGATTTCAAACATTTCCACGCAGTGACTGATGACCATTCAAGGACAACGCTAGAAAAAGGTACTTGTAGTTTCTCTGGTTAAAGAACAGAGCTGGAATGCAGAGTTTGGGCACAGCATCCCCTGATAGCTGCTGTGCCTAGAATAGCCACCCAAATCTGATGGAAAAGTCAGCACAACTTTGTATTCATATGATTATATAAAACATGAAATACCTTGTCCATTCTGTCTCAATCACCGCAGAGATTTTTTTCTTTCTTTTTGTTCTTGCCACTTCACATGTCTAGATGCAACAAATATAATCCTCACAGTGGTCCACACATTTAGCACAGTCAAAAATATTGCGAAATGGTTTCTATTTAACTGTGACAATTACCTACCACGTATGCACTGTGAACGCTTTGCCTTCTGACCTAAAATCATTGACAGAAGTAGTCTGAAACCCAAATTCCTACTGAATTTTCAGCTGGAAACAAGACACCTTGAAAGGCTGCTACTCTTTTCCATGTTCTTCCCTTAAAAGGGGGAAGCGTTTTGTACAGAGCCAGAATGGCCAGGTGACAGTCAGTGCATGAAAATGTACTGTATCAATCTCACTACATTTGTTTAGCTTAGTCCATAATGAAACACACTGGTTACAGCAGAAATCTATAAACAGCCATGGAAGAATCAAATACTTATAAAGTGATATGATTGTGTATGGTTCTCCAGAATACAAATCTTAGATAGTCTGTTCTGAGGCAGAGAGACCAAGTAACAGGGACAGAAAAGACTCATTGTATTTAACACAGAAGAGACAGACCCAATCCCGGGAGCGGTTATCTAATTTTCAAATCAATATTCTAGCTTACTTTATCCTTGGACACCATTTAAGTGGTTTTTTTGTTTATTTATTTATGTTGTATTGGACCTGCATTTGGATTACTGATAGTGAGATGGCTAAAAACTGGAGGCCCTTATAGAGGGTATACTTAGAGAATGGAAGTACTCTGGAGTATTTAGGGAGAGCAGCAGATATAGAATCATAGAATCATAGAGTAGTTTGGGTTGGAAGGGACCTTTAAAGATCATCAAGTCCAATCTCCTGCAATGAGCAGGGACAGCCTCAACTAGATCAGGTTGCTCAGAGCCCTGTCCAGCCTGAGCTTGAATGTTTCCAGGGACGGGGCATCTACCACCTCTCTGGGCAACCTGTGCCAGTGCTTCACCACCCTCCTTGTGAAAAATTTCTTCCTTCTATGTAGTCTGAATCTCCCCTCCTTTAATTTAAAACCGTTACCCCTTGTCCTGTCACAACAGGCCCTGCTAAAAAGTCTGTCCCCATCTTTCTTATGAGCCCCCTTTAAGTATTGAAAGGCTGCAATAAGGTGTCCCCGGAGCCTTCTCTTCTCCAGGCTGAACAAGCCCAACTCTCTCAGCCTGTCGTCATAGGAGAGGTGCTCCATCGCTCCGGTCATTTTTGTGGTCCTCCTCTGGACCCGCTCCAGCAGGTCCATGTCTTTCCTGTACTGAGGTGACGTGCACAAGTGGTTTTGGTTACATGCCGTAGAACAGCTTCTTTCTTTTAACCAATATCTAAAAAACAACACATGGAGAGAAAATTTCCTTTTCATAAGACTTTTCTGAATCAGAACAACTACCAGATGTCCTCTCAGTCTCCTTTTTTTTTGTGGCCTTGCAAACTCCTCATGTTTTCTAATTTTCTCATGTCTTACTGCCTTCCCATGGATTGTCTCAGATTTCTTTGCCTCTTTATTCACTGGAAAGTGAATGTGGTGTCCCATGCTTCAGCAGAGACAAGCTGAATGGAACAAGGAATTTTTTTTATGAAACTGAGTTTAGCCTTTTGTACAGAAGCACCACATTGTTAACTCTCATTCAAAGACTTTGATCCACTCAAACCCCCAAATCATTTTATCTACAATGTGGCTGTCTACCTGAGTTTTAATTTAGTATCTGTGCATTTGATATGCCATATGACATATAGCACTTTATACTTGTTTTTATCAAAAGTACTTTTGTGGATCAAAGTTCATTGAACTTATCATATCTTATTCAGATTCTGTTCTCCAAAAAATCAATAGTTCCTCTCAGCTTTGTTTCTTCTGCATGCATTTCCTTTATTCCATCCATTCAAGCTATTGATGAAAACATTGAACAGAACTAGACCCCAGGCAGACCTTTGCAAAATTCCACTTTAAGTATCTCAACAGCTTGACAGAAAGCCATTGGTGCCTTGGATTTCCTCCAGTTTTTTAGCCAATTTGCTATTACTCATTTGACAATGTGATGTAATCTACAGATGATGGGTTTAATAGCTAAAAGAATAATCCCTAAAAGAATACCCTGACTTCTGCTTCCATGTTTGTAACAGTGAGGCCCAGAAGTTTGCCAACAGTGCCATTCTCCTTCACTAGTGGTAATGAAATTTTCTTGTTAATTCATTTTAAACCACCTTTCATAGAGAAAATTTCTCTCGCTTCACATTCTAAATTAGCAGTTCCAGATTTGCTGCAACCAGTTCTTTTCTTGAACTGCCTTCTAATCCAGCAGCTCTATTGAACAGCCCTTCAAAGCACACAAATAACTATATATGCATTTTCCACAGGGAGGCTGTGCTTGCTATTCCTGACAGTATTTAAAAAGGGAAGTTTTATGTAATGCATCCTATATATATAACATAGGAACTATATGTTTCTAAAACTTTGTGCTGAAGAGAACCTGAAAAACAAAGGGATTAGACAAAGATTTTGGAGCAGGAATCAGAAAAGCTCCTAAGGCCACAATGTCAAACCCACTGCTTCATGCTGTGGTGCTCTCTTCATTCACAAGGAAGACAATAATTCAGGCTCATGCAGTACTCTAGTTCTGGCCTCATCTGTATCATCTAGTATATTTATTCTTGAGCAAAAATGCTTTTTCCATGGCGAAGTTGCTGCCACCAGTAATAGTTTATAAATATGAATGTGTTGCTTATAGTAACTGTAGTCCACACATAATTCAAACTCTTCCAGCATGTCTTACCTCAGATAACATAACAGTAAGATAGAGCCAGTCTCACAGTGGGTATACTGTACACTGATCACCAAAATTTGTTTCACCCAACTAAAAGGGCTTAGAACACAAACTGCTGGGAGACAGAAGCTATGGAAGTTTCACAACAAGCTCCACGTACTATGTATGGAGAAGCCTGTCTGCAGCTTGCCTTTTCTCATAAACAAATTAATGATAAGACAGAGTTCAATCTAAGATTTAGTTTTACCTTCTTGAGGACTGCTCAGGCGGCCTCTGCATTCTTCCATCTGTCCGTCAGGCATATCTTAGCAGAGTTTAGCAAGCTGTGTCTGCATCTGCAAATCAGAATGGTGCTTCTGGCAGCATCAATGCCACATATTTACGTGACAAGCCGATGCAAAACGGATAAGGACCTGACGCACATGTCTGCATGTATACAAATCCACTGACAAAATCTTTTTTTTCTTTTTTGCTGATGTTTCACCTCTGTCATCCCACTTCACTGTAAGTTGTCAGTGTTGTTATGCTCAGTGGACAAGAATACTTTTTGGTTGCTTTGATACTCCATGTAAACATAAGGGCAATTTCTGTGGAAATGCAGAAACCCGGCTGTATAATTTCTTTCCAAAAGAACTTGTTAGATGAAGACAGAATTTATGTTAGCATCGTAAAATCTGTACATTAAAACATGGTACATGACTAACAAATGTACATAACAAAAAGATACATTAAGCTCACCATGACGTATGTATAGGCTAAAGTCTGCTTAAGTTTGGGGATGCAAACATAAGAACTATTTAAAACTTTAAAATGAATGAGGTTTTTTGATGTAAATTCTAATATTTATACACATAAAGGCTTATCCTTCAGCCCCCAAAAAGAAGTAGACACCTACAAAACCAGGAATATTTGAAGAATTTGTGTGTACACAAGTTGAGCTTTGGTAGGGCTGCTTGTAAAAAATTGTATAAAATCTACTTCTTATTCTAACTAGCTTGCATTAGCTCTAGCATTTCTAGGTATACTTACAGCATCTAAAGAAATGCTCATCCACCAACAGCAAACTGAGTAAAAGCATCATATTAACCTCTCTGATAGTAAGAGGTACTGCAGTGTGTCAAGGCACTGTAAATAACAACATCTAAACAATAAATGTCTTCCCAAAGTCAGTGATTGAAAACTCCTATTTACATTTTTTTTAGAATCAAGCATCAGTTTCCTACTGTTTTATAGCCTAGTTACTGAGGAATGTCTGTCAGCAGCTTAACCTACAGGCAAATTACATTGCTAACAAGTCTGAAAATGATCTTCTCTTTCCTACCTAAAATCATCAGAACTTATAGGTTCCTTGGCAGATTATTCTCATGAAATAGGTGTTGTTACTTCCTTCTCCAAGAAATAAGCAGTCTGGATTTTTTTTTTTTCTGTGCATTGTTGGTTACCTTATGTTTAAAACTTGAATTACTTTATCTCACTTTATTTTTAGATGACAACCTGTTACTTTCTTTCCTTTCCTTTCAAGTAAACTATTCACTATATAATTTTTCTTCTGGAGCATCTCTCCTATGGGGACAGGCTGAGGGAGCTGGGGCTGTTCAGCCTGAGGAAGAGAAGACTGAGAAGGGGCCTTATCAATGCTTATAAATATCTCAAGGGTGGGTGTCAAGAGGATGGGGCCAGACTATTTTCAGTGGTGCCCAGCGACAGGACAAGGGGCAACGGGCACAAACTGGAACACAGGAGGTTCCACCTAAACATGAGGAAAAACTTCTTCACTGTGAGGGTGACAGAGCCCTGGCACAGGCTGCCCAGGGAGGGTGTGGAGTCTCCTTCTCTGGACATATTCAAAACCCGCCTGGACGCAGCCCTGTGCAGCCTGCTCTAGGTGACTGCTCTAGCAGGAGGGTTGGACTAGGCGATCTCCAGAGGTCCCTTCCAACCCCTACCATTCTGTGATTCTGTGAAATGCTGAAGACAGAAGTAATTTGAAAGGGATTGTCTAAAAATGGGTTCTTTTCTATTTGAATTTAGGTAATTAAACAGACTTTAAAAACTTCAATATATTTTTTCCAGTGTGTTTACAAGTTGAAATACACAGATATTCAGTATCAGCAAAGAATAGATTAACATAACTTTATTTTTTAAATTCCTATTCTAAGAGTGAACAAAATAAGACTCTAAATAGAACATGAGACTCCTTCTCAGCAAATATAGATGAGACTTTACTTAATGCTGTTTGTCATCAACTGAAAAAGTGAAATGTACAACAAAAAATACTTTGAATTTGAAAGACAATGGACTACATAATCAATTCAAATTATGTTGGCCTTCAGTTCAGCACTGAAATGTAAGTAATTCCAAAGGGTTTAATTCCACAAGTATTTAATTCTATAAATTTTTAACAATAATGGTTTAGAAGAACATTTTTTAATATACAGCAGCACTGTATTTGGGCAGATTTTGATGGAGAAACCACTGGCTATCAGAGTAGCAATGGGCTACTTACTGTAGAATCAATGGGCTACTAGCTGTAGAATCATCAAAATTTAGTCTTTATGAATACTGAAACAGCTATTAAGCACTCTTTGAGAGGTAAGAATTGCAAAGCGAGAATATATTTCAGCATGAATTCCCATACCATGAATTCCAGTACCAAATATTAATATTTGAGCATGAATCCCACTATTAAGTTTAGACAGTTAAACTGGGATCTGAGGACACTACTGTGATTTTTAAAATTCTACTTCCAGATTTGATGCAATCCATAAGTAAATCGTAATGTTTTCTTTTTGCAATTTAAGTCTAGGGAATAACGTATTACAGCTAGATACCATGCGACAGATCGATTATAGATACATATTATGTATAGTCAGATTATACTGCCCTGGACATAGAAAATCTTCTGGAAAATAGGTTTGAAGCATCACATTAATTTAATTAAGTTACAGACAGTACCTACAATCTACATGTCTGAGTGGCTCTCCTTTGGCTTAGCACAAACCACATCCTGCAAGGATTATTGCAGCCTATATGTCCCTCATGGCATCCTATGTCACTTTATATTTAGGAGCTGAGCCTGTGATTTTTACATTGCTCCCTAAAAAAATAAAGTTGTGGAATTAAAACTTTCAAGGAAATGTAGTATTCAGTAGTTGAAGACCTAAATTTAGTAATTTACCTGTGACCAACTGAGGTGGCAAGGTAAGAAAACGTCTATGCAGCCTTTGTGTCTCCTAAAGAGGATAATTTCTTCTTGGCCTCTGGGATAAACACTGCTCCTATAATAATGCTACAGGCATGGAACTTGCAGAAACCACAGACAACAAGAACGACAGAGCATCCCGGCAGCTGCTGCATTACTTGGGAGGGGAGGAGAGTACAAACCCAACAAAATCCCCTCTCCCTCTGGCTAAATGGGTGGCAAGATATATGAGAGCTCGCACAAGGCTCAAGACTTCTGCTGTGTCCTCTCAATCCCTTCTCACAGTCCCTTTGCTGACTCCTTTTCAAATCTCATCAGGTCAAGGCTCCCCACACTGAGGCAGGTGGTGAGTATTTTACTCTTAAAAATAGTGACAGCAGATGAAATTAGCTATCTGCATTCTGCAGTACTAGTACACTGGAGGCCCAGAACGGGAGAAAACAGATGGCTCAGAAAAAACTATAAAGAAAAAGAAAGAAGAAAGAACTATAATAGGAGGATAAACGAAGAAACAGTGTCAACTAGATGTTGAGATACTAGATTTCAATAATGGAGATGGAGTCAAGGCATGGTATAAAATGGATAAAGCAAGGAAAGGATGCATTAGAACTGAACTGATATCCTTCATGAATAGTGAATAAGAAGGATAAGGCAAACAAGATAGCATTAGAAAACCATATTTGAGCAAATCAGTTCATTAATCACATGCTTTTGAGATAAGCTTATTGTTTTCTTTATATTTTACTTACAGTAAAGGAAAACAATTCCAGAAAGAAAGTTAAGGCACTGGGTCTTAAAAGCATGGGAAAAGTGTTTGATAATGGCTGGAGGCAGCTTTCCATCCCATCACAATTTGTGAGATACCATTTTTCCTCTTCTTACATGATGGTAAGGAGTTAACTTTTGAAAAAGTGTGTGCAACATGGAAAATTCTCCTTCCTTCTACTGGAACCAGTCAATAACATCCAAAAATTTTTTCCAACAAAATTGAATTAAAATTTCAGAATGAAAGAAGTAGCTGTTTTTTTCTACAAAAGTGAAGAACCATTCCAGTTGTTACTTGAGGAATTTATGGGAATTTATTATTTCTTACAGTAATGTAAATGAATATGGAATGCATACGTTAAAATGTCTTGCTATGGTACTAATATAGTAGACATAAAAGGTTGAAGTCAAGCATGCTTAAATTCTAAATGAACATTTGTAAGAATATAAGCATTGAGATTACTGAACACCAATAGCAGTGATCAAGATCCTGAACTTAAATAAATAGAGTGGAATAAAGCATGCATTAGTATTCAGAATGTATGAAGTATGGCAAAAAGCATTGCGCTTCTAACCCTGGCAACAGTTGATATTGAGACTACAGAAAAAAGTGATAAAATATAGAAGCTGATACAGCAAAGGGACTAAATGTGAAGAACAGTAAATGCACAGTGGTTGTTCTGAGTGTTAGGAGTGGTCTTTATATAAGATATATCAGGAAGAGCTATTACAAATAGAAGGTAACTGCTTTTTAAGCTAGAACTTTGTTAATTCAGGTTTTAATTTATTTAAGTATATGAACTGGAATGACTGCAATAAATAAGTGCAGAAGTAAATGTTTAGCTAAGTCCAAATATCTTTTCGTGTTGCTATCCTATGCAGTTGGCAGTCTAAGCCTAATCCTAGATAATATGCCAAGAACTGTACAATAAATAAGGTGAAGAGTGTGAAAGTTCAGAATTTGATTAACTTTCTTGTGCTTATTCACACAGATAGTGTGCGTATGAGCTGACTTGGAGGGAACAGTAAACATGGACATTTTGTGAGGAGGGTGTTGTAAGATAGGAGAAATAAGGCTTGGGATACAATCATCATGGAAACTTGAGGCAAATCCAGTAGTTTCGCTAGGGGCAGTATGTCAAAAATACTTGAAGCTGGTATAGATATAAATTACACCTCTCAGTTATCAGATTGCAGTCAGCATTTGATTCATATATCTTACAGTGTGGAATAATAGAGTTCATATTCCACGTTTTGTAACAGCTTTTCTTCAAAACTACTTAAGAACTTTCAGGTTTACATAGTGAATTTAAGGTATAGACTATTTTTGGTCAAAATTACATTAGAATTGTCAAGATAATATACTGAGAATCATCTTGTAAAATTCTCACTGTTATTTTGGTACAATCGGAGGACAAACTACTCTACAAAATTAAATCAGAGAGTTTTATTTGGTTAAATGTCAAGAAGGATTGCATTTTTATTGAGTACACACAATATAGTCGATTCCTGATTTAGTGAAACATTCAGTAGATGCTTAAACTTTAAATAGGTGAGTAATAATGTTTTAAATGAAGAATGATATTGACGTATGGGATGTTTTCCTATGCAGAAGATGCAAAAAATAACAGAGATGGAGAAAATCAGCGAGGTTTCTGTAGTACAGGGCTTCTCCAAAACAGAAGTAGCAAATTTTAAAGTTGAATGTTGAGCATAGTTGTTCAGTGTTTAACTATTTTTCACAGTAAATGACAGCAAAAGTAGTTGCAAGCTGTGAAAGAGAAGGAATGCTAGCAGGAAGTGATAAATTTAATAATTTCCAGGGGAAAGAGAAACACTGCTAATTTAAGCCTCTCTCTGTAACAGAGAGAAATTAAGAGGCGGTGGAGGGGAAAAGAGAAGGTGGAGACTACATTGTACCATAAAATCAGTCTGGAATAGTAAGGGTTCAGAAAGAGTCACAAGAATAGTTTTAGACCAAACTTTTACAATAAATCTGATCTAGTCTATTTCTTTTGTTTTAAAGCAGTTCAAAATTAATTTGAACCGTTCTGAGGAAAATCTTCTATTTTTCACAAAAAAGAAAACAAAGCAAACTGAAAAGTCTAGTATTGTTCAGTGTTGATACATATTAAACAGCTAGTTAACACCCAATATATACATGCAGTACTGTTTCTGAAGTATGCTGTCACTATCTGCTTTCATTTTCCTCACTCTGCAACAATCTTTGGCTGTTGGACTATTGCTGCTGTTCCTTGTAGTCTGTTTTTCTGGATATAGTGCACCATAGAAGTAATTGCTGTCCCATATGGAGCATTGGGTCATAATATTCCCAAGAACATTTTGTTGAATAATGTGCTCCACAAAATCATGAATTTATTTTGAGTCAAAAAAATTCCCATGTCCTGTGAACACTGAAGAAGGGAAATTAGATATTTCTCCTGAAAAATTAAATAAAGATTTTTTTTAAAAAAAGCAACAACAAAACAAAAATCCTTGGGGAAAAAACCCAGAATCTGGTTCTGCATGCATCATGCATATGCACAGGTAGGAAGATCCTTACAGGAAAAAAAACTAGGGCTGAACAACTTTTCAAAGGAAACACAGGGCATGTCTACACAGAGAAATCTGGCAGACCTCAGGTCTTCTACTTGAACTTCAACTTAGCTTTCTTGTTGAAAAAAGGTTATATTAGATGTATTCAGAGGATGTTGAGGCAGAGCTGTTAGTATGACCCAAATTTCAAGCATCCCATTAGTGCAATTTAACCCCAGAATTAGTCTTTAATAAGAATGCGTATTTGTTATCTAACTGAAAGTAGTCCATCCAGTCTTGCTCCAAATTCTCTGAATTGGTATTAAAGTTTATTTTGTTGACTGCTAGTAACCTAATTAGTAAAGTAAGACACCACAACTTCTTTCTCATTACATTTCTGTAACTTTTGATATTACTTTGCAAATAGGGTAATTCTTATTGTTTGGAGACAAAATACAGGAGAACCTTCTAAAATATTTCTGAAGTACCTAAAATTTTTTTCCTACTGATTTACTGGAGAGTCCATATTTCTTTGAAACAGTTTTGTGAGAAATTTTAATTTTTAGATCAAGGACTGAGGCATCTATTTTGCATTGGCATTATATTATTGTTTTTAAGAAATAAATCGTAATTTGAACCTGCAATTCAAGCTTGGGAGAGAAAAATACATTTTTAATATCCTCTTTTTTTCCCTTTCAGCTTTATTAGATTAGGGTGCATATGAACCAAAATAGAGGAATTAATCTCAAATGTTCTGGTTTTATGACACATCAGAGGTTTGCTCAATAGAAATCACAACAGTAACTGGTGTTTTATGTGTTTGTTACTCAATGCTCTTCAGATTCATTACTTCATTAGACTGAACAGATGAGTAAACATCATCCCTAGGAAGTATTATGAAAGGAGAAATGAGTTACTATAGATACAGTTACTCCTAATACCCCATTAGGTCAATGCTTAAAACATCCATTCTGAGGTATTCGCAAAAGCTGATTTCAGGCACGGCAAGCTACACTCACTCTGGAGCTAAAGATAAGGTCACTTCTGTAATTCATGCGATTCCCTGCGAGGCTCATCCTTGTTCCACTGGGTAGGGAGAAAATCTCTGGGGACCATCATTCTGGGATCAAAGTGAATCATTTCTTAATGGTGCACATCAGTGTTCAGGCAAACGCTGGAACTCAGAGAGTGGAAAAAACCCCTTCCAAAACACCATCCTTCCACACCAGACCCCTCCCCTCTTCCAAAAAGTAAAGTAACATAGGACTCATTTGGATTATAGATTACTTAAAATATCTGAAGGTATAGTCACAAAAAGAATTGCCCACGCCACTTTTTGTATTCCAGCTATTGATAATAAGTGCAAGCTGGCTGAGCAGCAGAAATCTTAAAATAAACTCAGATTTTTTCTACACATTTTCAGATAAGAGAAGATAAGGAGTCTAGGTTATGGTCAACTACCAAACTATTATCTAAATTGGAGGCAAAAGATGATGAACCGTATGAGACTTTATCTTCCCTCCCAAGAGATCCGTTTGTGGTTATATCTTACTGTATCAAGAACATCCAAATTCTGCTAGAAAACCAATGGGACATGAGGTAATGATCCAGATCGTTACTGTCACTCTGTCATCTCCTTGCAACTCTCTCTCAAGTTACGAGCTGTTCTCATGCCCTATTTGAAAGGAATTAAGTAAAGGAGAGGTAAACCGCAAAGGAAATATTCAAGACATTTTTCTTGTCACCTGTGATACAACGTCTGAAAATTTACAACTGTGAAAGAAATAATGCAAAGCTACCTCAGCATTATTCCTAAGAGCAGCCCTACTGTTTTGGCCCAGGGACCAGAAACTCATGTATCACATCTTTTTACAGAGACGACACTGTCAAAGGCGGTTTGTGAGAAGACCTTCACGGGAGGAGAGCACATCTGATGCCAGCCACTGTTCCTCCTTTGAATATTTCTCCTCAATAATGGTTCCGCTGTAACAGCTAGTCTTGTGGTTCACATGGCTTTTTCTCTGGCTCCATCTCATTGAGCTCGATGTACACCTTTTCATCAAAAATGGCTTAGTGTCTGAAATCTTCTCAAAGACCAACAAGCAGGGGAAGTTATTAAGAACTGGATATTCACCTGCAACAACACTTGAAGTTACATGTTTCTGCCTAGATCAATCAGATAAATATTACTCCTGACTGTATCTCAGCCACTTAAAATTTTGATTTATGGTGAATTTTTTGCTGTTTTTGCATTTTGGCTTTCTCTTCCTTCTTTATTTCTTATTTCCTGCTATGTTATTGACAGTAAGTATAGTAAGTGATATTTTTCTGTTGATAGTTAGTCGTCTTTTTCGTCCCTTGCTGAACAACCTGTCTCATTCTTGTAATTTTAGCTGGAGTAGAACAAATTCTCTCAGAAACTTTCATTTCTACAAAATGATTGAAGACTGTAACCATTTCTAAGTAAAAAGTGACTAGCCTTTGAGAGATTTATAAAAAACAATACATACAACAACTCTCTACAGCAATGAAAAAACCTGCACACATACGCCTAGCAGACCAATGCCTGCTATCCTACAATGAAGTATGGGGCTACACTATTCCTTATTGGTTTTGTTCTGGAAGTTTGTAAAAGGTCTTACAACAAAGTAAGAGACAACACAAGGACTGCCACATAATGTTAGCAAGGTCTGCAGTGGCATAGATGGTATTATTTATGCACTTCACAGTAGACAGAGATGACAGAATGAGCACCAATTATTTCCCCAAATGTAAAGGCAAAAAACTGTATTAATGTACACCAAGAAGCACGTTTAACATCCAAAAGTAACAGGTATGCTCTTCCTACAAATGTGCAGTTTTGCCTCCGAGTAAAAATATTGACATTGTTCATAACGGAGTGCGCCATTATAAAAAGAGTTTTCATCTTTAATTGTAGCTATGATCCATGAGGATGTGACAATTATTTTAAAATATGTCTGAAAAACTATTTGCAGCTATTTCCAAATGACTGATTTCTTCACTATCCAGTAATAAGGGAAGAATGTTAATCCTTACTGTAAGGAGACTATCAGTCTTTATACGCATACAATTGTAAAAAAATATATACCAACTCAAGAACAAACATGAGGTTTATTTTAGTATCACCTGAATAACTTCGCAATTAATCAAAAAATCAGAGACCTCAATGAGAAGTTTAGGCTTTACTACAAACAGAAATATCATCATCTACTGCTCTCTCTAGAGTAAATTAAAATTTATGCCAAACCAAGAAAACTATCTTCAAAAATAAATTCAAAGATAGATCAGCCCAGTTAATAAGGATTCAGTTTAATGACTGCTATACTTAGAAGAGCATCTGTTCTCCAATAGCACATATGGTAACATGAATGAGAGAAAATATTTTTGCTTTTGCTTACAGGGTTTATAGTTACATAGGTACAGTATGTTTAATCTCTTCTTCCAGTTTAGACCCGTAAAGCATGTTAACTCTTTTTCTTTCCAAAATTAAATCTATAATAAGCTATGCTGGGAAATGAAGGTTGTCTTTCTCTGTTTTCCAGGTGAAATAAGTTAGCCACCACTCTCTAGAGATATTAATACCGACTTTACAACAGCCACTGCATTACCAGATCGTCCAAAAACATTACTTCAGTGTAAGAAGCATCAAACTGTTCAGGGTTGGAGCTTTCATGGCCAGATAACACGGGGGACGTCAAAGTTGAGGATCTGTGAAAATTGTTTTCATAGAATGCATATGCATTTAAAAATAGCAAGTGATTGCCTCTCTGTTACTAAATGTGTACATTGATTGATGAAAAAATGCATCCTGCTTTCCAAACGCTGAGCCTTCAAAGGTTGAATCTTGGTAACTCTAATTCAGATTTTTAGCCTTTAATGTAATTTGCACAAAATACACAGAAACAAACAAGCAAGCAAACTGCAAAGCATTTTGAGATCAAACTAAATAAGGATGTGACTAAAACAAAACAGTGAATAAAATAAACTGGAAACAGGCACAATTGATACATTTCACGTGGTCATCATGGTCATAGACACTCAAGTCATCATACGCACTCTCAAGCATCTACATAAACCATAATTATCACAGAATAGCAGTCTCTGCTGGGTTCTCTCTTCTTCCTTGAGGGCTGTCATTACCCAGAGGTGAATGGCTGACATTGGGTACTAACCACTGTAACGGGTACAAGGAAAGGCTTTTGACACACAGCACGGCAATTGCCTCTTCTCATACACGACCTACATTTTTCCTCTGGAAGTGCCTCAGCAGAACGAGAAAGTGGAGCAGCTCTTAGTCTGCCACCTGATACAATCCTTCCTGGCCTGGGTAAATAGACAGCAGTAGGCTGCAAGAAACAAGTAGGCTCTTAAGCATTGGCTTAGATAAAATATTGACTGTTTGACTAGATACTGATGTAGGTCCCATGGTCAGACATAGAATTAGAAAGACAACACAATACTGACAATGGTCAGTCGTTTGCATCTACATTTCCTCTACCAAATTGTTAAAAAATAGATTTGCAGTATCAGGACTTTCAAAGATACATAAACACTCCCTTTTCTATTTCACTTAAATATCTTTAGCGCAGAACACATAATGCTGCTGGAAAGTGGGTAATGTTATTGATATTTGCAAATATATGGGGAAAAAAGTGCCCAAAGTCATACAAGAAGTCCATGGCAAAGCAAGGTCTTAAATCATAGTAATTTTTTTGATTTAGTTCTCATTCTAGTCTAAAATACTCTAATCCAAAAAGTATACTATATGTAAAGGACATATGTAAAGATCTATTTTCTTCACGCTTTTCTGGTGAAAGGTCTCAGTCACAGTAGGTATTTTAGAAATCAAGGACTTTCTGTGAGAAGCAGGAAGATCTTTCTTTTCTGTAAAGGAACCTCGGAGTTTTCTGCAACTCATTGATGATTTCACAATATCCATGACTCACAGGGCCTGTTCTAAAGCCTATTGCAGTTACTGACAGTTTCCTAGGAGTATAATGGCTTTAAAGTGGTTGAATTAACTGATAAGGAAGATGTTATGTTTGTATTTTAGTAAGTTACGCTTTCTGTGTTCAAAGTGTTTAAACTAACAGAATTTTCCAAGGTCCTTATGAGCAAAGTTGCCTCACATAATCATAGTACCGCTGCCACTCCATTTCTATGAAAAAAACCTCATGATGTTGTTGTGACTGTTGTTACAAGAGTATTTGTGTCTTCTTTAAATTTTTTATACCACTTTTCTAATTGCTACTCATTTCACTTCTTTAGAACCGTTAATCAAATGTTTACCGATTCTTCCTGTTTGTAAGTATAGTCCTGACATTTTTTCTGATTCTAAATTGCAGGGTCACCGGGCTGTCATTTTCCCTTAAGTATATCATATTTGGGCTTTTTCTTACTCAGAATTTTCCTTGAATTTAATAAACAAAAAAGCCCTCTGTCTAGCTCAGATAGATAGGAAGGAAGATCCTGTGCTTCTTTGTACAGGCATAGAAACCTGAACTTTTGGGACCCTCTAAGAGCTTTAGTGTTTCTTCTCATAAGTAATTTTTATTTGTTCTTTCTCTCCAATATTCTTCCTCCTCATGGTTTTGACTGATTCTGTGAGGTTAATGATTGCAGGAAAAAAAGAGTTTCAAAACAAATAAAAATTGCAATGTATGAGCTACAGAACTTTAGAAATAGTCACACCAAATAAGACCTTAATTTTCTATTTGAAGATGGTAGTGGGAAGTAGATGAAATAGTCTATGTCCTAGTTGCTTTATACTTGTGAGAGAAATATTAAATTTCTGAAACTTGCAGTGTGAATGTCAGTTAATTTTAGTTTTGAAGTATCTTACATTTTCCCTCATTAGTTACAATGTCAATCAAAATAATTTTTTTAAAGAAAGAACAAGTACAGGTTCTTGAGAAGACAGAACACTGATGCTTACTTGTAAGAACTGATATGCAGCAAACTTATCTTTTGGTGCTGCAGCAAAAGCATCTATTAAAGCAGCATTCTTGAACACCTGGAGTATACATTTTCCCAGCCCTGATCATTCATACACTCTGTTTTTAGAATTCCGTGCGCATGGGCAAGTGTTCAAGAGGGCTTAATGTGCACACATTGTTTGCCAATATTTTCTCAGATTTTTATAGGGGTCTGTGGCTTCCCGCTGCACCTTCTCATCTGAATCAGGATATTCCTTCCTGAAGCAGGTGGGAGTCTAGAAACCAGTCATCTATCCAGAGGAACAACAGTTTGAGAGACTACAGAGATCAGTCCTTTGCTGCTTTATTTAACCCATTCATTAGTTGACGTGGATAGGAAACATCTCCCGTATCCCTCAGTTCTCATCTGAGTATACTGTGTGAACAGAGCCTACATCTTCTCAGTCAGTTATTACACCTTCAGGGTACCTTTTCCCCAACATATTTTAGATCGCCTTAGTCAAAAGCTAAATTGTACATCCCCATCTATTTACCCAGGCAGAAACCCTCAGACGTTTTATAACCTCTCGTGCATGCAGCCTTATCTCCTCAAATATTTTAAGTCCCACAGCTCCTGGGGTAGACTTTTACTAGCTCAAGATGCAATTTCTGCTGTGTACTGATGGTACATTTGGCAACTTTTTCTTTCCTTTTATAACTAGCTAGGGAATCAAGTGAGTAAGCTGTCTTATCCACGATTTCATAGCAATGTTTATCTGCTTTTAACAACTTCCTAGCTTGTAACCTGGTTATTTTTTCTGTATACTCATATTAAGTGGCTATTTTCAGATGAAGAGCCAGACAGAGCGTTGCTAATGAAGCTTGATTATTCTCCCTCTTTGCTTTGTGTTCATTGCTTGCACCCAGTAGCATATGTGAAGAACCAGAATCTCCATCACTTTAGTAGTTAAAAAGTGTATTTGCATTCTAACATTTGGGAATAAAAAATATCAGTCAGATATATATAGAAGGAGAAAAACAAATTGATAGATTTTTTTGACAGAGTTGACTGGAAAATGTGATCATTTCTTGATAATTTTTGGAAGAATTAATTCTTCGTGCCTTCAACACACAAATTTAAATGGAAATAAAACCTTTTTCCTTGCATGAAAAAACTGCAATATTTCACCAATATTGGTAGATGAGAATTTTTTTTTGCCAGTTTTTCTTTCTTTGGAAAAAAAGAGGTTATTTTTAGTCACCAGACGTGTTTTTCATTCCAGTCTAAATTACTTGTTAATTCTTTGTCTGTAAAGATATCATCCTAAGAAAACTTGTCATCATCGTATCTATTCTATTTCCTCGGTTGGTGAGGCAAGCAAAGAACCATACACAGATCTTGAACAGTGAAAACAATTCTACTGATACTGAGAATGAAACAAGCCAGACATATAACTCCTTTGGGAAAGACTCCCCTAGAGAGATTTAAGTTGTTTCTCCATTTACTTGTCTACCCAAATCCAGGCTTTCATGACTGCATTATTAACAGTTGTCAGATTAATTGCAACATGTCTAGTGCAGGTATTTCTATTATACGAATTGAAGTTATTGCCTTTCAGAAGTACAATCTGTCTTCCTAGGAGGCTGTTTGCATTATGATTATCTTTAGGCAATACTAGAAAAGGTTGCCCATCTTCATGAAATCTCTTTGGGGTAGATGGATGGCAATAAAGGAAAGTCTGATGCAGGAGTTTCTACAGTAGAATTGAAGAATTCCCAGAGAGCCATTTTTCATGACTCAGCCTTTTCTGCCTTGTTCCAAGTTGGCGATAATCCTTCATCTTTCTTTTCACCCTAATTCTTCTCCTTTTTCCTAGTCTTACACGGAAATACTATGTTATATTTGGAAATACCATTTTGCTTCTGGGAAACCCTGGATATAGTCATGTTCAGGTGATGATGACTTCTTCGGTAATCCAAATACTTTTGCAGCTTTTGAAGAGGGATAGCAATGAAACAACACTTAATTTCATCTATGGACAAGGATAAATAGAAATATTTTTAAGGCTTAAATTCACAACATACCTTTGAGATATAAAAGATATGCTCCTGTTGTTTTAACCCCAACTGGCAACTAAGCACCACACAGCCACTTGCTCACTCCCCCTCTCCCCCCAGTGGGATGGGGAGGAGAATGGGAAAAAATAAATAAACTCATGGATTGAGATAAAGACAGTTTAATAGGACAGGAAAGGAAGAGAGAATAATAATAATAATAATAATAATAAAAGAATACGCAAAACAAGTGATGTACAATGCAATTTCTCACCACCCGCTGACCAATGCCCAGCCAGTCTCCAAGCAGTGATTGCCACCCCCCCGGCCAACTACCCCCAGTTTCTATACTGAGCATGACGTCATATGGTGTGGAATATCCCTTTGCCCAGTCTGGGTCAGTTGTCCTGGCTGTGTCCCCTCCCAGCTTCTTGTGCACCTCCCCGCTGGCAGAGCATGGGAAGCTGAAAAGTCTTTGACTTGGTATAAGCACTACTTAGCAACAACTAAAACATCAGTGTGTTATCAATATTATTCTCATCCTAAATCCAAAACACAGCACTATACCAGCTACTAGGAATAAAATTAACTCTATCCCAGTTGAAACCAGGACAGCTCCTTTGAATAGATCATAAATTTTTACTTTAGCAGCCATATAAGAGGTGTGGTTTATTCCATACGAAAAATTCCACGGTTTTCCCATAATGCAACAGAAACCTACTGATCTAAAGCTGATTTCTAAGATTATTACAAGAGATGAGAATTTCATAGTATAGACTAATCATCATAGAAGTTCTATGTGCATTTCAAATGTTTTGACAATTATTTGGAATAGTAACGTAATTTATCCTTTGGTTGAATGGAATTGCTTCACATTTTTATTAAATATGAGCAACAAAGGAAATTAAATGCCACAACGAACGAATCCATCTACTATTTAGAAAATAAACAATGCTAAACAAAGAAGGACCTAAGAGGACCTGAAGATGATATATTTTATCATTTGAACTGCATAGTATTTATTCCATATAGAATTTGATTGAGATGAAGTGGGAGTTCAGAAAACTAGTCTCCATTATTGATTAGCTCATTAATTTATTATTTGAACCCGAGAAAGTTACTTACCTATTTAGACTCTATATCTTTAACATAAACATAATAGTTTTAGATAGACAGATGAAACACTGCGTAGAGTCTAACACGCTCTTATCACCACAGTTTGTATATCCTTAATATCTTATGAAGGAAATCTTAGGTGGGCTTTTCCCAAGCAGAAAATGCTTATCCTGCCATACAGCCTTTAATCTATTACTCCATGGAAAAGTTTCACTGGGGATTACCTGTGAACCATTATGTGACTATGCTGGAGAATTATAGCTTTATTTTGTCTATATCTTTAGTAAATGTATATTTATAAAAATATTTATGTATATATATGTGCTATAGCTAAAGTAGGGGCCATTTGAATCCCAAAAGGAGATGTACTTCAAGCGAAATAAAATGAATATTGGTTTGGATTGAATTTAGACATAAGCACAATGAAATAGAATAACTGATGAGAGTATGTAAGCATTTTGTAACATTGTAATGCCACCAATAGCCTTTTGTAACACAGCTGATCTTATATTAATAATAGCCAAACTGCAAAGGGGTAAACAGAGACTTGTGGTATAGTTGCCCAAACAGGGTCCAGAAAGACATGTGCTGGTAGTAAAATCTGCAAGAGAAGAGCTAAGGATGTAGAGCAGGCAGTAAAGACGTCTATTAAAGCCAAAATAATCCTGAAGAGCAGGCAAAACAGAGGTCTGCTAGAGCCAGAAAAATCCCACAGAATAAGTGAAACAGGGTCAGGATAAGTCCTGCCCCCCAAAAAAGCTGTAAAGAGCAGGTGAGATCACTCACTTTTCTTTTTGGGAGAGGGCAAAAGGGTATAAACCATCAGTGATGAGAGAGGAAAGACAGGGATGAAAGAAGACAGATCACTAGGGTTCCTGCTTCTCTCATCAAATACCTCTTGTGAAGGACTACCTTGACCTCATAGACTAAAAACCATGCAGGACTGTAGCCATCAGTGCTAGTTGTATGGCACCAGCTCCGTGGAACTAACTAACTTATAGCTAGTTCAGGACATAAGGGTTAAGTACTAATTGTTTTGTATATGTGCAGATAATGACTGAAAGTGATTAAGAACTAAACACTTGGCAACGTGTTTTGTTAATGAATACCAAATCCAGTAGAGATGCTTTGAAGTTTCAAACTGGCCTGATTTATCAGTCTTTCAAACACACCCCCATCACAGCAATCTCTAATTGCTGATCCATAGATATACAAATATTTGTTTGCAAAGGTATACACGTACTTATTCAACAGATGGATATACAGATGTAAAGAACAGCTTGGCTTGTCCAGGCCACTGTCAGGGCGCAGTGAGGATGGCTCCTCCCTGGGGAACGGGAAGCCATGGGCAGCAGAGGGACCTCACCAGCCATGCCCCGTCCCACCTCATCCACTATAAACCCCAAGCTGCCACACCATTTGCTAAGATTATTTAATGCAAATAGACAGTAATACGATAGAGGAAATGACATTGAAAAAAGGGATATGTGACAGGAAGCCAGGGAGTGGGGACAAGGACATAGTCAATGTTTAAGGCCCCTTTGTGTCAGGGAACGTGCATGACTGAGTGTCCAGATCATGTCAGATAAGAACTGTGCTACAAAGGGATGGAAAAAATAAGTGAAATGGTCCCTCTGCAGCTGACCTGGGGAAAAGACATTTTTTCAGGACTTCAAACCTGGTAGGAGGCTTATTCGGTGTGTGTAAACACTTGAATGAATCTAGTGTTTCAAAGCTCTTCACTTGTACTGTGATGCTAGATTTTGAGAACAGGAATTCAGAATGTACTCAACTTCTTTTTTTGCTTCAGAGTTTCAGAAATCAGTAAAAGTTACTATGGTGATTGATGGTATGAGAGAGTGAACAACCAGTCTTTATAAGCTTACAGTAGCCCAGATGCAGACATGACCTTGGATATTAGCATATGTTTAAAGAAAATAGAATTTTTTGTTAAGGCACTGGAATTATTCCTGTTCTTTATGAGATGTTTTGAGAGATCTCATTAAATTCTCAATTTCTAAGATCTCTCATTTATGAATTTATGATTCTGTTACAAATATATTTGTTGCAAATTTAGTTTATTGGGGAATGGTATTCTTAATCAAAATAAAATGAATATGACATATTTTTCAAAAACCATGCTCTCTAAAACTTTTTAATAATATCTGTATATGATAAAACATGTATCTTAAGAGATTTTTTGCTTTGATCAAAAGCAATAATTTAAACCAATTCCTTCTATCTGTATAGAGCTAAAGCCAATAAATATCCTAGATTATCAATGTAAGTGAAATAAACAAAGTCCACCGCTATAAATTAATTTATCCCTCAAGCTATATAAAAACCCATGATTATGACTCACATAATTTCGAAAGGTAGGGTAGCTGGCTTTGGGTGGGGTTTTTTGTGATTCATTTGGGGTTTGACATAAGAATCAGCATTGCCCAAACATTGCGAGTGCTCAGTGAAAGTGGTTTTTTGCTTTTTGAGTGTCACTGCTAACACAGATGGATTTAATTGAGAAGCTTTAAAAGATTTTCAAAGTAGTTGCTTTGGTGCTGCCTTTCCAGGAGAAAGCTTACTGAATCCTACTAACAGTTAATGAATGTAACATTTTATTGTAGCCCTCAGCAAATCCACAATTTTCAACAAAGTCTCTCAAAAATTTTTCTTTAGCTGATTTTTGTACCTCACATATATTTCATTAAAAGAGTAATCCAGAGTATTGTAAAAATATGAATTGCACTACTATATATTTTTAAAACAAAACATTCATTTAAACTCAGAAAATCATATATGAGTATGATTCAGGTTTTCATTTCAAGTAGAGAGTGATATATATGTATATATATGTATATATCTCAGTACATGATTCCATACAACCTACTATATTTTGCATTCCAAAACCCCAATGATATGCAGTAAAAAATATTAAGGTTTGAGATGAAGTTCTCAGAAGTTAGAAATCACTAGAATTAAGTTTTGTTATTTTATCCTGTTACTCCTACTTGTCTACCTCTTGTAGTTTTTAACTGTGTAAGTACATGCTACTTCCCAAGGATTCCTGTCTCATTAAGTGCCTGGAATAAATTATTCTCATTTCTTTTTCTCTTTCTCTCTGTATCTTTTCTCCTTTTCATCCTTACTATCAACCTAGGGTTCAGTTTCTGCATACTACCCAAACTATGAGCTGAATGCCAAATTATTATTTTCCTCATAGGTCTTTTGATATTTTCATAATAGTAACTCTGTTCCTTACAAACCATAATAATTGATTTTCTTAGCACTTCCACACAGCTGATGCATATTCTTCTTCATGATTCACACGTGGAGAACTGGCATCTTACAGATTAAAGGCAAACTTAGGAACATGTCAGATAATTTGGCATTTTGATAAAACAAGAAAATGATTTTTTAGGGTGTTTTACTTCTTACAGCACTACATAGGGACAAAGGAGTCTGCATTAATCTCATTTGCAGCAGTGAGTATTTACTATTTTTGAAAATTCAGGTCTCAAGCTATTTCTAAGCTTGGGAATGTCTCCATACTCCTGAAGAAGGCAGGGAGTTCTGGTTTCATCTTCACTCTGTACAAGTCACACTCCTTCCTTCCTGTCTCCCATTTGATGACCAGGTTTCTGTGGAAAGATGACCAGGAAAGACGTTATGGATTCTGACCAGCTAAAGGACCAGGATCTAAGGGAATACTGCAGTTATGACCCATAGCAGCTGATACTTGTCTCAAGCAGAGACCTGGGACCTGCATACATGCAGTGACAACTGCAGAGAGAATTTTCCTTTTGTGATCTGGGTCTGAAGCGTAACTCTCCTTGGCACACCTCTTTCGGGATCAATTGCTAGTGTCAGCATCCTGAGTAAATGAACTACTAGGATGCCTCCTTCTCTCACATGCTTTTTTCTCTTATGATTGATAACTTTTGTTTTGTTGTATTAAAGACTGAGAATTCTAAGCTCCAATTCAGAGCTTTTCTTAGTCACTCAATCATACTTCAGTCATCTGGGCCCCTCAACATAAGAAGGACATGGACCTGCTGGAGCCGGTCCAGAGGAGGGCCACAAGGATGATCAGAGGAATGGAGCACCTCTCCTATGAAGACAGGCTGAGAGAGTTGGGCCTGTTCAGCCTGGAGAAGAGAAGGCTCCGGGGAGACCTTATTGCAGCCTTTCAGTACTTGAAGGGGGCCTACAGGAAAAATGGGGAGAACCTTTTTAGCAGGGCCTGTTGTGACAGGACAAGGGGTAATGGCTTTAAACTAAAGGAGGGGAGATATAGGCTAGAAATCAGAAAGAAGTTTTTCACAATGAGGGTTGTGAAGCACTGGAACAGGTTGCCCAGAGAGGTAGTAGAAGCCCCATCCCTGGAAACATTCAAGGTCAGGCTGGACGGGGCTCTGAGCAACCTGATCTAGTGAGGTTGTCCCTGCTCATTGCAGGGGGGTTGGACTAGATGGCCTTTAAAGGTCCCTTCCAACCCAAACTATTCTATGATTCTATGATTCTATGATCTCTGAAAATGGTACTTTGCATGTTTTGCCTACTGTCACACAAATAGCAAAAGCATTTCTCCAGGATGGCGATCAGCTCCCTAAACCACAGCTTCTTTTTGAGAAGCTTGTGCTATTTGTTGCTGGGATAGATCGACTAAGTCTTTAGTCAATCTCAGTTGCTCAGGGTTTCATAACAACTGTGTTTCTCTCAATTTCTAAATGACATACAGGTATTTTTTAAACAATTCTTCACCCAGTCACAGCCCGTCCTGCGTACTGAATGTGGACAAGCTTTTCTTGCAAAAAGATGGGTGAGTATGTACCAATTACAGTAACATGAAACCTATGAGGAAAGCTGTTGGTAAATTTCTGCTTTAACTTTCAGTAAAACAAAAAGATTTCTTAAATCTTTTCTCAGACTTCACCCAAGGATTTCAGCTGAAAACTTCCAAGTAATTAATCTAGGGCAGACAATTGGCAGAGATAATTTCATCCTCATACTTACCAGGAACTGAACATGGGAAAAATGGAATCCTATGATCAGAAGGTTGGGGGAAATAGTAAACATAAGTATTCCTAATTACGGTATGCTCGACAATTTTCCAAATATGACATTTATCGGGGAAAACTGATCTATTTCTTTTTCTTGAATTGCTCTTCCTTCCTTAGAAGGGATAGTTAAATAGGATACATTTGAGGTCTTTTTGTCATATGGATTAATATTTTTAATTGATATTTATTATTTTAGCTGAACTTCCCAGAGTTTACTTGCACTTCACAGAACATTAAATGATAAAAACCATGTATGAAGAATACAGGCCCAATGGAGTTTAGTTTGCTGAGATACAGACTGATGAAGAAAAGACTGAATACGAACTGAGAATGAATCTCTGTTTTATAGACAGCTTTCTGGAAAAGCTATTACATATATTCTGAAGTGAAATACCTTCCCATGTTTCAAGCATGACTAAAAAATAAAACAAACTGAACACTCTCACTTTAATAAATTGTAGTAGATGGAAGCTGTTTGACAGATTATTCAAATTTGTATCTTTAGAAAAGAATAAAAAATTGTATTTTTACCTGAAAAGTGATTATTTAACAAAGACTTGCGTCATCTGATATTTACCGAAGAATACTTAAAGTGGGTATTATTTTTTTGGAAACTAGTCTTGGAACTAATGCTTACTCATTGAAATTCTTGTAGGAAAGATAAAAATAAGGCAAGAAAGGTCTTTTTTTCATGTAACATACAAAGCTATGCCTGCCTTTGCTGATAGGCATATGCCAAAAAGTAGGGTTTCATCAACTGGAAGGCTTTCCACTTTATTACATAGTCATATAAAAATAAGAGTACAAAAAACCACGTGCCTAAAGGCAATGAAGAAATTGGAGACTAGTAGGTACAGGGAAGATAACACTAGTTGTGTGATTTGGACATTCTGCACTGACACTAGGCAGGACTCAAATTTGAAAACACTCAGAATAAGAATTGATAAATTTTATTATTTGGTTCACTGGCAGAAGACAAAGATTGAACACCAAAGTCCAACTCACTTTTTGCAGAGAAAACTCACAACAGTTAACCCCAGAAGAGTGCTTACAGATACCTCCATATATTACATAAACAGACCAATGAACTACAGGAAATTTTTCTAATCCGCTTTTGGGTAACATCTTCTCTTTTTGTAGACTAAACTCAACAAATAACAATTCTTTTTTTTAAAACTAATTATTATTTGACACAAAGGTAGTCACTAGACTTACATGTAAAGATGCATACTAATATGCAGCATATTTAAAGTTTAAATTCACATGCCCCCAATACATACACATGTGGATTCTTCATCTGAGGAAATTGCGTCCAAAATGATAGCAGCTTCCCAGGCAGGTTACAGCAGTGTCACTAGAGCAGCTGCAGTATAATTAAGGTTAAAAATGGGTGAACAGCAGCGACAGAGCAAAACCTTTGAAGGTCAGAGGTATATTTTAAGGGGGACTATGAGGCTGGAAAAAAAAGGAAAGGCAACTTCGGGGTGGTTATAAGTGCAGGCTGAATATGCTGGGACAAGGGTTTGAAAAATAGCTGTCATATGACTTGTCTCATTCATTATACAGCTTACAAATTCTGCCACAGACTAACTGTGACTCCTGCAAGGCAAGTTTTCTTAGCAATTCTGCTTCCATAGCAGACCCATTCATTTTTGTGGACTGAAGTAGGGAATTTAGGAAACATAAATTCTATGCTCATGTCCCTCTCACAGGCAGTAAACCTGCTGTATGCGCAACAGCATATCAACTATCTTACTATGTTCTGTAGCTTACTCTTCTCTGGGGAGATGGGATCTGGGTAAGATAATTCATTGTGTTTGTGGGAAAGAGAGAAGGTATTTTTGTCTTAATGACAAGATGGTAAAAGTGCAGATGAGTTGTTCAAAGATGTACAGTTAATGTAATGTAATTTATCAGATTGGTTTGCAGTTTCTCCTCACTCCTCTCTGTCACTGCTCTGAGATCTTGTACCTGTGAACTGTTGAAGACCTTTAAACTCTGTTTTAATAACTGGGACCTAAGACTGCACAAGCTTGGCCATTAATAAGCTATATTTGTTAATAGTACAAATGAACAAATGCACAAAAGCAATTTGTGCATGCATTAGTTTATATTCATACATATATCTCCAGAACAATTTTATTTTATCATCTGTTACCTGCATTGTGCAACAGTAGTCCAAACATTTCTGTTTCATTTTTGGGAAAAACTGAAAATTCTTCAGTACAAACATTTTGTTAAGCTAACCTCACATTTTAAAACCATTCAGAATAAAGCACCACCATTATCTAGCCTACCTTGAATCTTTGATATTTCAGTCGCTCAAAGGAATGTCAAAATCAGTAACAGTATGAACGCAGCAGTTATTCTGACAGATGAAGCATGAACTGAATCTGTCTAGCAAAATTAGCCTAATATGGTCAAATTGCTTTTGCTTTTTAACTGTATATGGGCAACAGCAAGACACTGTGTGTGTGGCTTTCACATCAATTAAGAAACATATACTGGAATTATGTAACAAAGTGCTATGGCCATTAATAAATAATAGAAAAAAATACCTCTCAAATCACAGCTTTTTTTGTATCAAAGCCTTCACTGAAACCTTTCACAGTTTCCATTTTTCCTCCCACCAATAGTAATTAATCTTCTGCATGGAATTTTGTTCCTCAGTGATGTATAGAAAAAAAAAATCTGTTATGCTTTGATTCTGCTTATTGCACTATGGTAGTTTCAAGTTTTAGCTTTGTTAGAAACCCCTCCAGTTGTTAAGGAAACGAGTCATTTTTCTTTATTTAGCAAGTAGCATGACATGGGTCCATCTTGAATGTGAACGGAAAAAGTTAAATAGCCAAAACCTTTAGAAACTTGAACTAGATTGTTTCAACTAGATTCACACTCTTATAAAAAAAATGCGGAACTGTAAGAATGGACACACCTTGACTATATCTGTTGCTTTCGTTATCTTTGAGATTTGTTTTACACAACAGGATTGTCTCAGTAGTTTCCTATGATTTTTTCTGCTCTTTTTTTTTTTTTTCTGTTTTTTTTCTGAGGAAGGATAGATTTGCACGGATAACTTTCAAAATAAGAGAAGTAGGAAAGAACAGTAACTTGACAACACAGCTAAAATCAGAAATTTCCAATGAGGCGTAGTTGCATTAGGAATTATAAACCTCTCCTTTTGCATCATCTCAGCTTCAACAAAACTTCTCAACATCCATGGCAGGTTTTTCTGTTACATTTGCTGAATCTCCAAGTTGATTATTCATAGAATCATAGAATAGTTTGGATTGGAAGGGACCTTTAAAGGTCATCTAGTTCAACCCCCCTGCAATGTGCAGGGACATCTTCAACTAGATCATGTTGCTCAGAGCCCCGTCCAGCCTGACCTTGAATGTTGCCATGGATGGACACCTCTCTGGGCAACCTGTTCCAGTGCTTCACCACCCTCACTGTAAAAAATTTCTTATTTATATCTAGTCTGAATTTACCCTCCTTCAGTTTAAAACCATTACCCCTTGTCCTATCGCAACAGGCCCTGCTAAAAAGTTTGTCCCCATCTCTCTTATAAGCCTCCTTTAGGTACTGAAAGACCACAGTAAGGTCTCCCCGGAGCCTCCTCTTCTCCAGGCTGAACAACCCCAACTCTCTCAGCCTGTCTTCAGAGAAGAGGTGCTCCATCCCTCCGGTCATTTTTGTGGCCCTCCTCTGGACCTGCTCTAACAGGTCCATGTCTTTCCTGTGCTGGGGGCACCAGAGCTGGAGGCAGTACTCCAGGTGGGGTCTCACCAGAGCGGAGTAGAGGGGCAGAATCACCTCCCTCTTTTGATGCAGCCCAGGATACGGTTGGCCTTCTTGGCTGTGAGTGCACGTTGCTGGCTCATGTCCAACTTTTCATCCATCAGTACCCCCAAGTCCTTCTTGGCAGGGCTGCTCTCAATCCCTTCATCCCCCAGCCTGTATTGATACTGGAGGCTGTCCTGACCCATGTGCAGGACCCTGCACTTGGCCTTGTAGAACCTCATGAAGTTCTCACAGGCCCACTTGTCCAGCTTGTCCAGGTCCCTCTGGAGGGCATCCGGTTCTTCGGGCTTATCAACTGCACCACTCAGCTTGGCGTCCACAAACTTGCTGAGGGTGCACTCCATCCCACTGTCTATGTCATGGAGAAAGATATTAAACAGTACTGGTCCCACTACAGACCCCTGAGGGACACCACTTGTCACCGATCTCCATCTGGACATTCAGCCGTTGACAACTACCCTACCACTACTAACCAATTCCTCATCCACCGAACAGTCCACCAATCAAATCCGTATCTCTCCAATTTAGAGAGAAGGATGTTGTGAGGGACAGTGTCAAAGGCCTTACAGAAGTCCAGATAGATGACATCCGTAGCTCTTCCTTTGCCCACTGATGTAGTCACTCCATCATAGAAGGCCACTAGGTTGGTCAGCCAAGACTTGCCCTTGGTATATCAGTAGATATATTTATATTCAATCAGTGGAAAGAAGGGCATATACTGAAAGTTTTACCCAGAAAATCGATTTTGTATGACACATGTCCTGTAAATCAGGAACCTGTATCTTCTTGGTTCTCTTTCTACTAAACTGTTGCCAAAGACGAAGTACAGTAAAGTGGAAAGCACTTAAAATCAAGTGCCATTGTACATGACCTGTGGACTGCTCTTGTCTTTCAAAAGCTTCATGCAAATGCTCACATTAAGTCATCTGGAAGTTAACTGACCTTGGTTCTGGAGAGGTCAGCAATCTTGCAGGTGATCATTTGGAGCTACATGGGTATTCCCCATTGACAAATGACATGGAAATTAAAATTTAGCATTTGGTGTGTATCAGTGATACACCTGGATTCCAAAACAAGTGATAAAATAGAGTAGCCAAGACCCAGATGGTTATAGTGTAACCACATTCATTCTAGATCTGCTGGATTCTGGTAGATTTTATAAGTAGTGGCCATTACCTCCTGAGAAGCTGAGTGAATACTTGGGCAGTTAGGTTTTATTAATATTCATGATACCATAATTACAGTGTTACCAACATATGAGCTGACTCATTTAGTGCCAGTACGTCTGTTTACACTGTATTCACTGTGCTGTAGTCTCACTTATAGAACAGACAAACACCACAGACTCTGTCTACGTGACACTACTACTATTCTGTCTACGGTAACCTTCGTCAAGTCTCCAAGTATATTTTCTGGTGATGATGTTCAACCAGAGGCTAAGAGTCTGTTTTATTGCAAACATGAGCTTATGTGAACTAAGCAATGGGAAATGATAATGGATTGAAATCCATCATGACAGGGCTGAAAGTTCAGCATTTTTTTTCTCCTTATTTCTTTTTGAGCACTACCTTCAGCTTTGTTGCATATCAGGAGCACAGTAGATATGTTCTACTTTTTTCAGATTCGATTATGTTTCACACAGACCAAGAGGTAGCTAATTTTCCTCCTAAAAGTGAAGAACTATCAAATTGAAGAAGAGTATTGACTGGAGTAATGCCATGACATAGCTGTTGACACCCTAACCTTTCCCTTACAGTTTGCAAGGCAGTGACTATTCTTTTCAGCTACTCCAGATAAAGAGCATCTTCTGTCTGAGAGCCATGATAGCAGAAACATATGTTTCTTCAGAAGCATACTGTTTCAGAAAGAAAACTTAGATGGGAAAAATGTATAGTCTTGAACGTCACACAGAAAACAAAGCTGCAGTGAGAGTGTGTCGTGGTTTAACCCCAAATTGTAACCCAATACCACGCAGCCGCTCGCTCACTCCCCCACTCCCCAGTGGGGTGGGGAGGAGAATCGGAGAGAAAGGAAAACTCGCGGGTTGAGATAAAAACAGCTCACCAGGACAGCGAAGGAAAAATATGAAAATATATTAATAATGATAATAATGATAATATATACAAGGATAATAGAATATATAAAACAAACGATACACAATTTCTCACCACCCGACGACCGATACAGCCCGTCCCGAGCAGCAGCAGGCAGGGAGCAGGGGTATCCCCCCCCAGCTATCCCAGAACAGCAAGTTCCAGGGAAAGCAGGCGAGGGAACAAACAGCTAAACAAGTGAAAAACAAAAAGGTAAAAATAGGGAAACAAAAAGCAACCCGAAGGGAAGCTTAAGGATTAAGGCAAGTTAAGGGTCTAAAAGCCTCAAAAGCCCAAAAGATCTAGAAAAAAACAGTGGCCCACCGACTGACCCTCGCTTATATCGGGCATGACGTCTATGGTATGGAATACTCTCTTTGGCCAGTTTGGATCAACTATCCTGTCTCTACCCCTCCCAAGTTTTGCATCTGCACGTTAGCAGAACCTGGAAAACAGCAAAATGTCCTTGGTGGTTCAGCAGCAACCAGCAACATCAGTGTGCTATCACTGTTCTTCTCACACTAAAGCCAAAACACAGGAGCTGCTGAAAACAAAACTAGCTCCATCCCGGCCTAAACCAGGACAGCTGCAAAATCCTGAATGGTCTTAAACCAAATCCGCAAGATTCTCTTATTACACCGGCACATATGTTTTCTGTTTTCTGTTTTCCCTGCCTAAACCAGGACAGAGTGCCTGCAGGCTGTAGGCTCAGCAACCTTAGAATAGAAAACTGTCACCATTTCCTTCAATTTCAAATGCTTATAATCCTCAAATTGTTCTTTTCCATAGCAGAAGAATATAATGAAAGTTGCTGTTGATGAAGATGACACTCTAATTGATAATGTCATTTAAGCTGTGCTTATTAGACATCAAAAACTGACAGTAGCAAATGCAAATGTTAGATGTGCATTGCTGTAAACTGCCAAGATGCTATGAAAAATTGGCAGATCAGTTGTTAGAATCTGCATCTTTGGAGATCTGCTGAATTAGAAGTACTTTAGTACATAGCCACACCTCTGCTACTCTTGAATAAAGGGCATGTCATTCTTATATGTTTTAGTTTATATTGTCCCTTGAGTTTTCTTTCACTAAGATGGCAAGAAGTGGTCCAAGAAGGGAAGGAGGTTGTCCTCCTGAAAGAACAAATTCCCCTCACTCCAATAAATTTAGGCCTATTTGTATAAAGAAGGCTTATCCCTTGGCTTTCTACCTAGAATCTTTTCTCCCACTGCCATGCCTGCTACAGCAGTAATTTGGCAAGAGCACACCAACTGATGGGAGTAAAAGATGTGTATAATAGAACATAAAATCAATATTGAGGAAGCTAACATAGTCTTTCTAAACCCTTATAGTTTTGTAGGTTTCCTGAGAAATTAGGCTACATTCTTTTCTACCCCTTTCCTTCTTGCCCAAAGAAAGCAAGAATCTTGCCCGTGTAAAGCATATATATGTGGCTGAAGAAGAACTATTTATGATAGTTGAGATACATCTTTTTATTATATCTCTCCTGGACACCTATGGAATGAAAATAAAGTTTTTTTCCTATACTCTTCATCAAGATGAAAATATCACATGCTGGACAAAACTCATTGTTCTATAGGGTTTATTTTTGAATTTCTCATATGGGAATAGATGTCAAGGTGGCAAAATGTAACTGCAGAAAGTACTGAAAAAAAGCAGAAACACAATGTAATATGTCATCTTTACTCGCTAGACATATTAATTCCATAAATGATGCTATAAATTAAGAAGCTATGAGGTTATGTGCACAGGGGAAGTTTTGCAATCTTTAGCGATAACTGCACTGCTCACATTTTCCATGACCTACTCTTTCACTGACTTATTTCAGTTATCATACAGTGAAAGGCAAAACCACAGTCTGTGAGAAAGATCAGAGTGTATAAAAGCTTTTGTTGAAGCAGCTCTATTTATATGTTTCACATGAAGCTTAGCAGTTTTAGATATAATAAAAATATGCCTCATTTTACATAATTTTCTTGTCTTGTTAATTTTGTACTTTTATCTTCAGTAAAGATGATTATAGCATCAGTAACATGAGTATATCCCACAAGTCAAACTACTTATATAGGTTAGGTGCCATTTAAAGGTTAAGAAGACCTTCATTATGTTTCCCCCTCTCATTCCTTTCCTTTTTTTCTGACACAAATAATGGCTTCTGAAAGGAGAGGGAAAATAGGTTAACAATAACCTCCTAGGCAGGAATTCTAATGAGATTCAAACTTGTCCCTGTCTCATCTTCATTTCCTTTCCTGGCAGGTCTGATATTACTTATAAGTTTGATGTCTTTCATGAAATGTTTCCTCAAAAATTGTTTTTTAAAGGGCATGACACACACAAAAGAGAAAAGAAAGGGAAACCTTGATTAAAAAACCTGGAGTTGTGTTGCATTTGTTTTTTATACTTCTCAAGACTGATTTCTTGATGTGAATATCCGGCATAATTTTTCATCTTTCTGTGTTATTTCAAGGCTACTAGCTTTTAATTCAGAAAACACAACTGCTTTTTCTCAGTTGTGAATAATTTAATTCCTTTCTTATTGTCTCAATTTCCTGTTATACCTTTGTTACTGATCAAATGCTCTGAATTACATCAATTACCTTGTACAGATTTCTTTCCTTACTGGTTTCATTGTGTTGAGTATACAATATTCCATTGCCTATTCATACTGCATAGTCAGAACTTTGACAGCCAACTTTACATTTGTAATCAAAAAAGGACTCTGTTCAAGTCCAGGTTCTTAGCTCTTGTAGCTGAACAATCTGAAGTAAATGATACTTCAAAAAAGTGTGTCTGTTTCTAAAGCAGTTGTTAATTTATTGCTGTCACTTTTTTTTTAGTGAAGGTGTTCTCACAAGTTGTTTTAATGGTTAGTGGTAGTCTTCACATACTTGCTCGTCCCAACCAGCATAGGCTAGGGTAATAACAATATTATGCCTCAAACAAAGGTAAGTCAGATGATATGACAGGTGGTCTTTAACAAAAAGTGACTGTTAAATAAACCGAAATATGCGCTCATATTTTTGTTTTTTTCTGCTATTATTCAATGCGTGTGCTCCACATCATAACAGGAGACACTTGCTACCAAGGTACAACATGTGCTCACAACAATTTGAGATTGGTAACAAGCCTAACAAGCCCCTGTTCTCAGGCCTTGCAAACTTCATACAAAAACTGTGGCCTCTTGCTGGCAATGGCAATACTGTGCTTGCCGGTCAATGGGACTACAACATGAGGGACTACCTTCACTGCTCCACAGGGACTCTATTAGCACTTGATTCTTTCTGTACATTGCAGAAACATGGAATACATTCTATATTTCTTCTGCACATTAACAAATTTCTTACTAACTCCTTGCCATTGGCCTTCCACTGAATAGGTTTGATTAAATCTGCGCTCAAAGTGTTTAAGGAACCATATACAATTCATACACTTTTTGTTGATTTTCCTCAGCAGAGCTGAACTTTTTGCTGGCAATGAACTCAAAGTAATTCTTTTGTCATGTTTTTCATCTGATGCAAAATAGGAATTATATCATATAACATCAGAGATTAGACAATGTTCTAGGATATATAAAATCCTGTAACTTTATACTGAATGAATCTGGAGCATATCAGTAGTCAGTCCTTGTACCTCCCTTTCTGGGTTTTTTAATAATCTTAGGGGGAAAAGTGAAATTTTTCTCTGAAAGGAGAACTATTTCCTCCAGGTGTTAGGAAACACGTATTACAATATGATCTACCTTGCATTCCTCATAGTTTCTCACAGTAGCACATGTCCATTCACTATTAAGTAAGCAATGAATGCCTCAGAGCTCTCAAAACTAACTCTCAAAATAACATTTATAATTGCTGTAGGGCTAGCCTGTTAGAAGCCTTCTTCAAATATGGTAAGTTTGACGTAGGAAACCTTAGAAGCTCCGTCCTTTTTCTGAATATTGGCAGAGTTTTTCTAAAGCTCAGTCATTTCCTTCTAGACCACAAACAAGAGAAGGAAGAGTTCAATAAATATGGATGTCTCAGTTCAGGTAGGAAGGATTTGAGACACTGACTATTCTAATAAGGCAATGTGCCTGACCTGGCAAAAGCTGGACCAAGCTAGTGTACCAGTGTGTGTAATAGCGGAGTGAGTTTCTCCAGAAAAACAAATAACAGAAGTAGTATTCCTACTCATTCACAATTTTTTCCTGGATCTTAAGTAGCAAGTAGTTTTGTACTGGAAGAGATGCTTCACCTCTGACACAAAGTTGAAGTAGTTGAAGTGGTGATTCTAATTTTTATATTAATATTTTTTTTTTCAGTCTGAAGAATCTCAAAATGCTTTTGACTTAGAGGCAAAGCCTTTAGAGTCTTATTATGTAAAAGGTATTGGATATATGTGAATAACTGCAAATTACTAAGGTAGAGCCACACACGTAATTTATTGGTTCACACCACAGGTACAGGTAACACAGACACTTGGCATGAGATTGAAATGCTCCCTTAGCAGCTGGAGAAAAAAAAAAGTCAACAAGGATGTCTCTGTGAACATACCCTCTCTCCCCCCTTCCTCTATACCTATGGAGATCTCTTAAAACAAATTGATTTTATGGTACATGATAAAACATCAGTCAATAGTAGAGAGAGATCTTTTGGTCAACAAAATTGAAATGTACTCTTGCTATATGAAAGATATGAAGAGTCTTGCTAGCTGCCCTGTAAGTTAGGTATTACCCATTTCCAATATTTCTGCCTTATGGAGTTGAGCCCACTTGAATTGAATTCATAGTTCTGGAGTGTGCCACATATGTGTTGTACAGAGTGT
Organism: Phoenicopterus ruber ruber; assembly: GCA_009819775.1. NCBI lineage: Eukaryota > Metazoa > Chordata > Aves > Phoenicopteriformes > Phoenicopteridae > Phoenicopterus > Phoenicopterus ruber. The sequence goes on along the minus strand of CM020218.1, from coordinate 35,985,868 downwards.
TTAGCTCAAGGACAGGCGGATACCCTTATGATATAGGACTACTTGAGTGTCCTGACATAGAACTGTGTGTGATAGGGCCAGATCCCTTTATCAAGAGCCTGTGACAAGAGTGGGTCCCTATTGTGGGGTGCTGTGAGTGAGAAGTCCCCATTCCCTTCAGTCATTCCTGGGAGTGATTAAAGTTCTCATAGCCCCACACTGTAAATTCATGCCATGAACAGTTTCCCAAATAGCCCAAATGCTTTTGGAGAACGTACATCCTCTAGTATTGTGTCTTATTTAATTGTTGATTGTGGAAAGATCCCATTCAGAGTTTTGTTAACTTCCATATGGTTTGATGAAGAGATCTGATAGGAACACAGACATTTTTGTTTCTTCTTCTTCCTTGACAGCTGCTTGCACAGATGAGCACAGATCTATCATATGAGCACTGCAGTTCTATCCAACCTTATTACAGCCATGCCAAGTAAAGGAGGATTTCCTTGGCTTCTTGGAAGAAGGCACTGATAATTAATTCCATTCATAGCCCATGTCTCCATGCCTCTTCTCCATTTGAACTTTAATAACATCAATTTCTAGCCTTTTCTGTTTCATAGCACCTAAAATCTTCCAGGATCAGTTCATTCTAGTAAAAACATTTTTACTCACTGCTGTCAAGGTATTCTGGGGATATAGTTCTGCCCTTCTCTTAACTGTGACAGGACAACTAATGACTCACTCAGAAAATGATTGTCTATCAACTCAGTAACATTCCCCCTCACAAATACTTCTCAATATGTATTCTGAGTACTTTGAAAAGAGATTTTCTAGAAAACAGCCTTGGAGTGATGGATGTTACCACATGGAATATTTTTGGAAATCTTTCATGTTAATTCATTAAGCTATTTGCTTCCTGTAAAACAATTACAAATCATCCTCATTTACAGCAAACTGAATGAAGAAAGTGATACTGATCTGAGCTTATTACAATCTCTTTCCCTTTGGGAGACATCCACAGAATGCTGGCATGGCTACAAATGGATCGTATGAACTTTTGATGACCAGAAATGTGTTATTGATTCTCTTTCTGCTTTATATTCTTTCCTGTCCTCACGTCTGGCTGTACGAATCACCTCACGGGCAGCAGCAGTAGCAGCCTTATAGGAATTTTGGTTTCAGTTTTTCTTGATCTAAGGCTTTTCCCAACAATTATCAACACTGATGCATCAGCTTTTAGGGTTAATGTCCTCATATAGTTTACAAGTTTTTTTGCCACAAGCAGGCTGATTGTAAAAGACTTGGATAGGCATCCTGGAGTCTTCTAAATACAAGCCTAACCCAGCACAAAGATGACCTTACAAGGCCTCGCTGAAAATTTTAGTCTTGAGGAAATGTCAGTCTTTGCTCTCACTTCAGTTATAGCTCTCAGGAAGGTCTGAAGTGAAGGTATGTTGGAAGCAAGTTTGGAATGGGGCAGATCTGAAGAAAGCTGAGAGAAGTCCTTCCTTCCTCCAAGGTAGGACGCGCAGATGTCTGTCTTGTTTTCAGTTTTGTAGCCACCTTCTTAGTATGCTTGGAGATAGAACTTAAAATGTTAGTTATTATTTTAATAACTTAATGAAACATTTTCTTGATTTAGTTGTCAGACAGATGTATTTATATGATCTAGAACGTGCCAGTGTGACACTGCTCACTACTTAACAAAATGTCAAGTAATTTTTTTTCTGAGAAATCATCACGTTCTTTTCCCTTTGCTATTCTCTTTATTTTAGTATATTTGTATGTATTTAGTTTTATTTGTGGTTGCATGCACTTCTCCCAGCTATATAATTTTACATCTTGCCATTTTTGTTCTGAGATTTTATTTTTCTTCTCCTACTCATCCATTAATAATAAAAATTGTCAGCAAACATCCCTTGCTCTTTTGCCTACAAAAAAAAATGAAGATGAGAAGGTCAAAGGAAGAAGCAATCTGCTCTAGCCCGGTAAAATATGAGCTGAATATGTGATCATACCATTTACTTGTAACTACAAAAAAAGGAGAAGAAAATCCACACGAATTGCTCTTTCCAGTCTCTTTTTACTGAGGCACAAGAGGGCAGTGTTTCATAAACTCTAACCTGTCTTCCGCTCACCATTACAACGAAGCCAGGGCTGGCATTAATCTAGCATCAGACTAACACCCAAAAGATTGGTGTTAAATGCAAATAGCTCACTGGCAGAGAATCCTAGTTATAATAAGAAGAAAGACTTCAAGCCAGTAGATTAATCTATTCCAAAACTTGCAGAAATTACTTAAAGACTGGTGACGTTACAAAGAAATACCAGCAACAATGAAACATTCAATAAAAAATTAGCTTCAAAGACAAAAGTAAGTATTGTTAATTTTCTGTTGATTAGAGAATATGGAAGGCTACACTAGGAAAGACGACAAAGCCAGCCAAAGAAAAAGGATATCAATATGAACCTTATAAAAGACATAAGAAAAAATACGTGTGTATGTGTGTGTGCGTGTGTGTGTTCATATACATGTGTGCTTGTGTGTATACACATATACAGGAAGATACATACAAGTATTGAAGAACAAGCAATATTGAAAAGTTAATGGCAGAAGAAAATTAGGAGTGATTCATGCTGCCTTAATTTAGGAACCAAATCTGAATCTTTCCTTTTTTGTCTCTCAGCTAATTTATACAATTCCTCACTCAACTCTTTTTTGGGAGATTCCTGTCATAAGTGTCAGATGCTCTCTCTGCATCTTACTGGGAGTCTGTGCATCTGATTTAGGGCTGTTAGTTCCACAAGAGAGAAGGATTGAAGTTAGCCACTTCTGAGGCTCCAGCTCTAAATACATGACCAATTACTCACATTAGGAAAAAAATTAAAAGATAATTCTTATAAGTCATGATGAATCCAACTCTAGATATTTGTGGGCCTAAATCTGGAGCTGAAACTTTCAGATGCGTTCCTGAGATCTCGATGGCTTCATAATAGCACCTAGCAGGCAGATATCCAGCTCCTGCTTAGAGAAGAGCTAAGGTCCCTGCTCAACACTCATTCTCATAAATGGTTTACTGAGTTGTATCTTGACCTTGGAATAAGCAGCAACTGTGTCAGTTTGTCGTAAAAGCACCTGCTTGGCTTGAAACCATGCATTTGTTCTACACAAAAATAGATATTGGTCAACCTGTTTCACCAGGCTGTTTAACTCCAGGAAAGCACCTTATATACTGCCCTTGAAGTATTAATTTTTTTAAGTGGATGTGTACATGTCTTTTTTGATAATCCATTAGCCTCTTTGTTTTGGCATAGATAGATTCACCACTTAGGATGCAACGTATTTCCTAGAACAAGAATCAGCATCTTCAACTACAGCTTAATAATCAGCTATCTTGGAGTAAAATTAGTCCAATATTATTCATTATAGCTGAAAAATTGATAGTTTTTATGGCTCAGTAAAGCTAGCAATGGATTCATCCTGTGCTAGCCAGTTCTCTTTGCTCTAGCACAGCTAGAGGCTAAAGTAATATTTGTCTATAAATGACGTGAATAATTTCCCAGCAAACTGTGGACCATTGTATGTGACAAGTTCCTAGATTCCCTCACCATGCAAAAACATAGTCTTAAGGCTATTTATGACACTTGAGATAGAAAGGTCAGATAAATGTTCAATTTCTAAGTATCTGCAAAGTGCATCCAAGTGCTTCTATCTCTGCAACTCACAGCTGTCAGTCTCTTCTTCTTTCCAATGTCCAACTGCAAATTAAGAAGAGAATTCCTCTGGACAAACAAGCAAAATTTCTTGGCTAACCTCTGAATTTGTTATAAACACTTTGATATTTTTCATTCTCCCAGACCATGAGGGAGACATTCTTTTCTGTTCTGAATTACTGTCATTGTACAAGTATTGTGAGTGTTCTCCCTCTGCATACAGACTGCCCCTGCAAAGCAGTGTACTTGTGGACTGGGCAAGACATTGCTTCTGTCATTGTCCAGTTTATGTGACAGAATCAGGAAGTCTACATTGAAGTTTTCAACCCAGTATTTTTAGGAGTGATTTATGTATTCTTTGCCAAGAATACACAATAAAACCTTCTTAGCATTAGTTGCTTTTGTTTTGTTTTTTTTGTTGTTGTATAAACATAATAAATTAGCATTCCATATATGTTTGTGGGGAGATGTATATTGCTTTGGGAAGGGGTGTCTTTCTAGAGATGAGAAGACTCTGAAGAAACACAGTGGCTCAACAATTTCCAACTAAAACCTGAGCACTTATTGGCACGCGCTCAAGTGCAAAGCTTTTCAAATATATAGATGATTAGTATGAATGGTGCCCATTTCACAAGTACGTGCTGTCCTCCAAGGTAAGGTGACTCCCTCGTATTAATAGTCTTTTACCTGTAGAAAGGTGAAGCACTTCTTCAGAGCTGTATTGTCATTAGGCTACTTGTTTTGGGGAGCACAGTATGTCTTGACCTACACTACGCTTGTTTTTTCTGTGTGTAATGTACACAGTTATCACAAGGCTCACCAAACAGATGTGACCACATAGATCAATTTTATGCTGAGGACAGAAATATCTTAAACATATTTTTTGACATAATTTGCATTGCTTTCTGATATGTGAGGATATAACTTATCAGGTCTGGGCTGTTGTGAACAGAGAGCTAACTGAGCATTGAATGAGTTTTAAATGTATCCAAGGAAGAAGGAAGGGAGAGAGGGAGGGAGGAAAAGAAAGGAAAAGAAAGGAAAAGAAAAGAAAAGAAAAGAAAAGAAAAGAAAAGAAAGGAAAAGAAAAAAGAAAAGAAAAAAGAAAAGAAAAGAAAAGAAAAGAAAAGAAAAGAAAAGAAAAGAAAAGAAAAGAAAAGAAAAAAGAAAAGAAAAGAAAAGAAAAGAAAAGAAAAGAAAAGAAAAGAAAAGAAAGAAAAGAAGAGAAAAGAAAAGAAGAGAAAAGAAAAGAAAAGAAAAGAAAAGAAAAGAAAAGAAAAGAAAAGAAAAGAAAAGAAAAGAAAAGAAAAGAAAGGAAAAGAAAAGAAAAAAGAAAGCCAAGAGAAGAGAAAAAAGAGAAGGGAAGAAAAGGGGAGGGGACAGGATGATAGGGACAGAAGGAGAGCTAAAATGATGAGGTCCTAATCAATACCAAAGCATCCCTGGCTAAGGCATCATCCATGGAAATTTCAAGATTTCAGTATGAACTGTCATACTGGCCTTGACTCAACAAATGCTGATCATTTTCACAGTGTTAAAAAAGGACTGAATAGTATGTGAGAGACATATTCATGGTGATTGAGAGCAGAGTACCTTTCAGTCACATTGCCCTTCAGTAACCCTGTGGTGAACTAGGAATACAGCGCTAAGTACCAAGTCAGAGACCAAAAGTTCCGAAATTACAATGAAATTGTAACAAATGGATATGCTATGTGCTGCTGGCAGGCATGACCAAGGATTTATGGGATGATCATACCCTTCTGAAGGCCAGCTGTAGGCCTGGGATATCCCAAATGCCACTACATACCTGTGTTTTAGCAACTGAATTGAGTGCTTAACGCCACTGTTAAACAAGCACATATAAAGTCTTTAATAGCTATAAAAATTAAAATTGTGCTACAGTTTGTTTTTTTGAATTTCAGCACCCCAGGAGGTAAGTATTAATTTTCATTGTGTGTAGCAATAAATGTCAGTTTAACACCTTTTTTTTGCAGTGTTTCAATGAAACTGTTTGTTTTCCAGCTGGTCTGTCACATAATACTACATCCCAGATGATTTTGATGAGTAAACTATGCTGATTTTGCATCTCCTTCTCATCTGTCTACTGGGTATTGGACACATCACATTCCCAGCTGAGGCCCCTTTACAGTTTGCATTTATCTTCAAGTACAGAGCAAAATTTTCTAACTCACGTACGACAATGGGTACCACTAGAAAAACAATTGAGTTGCCTGTTTGTTTGTTTGTTTTCCTTTTTTTATAATCTACAGCCTAAAGGGAATGAGGTGAGCACCTCTGAAAAACTGACAACAGTATTGAACAAAAGCTTAAGACTACTTATGCAACTGTAATATTTTTAAATGGTAAAAAGAAACAACTAGAACGTTATAAATCATTTAGTGTGACCTCCGAGTTGAATATCTAATGAGGTGTTTAATTTAGGACTCAAAAAAGTAAGTCTAATTTGCGGTAGTCATTACAGTTTCTTGGGAAGTTGATCTTAAGCAAACTTGATGTTTTTAGAGACTAGCTGAAAGTGATGATAGTTATGATTAAAGACAGATTTCTTCAAAGCTTTTGACTTGCATTTTGATTAAAAGACACATAGGTGGAATTCACAAGCTCACTGGACTAGAAACAGGCTCACTGACAAGTTTCAAAATGCGAGACATACGAATGAATAAAGTCATTCAAGTAGGATCTTTTAGAGACCAATTCTCTGTTTGGCCCTACTTAGTTTCTTTGTCATCTGTTGGGATGATGTTATCAAATACTTCCTGGAGAAGTCTGCAGATGGCATACAGACTAGGAATTATGGTACATAATAGCTGTATTACAGAGTCATGGAGTGATGCGAATTACTTGGTTAAATGATCACCAGTGTGTTTGTATACTAGCCAGAGACAAGGAAGCAAAGAAGATGGGTTAAAATTACTGAAATTCAAGAATCACTTCCAAGAGGAAGACACACAAAGGACTATAACGTTAAGTATAGATAATTCTCTAAGGATAAGTTCTCAGCACAATTTTGTGGCCAAAATGATACTATATTCATAAAAAGAAGAATATCACAGAGCTGAGGGAAATTGGGGTTTGCATCTGCACATTACACTGATGAACAAAATGCTAAAATATTATGTCCCCTTCTGGGATCCATACGTGGATAAGAGTGTTGAAATCATAAAGACATTTCAAATTAGTGCTCCAAAAATTATGTGTAGCTGAAAAACAAGCCTTTAAGCGCTCATCTGATCAAGGAGTTGTGTGAAATGTTTCTGAATCCCTATGGAAACCTGCCTATGCACAGGAAAAAAATCAGATAATGGAGTACTTTTCAATTTTGCCAATCAAAGTGTAACAGGATCTAATAGCTGATGTTAGACAAAATCAACCTTGAAATTAGAAGCAATTTCCTGGCTGTAAGGGCAATTAAACAGTTTCCAGGGAAAATGGGAGACTAACCACCCCTTAGTGTGTTTTGGATGAGACCAGGATTTTTCCCCAAAATATTATAGTTTAATACAGTTTCTGGGAGAAATTCCAGGCCCACAGGAGTGTTCGAGTTAGTTCACTGGGATTATTCTTTTCAAGCATAAAGTTGTGAATTTATGTGTTGGTTTATTCATTTCCTTCTTTGCTGAACTTTAAGAAAAGAATATTGCCCCAAGGCTTCAGCTACTCACCCACAGGGGTTAGGAAGAACAGTATTCCTAGAGGCACAATTGATCAGATGTGTTCTTGACTGCAGTTGTTTTTTCCTTCTGTGTCTGAAACATCACTCAGTAGTATAGTGATGACTAGATGTAAGAGTAGGAAGATTTTTTTCCCCAAATTCAGGGGGTAAAGGGGAAGGGGAGGGGAGGGAAGGGGAGGGGAGGGGAGGGGAGAGAAGGAGGAAAAGTTGACTTTCTTTGAAACTTGGATGGGAACTTGACAGTTTCATCTGCTTGGGTCATATGTATGCTTATGATGGCTGGTCAGTTCCCTGCCATTGTGGAGGTCTCCGGGCATTGTCAGTGTTTTGATCTCTGCTGTTCCCTCTCCATAGAATGCAGTTCAGTGTTGCACTGTAACCGGAGACTGCGTATTTAACATAGACAAATCTGGAAGATATATCTGGATGTATATGGCTGCGTTGCATCAGAGGTCTGAATGGACGATATAATGAGCCTTTTGGCATGAATTAATTTTATTTTGTTTGGTTTTCCTCTCTTAATTTGTCAGTCTACCAGTCTACCAAGAATATAGTCATGGACACCTTATCTGTGCCACCCCTTGAACCTAATGACTCCTCACTGGTTTATACTGGTTTTCCTGGCACAATTTTGCATTAGCACTGAAGCTGTGTCAAAAGCTGGCTCTTGTGCCTCTTTTAAAGAAATTGAGTCACTACTTTTTGCCTAAAAGTCTGGGCATAGTGTTGCTGAAGTCCACTTATCAGTGAAGGCCTAAGAACTCAGAACGAAGTGTGAGAAGCAGATCTCTTCGTAGCAATAAGCTGGCAGTGATTTTTGGTAGAAAAAAAGCCAGAGGAAACAGGAAAAAAAAATATTTCTATATTTCTTTCAGAATCTTAAATGTAAACACAATAGCAGAAGAATTTGAAAAAAAGAGGCTCCAAGGAATGTTTGCCCTTAAAGAAGCAGAAAGAGAAGGACGACTACAGTTTACCTATATTTAGGCATACACAATCTGCATAGTTTTTCAGTCATTATGTCCTGTCTTATTTCTATGGCAGATAACATCAAAGATGCCTAAATGACCGTAAAGAAACCAAGTGTCATACATTGTCTGTGATTTCCACTTTGAGCATTCTGCTCCTCAAGGCCCTTATCAAAAGTAAAAGCTTTTCATCTTATAACCTCGCAGTCATTCCAATTCACTGGAATGACTTCTGACAACAGTGTTTGTTTTTTGCTTTAAAAATATGAATCTGTGGCACAAGTCAGCTTTTTCACTTTTAAGCTGGAGAAATATTCATTATGATGATCAGACTAAAGCTTAAAAATGAATTAAAACATAGTGAAGAGAGAAATTAAAAAAAGAATTAAAATACAGTGAATAGACTTCAGAAAAGCCGTGGAAAATATAGTGAAGGCATTCACACAAATCATTGGCTGTAAATACATCTTACAAGTATAAAAATAGACTAGTAGAGTACAAATTACATTAGGAATACCTTGTCGTTTTTGACTGCACATGAAGGACATTGGTAACAGTCAAAAACTATATCAGAGGCTATCAAACAATTCTGATCCCTGCAAAGAAATTATGAAGAGAAGGTCAGCCATCAGCATATATAAGATATATATCTATATCTTACCAAAGAAAAAGGGATCTCCTAAACAGGGAGTTTCATTTTCTGCCACTTCAGCCCTTTGATTTCCTTTGTAGCTTTTGATTTCATGGTTTCAAAAATAGGCAGTACTGTCCCTCACAGCGTTGTTTCAAGGTCTTTCCACCTTTGAGATATGGCTGAAGGGAGCTAGCTGACCCTCAAAATGGAAAAACAAACAGCTCTATGAGACAGGAACTAATTGTGTTAAAACGTAATGGACTGAAACATTTGGTGTATCACTAAAGAGACAATTTGGGTAAATTTTTTCACAAGTGATGGACAGCATATACCAAAGCATACACCTGAACTACTGCATTGGATAATACCATCAGGAATAAGCTGAGAGTCTGTGAATGAAAAAAAGATAAACAGCCACTTAAAAGATTTTTCAGGATTAATATATTATAAACTGAGTAGGTTTGCAAAACCTAATTGAAGCAGGAAATGTAGAATGTTAATTCCTTCCTACCTGCCTACCTGTCTGCATGCCTGCCTTCCTTTCTTCTTTCCTGCCTTCCCACTTCCCTCTTTCCATATCTAATGCTGTTAGAGTGAAAGTCTTGGGAAAAAATTAAGGTGATTATTAGACAATTTGGACTTGTTTTTCAAAACATCCTCACCTTCTCCTTTCTGCCATTCTCACTCATTTGCCTTTTGTGTAAAATTTAAATGGAGAGCTCCTTTGGCTCAAGAACCAGATATACCTGGTGTTCATGTGGGACTTCTCTAACTCTTTGGCTGTTTCTCATTCATATTGTAATTGTTGTTATAACAAAATCAGGGTTTAATATCAGGCTTTAGAGAAGAATTGCATGCACAAAGGAAATGCAAAACTCTAAGATTCCTGAGACTAATAACTCAGACACTTATTCTAATTTAGTAGAAAAATCATTTACTACTGGAATTAAAGCAATGTGATATTAAGATGCTGTTAGACTAAGGATTGTTCTGTTCACTCATATGTAATCAAAGCTTGCCATTCATGGATAAGAGAAGATTTCCTATCCTTAGAACCATCCAAATGTTATCAATTCAGAAAAACCAAAGGCTTCCCACATTTTAATTCACCACTTTTCAAAAGTATTCGATTGCTAGAGGTTATATTTCTAAGATATTTTTATTTCTTTTAAATACTTGTTTCCCTGAAATGCTGAGCACTCCTAAAACCCATTGACCCAGCAGAAAGCAGAAATGATCCATCTGTCATGTTATTGGATCCTCCTGAGCATCTTAAGACAGCAGACTAAACGGTGGGCAGAATGACAAATAAATTTGATAGTAAAACTCCCTTTGACTACAACGGAATGAACTTTCTTACCAAGAATGTTTATTTCAAACTATGTCATATAAAATGTCTTTTTTCACTTAAGTTAATTTACATATCTCCAGGCCCAAATGGACAGTTATGTCCATGTGACGGCTACCAGGGTAAGATCTTATAGAGATTCACTGACTCTAAGCTTTCACAGGCTGGTCTGGCCATATGCTGTTTCTGAACACTCATTCTTAATTACAGGTTTGAAGAGTTTTTCTAAGGATTTTTTTTCCGAGGCAAAAGACAATTTTAAGAATGTTCTCTCTCTTCTGGAGACTACTAATTGAAGATTAACTCATACATGCTCTAAATACTTATCCTTTTCTTCTCCAAATAAAAACACTAAATGAGGCTTTCTAAATAAGACATAAATGTTCATAATTGTTTTAAATAACTGCCCTTCAGGCACAGTAAAAACTGCAACATGATACAGTTTAGCAGCTACTAATACCCGTGTTTGTAAAATGAAAAGATGTTATGTAAAATGGACTCCGCTATCACAATAAATGAAACAGCATTGTTTTAAACTAAAAGAATTGCTATCACCTTTGTTTTGCCACTTCTTTTCGTGAATTGAAGGTTGGCATTTTTTTTTAAATCTTGGGGGGAGGAGAGAGAATGTATTTCAGAATACTAAATGCAAATTTTTCAGTACCTGTCATTGCTTTACTTCAGTGTTACCTTGAGCACACGTTGTGCAGCTAACATGAAAGAGTCCATAACTGTGTTTTATTTCAGGACCAAAAGACTTCGTTAGATGATTTGCATTCTTCCCAATTCATTTTCCTTGAATGCACCCAGAATTTTTTACTTGTCTTCTACTTCCAGTCATCATAAGACCAAGTAAGCAGTTATCATCTGACCCTATTTCATCAAATCATGCTAAACGTTAAGCTGTCAAGCTTTCTTTGAAATTCTACAGGCTTTCCAAGACAAGAGCTCTCAAGCTCTCTACTCAGTTCCCTCTAGCACCAGTTTGCACACTAGTAAAAACTGTATGTAGAGGTTTGCCAGTTTAACACAGTTTAACACAGTGCAACAAACAACAGGCCTTTGCGTTAACAGGGCCTGGGGGAAGCTGGGGGGCATCTTTCAAACTTTGGCCAGGAAGCAATGGGGAGGAAGCAGACTTTGATTATAGAAATGAGCCGTGCAAGCACACCCCAAGACCCCAAGATAAATCAGCTGCTGGATTATCTCTAGAAGGGCTCCCGTATCAAAATTGTCCAGGAAAAAAAAGATGGAATTCATTTTCAGCTGATACTTGGGTAGCCCTTACATTGCTCTGAGAAGTGGTTGCCAAGCATTCAGTTCCAGTGCAAGTATAGCCCACGCCTCCTTGCTCAGAAGAATCAATGCATAGGAAAAAGTATAAATTCAGAGCACATTGAGCTAAGGAACAATAATCTTGCATGTTTCATGCAGAATTTCATTAAGAATTTGAACTTGTACTGTGATGAAACAGTCACAACTTATTGAAAGTAGAGAGCATACGCTTCTATGAAAAAGCACAGAAAAAGCAATTTTTCTAGACCAGTGAAGTTTAGAGATGAGGAGAAGTCTTCAGAGAACATAGAGGTTATTTCTAGCCATGTGAAAATTTTACCTTTTAAAAATACAGAATCTCATCCAATTGAATTCAGGTAAATATTACTGTGAAGTTTATCATTGAAAAATGTGATAGCAAATCTCACATAGTTAGGATGAAGGACAAAGTCGTGTCTACTTGATAAGTGTATCATTATGTTATGCTGCTCAATATATGGCGGAGTTTGTGGATACATCCACCATGAGTGTGCTCTGTGACTGTGAGATATCTGACAATTTTGAGCTGGAGTACCTACCACCTTTCTTTTTGCCAGGAGGCCATCATGACACCATGCAAATTACATGCATGCAGAAAGAGGTAATGAAGCACTAACTTATGTAACCCAGCCCCTGTGGACTCAGTAGTGAGTCTCTATTCTGTGAATTAATTCCTTTTTAAGATTTCTAACTCGAAGATTTACACTTTTTCCAATTAATTTCTAATGTAAATGCATAACATAAATGTGTAATCACTCCTGGAAACAGAGCCCTCAGCCCAAATGGCGTCCCTAAAAAAGCAAATCATGAAAACAAACGTAAAAAACCCAAACAAAACATAACAACTCTTCCTCCATCAAAACCTTTGACATTTTAATAAAAAAGTCCTAACGGCAATTTTTTGGTCAAAAGTGTTTATTTAACATTATTAAAATTATTTCAGATCTAGGGTATTTTAAAAAACTTAAAGTTTCACTGGAGTAAGTCAATTATTAGATTTCATTTAGTGAACTGCTGTTAGTAAAGAGCCTTGTCTGTCTTTCTGAAACATTTCCAATGCTTTTGATACTTCATCTGTAAATACACATAGCCCACTACCATGCACATGAGTTAAGTATTTAAGAATATGAAGATGAGGTCACTCACAGGTCAGTGAGTCCAATCTCCTGAAATTACAGGAAAATATAATCGCCTTGTAAATGCTCAAGCTGTGTCTTCCATAGCCCAATAAACATGATTTTTGCCATGACCAGGAGAAGGTGCCAGGCTTTGCACTGACCTGGCAGTGCAGAGACTCAGCACTTGTTTCTGCTTACCTTGGCCTGAGCTGGTTTTATCTTGGTTTAACAGTTGTGCAGTGATCAGTTTTAGCTTGAGTGCTGAGAACAGCCTGGGTGGTAAAACTGCAGGGAAGCACAGTGCCACAAACAACAGTCCTTTGGGGTAACAGGGGCTGGGGGAGGCTGGGGGCAGCTTTCAGGGAAGTAGACTGCGTTAAGAAAATATAAAAAATAAACACAGGTAGAACAAGACTGAGGAGGAAAAAAACTTAAGATGAACATCATGCTTTTCCTGCTGAAGATCTCAGAATGCCAACAACAAATCAGAATGTTTTGTCACTCTTCAAAGAAAGACTGAAATTTTCAGTCTTAGGACCCATAGGAATATTAATAGGGTGAGTACAATTCCAGAGAAGAGGGAATGATACTAGGAAGGTTACTTTATATAATAATTTAAACTGTAATATTAATGAGTTTTTTCTGTATTCATTCGATAATTTAGACTATTAATCCATTAAGACATTCTCTGGACTAAGAGTAAATTCTTAGCATAGATGATGTGTTCATCGTTGACCATAAGAATATTTTGAATGTAACTCCTGGAGGCCTTCTCCTCCTCTATACTTGGAAAGTCGTTCTGCAGCTTTCTTACTCTCATGATTAAAAGCCTTCCCAAGGTTTCAAAGTATCATCATTGTTAGTTTATATCCAGTTATTCTGGTGCCAGCATTACTCTATGGCTTTCATAACTGTTTTATCCCATGTTTCATTTATGTTTGCTATCTTTGTCTTTCCTTCAAAATGTATTCTGAAGTTTGCAGAATCCCAGCTGTGTGATATGAATCTGTATAAGGTCTGGTAAAAAGGAAAAAGTGAGCAGATTCAACAATGCATATTGTCCCATGCAGAGTCAGTACTAGGGATAAATTTAGGTTTAACAGCACCTGCTGGTGGATATAAAGCATGAACAAAAGCTTCAGACCAAAGACAAATTATTACTCTGTTCCTTCATGTATTATGTAATATCAATTTTAAGTAATCAAGAGTTTCTTGATTATTGTCAGAGGTATTCCAAATGTGTGCCTCATGCGATGGTACAACTAAGATAAACATCAGTGCTGTAGCAAAGCCTTGGAACTGAAAAAAGTAATCTGAAAACCTCCACAGAAATTTAGGGAATGAATCTGTATATGCTGTGCTAATGATGCATTATAAAAGTTACAAAGAGAAGAGTTAAAGGGAAAGGTGAAATGTAAAACAGTAGCAAGACACTATATTTGGGAGTAAAATTAGCTTTCTTAATGAAGGAATCACACTGGCTATTTGCACCCTGTTGGGCATAAAAAATTGAACTGCATGCAAAAACTTTTTCAATCCTATAAAAAAGGTAGAATCGTTAGTACAAAAATGAAGAATAGAGTGGGACTCAAAAGTGAAATCTTTAGCAGATTTCATCACTTTATTATAAATTCACAGTTTCTCCAAGTAGAGTGAAAGTTAATATTAACAGCATCTGTCTAAAATATAACAGAGAGAGAAGTCTCAAAATACCATCAGACACGTGGCTCCTTTTGTAAGACCAGAAAATTCTTAATTGTATGGTCTTTAAGTTGACAAAATACAGTATTAAGAAAATGTGACTGAGGCATTGTAAGGCAGAGAGGTCAATAACAGCCATACCAAGCCATATCACGTCTTCACTTCAACTTCACTGACTTTCAGTGATTCCTTTTTCACAACGAGGCTGAAAGGGTGGGAGAAGCTTTTTGGTGTAGAGATAAGGCATTCAGATTGTTACTATTTCGATCATTGGTCTTTCCCCATCTGAATACAAAATTCTTCTGGTCCAGCTTCATCCTTTTTGGCACTCTTATAAGGCTTGTGGAAGTTGGCCAAAGGGGCTTTGGTTACCTTGGTAGACTGGGATAAATACGTATGTTCTGTGTGTAGGTTCAGCTCCTCTTCTGCCAATATAAAAATGTGCTTCTGTGGGACAATATATTATCCTGCATAATCAAGTATTGCTAGTCCTCACTGATTAGAACACAGCAGGAGGGCACACATTAGTATGCATAACATAGGCTCTTAGGAAACAGGAATAATTTGCTATGTCAGGCAAAGCAACTTGCTAGAGTCTAACCTTATCTATGAGATTAGATATTCTGAGAGGTAACTACAGCAACAAAAATATGAGATAGAACCGTTCAAAACTTTTTCCACCTTATGCATATGTTATCAATAGTCTCAACAGTTCTCTGCTCACTGTTGTCTGTCTCCTGCTCCTCAAGTTTTTCACTGTGACGTTCCCTGTGAAAATATCCAATAATGGAATCCTAGTCCCATAGAAAGTAAGATGAGGTAAAATAATTTTTCTTTATGAATATTTTCATCATGTTGACCTGGAAGTCTGGATTTGATCCACCAAACCTCCAACACTCTGTCAGTCTGAACTTCCCTGAAAATTACAACAAAGCAAGGTGAGTAAATATGGACTAATGACTACAGTTTTCAGGAGATGAAAACTGATCAAGCTAAAACAAAATACAGTAATGTTACATCAGTGGGCCAAAGCATTATTGTGCAGTTATATAAGAAAAAGTATCAAAACTCTTCTTAATAGATCATCTCTGAAAGACTTCTGATTTACCAATATATTGCATAAAAAACCCCCAACGTATTTTGCACAACAGAGAATTACAAGAATAGTAGAATCATAGAATGGTTTGGTTGAAGTGGACTTTAAAGATCATCTAGTTCCAACCCCCTTGCCATGGGCAGGGAAACCTTCTGCTAGGCAAGGTTGCTCAAAGCCCCATTCAACCTGGCCTTCAACACTTCCAGGGATGGGGCAGCCACAACTTCTCTGGGCAACCTGTGCCAGTGCCTCACCACCCTCATAGCAAAGAATTTCTTCCTTCTAGCTAATCAAAAGCTACCCTCTTTCAGTTTAAAGCCATTGCTCCTTGTCCTATCACTATATGCCCTTGTCAAAAGTCCCTCTCCACCTTTCTTGGAGACCCCCTTGACATACTGGAAGGCTGCTAGAAGGTCTCCCCAGAGCCTTCTCTTCTCCAGGCTGAACAAGCCCAACTCTCAGCCTGTCTTCAGAGGAGAGATGCTCCAGCCCTCTGATCATTTTTGTGGCCCTCCTCTGGACTTGCTCCAACAGGTCCATGTCCTTCTTGTGTTGGGGGACCCAGAGCTGGATGCAGTACTCCAGGTGGGGTCTGACCAGAGCAGAGTAGAGGGGCAGAAACACCTCCCTCGACCTGCTGGTCATGCTTCTTTTGATGCAGCCCAGGATATGGTTGGCTTCCTGGGCTGCAAGCTCACATTGCCAGGTCACGTTGAGCTTCTCATCAACCAACATCCCCAAGTCCTTCTCCTCAGGGCTGCTCTCAATCCATTCTCCGCCCAGCCTGTATCTGTGCTTGGGATTACCCTGACCCATGTGCAGGACCTTGCATTTGACCTTGTTGAACTTCATGAGGTTCACATGGGCTCACCTCTCAACTCTGTCAAGGTCCCTCTGGATTGTAACCCTTCTCTTCAGCGTGTCAACCGCACCACTCAGCTTGGTGTCATCAGCAAACTTGCTGGGTGGGCACTCCATCCCACTGTCCATGTCACAGACAAAGATGTTAAACAGCGCTGGTCCCAATACCAACCCCTCAGGAACGCCACTCATCACTGGTCTCCACTTGGACATTGAGCCGTCGACAGCAACACTTTGCGTGCAACCATCCAGCCAATTCCTTATCCACCGAGTGGTCCATCCATCAAATCCATGTCTCTCCAATTTAGAGACAAGGATGTCGTGCGGGACAGTGTCAAATGCCTTGCACAAGTCCAGGTAGATGGCATCAGTCACTCTTCTCTTATCCACCAATGCTGTAACCGTGTTGTAGAAGGCCACTAAGTTTGTCTGGCACTGTTTGCCCTTAATGAAGCCATGTTGGCTGTCACCAATCACCTCCTTATTTTCCACGTGCCTTAGCATAGTTTCCAGGAGGATCTGCTCCATGATCTTGCCAGGCACAGAGGTGAGACTGACTGGCCTGTAGTTCCCCGGGTCTTCCTTTTTTCCCTTTTTAAAAATGAGGGTTATGGTTCCCCTTTTCCAGTCAGTGGGAACTTGGAAAGAATTTTCTTTCTTGGAAAGAAAAAACATTGTTTTATAAATGAAAAAAGGCTTGAGAAGTAGCAGCACGTTGATGACTTACAGCTATAGAATAAATTTGTGTGAAAAAAACAAGCAGAAGGATGCAAGTATTGCCTGAGTCTAAAAAGCTGCTAGGAAGAAAAAAGGACAGCTGAGAATTATTAGAAGTGCAAACACAGTAATAAGGGTATGTCTACATGTCACATCATGACACCCCCAGGCATCTGAAAGGACAGAACAATGTCCGACAATTTTCACTGCAATATCACGGAACAGAGCGCTACTTACTTTACCCACAGGATAAATTATTGCAGGAAGGTGCTGCTCTCTTTCTGATTAGCTCAAGTAGCTCCACATAGCCCTGTAACGTGCAGTGTAGGCACAGAAGCAGAGGTTCTGGTTTGAAACTGATAACTGAACTATGCTGCACTTTCCCACTGCAGTGTAACGTTCTTTTGGAAAATCCTGCTTACTATTTGTGCCCCTCCTGACCACATACACGGATGTCAGTGTGAGGTCTGTCATGTTTAGTGGGTTGAGCCAGGTACTTTGCTGCTTTATCCTGAAATATTGATTCATCAAAATTAACAATGTTTATAGATGAGAGTTGTGTGCCCACTTGCCCATTGTTTGTGAAAAGAACTTTCTTTAAAGTCAAAACAAATTTTGCATAGAAATAATTTAAAATCCAAGCCAAAACAGGCTCAAAAGTTAACAGGCAGATAAAGATAGGAATAAAAGTAGCAAAATAAAGCTATGCTTATGAAGACAAGCCTTAATGCAAAATAAAAATAGTTCTGAAAAAAAGGAACTGAAGGGCTTGACTAAGGATGAATTTCATCCTGAAAAAGTTGATAATGAGTTTAAGACAGGAAGTTGAACCATTCAATAAATAAGAGGCAAGAGAATTACTGATAGCGTGATTTGCAATTAGTCATTGCTTAAAAATAAAACTCAGTGATCCCAATTCAAGCAAAAAAGAAAATCTTGTTTTCAGAAAAAAATAACATAATGTTTTAAGTTAACCTAGTTCTCTAAGCAGCAGTTTTTACTATGTTTTATCATGACTGTTTGTCGTGGTTTAACCCCAAATTGTAACCCCATACCACGCAGCCACTCGCTCACTCCCCCACTCCCCAGTGGGGTGGGGCGGAGAATTGGAGAGAAAGGAAAACTCGCAGGTTGAGATAAAAACAATTCACTAGGGCAGCAAAGGAAAAATATAAAAATATATTAATAATGATAATAATGATAATATATATAAGGAGAATAGAATATATAAAACAAACGATGCACAATTTCTCACCACCCGATGACCGATACAGCCCGTCCCGAGCAGCAGGCAGGGAGCAGGGGTATCCCCCCCCAGCTATCCCAGAACAGCAAGTTCCAGAGAGAGCAGGCAGGGGAACAAACAGCCGAATGAATGAAAAACAAAAAGGAAAAAACAGGGAAACAAAAAGCAACCCGAAAGGAAGCTTAAGGATTAAGGCAAGTTAAGGGTCTCAAAAACCTAGTGGTCCACCGATCGACCCTCGCTTATACCGGGCATGACGTCTATGGTATGGAATACTCTCTTTGGCCAGTTTGGATCAACTATTCTGGCTCTACCCCACCCAAGTTTTTGCACCTGCACATTAGCAGAACCTGGGAAACTGCAAAATGTCCTTGGTTGTTTAGCAGCAACCAGCAACATCAGTGTGCTATCACTGTTCTTCTCACACTAAATCCAAAACACAGGAGCTGCTGAAGACAAAACTAGCTTCGTCCTGGCCTAAACCAGGACACTGTCTTAAGAATTCTGTAGGTCCTATACATCATTTAAAAGCATGTTTATGTCCTGTGCATATACAGAGTGCTCTATATCCCATGCATAGTAAGAGATCTGTGGGTTCAAGCTTATGAAATCACTATGCCGATCAGGCAAAAATCCTGTAAAATGACTTTATATCCCACACAGTCTATCACTAAATTCAATCTGGCAGTTTGACTCATCAAACTGGCAAGATCTAAGATGCAACACTGGAAGTAATAAAAACTAGTGCTCAACTTCTTATCAGCCTAGTGCATTGTCTGTAACCACCTGAAACATTTTAATTACATCTCATACATTAGATGTTGCAACTCGAAAAGGTTTAAAAATTGTACATTGAGTAAAAAGCCAAAGTCTTACTCTGTAGGAGATATCACAGAATCACAGAATGGTAGGGGTTGGAAAGGACCTCTGGAGATCATCTAGTCCAACCCGCCTGCCAGAGCAGGGTCACCTAGAGCAGGCTGCACAGGACTGTGTCCAGGCGGGTTTTGAATATCTCCAGAGAAGGAGACTCCACAATCTCCCTGGGCAGCCTGTGCCAGGGCTCTGTCACCCTCACAGTAAAGAAGTTTTTCCTCATGTTTAGGCAGAGCTTCCTGTGCTCCAGTTTGTGCCTGTTGCCCCTTGTCCTGTTGCTGGGCACCACTGAAAAGAGTCTGGCCCCATCCTCTTGACACCCGCCCTTGAGATATTTATAAGCATTGATGAGGTCCCCTCTCAGTCTTCTCTTCCTCAGGCAATCACCTCCATAGAAGAATTTGAATCAATCACCTCCATAGAAGAATTTGAATAGAAGTAGAATAATAACTTTAACAGAAGTAAATACAAGCTTCATGGGATTCAAAATTCTGAGGATAATAAACAGTTCAAATTTTAGTAGAGTTTACTGAAAAGTAATGATGGCTGGCTGCCACTGTAGTAAGAATTTAACTTCTTCAAACATTTAAAATTATTTTTGTGATGTTCTGGTTCATTTCTGTACATAGCCAGGTGACATCCTCTCTCCGTCAATCCACCTCCAGTGGCGTAATGCCACTCTCATAATGCTGTGCACCAGGTATCTCAGTTCATTCACTTGTTGCTCATGTGCAGCACACTAAGAGACAAGCTCTCTGAAAGCAGGAGAATTTACATTTTATGTTGTATATATGGTGGTTAAATCCATACTTAGTGGAATTGTTAGGTTTAAAAGACTTTTTATGGCACTTATCTGAAAAAGATCTGATCAGTTCACTCAAGTCAGTGCAGTAAATCCAACATTTAAAACAAAAGGCATTATATGCTGGAAAGTTGCTCTCTACTCTCCACCTAACATTACTTCTCAGACTAATCAGTAGTTCACCTTATTCTCCTTTTTTTCAGGTAAAAAGGTTAGATTGGAAGTTTGGGAAAATGTACCCATGATTTTCTTTTTCCCTAAACACTTGGCTTACAGTAATTGCAAGTTATTTTTACTGTCATTGTACTTTTTCTTTCAATTTAGGAAATATTTAGTTCCCAAAACCTTTGGTGAAAGAGAATGAAGGTGGTTCCTTCAGTCTTAATTTGCCTTTGCCATATAAGGGCATGATACATTGTAAATATATGATTACACATCCTTTTTCAGTTGACCCTCTAGTGTGTTTTGTGCAGATGATGCCTATTTGTACACAGTAGTATGCTATGCATCAGTAACAACTCTGTGCGACTCACCTCCACCTGAAAGTGCATCATTTCACAAAAAACTCAGTGACAAATACACCGTTTGGAAGGTAAAAGGCAGAATCTATGAGCAGAGATCTCAGTGAGTGCCCTAATCATTGAGTATAGCTAAAAAGGGGTGCAACTGGTACAATCTTCCCTACCAGACAACTGCCTTTTTTGAGAAATATTTGCCATTTCATGTGTCTTAGCCATTTCAAAGCCTTGGGAGTCCAGCATGATGAACTGCAGCATAGCAGCATCCCACAGGCTAAATTGAGCTTAATCTCTGACACTCCTTATTCCTTGCAGTTCTGCCTCTTTCCCTTAACTTGTTCTTAGAAACATAGCTTAAAAGTTTTGGATGAATCACAAGGATGGGGAAAAGCAATCAGCCTAAGCCAGATAGATGGCATGAAGAAGGTCGGGGCAAATTGTTGAAAGTTTGGTGAAGTTATGTACAAATTAAAACAGACTCTTACAGGGTGAAATGCCTGGAAAACTTAAAACTACTTTTTCCTCCTATATACAGGGTTATCCAAGGACTGTATACTGCTTTTGTCTGCATGGCTATAGGGATGCCTCTAGCACTGGGCCTTCTTAAGATTCCAGGACAAGTAAAGAGCATAGACATTTTCTGAATGGGTATAAACCTCAGCTCCACGAAGACCTTTTATATGTTTTCACACAGAAAGTAGAAAATGAAAGGACACAAACAAGGAGTAGGACAACACACAAAATCAAAATAGATTTTAATATATTCAGTGGATGCCCCTGTAGGACACTATTGTGTTAAAGACTGTATAAACTCATATGAAGACACATTCCTTTCAGTTCCTCAGCTTTTCTGTGAATGCACAGCCATCATGGAAAGCCTCTACAGATCCACTCTACTATTAATTGTTTAAAAGGGAATCTTCCTTCCCCTTTCACCCATTTGCCAAGCAGGCCAAGCATTTAAAACACGTAGGTCAGAGACATGGAGGGATGAACACCTAAAATTAAATAGAAGGTATGTTAAAAGTTCTTAAGCAGATCTGAAACTGGTCTTGGAAGAAATTACTTTGCCTTTACAGATGCTATTTTCATTTTTTAAAACAATGTCAGGATGGCAGATTTCTGGTGTATGGGTGTTCTGAAAGTATGCTAAAAATCTAAATGTTTCTGAGGTTTTCTTTGTGAATGTAGGTAGAGTAAGTCCTCAGGTTTTATTGCTCCCTGCCTTCTGCTTTAATTGTGCAGTTATTGAATGGGAGAAAAGAATTTTTAGAAAGAAAATAAGCTTTTCTTCTTTTTGTTTCTTCCCATCTTTGCATGAAAGAAAGTGACATGCAAATTTTATTTTTAGAGAGGAAAATTTAAAAAAAAGTGTAAGAAAGCCAGTAGCCATCCCATGTGTTTGGAAATTCAAACTGTTACCTTAGAGAACAGATAGATTCATCAAACACATGGCGAGAAGGGGAATAACAAGATAACCAAGAACTGAACACATTTAGCATAATAAGCAGTAGTTACAACAGAAGAACATCAATTAGAGAGGCCTTTCTAAATGTTTTGTAGTAGAGATAACTTTTAGTAAGGCATTTAAAGAAGGGCAATGGACTGTTATTATGGATTGCCATGCAAAAATTACTGTGTAGGATAAAAACCAAAGACGTGTGCACCAAAATTGAAATACTTAAAGAAAGGACTTAAAGACTGGCAACACTGGTGCCATGATGATAAGGGGGGTGGCTTTATGGCTTGTTAGAGATAATAGTTCAGAAAATAAAATTGTGTTGGATTACAATCACACAATCTTAAAAAAAGCATGACAAAAAGGCAATTTTTGCTTGCAGCTTTTTTTTTTTATTGGTCTGTATTGTAACATTTTTAAGTATGACCATACCAAATTGAAACATATACATAGGACTACAAAATCTAAATTAATCTCCCCTTCCATCATGTCAATCTCCTCCTATGACAGTACATTTCATGTACTTCCTTCCATAAATATATAAAACACCATTTTAAAAGGAGTCAGGTAATTTTGACCCTTCTAGTATTGGAAAATTTTTCAGAACTTCATTTCCGTAGTGCTTAGGAATCATTCTCCAAATTCCCAGATGTATACACAGTCCTATTTCTTCTTGCATTAATATTTTATTATAACTTAGATAACTCTTGTCGTTCTGTGGTAATTTTAGAGACCAGAGTCATAATCCCACACTGCCTTAATTTTGCTTAACCAAACCAACAGATTCTAGATGCCTCTACCTATGCTTCTGAGTAACCCTTCTCTACAGCTATGTCTACCTGGAGTCACCTTTTTCTGGGCAAGGTGCCCAACTACGGACACTGTAGGCAACCAAAACTGTCTCAGTGGTGCCTGGTCATAATGGCAATACTATTTATTTCCATTGGATTCCAACAGAGCCATTTCTCTGCAATTCATTTAGTCCCTCTGACACTATAGGCTGCTGTAGAGATGACCTTCCAATTTGTGTTTCTAACCTACTTGGGGCTCTTCAGTTTCCTAACCTTCAAGGTGACTGAGGTTACTGCTAGCCACAGCTGCTCCTTGACATTCCTTATTTCTGCTTCTTAATATATTTTCTTTCTATGGCATGTATGTTTAAAGGATATGATTTAGTGAATGGTGACATTCAACTCTAAGGCTTTTGCGTATAAAGGAGAGATTTAAAGTATTTTACAGGCTACACATCTAAACCAGCCACTTCTTGACATATCTGTCCTCAAGCAATAGTCCAACCTGGTGAACGTGTCCTGTCATCCTAACAGATGGCCATTGGTCTAGACAGCTGAGGGACATGAATTCACATTTGAGTGATGTGAATTTGTTCATCCGGGTGCTAAGTGCATGATACACAGCCAAAAAATTCAAAACAGTTGTCTTTCTTGAGGCTTTGCGCCTTTGGTTAAGGAACCAAGAAATTTTAATCTGTTTGTATCATTAGCAAAGCATTCATATATATGCGTCTGTTGATCTAGAAGACTGTGCTCATAAACTGAAATATATAATGAAAACTAGATTCATTAATGCTTATTCTCATAGAATCATAGAATCACAGAATTGTTCTGGTTGGAAGAGACCTCCAAGATCATCGGGTCCAACCATTAACCTATCTATGCCCTATACTATATATAGTTTAAAGACCTATTCTATAACATCAGAGCCCATTAATTAAAACTCTTGGAATTCATTTGTTTATGCCTACAGTAAAATTGACAAAATGGAGGATAATATGAAATGATTCTGTTGAACTCAGTCCAGCACCAAAAGATAAGTAGTTGCATACGATTTAGGGTTTCCCTGTGTATTAAGTCTATCTATGCTCTGCACTGACTGCAGCAGAAAAATGAATGGGATTTGCAAACTCAATTACATACTGACAGTCTCCAATCATGATTATGGCCTTGGATTCAAGAACATCTGTTCTATGTGCTGTGAAACCCGCACGAATTGAAAAATATCATAGGATTTTCCCTATTTAAGCATCCATTGTAATATTTCTTTTAAGAAAGACTGAATTTTCTTTTTGTAAGAAGTAAAAGTGTATGACTGCACACCTGAAAGGAAATCCACTGCTTTCAGAATGTTGAGACATGACAAATTCATTGTGTTTCAATCCACAGAAGGACCCCTGTGTCATTCCTTCTGGTAGCCTATACAATACAGCAGTGAAGTGTAATGTCAGTAAGCTTACATCAAGGCAAATAACTGTATTTGAAAATTATAGAACCTTATGGAAAGTTATACAAACATGTGGCTTTCCTCCTTCTTGCATAAAAATCAGCATTGTCTATGCTACCATAAAAGGAGCCATAAACCACAGTGCAATATCCACTACAACTCAAAGCATAATTTCAACAGGCAAAATTACCAGAAAATGGAATTTTGCAGGACACAGACACTGAAATGTTCCGATATCAAAATGAATTATTTAAGTACATTTAACCCTCAAAAAAACTTTCAAACCAAAATAGTATTGTAACAACATTTTTCTTAACAGAATAACTGAAATAAGAGTTAAAAAATAAAAAAATTAAGTCTGAACCAAAAGATTCGGTTTGGCTCAGCCTCAAATTATTTATTCTTTTTTTTACAAAACAGGTATATTTTTCAGTTTGATACAGACTATTTCTTTTCTAGTTTTCCAGTTCAGTTATAGAACCAGAAAGTTTAATTTTAAATATCACAGTATACTATATTGCTACGTTATGACTTTTTGGAAAAGTCTAGTACATTTAGCCAGTTTCTGGAAATGAATGGTTGTATTTAAGTGCAGATGCTATTTTCTTAAATATGAAGATAACCATATAAGCTAAAACTGAAATATGAAGATGACTTGTCAGCCTGAAGATTGTCTATTTTTTCCAATTATACTTGTTGGTCTAATGAAAATGTTGCTGTCATTTACAACCCTTGTTTTACATATTACTCATTATTTGAAAACTTCTTTAGTATTTTACTGCCTCGTCAGCACACTGTGTTAAAAGAAATGGTGTGGAAATTAACTGGTCTAGCACTCCCTTTACAATTAAAAACACTAACAAACCAGATTTCTTCATTTGAGAATACTTTAATGGTGGACTACTGAAATCTCTGAGGATGGTTTTTTGTATGTTTGGTTTTTGTTTTGTCTGCTGACCACATAGTGTAAGTAATACATATGTAATTAGCTGCAACTTGAAAAGACTAAACAATCACATTTAATAACAAAAAAAAGAAGTGCATGTGTGTGTGTGTGTCCACTGATTACAAAACATTTCCACTGAAAAAAGTATACAGTATAAATAAACAAAAAACATGCTTATGTCAGCATAAGCGAGCCAAAATAAATGTTACATGATATTTAGAATAGCTAGTAACAGAAATATGATGGGTCTTTTTTTATGTTTTAATTCTGTTTGCTTTTGTTGCTTGCATTATATTAGATATTAACTAAATCTTAGGTCTTCTGTAACCCTATTCATCATTTCACTTAAGAAAAGAATTTAGTTCCTATTTTATATCATGACATTGATGAGATTTCTAGCAATTCATATTGGATAAAATTTATCATTCGAATTCTGTATTCAATAGTCTGTTTTTAAAATAAGGACCTAGTGAAGCAGACTCCCAACCCATATAAATTCTCGTTAGGCATTTTAGTTTGCAAACAGACTCTGCAAACTGTACTAAAAGACTGCAGACAGGGTCTTAATTAAATGTAAAATTCGCACTGATAGACAATTGTTCAGGAATTGTCCTCCATGTGCCTCAGCATAGCTTCTAGGAGGATCTCTTCCCTGATCTTCCCAGGCACAGAGGTGAGGCTGACAGGTCGGTAGTTCCCAGGGTCCTCCTTCCTACCCTTTTTAAAAATGGGTGCAATGTTTCCCTTTTTCCAGTCACCAGGGACTTCACCTGACCACCATGACTTTTCAAATATCATGGAGAGTGGCTTGGCAACTACATCAGCCAATTCCTTCAGGACTCTCGGATGCATCTCGTCAGGTCCCGTAGACTTATGTATGTTCAGGTTCCTCAGGTGGTCACAAACCTGATCTTCTCTTACAGTGGGAGGGACTTTGCTCCCCCAGTCCCCATCTTGCAGTGCATCCACTCGAGAAGTGTGGGAAAAGAGATTGCCAGCAAAGACTGAGGCAAAAAAGTTGAGTACCTCAGCCTTCTCCTCGTCCATTGTTACCAGTTTGCCAGTCTTGCTCATCAGTGGGGATACGCTTTCTTTGACCTTCTTTTTCTGGCTGACATATCTGTAGAAACCCTTCTTATTCTTTGCATCCCTTGCCAAGTTCAGCTCCATCTGCGACTTGGCCTTTTTGACCCCATCCCTATACAACTGGGCAGTGTCCCTATACTCTTCCCAGGATACCTGTCCCTGCTTCCACTGCCTGTGTATTTCCTTCTTGCCCTTTAGTTTGACCAGCAGCTCTTGACCATGCTGGTGTCTTGCCTTCCTTGCCTGATTTCTTACACCCAAGGATCGAGAGCTCTTGCACTCTATGGAAAGCCTCCTTAAAGATCTGCCAGCTCTGTTCTGCTCCCTTGCCCCTGAGGGCAGTTTCCCAGGGGGTCCTAGTGACTAACTGCTTGAACAGCTGGAATTTTGCTTTCCTAAAATTCAGGGTCCTGACTTTACTCTTCACCTGACCCATATCCCTCAGGACTGCAAACTTCACCAGTGCATGATCACTGCAGCCCAGGCTGCCTCGGATCTTGACGTCACCAATTAGCTCACTTGCATTGGTGACCAATAAGTCCAGTATAGCATCCCCTCTGGTGGGGCTGTCTATTACCTGGCTTAAGAAGTTATCCTCAATGCATTCCCGGAGTCTCCTGGATTGCCTACAGCACACCATGCTACCTTTCCAACAGATGTCAGGGTGGTTGAAGCCCCCCAGCAGGACGACAGACTGCGAGTGCGATGCCTCCTGTAGCTGGAGTAAGAAGGCTTCGTCAATAGGCCCCCCTTGATTGGGTGGCCTGTAGTAGACCCCAACCACAAGGTTCCCTTTGGTGCCTCCATCTCTGATTCTTACCCATAAGCTTTCAACCTGCTCATGACTGTTCTTCAGAGACAGCTCCTCACACTCTATCCATTTCTTGACATAGAGGGCAGCGCCTCCGCCCCTCCTTCCTCGCCTGTCCCTTCTCAACAGCCTGTAGCCATCGGTAGCTGCACTCCAGTCATGGCATTTGTCCCACCAAGTTTCAGGAATGGCAACTAGGTCATAGCTTTCTAGCAGCACGGTGGCTTCTAACTCCTCCTGTTTGTTGTCCTTGCTGCATGGCACTCCCCAGGCTGCTTTTTGGAGGCATGGGGGTGGTGGCGGTTGCTCTGGCAAGGCCCAGGCCTTGTCAGCATCTCCTGCAAGAACTGCCAGCTCCTAGAGGATCTCTCCGCTGCCCTGATGTTTCCCTGCCTCAGGAAAACCCCCTGTGCACCCAGATCTGCTATTTTGCTGCAGATCAGGCCAGCTCCAGAGCAGCTGCCCTCGGCAACTGACTCAATAACCTAATGACCTAATGGAATTTTACTGTATGATATGACAAGGAGTGAGTTCATGTTTAAAGATCTAGGCAAGGTCTCAAAAGATAAGGATTCATTTCATGACTGTTCCACAAATTCATCTCTACTTTCCATTGTTAAACAGAATAACGTCCTACTTCACTGGGATAATGCATTACTGATGTTTTTCAGTATATATACTGTCTACTTCTGAACACCACAGCATTTCTAAATGTCTAGGTTTTTTGTTTTGAGATCTGTACTTCCACCAAATTATTTTTGTGTTATAGTTCAAACTATAAAAGACTAATGAAAGATAAAAGTCTATTTGCTACATCCAACTGATTACCTCAAAACTAAGAATAACTGTAGGCCATTTAGGTCAGCAAGCAACGTTTCTAAATTATTTATAATGTGACATGTTCATTCTGACCTAGATAAAAGAAAACGCACAGAAAACAGAGGAGTGTGGGCTTCACTATCAGTCAAGTCAAGGATAAACTGAAAATGAACTTCAGAGTGCAAGTGTAGTATAGGGACTTGACTTTAGAGAGTCCTATTAAGAAAAGAATCAAGGAAATTAAAGTTTTAGAGCCAAGTTTAGGATGAGAGTTTTTACTCATCCTAAAATTTGCAAAACCTTAGATCTTTATGCAAATAATTTTGTAAAACAGTGGAAAAATCAGCTTTTTCGTATTTCTCTGTATTAGTACTTTATCATATCTTTAGGTTTTTTCTGTGGTATAAACTCTACCTTTAGAGGTAGGTTAATTAGCATCGGGGAAAAAAAGAAGCAGGCTAGAATTTCACATCCAAACATGACACGTTAATAAGTTCCCCACCATAACCAAAAGAGAAGAGTTAGAAGAATGAAGAGTCAGAAAGCTCAAGAGCAGAGTATCTAGACAAAAATTGCTCTGTAACACTTGAGAACTCTGTGCGACAATTTCCTGTTCTTAAACTCAAACTCATAATATTTAGGTCTTTAAAATAATTTTGAAAGCCTTTTATAGGAAGAATTATGCAAGTACTGATTACTATGCTTTTTACCATCCATTAGACATCTCCTTGTTCATAGTTATTTCAGAATTCATGCTGAGGACTCTGACAGGTGGGCAGTTTATCTGCAGTGGGCCTTCAAAGAGATTCAAACGCATTCCAAGCGTTTCTCACTTTAAACTAGGCAAGCATTAGCATTATAAAAGCACATTATATCTATATTATATATAGATATAGATACATATATATATGTGTGTGTATATAAAAATTAACTAATTCCTTTGAAATTGCCTGAATTGTGTATAGCCACTGATCAATTGTTAGGTGTACGATTTCATATAGGACACTAAGGACAGTGAGGTTCAAATACCTCTTCCAGCTTCAATCTCAGTGTTAGAAGTACTGTCTGTTAGTAGTCTATCACATTACTCAGCAGTCTTTGCCCAATTACTAGTTAATGTTTTACTTCTGTGTGCGAATTGTTTTCATTTGCAAGCTAGACTTATTGCTGGGTAAAGAAGGGTAATTTCTTTGTTATTACTAAAGTCACTCCTGGGTGTTGAATTTATTGGTAATTAAAAGGTATTTCTTCACTTCAGGTTTTCTATGAGAAATTGATTGTCCCTACAATTGCTGTTTGTCAAAACCTCTGTCCTAACATCTTCAAGTCCCTTTTTCTACAAAACAACAGCTACATTGACATTTGTATGGCAACGCTTAGAAGGTACATGACTTTGCAATCTCTCCTCTGATCCCCCTCCTGAAGTCTCTCGCTGCTGTCAGTTTTAATTCCTTTATTGCCTCTAGAGCTTATTACCCCATAATATCTATGCGATCTCCAAGGATTAAAGAATACAAGAAAGTGCTCCTGCTCTGAGAGTTCACAGCTGGAGCAGTGAGCCACATCATCCCCGATTTAACTATTCAGACAGTATACTTCAAGGACATAGACAAAAGAATTCACAGAAAGACAGTGACATAAGATTTCTTTTGCCTACCCAGCGGCAGGCATACCTGAATGTCAGTAGGCAAAATATCTTTCTTCTAGTTATTGTCTAGTTGGCCAGTGACAGCTGCATCTGCATTATATACTTCCCTGTGCTTCCCTAAAAGACCGTAAATCACAACACAAATAAGGATAAAGTACATTCAGTCTCTCTACAACATAAATGCAGGAAGAAAAAAATAGAAAAGATAGTACCCTCATACCCATAGGGGAGGCTTTTAAAACTCTGCAGTCTGCAACAGCAATTCATTGAGAGTCCTACGGGTCATTTATTCCTGTGTTAGAAAGGTTGCTTGGCAGATGGATCTGAGCATAGCTGTGGTAAAGAAGGGATAGTAACTTCTTGTAGCATGAGTAGTGGCACTTGGTTAATAAGTTTCTGAATCAACCACTCTTAAAGCTGTTGCTGTTCTTGAAACCATCTGATTAGCTGATCCTTAGGGGATCTGATTATTTCTCAATGTACTTGTTGCTCTTGGGCTATGGAATGAGCCTGCTACTGTTCTCCTATCTATTTTAACACATCTTCCATTCTCTTCTCTCTGGAGAATCACTACCTCATTCCTAATGATCAAAAAAGTAAAGATGTTGGGTTTCTTTTGAAATAAGAAATGGAACAACTAATGAAAGCATGGATGCCTATGCACTAGAAAAATAATATAAAAGAGAGGGAGTGTTTGTGAATATAGAGTAGACAGTGTTAGGTTCACTGAGCTTGAACACGAGGCATGTGAGTAGGCACACAACTGCCTAACAGAGTGGGATGAAAGCATATTAAGTTGATAAGTGCAAGGGAAAATGAAAATATAGAGGGATGGACATTCACATAAGTACCTTTACTATTGAAACTCCCACCTCTTTAAGAAAATCTTGCCAAACAAAATTTGAATAACTCTTTGATCCACAAACTTCATGAATACTGACCTCCCGCAACCCAAACATAAATAAAAAAATTGTGTAAAATTTTCATCAGGAAGAGGGAGCATACTAGAGACGCAGCCTATGTTATAGCTGTAATAAACCACCAAATATTGAGATGGCTGGTAGAGGTACAAATTGCAACATTAGAATACTATCTGAACAGCAAGGTAAGAAAACAGCAGAATCTGTGTCTGTGTGAGGGAGTAAGTCTTTGGGAAGTAGGAGCTTTCTTACCAAAGAACTGGGAGCAACAAAAGGTGTTTGCAGGGCTGCGAGTCTTTCATCAGTCATTTTACAGAGAAAATGAAATGAATCAGGACTCCAAAAAGGCAATTTTTCCATATTTCCTACATCCAGGAGGAAGGGAGAAGAAGATGGAGTGGGGATTCCTTAGGGAGTCGTAATAAGCTACTCGCAAAGGAAGCTGATACAGAATATGTATATATGCATGTATGCGTGTACGTTGGCCTTTGTTTTGTCTAACTTTGTATTTTTCTGAGGCTATCTAAAGAGAAACATGCCTAATTCTGAAACACTTTCAGAGTGCTTTCAGATTCAAATACTCATCTATTTAATTCAACCACGTTTTCTTGAAAAGATGATTTGTAAAGATCCAAGAAGAGTGTGTCTAAGTTGTGGGAAGTTCTACATTGACTTGTGAAAGAATGACAGAAAGGCAACCCTCAGAAATGTCCTGAAGAAACAGATAAAAAGCAGTGCTTCACTGGAGTCATAGAGGAAAGATTAAATTACAAAGTCTACGTTGATGGGGACCAAACCGGTCTTCCAGAAAAACAATTTATTCACTGAAGCATGTAGTTTTAAGGCTGTTCAAACTCTTTGCTATATAATTCTAATAAGCGTAAAGGAAAATATTTAGGAAAATAGCATAAAAATATGCTGTTGCTAACAGAGTTTCAAAACAAAGTGTCTTAAGTTTTTATTTGAACCATAATCCCCTTTTTAATTTGAGAATCAGTTATTCACATAACTCTTGGTGGCATGCAAACATAGCAGCCTGGAGAATATTCAGTTGATATCTGCCTTCCAGGTCTGCAATGGAAAGGAAGACAGATTTATCCTAACCCAAGCAAACCTTACCTTTGAATGTTCAGTAATAGGTGTAAGAATTTGCATAATCAGAACAGAAAGCAGACTGTTCTCTTGCATAAGATTAGTTTTTCCCCTGTCTGTTTCTCAAAAGTATCAGAGCTTACACTGTCCTAAGCAATCATTTACACCTTTCAATTTTTTGTGACGTTTGAAGTTAAACCAACCAGAAAGCACAGATATCTCAAGAATGGAAATATGTTTGCAAAGTGTTAATATACTGCACAACAGCTATTTCACAATCACTACTGAGCTGACTAGAAAATTAGGATGGTATTTTCAATGTGCATTATGTAGTTAATTATATGGCATTATAAACTGCCGTATTTCAAAGATAATATGAAAGAAAAAAGGATGCTGCCACAAAATAAGAATTTTCAGGGTAAGATAAATATCAAGAAAGTCCAATCATTCATTTTGAAGCTAGAGGCATTGATTCTGTTACAATTCATTATTAAAATGACTTTATTCTACTACAAGTGATGGATAGAAACATAATTTTCTTGTCCGATAGATGATGGTGTAGTACAGTGTTTTCTAACTGGGTCATTTTTATAAAGACACATTTTAGTCGGTCTACAGCGTGAATGGTACTGAAATGCAAGTGTTTGAAAGACTCTTCATGGCAATTGACTGTTTTATTTCATAGAATCATAGAATTGTTTAGTTTGGAAGAGACCTTTAAGATCATCGAGTCCAACTGTTAACCTAGCACTGCCAAGTCCACCACTAAATCATGTCCCTAAGAGCCACATCTATATATCTTAAATACCTCCAGTGATAGTGACTCAAACACCTCCCTGGGCAGCCTGTTCCAATGCTTGATAACCCTTTCAGTGAAGAAATTTTTCCTAATATCCAATCTAAACCTCCCCTGGCACAATTTGAGGCCATTTCGTCTTGTCCTGTCACCTGTTACTCGGGAGAAGAGACCAACACCCACCTTGCTACAACCTCCTTTCAGGCAGTTGTAGAAGCGATAAGGTACACATCATATTTTCTTGTGATGAAGCTCTGCACAAATTTATTCTTCAGCACTCATATCCATGACAACTCCCCTACCAGTAATCACCCTGAATGGCTAGAACAAATTCCATCTTTTTATCTAAATGTTATGTGTAATATGTTTTACCACATACCCCCAAAATGACTATATTAAAAAGTTCCAACTAACAGGGCAATAATTCTCAGAGAATTTCTTCATTTATCATGGCTTTTGCGGGGGAGTGAAAGCTCTGAATTGGTGTTGCATTCAACTAGCATTTGCTAGTTGCAAAATGCTCTCTTCTCACATGATTCAACTATTTGCCAGTGCTGGTTAAGGGTTTGGGAAGGATACTCAGCCACATGCCCTGAAAAGCAGACTGTGGTCTCATGATAATTACATGACATGTAATTACATGACATGACATTTCATACCATTGCTTTTTTTTATCAGCCCTCAAGCAGTCACAATAGACTGTGTGATAGACTGGTAGACTTCTCATGCACTTCTGTGAAAATCCAACAGGGTGGACACAAACCTTTAAGCTATGAGAATTACATTACCTCAGAGTTTTAAGTTAACAGGGCTAACTTTGCAGCAGAGTGATGAGGGCCACTCATACAATTTGTTCTGCTCGATTTAATGAAAAAGTACTAAAAACCTCTGGGGTAGGCCCCATATCAATTCTTGTCTTGCTGGTGAAGATGCTGTTACTCTTTGCTACGTGCAACATGTACAGGGTAGTGAGTCACCACAGCTGTATAAGCCCTAAGGTGAGCACTTGTTAACCCTGAATGAGAAGATGAATCAATTATTTCTGTCTCAGTGCTGTCAGGGAACACAGTGAAAACTGTAACTAAAAAAGCTGTCTGAAGTAACTGTTTCATTTCTGTTGCCAAATCTACGTATGTTTAATAAGTTTTTTGATAGAAAATGTTAAGAACTTTGGATCTTCACAGCAATATCAAACTGTATTACATCAGATTTGCCATAATATGACATAATATGATTTGAAAAAATGTAATGAAAAAGAGTTAATTTGCTAGGTCTCTTCTATTAAGTCAGTAATTACTAAAATATCAAGGTTTAATGTTTGACGCACCAATAAGTGATGACTAATTGGGACTAGAAACTATGTAGATGGAAGATAGCTGTTTTATTATGTCCAAGACAAATAAGACCGAACACAAATGCTCTTTTGAAACATTGCATCTAGAACCATACCTGATAAGGTAACCCTTGCATTAACTAATAATAGTAATTTTCTGCACATTAAAAATGTTCAGCTAATTAAAATGCGAGCTGCCACTCTTGGTTGTGCTCTGGCAAAGGCGGTACCGGGCACTGCAGGCTGGGCTTGGACAACATGCCTTTATAATCCAATATGCCTTGAATTTCCTATTGACTGGCTTTGTTGCTCTCAATCTCCTGTGTCAGCCAGCAAGTAATCGTACAAATACGGACTTCACTGGTAGTTAAACTGGTTAAATTTGTGTTTCAAAGCTTAGCAAGAATTAAAATTCCTTTTCTGAGGGTGTACCATCTATATTCTTAACTATTTAAAAATGGGGCCATTCATCCAACTGTTTGCCTCAGGACTGCACAGATTATTTAAATTTTGATTGTAAACAATTTACCCTCATATTTAATTTTATGTTCATGAAGAAGGTATTCTCTATCTGACTTGAATGTTTCTGATTATGAAAAACTTTAATAATCACACAAGATCTCCAGATATTTGGGTTGTGGAGGTGTACCAGCTGTTCCAAAAGAAAATACCACCACTCCTCCCTGATTTTACTTCTCTCTTGATTCCTTTATATCTTTAATCCATGACTACAACATGATATGCTAGGATGCTGGAAAAAAAAAATCCCATTGAACAGAATGAAAGGTTTAGTGGAATAAGAGACCTGCTCTGTGAAGATATTAAATAAATGTTACAACCATCTCATTTGTATAATCCAGCTAAGTCTGTTCCTGAGCTCCTGTATGGTTATATTCACTTTTATTTTATTCCACATGAGTCATCTATCTGCGATTTAAGCTTCCTCAGTTATCTCAGTAGATGTTCCCTTGGACTGAAATTCAGATCAATAAAATTCTTCCCTTTATGGTGTAAATATTTTTTTTTCCTGCAATCAATTCTAATTTACTTCTGTTGTATTCAATTCCATACCTTTTCCCTTTGATTCTCCCTTCTGAACTAGACTGAAATTTCCAAAGTGGGCTTACAATTTGTTTTGTCATTTCATACTAATAATAAATTCCCTTGCATATTCCCCACCCTGTTTCAGTATTTTCTCAGTGTCTTTTTCTATTTACACATAGAATAGTATCTGATCAGTTGTTAAATGCATCTTGGAATTTTATAGTATCTACTTTTCATCTTGCAGCAACTGGATAATCAGCAGTACTTGTGAACCAACTTTAGTCAGTACAGATGCTAACAGAGTATTTTCATTTGCAAAATCTTCTCAGGTTGTATTAATATTGACAAGTAGTGTTTTGGGCTGAAAATTAGCAAACAGGTTTCTAGAAGAAATGAGAAAGCTTCTTTAAAAATAAAACTATTGAAAAACTTGAAAAAGATTGTGTAAGTAGTGAAGGGCAAAAATGCAATCCTTATTTTATTTTTCTTTGGTATTTTTTGGTATTCTTGTGACCTAAACTGGCTTTGATCTTCTTTGAACAAAAGGTGTTGCACAGGTCTTTTGTTGCTGAGTGGTCTACAGGGGGTATTCTCAGGGAGTAAACATTTGCAGTTCTAAAACTATCAAACGATTTATTTATTCTTGAGTGAAACCAATAGCATAAATATAAACAAAGAACACCGGTAAATACACTGTACTTGCTACATACTGCTTATAACATTTCACAGCAATAGAACTGTATGACAGTAACTCCATCAAAGTGTGCAATAGATGTACCTGTAACGACAGTAGGTAGGTAGTCCAGATCGCCAGTGGAGGTTCATAAATAATTTATATAAGGGCTAAATTGGTTGATGCAATTTAGGAAAGGGAGTCTCGTGCATTCATAGACAACCATCACTGCTGACAAAAATCATAGAATCATAGAATCATAGAATAGTTTGGGTTGGAAGGGACCTTTAAAGGCCATCTAGTCCAACCGCCCTGCAATGAGCAGGGACAACCTCACTAGATCAGGTTGCTCAGAGCCTGTCATGTGGCTTTTCAGTACACAGAGGTTTAGAATATTTGAGAGTTTGTAGATTAAGTGTTCTATAATTTTTGGTATAATAGATCATAAGAGCTGCTTTTGAAGGAAAAATAATGAATACCTAGGGTAAAAGAGAACTTTCAATGCATGGAATTTTGACGGCAGAGGGAATTTTTTGTGGCACACTGTTGAGCAGCCCTAAAATCACTTCAAACAAGTCTGCTAATGTATCCCAGCTAAGATAGTTGTTGTGTTTTCTAGATGAAATAAAGAAGCAAATTAGCTGATCAATCTTATTCTTGTTTATTTGTTAATGCAGTTTTTTAGGGAGTTCTAACACAATGTTTTGGGGAAAAAAAGGAAGAAATGTTATGAAGGCATTTCTTTCCCTATTCAAATGGATGATTTCCCTTTGAATTTCAATTAGTACCTTTATGGATACTTTTCTTTTGCATGGGAATGTTCATTACCCAAACTTCTTTTCATTTTTTGCCATATTCTATCTGTATAATGCTGAAGATGAGCAATTCAGCATATAGACTACAAAGCATTTAATATTCCAATTTTTTTTCTGAGTCTCTCCTGCACCAACCCTTGCTGATTCTAATGGGGAGGGGAAAGGGTCACATTAGGAACTACAGTTCATACTTTGTACTATTTAAGATATTCTAAGCTTCTCGAAGCACTATGCTAAAACAGAATTTGCTTTCTATCATTAGAAATTATATGTCTCCAGTCTGGCCTCTAACTTACCGTAAATCTGGCTTTCTACTGATATAATTCAGAGCAGACCAACTGTTAATAATGGAGCCAGGCTGGTGTATGCCATCTGACAACATTTGTTACCTCCAAAACTATCTTTTTATAGCTACTGGGATGCAAAAACTATTGTACCATTAGGAAGCATATCTGCATACTATATGAATTCATGTTGAGTTTAGGCAAAAATTTCTGGTTTTGTGTTGTCTCTTGCTTTACAGGAGAAATAGTTGTCTTGAATGGCTTGCCAATTACCCTTAATAGTTGAGAAATAAATAAAGCACTACCATTGTTATTAAAATGTGAGGTTTATTTTAAAATTATAATTTTTGGTTTCACATCTGGTTTCAGCCAACCTAAGCCTGTCTTGCTGCCAGAAGCACAGTCCAGCCTTTCCACCCCTATCTGGATATTCTTGTCACCTGCTTCTCCTGGCACGCTTGCTCCTGTGGTTGCACTGTCAGCTGCAGGAGGGAACAAATCCACAGAAAAACTAGCAGCAAACCAAAATTATTTTCAGACAGGTGTGGTTCTCATCCTGATGACTAAACTGCCACAAAGTGCTAGCAAAAAAAGCATCAAGAACCTGTGGTGAGGATGGTGACAAGTGAGAAACTGTCTCTTTGGCAATAGATTGAAATATAATTGGCTTCTCTGATGATGAAATCATATTCTTGGGTCTACTTTTCAGGGTTTTCTCCCCCCAAGAGCTATCTTGATAGGTAAACTTGGTGGAGGCAAAGGTACAGCACAGCCAGAGCACGTAGGTGTACATAAATAAATAAATACAATTTACACTTGTGCTGGTTTTGGCTGGGATAGAGTTAATTTTCTTCATAGTAGCTAGTACAGGGCTATGTTTTGGATTTGTGCTGGAAACTGTTGATAACACAGGGATGTTTTCATTATTGCTGAGCGGTGCTTACGCAGAGTCAAGGCCTTTTCTGCTTCTCACACCATCCCACCAGCGGGTAGGCTGGGGGTGCACAAGAAGTTGGGAGGGGACACAGCTGGGACAACTGACCCCAACTGACCAAAGGGATATTCCATCCCATGTAACGGCATGCTCAGCATATAAAGCTGGGGGAAGAAGAAGGGAGGAGGGGGACATTCGGAGTGATGGTGTTTGTCTTCCCAAGTAATCATTATGCATGATGGAGCCCTGCTTTCCTGGAGATGGCTGCACACCTGCCTGCTGATGGGAAGTAGTGAATGAATTCCTTTTTTTGCTTTGCTTGCGTGTGCGGCTTTTGCTTTGTCTATTAAACTGTCTTTATCTCAACCCATGAGTTTTCTCACTTTGACTCTTCTGATTCTCTCCCCCATCCCACCAGGGGGGAGTGAGCGAGTGACTGTGTGGTACTTAATTTCTGGCTAGGGTTAAACCATGACAACACTGAAAACTACATACATATCAGGCCCTAAATTTTGTAAAGCACTTGCATATTTATTTAAGTCCACCTGTACTCTATAGCATCCACATGTGGTTCGTATTTGGTATTTATTTACATCTCCTTAAAAGAGTAGGAATTAAACATGTGCTTAAGGGGGTTTTCAGAACTGGGACACCTTCCTGAATGAGGGTTAAATTACCCCTTTGTGTTTACTATTGCCCTTGTTTGTACTATGATTGCTTATACAATAGCAAATTGCAATTGTTCCCTGTAGAGGACCCCTAGAAAACTTTTGGCATAATACTAACTCCTCAGTTGGGTTTACAGCTTCTATCATATTTTCAACTGCCAATGACTATTCCTTACTTCAGATCTTTCAAATGAAAAAACTGTAATTCCCACTGGCTGGTTCCAGCTTAATATTTTTGAAAAATATTCTAAGATGCAATGCTTAGAAGTTTCTTAGTGTTAGGCTAAGGGAAAAACATTTAGAGTAAATTTTATCAAAAAATAAACACAATGAAAATGATGGAGATAAATGGTAAACGGGGCCTCATAAAGAGAAGACAACCTCTCCTGGAAGGAGGAAACTCCAAAAATCTTCTGAAAAGATTATTGGGACAAAAGTAGAAGGGAGCTAATAAAATGCATCTAATTTTAGGAGACATTGCCTGTGCAGAGTAGGAGCAAAATATCAGAGAGAGAAAACTCACTGTTGATGGGGGCAACAGTAATAAAAAGGAATAAAATGTAATGATGTGAAGCATACAGTATCACTTCTAAAATGAAAATTATTATTTAGAAATGATATGACAGGAGTGAGATCTAGGCTTGGAAATCCTAGAATGCCACTTTTCTTTCAGATCATTTGGTGACCTGAAAGGCAGATTTCAGTGGGCTTATTTTTAATTCTTAAGGTATCTGAATTTCCCTCTTTCACTTCATTATATTTGATTCCAACATCTTCAGACAAATTAGGCATGAAGCGTTTCTTGGAGTCATGCAAATCATTGCAGTCAGGTTTGAATTAAACTCTCTTTAACAAGTTTGGAAAACAGTGGTGCTGGTGGAGGGTAGAGTGATGACAAAACCTAAGACTTATACTGGCAGCACTAGGAATATTTGCTGAATGTGTAGGACACACAAACCAAGAATCTCTGCTACATCAAATATTTGCCACACAAGCCACTTTTGGAAAAGCTGATGTGGTTGCATCTGACTGAAATGGCTTTAGTAGATATACTACCAGACCACAGGATAATCAATGTATTTCACCTTTAAAATAATAGATGGGTAAGTCACTGATGCAATAAAACTAGTTTTTATAACAAGACTTGTTTATAATCTCAATAGCAGAGTTGTTCTCTATGAGAAGTTTCCTTTGAAAGCTCTTCTGATTACATCTAATTAACCTATAAAGCTGCAAATGATAAAGAAGTCTCACTACCATGCAAGCAATTTCACTTGCATATACAACTTGTGTGAACCATTAGGACTAAATCAAAATTTTGGTTAAATATTTAACATCTTTTAGAAACAGTAAGAACTTTCAAAATACCATTAAGGTCTTTGAAGTATTTACCTTGAAAGTGTACGAGAGTTGCATGCAAAGAGAGAACTACTGGCTTTTCTAAATCTGTTTATTGCAAAGCCTACTAATATGGTCACTATGTGAATATTAAAATCCTAAATTTAAGCATATCTGACATCCTACCACTGTGGTAGAGGCAATTTGGTTTTGAATAATACCAACAAATGATATTATGCTTTACAAATAGTTTATAAAATTATTACTTGCTAAAATAAATGACAGGGTGAAGGTCTTTATCACAATTTGTCATTTGTTTTTAACATCAGTACTACAAAGGGGGATCATCTTTACAATCTTGAAGAATGAAGACCTTTTAAAAGCTGTCAATTTCTTATTGCGTTAGTGTATAAAATATGTTTTCTTTACAGTTATATGATTCCCACCCCCACAGTATCTCAGTTATACACTTATGGGTAAGAAATTATCTACAGACTAGATAATTGCCTGCATTTCTTTCTCCATGCTGAGTCTGTTTGCTGATTGTACTCTGCATGCACAATGATGGTTGTGTCAGCTACATCTCATAATTTCTGCTGTTGCATCTGACTACTTGCTAAGGATTGAATTTAAATTAATTTTATTTTCAGGTGCAGTCTGCAGTTACCATAAACCTTGAAAGTGAAGTATCAGTGGCACATGTAAGGTGCAATTTTCTCCTACATATGGTCTTCTTTTGACATAAAGTTACCAACAATCAAATGAGATTTCTGCCTCTAATTCCATAGATCTTTTGAACAGACCAAATCTGTATGTTTTAATTCAAAAGGTACTTATTCAAAAGATTGCCATGGCAGCTGAACACCCAGTACTGCCTTGTTTCATCTGAGTATTAGAGATAAGAAATTAAAACCTCATTCCTATTTGGCCTGAATTTTTCCTACTTTTTGATGTAAAAACATATGGACTTCTAAAATAACTCATACCAATTGCAATAATTTAATACCATAATTAGGAACAGGCAGATAAGAACTTCTCTCTTACTCTAATCAAAGATGGTCTTAACTTGCTTCAGCTGATAAACATAATTCCAGAAAGTCACTATTTCTTTTTCATGTACTGTAAAATTAGTAAAGTAATAGTAGATAAGACACAAACTCTAAGACTGCATGTACTAAAGTAAAAAATGGAACAGAACAACTTGATATCAGCTATTGAATCCTAGAGTTCTCCTCAAAATACAGCTTTTTGTGTTTAGAATAAATGTCCCTGTCTACACTACAGGGGAATACTTAACGCTAAAAATATGAACTGTTTGCTTTTTATCCACAAATAAATCAGAGCATCAGTTCAGTTGTTTGGTCACAACCTTCACTTGAAAAACCCTGAGGAAAGACTATGGGCTAGTGTGTGTTTCCAATTTTAACCTAGATTCCTAAATTAGAAAAGCAATATCCCAAGAATCCTCCTTTAGTCGGTGAAGGAGTTTCAGAGCTTTAGTAGCTTCTTCTAAATAAGTATCCGAGCTGGTATCAGTATCCAAAGGAACCTGTTGTTCTTCACTTATTACAGACATGTGAGGTGGGTCCCTACAGTCTGTGTTATACACAAAAAGAAGTGGTAAGGGAAAGGGATAGACATTGTCACCTTGACTATACGACAAATCGATCACATTCCTAGTGACACAACTGTATCAGTTGTGATAGCTGCAGGTTCAAATACTGCAACTATTAGTAACTACCACTTCTGAGTCCATTTGTGGATACCAACTTGCTTTTCTTGAGAATGACAGTCCTCTCTGTCCTATATTTCCTTGTCCTATGTTTGTTTCATTGAATGATGAACTATGCTTCCCAGAGCTGTCTCATCCTGTCACATTTTGCTGGGAATCTATTATGACACCACTCTGTCATCTTTTATGCTTTCACCATTATTATTTCTTCATTCCCTGTTGTAGTAATAAAATTCCCCATTCCCATTTCCGAGTAAACTCAGGCCTCTTCCATGCTCCTTCTTTGTTCTTAGTGAGACATCTCTCCTTCTTCCACCAAATGCCCTTACCATTTCTTGCACTTTGCATGCCACAGCATTTTCTCCTTTCTCTTCCACTCAAGCTAGGTCTTCTCCAAATTAAAGCAAAGTAAAATATTTCATTAAACTAAATCTTCTCAAAATATAATTATAAATGTAGTGAATTATACTTGATAATCTTCTGTAGGTCCCCCAAATTCTGTTGCTAACATATCCACCCATGAATATTCAGGTACCTACGTTTCATATCAATGAAACCTATATATCATGGAAAGTAGGACTGGCATGATCTG
Organism: Phoenicopterus ruber ruber; assembly: GCA_009819775.1. Lineage (NCBI taxonomy): Eukaryota > Metazoa > Chordata > Aves > Phoenicopteriformes > Phoenicopteridae > Phoenicopterus > Phoenicopterus ruber. The sequence continues at coordinate 35,944,057 of CM020218.1, read as the reverse complement.
TGAAAAAGCACACATAAATAGCAGAAGAAGGAGTAATTCGTCTTTGTGGTTCAGCAACACAGGGTGGAGCTCTGTGGTCGTGGGTTAAAAAGCATGTCTTTTGAATATGTGGTGCCTTTACCACAGACTAGATCTTCCACGGAAAAACCACACAGTTCACCCACAATACTTCATGAAGTTGATGTTTTGAAACAAGCCTAGAAAATTGGAAGAGTGGCATGGATTTCAGCAAAGTAAGTAAATTAAAGGAGCTCCATTATTTATTGAAGAAAATACAGCACCAAGAACCTGCGCCAAACTAAGCAGTATTTCTGTGACTTTCTGAAAAACTTGAAAAACATATTTTGCTTGACAGAAATGGAAAAAAGTAAAATCGAATACAGCAGAAGCTTTTTAAATGCTTCCTGTTTCTAGTCACAAACATAGCAGTGAAGTAGTACTTTCAGCATCAATGTATACATCTGCCTAGGGAATAAAAACCAGAAGAAACTATTTCAATAAATCCATATAATGTTAAGCATCAACGTGATCCAGAAAATATTCTCCTATTACAAAATCAGCAGTATGCCGGTTTCTATTATATCTGTTATGGTCATGTACAAAAGCTTTAATCAAGGATAAATGTCTCATTCCCTGAAGCACTATAAACCCATCCATAGTACAAAGTCAGCTATCTAATGAATTAAGTATCTGTAGGCATAACTACTGGTAAAGTTAAAGTAAATTAATATGCGATGTTCTAATCACGATTAAATTTAGTTGTGTTCAATGCTGTGCAAACACACACAAATCATGGTTATTTTTTCTGAAATACATAAAGACATTCAGATTTCAGTCACTACTTGATGCAAGATACCCAAGTTGATGAATCAGTACTGATGCATCCAATGTCTTTAAATGGATCTATATGTCTGTCTGTATATGTCTGTGAAGAATAATAATATCATTGAGGAGACATAGATGATCCCGTATCAAGCAGCCAATTCTACAAAGACGCTAATAGATAGATCTATGAATGTGTGCTTGCATAACAAAAAACCAGTACACAGTGGCAAGTATTAGGCAAGATTTAGGAAATAGACATCAGACAGAACAATGATTATGTTTAGCCTGAAGGGGCAAAGTACAGGGAAAAAAAGACTGGAAAACAAGTCTGTTAAAGAAAAACTGCTGAATGTACATAGGGTAGAGGAAGTAAAACAGCTTCTAGAGAAATGACCAGGGATGGATAAAACTTCTGAAAAGATTATGAAACCTACTAACAGCTTTGAAAGCCATTGCAAGCTATTAAAATAGATATTAGATAGCCAACTGGAAGATCTTGGAAGCCCCATGCGTTCGGTGGACTCTCCATCTGCCTGACTGATTAGCAAAGTTCATCTCATACAGAGATTTTGTGTGTGTGTGTGTGTGTATGTGGTGTAGATAGAGATCACATCACCTCTGCCTGCCAGATGGAAATACGTGAATCTATAAATACATATCATATATGATTTCTTTTTATTTTGCATATTCTGATCAGAATATGAACAAAATACCATGAATATGAGTATGGTATATACAAGGGTGATGGAAAAAACTGCCGCAGAGCGTTGTCATACTTCTAGACCAAGAGAATCAACAAACATAGAATCCTATTAATTTTATGACAGCAAATGAAACTTTCTGCAGTTTGAACCATGACATGTTGAGTATTATCATTTCATTATTGTATTTTAAGTGTGAGGAATTAAACACAATTGCTACCTAGAGTAAATTTAGACATATATATCAAAAAGCAGTGAGACATGCTCTTAACAAAAATCTTGCAGGCATAAGAAAAAGAAAGTGGACAAAATGTATTGAAAAAATAGGATTCACTTAAAAGGAATGCATTTGTTGTATTGACTTGTTGATAGAGATGTTCTGACTGATATTCTATATGGTAACAGCATATTTGGACTGACTTCCATTCTAAGGGAGCAGAGAGTCATTATTAGACGTTTTCTGCAATTCAGAACAAAAACTGAAGGATGTTCATTACACAGACTGATTACCCTGATTTTTCATATGACTTGTAAAGACTGAAGAGCTGGGTGCTCATATGTGCTGAAATGCACAAGCTTTATATACACCTGTCATTTGAAAATTTGGGGTTACACAATTAAAAAGTGAAAGGAAATGGTGGAGAGGAGTACCTGAAAGGTGCTGCAAACATCAGCTTCATACCTCAAGTTTTTACTTAGGATGTAAATGATTTGGTGAAGAACGGAGTTCAGAGGAAGTAAAATTTGCTGATGACAGAAAACAGGAAAAAGCAGAAACCTCTGCAAATGCACAGGAACAAAGTAGACAAACTAATTTACATGGATTACTCTCAAGTGGCTTATCCATCTCAGCAGAGAGAATTGCAAAGTAATTAGATTAGGGATTCAAATAATCGGACACCATGAGGCAGGAGTCACAATATTGAGTAGCTGTTTGGTTTGAACACATGCAATAGTATATTTGAGCAAATTAATATATGGAACTCCAGAGTACTTTTCATCACTGGAAAACGGGAGCTATATGGATTGCAATTTTGCACAACTGCCAACTTGATTTTATTTTTGCAGCTTGTAATAGCTATTTTTGAAGGTTCACAAATCCTTGTGACTTTTGTTTGTGACTATAGTTTGTGACTATAAAAGCCCTTATCCGCTATGTATTGAAAATGCTCTGTAAATCAGTATAAGCAACCTGAAGATCCTGGCAAGGAGAGGAAATCAGCAGTTTAGATTCTGAAATTTTCTTGACATTGACATCTCTGGGGACAATATGACCAGAATTTTGAGATTGTACTTGGTTTATCAGCATGGCCAGAAAAGAAATTGGCACTGAATACTTCCATGCAACAGGTATGGCTACAGTGGAACTGCACCAGGACAAATGGCATAGTAGTAGTAGGTTTGGTTAAAAAAGGGAAGAAAGGGTCTGATATGTAATTTGTGCTTCTGTTTTTTGTAATAGGAAAATTTTATTGTTAGGAGCCTGATTAGCATTTGATCTGCACTGTTCTGGTTCTGTGGGCTTTAGATTACAGGTATACAAACGTTCCCATGGTTCTGGCTGTTCTGGCTATATTTAAGGGGTGGAATATTATTATAAACTGCAGAATATTATAAATTAATGCTAACTACAAAGTCCTGAAGGGACCAGGATTTTAATGCTAAGTGTCATAAAATAAACATCATAGCTTTCACAGGAAATAACTAAGTTCAGAAGTTATTGTGGATATGCGGAATAGCTTTGCATGTACATGAATTTATAGCTCATGAAATTATTGTTTCATCTGTCCAAAAAATACAAGTGAGTAAACAGCTACTATAACAATGGTGTCTGATGGACAGAGGCAGCTCATACTGTTGTAAATGTAATTAAACATAAAACAAAGCAACCGTACATCTGTGACATGATGAACAGCACAATACTGGAACTGCTATACACAACAGATTTGTCTGAATAGTACAAAAAGTGATTTGCAGAGATTTTCAAGATTTTTCTGTGTTTCTCAGAGAACTATGCTATTGATTATTATTTATTAATATTCATATGGTCATTGACTTGTACCTGAAAATGTTTGCATATTTCCAACATGTCACTCATTTGTCTAATGCTAGCATAAATGAGCGCTTGTCAGAACACTCTTAATTAAGTGCATCATTTTTTAAACTATTTATTTGTCTTCTGTTCATTTAATTAGGGAGCAGAAACAATACAATGTTAGATGATAAATTTGACACAATAAATAGAAAACAGAATGAGGAAAGTCTGTGAGAGAAACAAGTATGATCAATTCATTATCTTACATTTACACACATTGTGCATTTAATTAAATTTTTCAGCAAATGTTTCAAAAAAGCAGGATTTGTTCATGAACAGAGAGTTAAATATGAAATATCAGACCCTATGCATACCTTAGTTTCATTGACCCATTTCATGACTGAAAAAACTAACAAATAAATTAAGTGATGAAATACTGTGTCACTACAACCAAATGTGTCCCTAGCCTCGTAGGCACAGCACCTATGCTAACATGAACCTATTATAGCATTAACCTTATCTAATTGGTCTGAAAGTAGGAGGTAAAAACGAAGGTCAGCGTGTTGCTCAAATTGTCAGTGTATGTAGCATGAGGTAGGTCTGGGAAATCTAAGGAGAAACAAAAAAGCTGCATCATCAATTTGGAAGTGCTTTTAAAGCTTCTGGTGGTAGAAGGAGAGCCAAAGCCAAAGCTTTAATAAAATTTGACTTTGTGCTGTATTCATTTCCTGTATGACAAATACGCAAACTCCTCTGTAAGCAGTGTGATATTGTAGAATGATAAGGCAATGTCAAAAGTCATGTAGAAAAACAGGAACTATCATTTTTAGGAGACTTGCCTATGTAAAGAAAAGGAACCCTAGTAAATATATGCAAATAATATTATGGTTTTCTCACTGTAAAGATTTGAGGAAGAAATTCAGCAGGGTTACCTTACAATTATCTCACAAAATACATTATATGTCTTTATCAGATTTCATCAAATTTAATTTTTTATGTGAAACAGTTTTGCAAAATTCCTGATGTTCATAATTTGCAATGAAATTAACTTTTAAAAATTTTCTAAAAAAGCTGCAATTTTTACTCTTATGTAAATAACAGTACATAGTCTATAATGAGACCGAACTTTTTAATTGCTAATATGTTTCCTAGCCTTTGCAAAACTTAAATAATAAAAACCCTCTGAAAGCTACTAAAACCATTCTGATGTTTTGACTTAGAAAAAGAAAAATTAATTTTCAAAATTCCCCAGTAAAAAATATAAACACATTTCTATTCAGAGGTTTTGAAATATTTCATTCTGCATAATTTCATTATGCTATTTTCAAATCATTAGGATATACCACATTATATATCATTAAAATTAACTTGCCAAAATGCTAGTTGAAACAAATTGATGATAAATATAACTAATCAAAACACCAATTATTGTGATTATTGTTTAATTGAAATGATAAGTTTCAACTGTATTTATAATATTTAATTTTAAATGTGCTTGGTTATATGATTAAAAGCTAATCACAGGGAACACAAGTGCCTGGGAAGGATCACAGGAACAACACAGGCAGAGGACCCCCAGCGCCGTGATAAGCGAAATGAAGTTCGCATAAGCATCTTCGCCAAAGACCATCAGAGGAGACTAATTGACCGCAGTGGGAAACCCACCAGAATGAGTTAGCCAAAATCCCTCTCTCCAAAATGCCATCCAGGCTAGCAGGGGTGATTGCCTCATAGGGTATAGGACTTACTATGGATACAGGAGGAAGGGCATTTTGGGACTGTGCAAAGCTTCTGATACAGCTTAACGGGACTGTGGGAATAAGCAAGACTCGTCATGGGATGCTGTACTGGGGCTGGCTGGACTGGAGTGAACTTTCTCCATAGCAGCCCATATGGGGCTGTATTTTGGATTTGTGACTAAAACAGCATTGATAACACACTGGTGTTTTGGCTACTGCTGAACAGTGCTTGTGCAGCCTTAAGGTTTTCTCTTTTCCTCACCCTCCAGTGGTCTTCAGTCCTGGGCAGCCAGAGGAACTGGATCAAGTTGTCCTTGCTGCTCATGTTTGTGCGAGTGTGGTGTCTGGTGGTGTGAGCACTCTCAAAGGCACTGTTTTCACTCTGTGTTGGTCTGTGTTAGCAATGTGTGTGTGTTATGGGGAATATATGCTCAGCCTTGCCACTGGCTGGACCTGGGGACAGGGAGACACAGCAGCTTCACATCTATGGGGCTGGGATCAGAGGGGGCCACCTGGGTCCTGAAGTGCACCAGATGTGGCATCCTCTAACAACATAAGGTCCCTGCTCTTACATACCAGGGGACACTATTGGATTTCTGAAAACCTAGCTGTACAACTACTTACCTTGGTGTCCTCAGTGCTCTTGTGTATTCTAGAAATGGAGCACTGTGCTTTTACAGTCCTCTGTCCTGAACCTTATTTTATTTCCCTGTTTAGGTAACTCTTGCAGATAATACAGTCTCCTCTCTGACCTGTGCAGCAAGTTCCTCTCAGCTTCAGCTGATGTGGCAACTAAAGATTTCCTCTCAGCTAGGAAAACAAATCCTTTGTTCCTTCCTTGAATTAACTTGTTTGTAGAGGTCTTCACTAGCCCTTTGTCTGCTTCTTCTTTGTCTTAAATGGTTTCCCCTTCTATTCTCCTAAGCCTCTGAAGAGAAGTACTTTATTTCATGTTGGAAGTGCAAGGTTTATTCATTTGTTCATGGACATTCATCGTTCCATTTGACAACTGTTAGAGATGGCAGTCACACCACTGTTAACATCCTTACTGTCACTGCTAGAAGTCCAGTGCAGGAATCAAAGACATCACCATCACAGAAATTTGAATAGAAATCTTAATCTCAACAGGGAAAATGAATGAGGAATTTGTCAACCTGTAGAATAGGATCCTCAGTTTTATCCTAACTTGAACTTACTCATATCATATTAATAACTGGCAAGATTTTCAAGAAAAAAATGCATTTCAAGAAATACATGTATAATATAAGAAATATGGGACTTCTTAGGAAGATGAATGAAATTCCTATGCCAGGAATTATGACGTTAACCATTTAAACAAGATTGTAACTTCATTCTAAAAGTTTGTATGTGTTCAGTTAAGTTAGTGATTTGCTATCCCATTTTTCCTTTAAGAAAGGAAAACAGAAAGGAATATATTTAGGAGGCAGTAATAAACACCGCTAGAAGCTGGAAGTGTAATTTATAGTAAGTCATAGGAAATGTTTCCCTTTTAAAAGGAAAACTACTGAAATCTATTTCAACATTTTTCATTTATCTAAATGTTGTCTAGATTACACATCAAATATTCTGTTTAGAAAGTTTGCTTTTTGTCCTTGAAGATGCTATAAAAATACACTTTTCCGAACACCCAACTAGAATGAAAAAATTGACTTTTTCTTTATTTTGTTCCAATATATTCTATTTTATTGCAAGACCAGAGGTTCAATAAGTGCTTTTAGGCAGAGTGTAGTAGTTAGCTACCAGTAAAATAAATTCAGAACAATGATACAAGACATTATTAAACAGTAACTGACCCCTCTGGAATTCTTTTTAAAAGAGCTATTGCAGTCTCTGAGTGCATTACTTTTCTAAGGGTGAGAATTGACTATGCTGTACAGTAAGTGAACCTCATGAGGTCGTGCTGTTCCTATGCTGAGTCTGATTTTCATCTGAAGCTATTTTTTGGTGGATTTTTTATGTCAGGAACAAACAGAGCCAGCTCTTTGTGGTTCCTGTCCAGTAGTGGAGCTGGAAGATACACATATTTCTGTTCATACTTTGTGACAGCTGATTGGCAAAGGTTGCTTTTCTACACTGCGCCAAAGTCCTGTTGAAGAAGTGTCAGGAAGGTTATGTGCTCTGTTCAAAAGGATTATTGAACTACTTTTGCCATATCTTTTATTCCGTATATCAAGAAAAAATTTTGAGCTATTTATAAAAGACACTGGACTATTTATAAAGGACACCAAGTAAGATTTAGCCTGTATGATCATAAGTCATAGCTTTTATAGATTTTTCTTTTTCTCCTATTCAGAAGAATTTTAAAAACAACAGACTCTTAAAGAAAACAAACCCAAACTACCTATTGACTTCAACAGGTTGAGTCAGAATGAATGTAGAGGAGAAAAAAGGAATGACATATTTAAAGAGAGGGAGACATTCATTTATGTGTTAAAAAATGTTTTGGACAGCAGAAAAGAAATTATGATTTTAGAATTATTTAGAATTATTAAATGTAATAAAAGAGAGATGTTACAAAACATTTTAAAAGTGAAACTGCTATGAACATTCATGTGTTTAGTCCTCTACAACCAAGTATGCTTGAAGTCCTTCAAGTATCTACCAGCAGGCACCTCCCTTTGCTATTCCAGAGCACCGCTGCAGACACAGTGCAGCAACAAAGATCCCCGCTAGATGGTAGTGGCACCACTAATTGCTGATCCTTCACTTTAAAACTTTTTTTTTTAATTACGTTGACACTTGCACCTTCAAGATTATAATCAAAACACGTTCTTTTAAAACCAATTATAAGCCTACAAAAGTTACTAATAAATTTAACAAATACTGAAATTTCCATCCCATGGGAAAGCATTTTACTAGCCCTTGTTATTGGGCTAAATGGAACCTAAAACGTGGAAACATTTGTATGACTGAAAAGTACTGGGAAATTCAGAAATCATGACAATAAATGAATATATGCAAAAAAATAATCTTTCAATTTGAGTCAATTGAAGATTAAACGACAGTTTGCTATAACGTCCTGAGAATCATCATTTAGGGAACTGGTATTCTGTTCTTCTCTAATGTCTTCAGTACTTGTCTGAATTATACTTTTCAAGACTCACTATGCTGCTTTATCAGAAAAAAATGGTACACCATAATTTAGAAGAAAAAGTCATCCCAGAGAGCTCATGAGAATAAATGGTTGAAGCCACAATTTTCAAGAGACACTTTGCCATAAGAAGAGAGTACTGTTTGTTATTAAATGGTTTGAAACAAAAAATTTATAATCAGTTCAATAAATATAAATATTTCAATTCACATCCAACTGTTTCCCGACAAAATGAATTGGTTTAGAGAAAAAGTATCAGCAATTTTTTCTACACAGAATACTATTTCCTATTAGGGAGTCATTTAAGGAGACATTCCCAGCCTGCTTTAGTGGGTATCAGTTGTATGTTATGTACTTTGGCTTATCTTAATGTTTTTCTGCCATTACCATTATATTGTGTGTGTGCGCTAGCTATCCTGCTCTGCGATGTTTTTAGAAGGACCTCTGAGACACTCTGGCCTCTAAGATAGCCTTCATAAACTTTTTTCAAATTGTTTTTTCTTTCTGAAGAACTCCTATTCATAGCCGTTTACTTTTTTACAAGAAATCCATATTAATCTGTAATTTCATGCAATCATATTAGTCTGCTCATTTTACAGAAGCTTTCAGTAACTCAAGGTTACTGCTACTGGATTTTTTGGTGCTTGACAAACTAGAAGCAGAGGAGGCTGGAAGCAATAGCAACAAGCTAGAAGATAATACCAAGGAGGAAAGAAAATCAAATTAATTATGTTGGGTCCATGCCTTGGGCAAAGTCTGAAGATCCTAAGTCAAGCAAAACTCTATTCATGTAAATCTAGTTCTCCGATGCATCCACAGATTAAGAATGGCTTGTCTTCTCTTCTAGAAATTACAGTAATTGTTTCCTCAGGGAGGAAAGTGATGTATATGAGAGCTGTTATGTCTGTGGGCAGATGTTTTCTTTCATGGGAGAGACTTTGAGGAGACTATTCTCTTTTCCTGGTTGTAGCTATTGAAGATCACCAAAATGGAGTTATGGTAATCTATCCTGCCAACTTCTGTTGTAAATAATGCAGGTTTCAATCTGATTTATGCATATTTCCAGGGTACAACACAGGTAGTAAAACCGTGCCTACAGTGAATTCTCCACTAAGCATTTAAGACAGCTTCACAGGGCTTTTGCCCTAGGAAAGAATGCAAAGTGTGGCCAGGAGAAGATGCACTGTCTTCGGATCTCAGCTGAAATATCTGCAGCCTGTAACCTCTGAAACAATTTAGTTTTCCTGAAACGTTGATAAATGTGGAGAGTTCCCTGCAACCAAGCAGTGCGCTCTGTTGAGTTTCTCTTTCTGAGAAAAGAATACCCTAGCATTATCAGCTTTTTATTTTTCTGATTCGTTTTGTTTTTCTGTGATTTATGTGGTCAGAGGATGCCACATCTGGTGGACTTCAGGACTCAGGTGGCCCCCTCTGATCCCAGCCCCATAGATGTGAGGCTGCTGTGTCTCCTTGCCCCCAGGTCCAGCCAGTGGCAAGGCTGAGCATGTATTCCCAACAGCGCACACCCACACTGCTAACATGGCTGGCCACACAGACTAACAAAGACAGAAAACTGAATATTTGCTCAATGACATAGGTCCTATCTGAGTGCCTTGTTCCTTTCCAAATTTTAGGACAAGTAGTGAAAATAAAAGGCCTGTTAGATCATCAAAGATGGCCTTGGATTTAGGCAGATGTCTAAACTCTGAAATGTGATTCTTGATTCTCTGCTTAATTCCTGACTAATCCTTGAGATCCATAAACTCAAATAATGCCTCAGTTTCCATTGGCATCTAACGTGCCATTTGTGTAAATGACCATAATATTTCAGGCCAGACTCTGTGGGGCGGCTCATTGCCTATATGGTGCCTAAATCTAATCCACATCTACAAACTGAATGGGGCAATGCTTATCTACCAAAGAAGAGTAAAACTAGTAGCTGTAGGATGGACTATAGTTCACATGGAATATAAAGAATTTATTTTAAACCACTGGCATCTCAGTGACTACAGCTCTCACTCAGGACCACAAGACCCGGGTTTAGTTTTCCTCTTTCCCTGGGGAGATGTGAATTCAAATCACCCGCCTCCCTGATTTGGAAGTAAACTCCTCCTGTTGAAGCCATGTCATTGTGAAGAAAAACCAGTTGGGCCTGTGAAGAAAAACCAGTTGGGCCAGAAGGAGAACTGTTATGTATCATTTAGTAGTTACGGCAGTCTCCTGGACTGTGATATTTTAAGTATGTAAACCAAAGAAGGCAGCTCAAACCACACCAGCTCTAGCATGAGTTATAAGTTTTTCTATGGTTCTTTTCTTCCTCTCAACCATGTCCTGAAAGGAAAGAATAGGACATTTCATTTTTGAAAGAAAAATCATAGGCCTTTTTCTTACAGAGAAGTTTCTGCAGACAGTCCTGCAAGGAAATATTCGCTTGTTGAAATAACGCACCCTAGCTCTACAAAGAAAAGGCACATGAGCTTATTTCAGCTTTTCTGTCTCTAGATGCTCAATACCTAGCTTGTCCAGTATTTAACTTTCTTCAGGCATCATATTGAGGGTCTTGATCCTTAACACATTAGTCTGGATTCTACTCAGAGAAGCAGGAACTTCAAAATTACATGTTTAAAGTTTCTGCATTGTGGTACACAACCTTTTTTTTCAGACTAGAGCCCTTTGATCTTTTATTATGTACAGAATGTTCTCATCTGAATTAGTGGATTCATTTTTTATAGAGGAGTGTGCAAAGAAAAGCATAAATTATATGTCAGAGCGATCAGTTTGGAATTTCAAATTCCAGCTGCAGGTTTTAGAAGCCATAATTGCAGAATTAGCTAAAACAGCTAGCACTATAGCTAGAAACTGGGAACAAAAAAACTCCTAACGTTCTTCTCAAGGGTTATTAAAGCCATATATATAGTAAGGTTCTTATTTAACAATAACAAGACACCTTAGTGTATAAGTTATACTTTAGCGTAAATTCCTACAAATAACTGATAATCCTGCTGTCATACAGAAAGACTGCTCAACTCAGGAACTTATTCTAAATATCTCGTAACCTAGGAAAATTAATAGGGAAATATGACAGCTTCATGTAGCAATTTATACTCATTAGCATTAAAGTGTATCATATGCTGAAAAGGCACAGAGAGAGTCAGTGTCTCATTTTAGTTTGTTGGGGGAGGCTTGGGTTTGGGTTTTTTTTTGCAAAGGAACTCTTCTTTCATATACAGCCAGGGGTAGGGGGCATGTGTTCTGGTACGAAAGGGAACATTTTTACGATGAATATTGTTTATTTTCCATATTTTGATATTTCTGATGGAAAGACAATTACAAGTTTGAAATCTTTAGGATTTAAAATTTTCCTAAGTTTAAATAAAATACTTATGTATAAACCTCTCTTTTGCCTGAGGATAGGAAAGTGACTCCCCCACACCCTTCCCACATATATCTTAATGTTTATACTAATCACTGACATCAGGGTAGGTGCCAATAACACTTTTCCAGATGGCAGTCATTTTAAGGTACAACAAAAATATAGATCCTAGAAGCTACTAACACCCTCCAGGATTATTCTTTTGAAAGTCCTCTGTGAGGACATTGTAATCACTTAAAGTAGAATACCAAAGGGGATTCGGAGTGGCCTTGGGGAATCCTCAGTAGACTTCTGAGTTGTGATGGCTTATGCAAATATTTCCTACCGGCTCTCTTTTACTGTCATACAAGAATCTATGCTCTTCTCTTTTCAAATCATAGAGTATTGGAGTTCTGCAAAAATAATGTATAATGAAGGTCTTATAATACTTTGAGGTTTTGTACTACTTTTTGCTTTGTTTCTAGAATTGTTAAATATGGGAAAATGTTTTCATGTTAAAAAATGTTTCTAGCCTCATGAATGAAGGAAAAAAGGTGGAAAATGAAACCATTTTGGGGAAAAAAAAGGTGAGAATATTATCTGAAGTATTCTAAGTGCTCCAAAACCAAAAAGTGAAAGAGCACAACTCACAATTCATGACTTATCAATAATTCATGACATTGCAGCAAATGTCCTTAATTTTGAAAAGTTGTTTCATGATTTCTGAGCACTTTGAGGTGGAAATGCTAAAGCGCTATGAGACACAGTGTATCAATGTCGTGGTTTAACCCCAGATGGTAACCGAACACCGCGCAGCTGCTCACTCACTCCCCCCCTCTCTGGTGGGGTGGGGAGGAGAATTGGAGAGAAAGAAAAACTTGTGGGCTGAGATAAAAAAAGTTCACCAGGACATCAAAGAGAAATAGAAAAATAGATTAATAATGATAATAATAACAATATATATAAGAATAATAGAATATATAAAACAAACGATGCACAATTTCTCACCACCTGATGACCAATACAGCCCGCCCCCAGCAGCAGGCAGGGAGCAGGGGTATCCCCCCCGCCAGCTATCCCAGAACACCAAGTTCCAGAGAGAGCAGGCAAGGGAACAAACAGCTGAATGAGCGAACGAACAAAAAGGCTCAAACGAAAAAAGGGAAAAGACGAGAACAAGAAGGGCACATGAAGGGAAGTGGCCCACCGGCTGACCCTCGCTTATACCGGGCATGACGTCTACGGTATGGAATACTCTATTTGGCCAGTTTGGATCAACTATTCTGGCTATACCCCTCCCAAGTTTTTGCACCTGCACATTAGCAAAACCTGGGAAACTGCAAAATGTCCTTGATCATTTAGCAGCAACCAACAACATCAGTGTGCTGTCACCGTTCTTCACACACTAAATCCAAAACACAGGAGCTGCTGGAGACACAACTAGCTCCCTCCCAGCCTAAATCAGGACAATCAAGTGTAAAAATTTCAAATAGTTGGTTGTTTTCAAATGAAAAATACAAAATAATAATAAAGTTCACTGAAAATAGAAGGGAAAGTTTGATTAATTTTTCATTTCAGCTTATGGTTATTCAACTGCAAGGATTTTCTATTAAGTCTTCAAACTGCGAGTAATTAGAAATAGCTGTGAAAGAAAGATGAGGTTACTTGCACAATTTTTACCCCCTTTACTGATATCAAGCCTTGACAAAAGACCATCATCACTAAATATGACTGAATACCTCAATACAAAGTCATGCTTGTGGTAAGAGAGTGTCAAGTTCTGTCCATGTTAATTATGTGGATATAATGTCAAGAAGACTAGAAAGGAATGTTTTGCAACTCAGATCTGCAGATGCAATCTGCAAATTATTGCACCGTGGGAAACCTCTATGTTTTATAGAGGGCTGTTGGTGACTGATGTTTTTAAGACTTGAAATCTCACAAAATATTGAGAAACATCTTTCAAATATGTTTTTTTCATCTGATATAAGAAGTAGGGACTTGAAGAAGGTCCCTCTGGAGAGGGGTAACAGAAGAAGAGAAAGATACAGATAAAATGCTTTGTTTTCTTTTCCGTGAAATGCTTATGTATTAACATGAAAATGATCACAAGATTATATAAACAGATCTAAATAGAACAGAACCCAAACTCCCCCCCCCTTTTTTTTTTCAGCAAAAACCAAATTCTCTAAAAAAACATCAGGGCAGGCTGGGGATTAGAAAGAAACTTTACTTGTAGACTTTTTTTTCCCTTGGTTGTATCTATTTTCTAAAACCTTTTTTTGAAACATCCAGTATTAGTCACTTTTTAGAAACAGGATACTGGGGTGGGTATTAACAGATGATGGGGGTGATGACTGTAGCACTTAGGAGTCATTGTAATGGACTGGAAATTCAGATTCTGTCTCTTGGGCAATTATTGTGTTCTTCTAAAAAATACACTTCATACTTCTCAAACATTTCTTTCCTGTTTGGGATCTGAAATTACTGTATGAGAGTGTATAAATAAGATTATCCAGATTTTTATGGTCAGAGAAACTGGGGCACTAAGTGGGTAAATGGCTCGCTTAGCCTGTGGCAGTGCTGAGAATTAAACCAGCATTTTCCAACTGCTAGTTTCGGTAGAAAATATAATCTCCTATATTTGTTACCTTTTTTTGAATTTGAGGGGTTGGGGATTTTTTGACTCTTTTAGTGTTAATTCAGTTTCTGTTATAGTAATTATGTAGCTACAGTAGCCTAGGGTCCAGTTTGCAGCCAGCTGTAAATTAGTAGTGCAACAGCCATTTCTCCCCAATTTTTAGATGTAAATAGTTAGCCCATGGCTACCTCAGCTACAGAAAAAATAAGCAGACCTGAGAGAAAGTTTCTGATTTGCAGCTACATACTATGTTATTTGCGTGTGCACACATCCTTGGATATAAGATGCATTTGGAAAAAGCTTTCAAATCTCATCTTTCTTGGCTAAAGGAGTTAACTTGTTTTAAATCATGGCATACATAATCCTGTCCGCAAGACAAATAAAACCACATAAGTATGCAAATACTTTGGGAAATTCAGCTCTTAAGAAGCTCATGATGAAGTTTTTCCAGTTGATATTCTTAAAGTCTACTTGCCAAAGAAAGAGAATAATACTTAATTCTTTCAAATATTTTTAAAAAACCTAACCTAAACTACGTAACTGATATTATTAACAAAAATGTTTATGTTCCATAATGATCCACAGTGCCAGAAGACTGTAAATCTTTCCTTTAATCAAGATGTTAGAATACATACTATCAAAGCAGTTAAACAGTTGTGAAACCTTAGAACAGCAGAACCATGCATCCGAGTGTGGAATTCAGGAGAAATGCAGAGGGGAAACAGAGAAGAGGGAATACGGAGACTCGATATGTCAGTGCACGGGGGCAATTAAGTAGGTGAAACAAAAAATACTGATGCATCAGTCAGCTCCATGTATAGGCAGATAAAGACATAAGCTTATATATTATTACTGTGGAATACAGTATTTTGTGCAGTTTACTCTCCTCTTTTCCACCCTCCATGTAACAGCCACATTTATATGACTCTACCACTTTGCTGGACCTGGGGGATCACCCTTCCACTGAAGTGTTTTCCCATTTATTTTCTCTGACTCCAGAGACTACCTTTTTTCTCAGCTGTGAGCTGGGATGCTTTGTCATTCCCTTGGAGTCTTCCTTCTTTGTCCAGGAAGGTCAGTGTCCTAGCAGAAGTGAAAAGTAGCAAAAATTTTCCGTGTACAGAAAACCTTTGTGAATAAATTGCTTGAACATTGTCATCGGCTGGAGTCAACCTTTGCTTGTTCCTGACTATGTGAAGTTCCATTTCTATCAGTTTGAAAGTCCAAGTCATGTTTATCTGCCTTCATTTATCAGAGATGTGTTATTCCCCTGTGCATCTGGCCAGTTTTATTGGTTTTGATTATTGCAGTTGCCCTTTTACATTTAATTGTTAATGCAGTTAGTCTCATCAAAATCCATTTGTGTCTCATGGAATGTAGTTTGGTTGAATTCTTGCCTTTTGGATTTTGAAATTTGGTTCCCTATGTGGGTCTCCTATTAATAAGGTATGAATATGAAATACATATTTCCTGATTTGATTACAGTTTCTTACAAAACAGATTTATGACATGATTTTCATAGATTGCGTTTTATGAAAACTAACTGTCATGGTGATGTGGCTGCAAAAAGCCATGCCTTTGGGCAGGTGCCTTTGTACTCAGTCCGCAAATCACAGGTCAGGCTTATGATGTAGAAATTACAATGAATTTTTTTTTAATAATAATGCTTATTGTTACATGTTTGGATGGCATGGAAAACTGTTATTAATATTCCCTACAATAATATGCAATGTATGGCAAAACTTACACTGTCTTTTCCAAAATTAACCTAGGATTACTAATAAAAAATTCAGTAGTCTGTCTTTTTTTTTCTTTTGCAATTATAGTGGAAGACTTAAATGGAAAACACAAATTAGGAAAATGGAAAACAAAAGTTTGGGGTAATAAAAAGAAATATTCAAGAATGATTTAAAAACAGAGACGCAAGGGCTGTGGTCTACATTTTTAAATGAGACCATATTCTCATTTTGTTGATGTTGCAGTAGCAACTTAAGACACATTAAAGGGATTTGATTTTCTGGGAAGCAGATTACTGCATTTTCAAAGCTTGACATAAATGAGCAATCTAAAACCTAGAATCACTTTTGTAAAGGAAGGCTTACATGCTGACAATTAGAACAAAGAGGTTAGGAATTTTTATGAGAAGATCTCTTCAACAGATTCTCCGGCCATGCAAGAGATGCACAGCACAAGGCAGGTCCTGGTCTTCAAGATCTGGCTGCAGCCCGCTGTGGTTCTCTTAGAGTCCACACGGAGTGCTTTACTTGCCAGGGAAAGGAATGTATGGACAGGGGCATTTGTGCACCTGAGCTCGTTCTGATACAGGATTAAAATATGCCTGGATCACTTGTATGGGCCTAGGGACTAAAATGTGCTCCTGGATCATGTACTCCAAATATAGCTCATATGTCCTAAAAGGAGCCACTTCACCACTCTGCACTTCCATCTGTTTGATGGTGCCTCATTCCACATCTGAATTCAGAAGAAACTTTCTGGGCATCTTCTCTCTTCCAGTTGAGTCTGCTAAAATGTTGGCAGGCATTCCTTTCTTCATCTGTCTATGCCAGGTGAGTGTTTAAATGTGCAACAGGTTGATAAGAGAGATCCATGGTGATTAAGAGAAAAGACCTACTGGCCTCTGTAAGAACACCGTTTCCTTGTCTATACTACTTGCCAGCACATTATTTAAAGAAAAGAAGATTAAATTTCCTCTGGTATATTGCTAGAGTGTCAGTTAAACAATCTCAAGTGTCCTTAAGTGCTAATTGATGGAGCTGCTTGGACGTAAGTTTGATTGTTTTAATCGCATCATGTTTCTTCCAAGTTCATTTCTCTGAGCATGGGATAAAGTTTTCGTAGCTGATCTGCACTTTGTTTCATTGGTAGCGTGTGTGTCTTAAAGATACAATTCTGTACCTATATTCCACATACTCCTATATTCATACTGGCTCTTTATTTAACAACATCCCTGATATTAGAGGAGGAAATTATTATTTTTAAAAAGAGAGAAAACGAGAGAGAGAGAGAGAGAATGCTCTAAAGTAGCAGTATGTGCCTGGAAAAATTATGCGGCATTTTAAGTGGAGAGGAATACTCTACTAATTAGAAAACCCTTGGGAATATTCAGCCAATGAAATCCAGTGATTGACTGCATGTTGCTAACCTACTAGATTGAAATAGATGTTGACTCACTGCAACAGTGGTCATAGCAACAAATCATTCCATCTGGAGGGGAGAGGGATGTACAGGAATACTGCACTTGAAATACGTTTATACTTAAATAGGCAGAGACACACACACAGATATCATAGAATCATAGAATCATAGAATGGTTTGGGTTGGAAGGGACCTTAAAGATCATCTAATTCCAGGTGTCACTGCCAGGGCAGGGACATCTGCCATTAGACCAGGTTGCTCAAAGCCCCATCCAACCTGGCCTTCAACACCTCCATGGATGGGGCAGCCACAACTTCTCTGCGCAACCTGTTCCAGTGTCTCACTACTCTCATAGCGAAGAATTTCTTCCTTCTAGCTAATCAAAAGCTACCCTCTTTCAGTTTAAAGCCATTGCTCGTTGTCCTATCACTACATGCCCTTATCAAAAGTCCCTCTCCAGCTTTCTTGTAGGCCCCCTTGAGATATTGGAAGGCTGCTAGAAGGTCTCCCCAGAGCCTTCTCTTCTCCAGGATGAGCAAGCCCAACTCTCTCAGCCTGTCTTCAGAGGAGACGTGCTCCAGCCCTCTGACCATCTTCATGGCCCTCCTCTGGACTTGCTTCAACAGGTCCATGTCCTTCTTGTGTTGGGGGCCCCAGAGCTGAACACAGTACTCCAGGTGGGGTCTGACCAGAGCAGAGCAGAGGGGCAGAATCGCCTCCCTCGACCTGCTGGCCACGCTTCTTTTGATGCAGCCCAGGATATGGTTGGCTTTCTGGGCTGCAAGCTCACATTGCCGGGTCATGTTGAGCTTCTCATCAACCAACATCCCCAAGTCCTTCTCCTCAGGGCTGCTCTCAATCCATTCTCCACCCAGCCTGTATTTGTGCTTGGGATTGCCCCAACCCATGTCCAGAACCTTGCATTTGGCCTTGTTGAACTTCATGAGGTTCATACAGGCCCACCTCTCAACTCTGTCAAGGTCCCTGTGGATGGTATCCCTTCCCTCCAGCGTGTTGACAGCACCACACGGCTTGGTGTCGTCAGCAAACTTGCTGAGGATGCACTCAATCCCACTGTCCATGTCACTGACAAAGATGTTAAACAGTGCCAGTCCCAATACTGACCCCTGAGGATCACCATTCATCACTGGTCTCCACTTGGACATCAAGCCGTTGAGCATAGCTCTTTGAGTGCGACCATCCAGCCAATTCCTTATCCACCGAGTGGTCCATCCGTCAAATACATGTCTCTCCAATTTAGAGACAAGGATGTCGTGCGGGACAGTGTCAAATGCCTTGCACAAGTCCAGGCAGATGACGTCAGTTGCTCTTCCCTTATCCACCAACACTGTCACCCCGTCGTAGAAGGCCTCCAAATTTGTCAGGCACGATTTGCCGTAAGTGAAGCCATGTTGGCTATCACCAATCACCTCTATATTTTCCATGTACCTTAGCATAGTTTCCAGGAGGATCTGCTCCACGATCTTGCCGGGCACAGAGGTGAGACTGAGTGGTCTGTAGCTCCCCGGGTCCTCCTTTTTTTCCTTTTTAAAAAAGGGTGTTACGGTTCCCCTTTTCCAGTCAGTTGGAAGTTCACCAGACTGCGACGACTTCTCAAATATGACAGATAGTGGCTCAGCAACTTCATCTGCCATTTCCCTCAGGACCCATGGATGCATCTCATCAGGTCCCATGGACTTCTGCACCTTCACATTCCTCAGATGGTCTTGAACCTGATCTTCTCCTACAGTGGGCGGTTCTTCATTCTCCTAGTCCCTGTCCTTGCCTCCTGCTACTTAGGCGGTGTGGCTAGAGCACTTGCTGGTGAAGACTGAGGCAAAAAAGTCATTGAGTACCTCAGCCTTCTCCACATCCTGGGTAGTCAGGTCTCCCATTTCCTTCTGGAGAGGGCCCACATTTTCCCTAGTCTTCCTTTTATCAGTGATGTACCTACAGAAGCTTTTCTTGTTGCCCTTGATGTCCCTGGCCAGGTTTAATTCTCTCAGGGCCTAGGTTTCCTAACCTGATCCCTGGCTGCTCGGACCATTTCTCTGTATTCCTCCCAGGCTACCTGTCCTTGCTTCCACCCTCTGTAGGCTTCCTTTTTGTGCTTCAGTTTGTCCAGGAGCTCCTTGTTCATCCATGCAGGCCTCCTGGTGTTTTTGCCCGACTTCCTCTTTGTTGGGATGCATCGCTCCTGAGCTTGGAGGAGGTGATCCTTGAATATTAACCACCTTTCTTGGGCCCCTCTTCCCTCCAGGGCTTTATCCCATGGCACTTTACCAAGCAAATCCCTGAAGAGGCCAAAGTCTGCTCTCCTGAAGTCCAGGGTAGTGAGCTTGCTGTGCACCCTCCTTGCTGCCCTAAGGATCTTCAACTCCACCATTTCATGGTCCCTGCAGCCAGGGCTGCCCTTGAGCTTCACATTCCCTACCAGCGCATCCTTGTTGGTGAGAACAGCATAGCACTTCTGCTTGTTGGCTCCTCTGTCACTTGGAGAAGGAAGTTATCATCAACGCATTCCAGGAAGCTCCTGGATTGGTTATGCCCTGCTGTGTTGTCCCTCCAACACATATCAGGGTGCTTCAATTCCCCCATGAGGACCAGGGATTTTGAACATGAGGCTGCTCCTATCTGTCTATAGAGTGCCTCATCTGCTTGGTCTTCCTGGTCGGGTGGCCTGTAGCAGACCCCCACTATAATGTCACCTGTCCCTGCCCTCCCTTTAATCCTGACCCATGAGCTCTCGGTCGGCTGCTCATCCATCCCCAGGTGGAGCTCCATGCACTCCAGCTGGCATTGACACAGAAGGCAACACCCCCTCCTCATCTCCCCTGCCCGTCCTTCCTAAAGAGCCTGTATCCTTCCATTCCAACACTCTAGTCATAGGAGCCATCCCACCACATCTCCGTGATGCCAATAAGATCATATCCCTGCAGGTGTGTGCACGTCTCTAACTCCTCTTGTTTATTGCCCATGCCACATGCGTTTGCATAGAGGCATTTAAGTTGGGCCCCCGAGGAAGCTGACTTACTGGCTGGAGTGGAATTCCTTTGTGCGGCTCTTCAGGTGTTCTCCTGCTGACCTGTGATCCTTCTCCAGGCTCTGGACATCTATTGCTGGCATTGGCATCAAACTGGTAGGAGTGGGATGGATTGAGGTTCCCCTCCCCCAGCAACTTCAGTTTAAAGCCCTCTTCACCAGCTTGGCAAACCTATGACCAAAGATGCTCTTCCCCTTCTCTGACAGATGGACCCCATCAGCCCCCAACAGACCAGGTTTTTCAAAGCAAATCCTGCGGTCTAGAGTAGCCAAACTCCTGGCTGTGCCACCAGTCCTGTGACCATTTGTTGATTCTCCAGATTCGACTGGCCCTTTCAAACCCCTTTGCTTTGACCGGAAGGATTGATGAAAAAACTACGTGCACTCCAGAGTCCCTTACTGCCGCTCCCAGGGCTCTGTAATCCTTCTTGATACTACTCAGACTGCTCCTGTCCATATCACTGGTGCCCACATGAAACAACAGCAGTGGGTAATAGTCAGTGGGCTGCATGAGGCTTGGTAGTCTCTTGGTGACATCCCTGATACAAGCCCCCGGTAAGCAGCACACCTCTCTAGAAAGTGTGTCAGGTCAGCAAATTGTTGCCTCCGTACCTCTCAGAAGAAAGTCACCTGCTACTACCACCCGTCATCTTTTCTTAGTTGCGCTGGTTGTTATACAGGGAGGCAGATTGGGCTGCCTTACTCAGCTCCAGCATCTGTCCTGCTGTGATGGGTCTTTCCTCTTCAGTCTGCAGAGTGGTGAAGCAGTTCTGCAAGGGCACCTCTGGCTTCAGAGGAAGTCTCTTCTGCATTATTGTCCCCTCCCTTCTGGGTGTGCCGGTGGAGGAGGTTTTGGCTGTTTGGCTGTGGGCTGCGGGTCCACTGCAAACTGTGCTTGGAACCAGCTATCTAACTCCTTCTCAGCCTCCCTGATGTTACACAGACTTCACACCACCTCCTGCAGCTCAGCCACCTGCTGCAGGAGGTCCTCCACCTGGGCACATCTTTGCAGGCAGGTCTGCCACTGGTCCCTGCCCCAGGAGAAAGGTCTAGGCATTCCCTGCAGCCTGAGGGCCGCACTGCAGCCTCTCCCTTCAGCAGCTCCGTCTGTGTGAAGGCATCAGCCACCACTGGGGCAGATGGTGCAGACCCCCCAGCCAGAGCTGCAGCCTTTGCTCTCAGGCGAGTGCCCACCATTCTGCCTTGAGGGCTGGGTAGGATGAGTGCCCTTGACCTGTGCAGACGGTCACAGAGCGGTGCCCGGTTGCTGGGTTATGTGAATTTCAAGTATCCCTCTTGGCCAGTGGAACGTCCCACCTATGAGGAGGCGTCCTCCCTGTGCACCCTCCTGCGCCAACTGCTGTGCAAACCGCTGCTGCCCCACGCCCTGGCTGCTGCCCCAGGCCCTGTTTGCCCGCTCTGGTTGCTGGCGCTCCCTAGCACCTATATTTTAGACATAAATATCTAAAAACATGCTTTCCAAGAGCCATATAATCTTCTTGCAACCTGTTAGGAGCTTTGTCCTCGGCAGTACGTGGAGTCTACACACTCAAATATATAAAAATGAGAATAGAACCATACAGTTTTGCTACAGCATCTCATATCCTGACTTTGTTCTGCTCAGCAAACAATCTTTAAATCAATTGTAGATTAATCATCAAACAAAGAACATAAACAAAATTGTATGAGAGTAGGTTAATACAGTTTGTATTGATTTTAAATATATGATTTTTTAAAAGTGAAATCTGAACCTGTAAACAGAAAATTGCTTCTGATTTACTTTTACTCTATGTTTTGTTTAATCAGAAGGGCTTGAAGTAACATGCGAACATACCACCCACACAGTGATATTTTAAACACTCACTGCCACAGCAACACGATGTCATCATCACTGATGAGTTCCTGAGGTAAATTGGTTCCAGAGGCTTCATTTATGAGCCAAAAAAAAATTTTTAGTGTTACAGTGAATGTTTGGGACTAAAGGTTCCCATTTCAGTAGGTACATCAATAAATGAGAACACTTATAGGTGTGTATACCAATCTTTGAAAGCAAAATAGATCAATTAAAAAGCCAAAATGCTTGAGAGTATGACACAGTACTGGAACCACACTCATGTTCTCGGAATAGAATCACAGAATCACAGAATGGTAGGGGTTGGAAAGGACCTCTGGAGATCATCTAGTCCAACCCTCCTGCTAGAGCAGGGTCACCCAGAGCAGGCTGCACAGGACTGCGTCCAGGCAGGTTTTGAATATATCCAGAGAAGGAGACTCCACAACCTCCCTGGGCAGCCTGTGCCAGGGCTCTGTCACCCCCACAGTGAAGAAGTTTTTCCACATGTTCAGACGGAACTTCCTGTGTTCCAGTTTGTGCCCGTTGCCCCTTGTCCTGTCCCTGGGCACCACTGAAAAGAGTCTGGCCCCATCCTCTGGACACCCGCCCTTGAGATATTTATAAACGTTAATGAGGTCCCCTCTCAGTCTTCACTTCCTCAGGCTAAACAGCCCCAGCTCCCTCAGCCTTTCCCCGTAGGAGAGATGCTCCAGTCCCCTCATCATCTTTGTAGCCCTCTGCTGGACTCTCTCCAGTAGTTCCTTGTCTTTCTTGGACTGGGGAGCCCAGAACCGGACGCAGGACTCCAGATGGGGCCTCACTAGGGCAGAGTAGAGGGGGAGGAGAACCTCCCTCGACCTGCTAGCCACACTCTTCTTAATGCACCCCAGGGTGCTGTCAGCCTTCTTAGCTGCAAGGGCACATTTCTGGCTCATGGTTAATTTGTGATCCACCAGGACTCCCAGGTCCTTCTCCACAGAGCTGCTTTCCAGGAGGTCAATGCTTAACCTGTACCGGTGCATGGGGTCGTTTCTGCCCAGGTGCAGGACCCTGCACTTCCCTTTGTTGAACCTCATGAGGTTCCTCTCCACCCAACACTCCAGCCTGTCCAGGTCTCACTGAATGGCAGCACAGCCTTCTGGTGTATCAGCCAGTCCTCCCAGTTTTGTGTCATCAGCAAACTTGCTGAGGGTGCACTCTGTCCCTTCATCCAGGTCATTGATGAATAAATTGAACAAGACTGGCCCCAGTACCAACCCCTGGGGGACACCACTAGCCACAGGCCTCCAACTAGACTCTGTGCTGCTGATGACCACCCTCTGAGCTCTGCCATTCAGCCAGTTCTCAATCCACCTCACCGTCCACTCGTCTAGCCCACACTTCCTGAGCTTACCTATGAGGATGTTATGGGAGATAGTGTCAAACGCCTTGCTGAAGTCCAGGTAGACAACATCCACCGCTCTCCCCCCGTCCACCCAGCCAGTTATGCCATCATGGAAGGCTATCAGATTGGTCAAGCATGATTTCCCCTTGGCGAATTCATGCTGACTACTCCTGATCACCTTCATTAATTCACAATTCATTAAAAACTCTGCCAACCATTTATCATAGAATCATAGAATAGTTTGGGTTGGAAGGGACCTTTTAAGGGTCATCTAGTCCAACCCCCCTGTAATAAGCAGGGACATCCTCAACTAGATCAGCTTGCCCAGAGCCCCGTCCAGCCTCACCTTGAATGTTTCCAGGGATGGGGCATCCACCACCTCTCTGGGCAATCTGTTCTAGTGTTTCACCACCCTCATTGTGAAAAACGTCTTCCTTATATCTAGTCTAAATCTCCCCTCCTTTAGTTTAAAACATTACCCCTTGTCCTATCACAGCAGGCCCTGCTAAAAATCTTTTCCCCATAAAAAGTTTTTCCCCATTTCTTGTGACTTAGAAATTTTTTAGTCTTTGCTGCAGCAATTTGTTAATTTATTACATACAATGGTTCACAAGCTTGGCAGACCAGAAGACAGAGGCACGTGTGTTTTCTGTTTTCTACCCTGTAAAGTATATAGGGATGGTGTGAGAACATCATAGGAGAAAAAAAAAAAAAAGGTAAACATTAGCTGTGAATCTCTCTATAGAGCTTCTTTAGTAGTTATTCAGTACGGATAAGGACAGTTGACTGCTGGGGTCATGGCATTCCCATATGGTAACAATTGCTGTGGTATTTTTTTCTTATTAACAGCCTGAGAGGGATACTTCCCCTCAAACCCAGTGAATCTGTCTGTCACAGAGTTCACTTACCCAGAGACAGAGTGCAAAAATTCCCCCAGAGGGAGAATGTCTGCTGAACAAAAAGGTGTCACTTCTCACAACAGTTGCTTTAACGATTCTAATAAACTTTGAGACTGTGTAGCTTAGTCACATGTGGTTTAAATATATATATAATTACAGTATAGAGCATATATAATATCTAGAATGATAATATATAGTATGCATAAAATTTAAATAAAGCTTATTAATGACTAGTGCTATTTACCCCTAAAAGATTAATTTTTCCTTATACATTTTTTAGTATACATTCCTATATATTTTTATATCTGAGGTCATCTTATCATAATTTGTAAAATCTCCAGCAATGAATTCTCATTAGTTAGGATTAAAAAGTTTTTGGAAACACATGCTGACAAGTGTGAGAACAATTTTAAGTCATTAGTTCATAATACAAAGATGTTTGGCAAATTTTTACAGTCTCATGCTATGGATAGAAACAAACAGAACAGAAAGCAATTGCACTAATCTGCTGGTAGCAGCTGTCGTATCATTACGCTGTGTAAACTCACACAAGAGGAGCTGGTAAACTGTAAGAACATTACCAACAGAAATCTCTAAAGTCCCCTTAGCATTCAGACCAACAGCTTCCACAGTTTTCTCCAAGGGAGCTTGGAAACAGCGCTCACCTATAAGAGTTTAAAGTATCTCTTTCTCTCCCTATATAGTTCCTGTTCTTTGAAAGGTAAATTTCAAATCCTGTATCCAGGAACAGGCTGCACTTTTAATACAGTTTAGCCTTCTTTCCAACACTGCCAGTGTTGGAATCTACAACACTGCCAGGCATACTGAGAACAACCTACACAGTGCTACAGATGGTTGTCAACCAAAACCATTGCTTAGTCCTTTTCTGAATGATTTTTTTTTCATATATCTCAAAAAGTAATTGTTCTAAATTTGTTAAGAACTTAATGTTATTCCCACAGAATTATTTAGTAAAGTTACATCCTTCATGTAGGATAGCTCTATCCATTTTCACAGCTTTTAGTCAGTGAAAACACTAGGACGCATAAAAAACCCTTAAAAAATGTAAGACATCTTTCTCCCAAAAATTACAGGGCAGAGAAAGTTTACTTCATGATCTTGAAGTGGATGTATTCATCAATTATCACTGGTTTTGCTACACTGTTGATGTAATCAACCATAAAACTAAGTGTTTTTTAAAAGTTTCTCTTATGAATACCTCTCTGGAAGATAATACTAACAAGGCTTCAAGCTCCTCTCTTTCTTCTAAGGACCAAATCATTAGTTTCAAAGGGTGGTGGGTTCCTGTTCTTATGTTTCTATGTAATCTATTGATAAACATACATGTCAGACTCGTAAAATAACAAATGTCTAGCACATCTTCTTTCAGCTCTTATGAAAATGTTTCTGTTAATGACTAACATTTCGGGTATTGAGATGGAAAAACTGTCATAGGAAATCTTAGTTATTCTTAGGACAGAAAGTTTGAACTAATTCCTCAGAGTGCTTTAAATATTAGGATGGGGATTGATCAGCAGGAAAAAAAAGAGCATTGTGGTAACTTTTTGGCAACTTGTTTTTTTATTAAGAAAATAGGTTGTGGCATTTTGTACATGGGTAGATAAAATACAATTGAAGTAATCAGTTGGAGGTCATGAAGGTATGTGCAACTTGTTAGTATTCACTGGGTTAAGATAACATTTCCTGACTGGTCACCTAGGGAAGCACATAGGTTAGTTTAAAGTTATCCTAGCTACAAGGAAATTCAGTATGTCTAAAGAGATTTCAATGCCAAACACCGAAGATACAAAACTAATTACATACTTCTCAGTCCTTAAAAAAAAAAAAAAAAAAAAAAGATTTTTTAAGAGATCTATCACTTCTTGAAATAGGTCTTTAAATACTGATTAACTGAGACATAGAATAAGTGGTGGAAAAAATCTTAAGCCAGAGAAATCACGTAACTAGAGAAGTTATAGCAGAATCTTTGTAAACAAATACACATATATTAAGAGAGTAATGGAACATTGGGCAATAAAATACATCTGAAATGATAAAAAGATAAAATGAAATGGGAAAATAAACTCTAGATTTCTGAGCATAGTGATAAGTAAAAAATACAGTTGGTAGAAAATGGATTGTATTCTTCTACATGGATAGTAAATTAGAAGAAATTTCGTTGAAGTAAATAGAGTTATAATAGAATTAAAAAAAAAAGTGTGTGAAATCAGAATTTGGTCAAATACATGAAATGAAAATGGATGAAAATGTCAGATTTGTCTTTCAAAGAAGTTAAAGCAAAATACGGAACCAAGATAGTGAATATGTTATATGGGACAGCAGGACCAAAAGCAATAGTGGCTTTATGGGTATGTGAAAAAATTATATAGTACTATAAAAAAGACGTATTCTTTTTCAAGCAATCACTCAAGAGATATGACACATGAGAAACTGAGGAAGGTCAAGAAAAGACCGTTGCTTAAATATTCCAAACTACTATTTGACAGTAGTTTTCTTTTGTGGATTTGTATCAAAAGATACAAGGAATAGGATGGATCAGGTTGTCTTTCAGCAGGACAGTAGCACATAGACTGCTTCGTAAGAACATTTGTAAAAATTAAAAGACATCTATTGCTGAGTAACTGTTCTTCGGTTAAGGCAGAACAATGCATAGCTATTGCTGACCAGACTGCCTGCCTCAACATTAAATTACAAGGTAATTGTAAGAAGTGCTTAAGGCCAGGTTGGATGGGGCTTTGAGCAACCTGGTCTAGTGGCAGGTGTCCCTGCCCATGACAGGGGGGTTGGAACTAGATGATCTTTAAGGTCCCTTCCAACCCAAACCATTCTATGATTCTATGATTCTGTTAATCTGCTGTGTGTGTACCTGAATTTGAAAAAGTTACTATATAACTTTTGTTAAACTTGGCTCTTAAGACATAGCTTGCCTGTTGCATATCACAGGATACTTCAGAGCTTTTTTGGATCCATCGATTTTGAAGTTAGTCCAACTTGTCTTTTGATCTTTTTTTTCAATTTAGATTAATTGATTTTCTCTCCTACCTATACTTGTCCCCACATTTTAAACCTGCTTAACATCACTGGTCTGGTGCTCTCCACTATTGTGCTTTGCTAATTTCCTGATTTTGTGTTGCAGACTTCCCCAGGTTCTCTCTTGTAAATTACATCAAATAACAACCATCAAGGCCAGAGACTCTCTATTTTTGTTCAAATAAGCACTTCAGACAAGAGAAAAATGGCAAGAGGAATAAAGATGCAAATATAATTGCCAAACCTAATAGGAAAGCCAGAATAATTACTTAAAAATCAGTTGATATTTTGTGACCTTGCTCAGCAAGAATTATACTGAACAAATTGCAATGACTGGAAACAGGAAATCAGGCTATAGGTATTCTTATGTTTACTTCATTGGGACAGAGATTATGTATGAACAACATATACCACAACAGAGAAGACCAAAGAGCATTATAATATCTATTTCTCACTGATGAGATGTTACGGCAGAGCTTTGGATTGCTTTTCAGAAGCTTCTTTCTCTTCCACTGATTCTCAGATAACAAGTTTGCATCAATCTTTCCAGTCAACTGCTTGAAATAAAAAGGCTGAGAGAACAAGTCTCATTCTTTGGTCATTTTATCCGAATGAATTGTTGCAAAAGTTCTGATAATGCAAGAAGACTGCATTTCCTAAAAAAAAATCGCTCTCTCATGGTATATATCTGCACAAATTTTTAGGCAAGTAATTGGATCATACAGTCACAAAGGACAATATATGATACAGTACTAGGATATGGTCTCAGTAACAGGATAAAGCACGTATTCCATTTGAATTAGTCAGGCATTCCTACGCAATGATAATGCACTAGTATCACCAAACATATGTCATTATGCTACAAGCAAAACACATACATGGTAATCTAAAACACTGTAATCTGTGGAGGTATGATGATTTATATGGTTTGAGAGCAAAGTCATATCAAACTTGACATAAAAAGGTCTCAATTCAGACTTGATCTAAGCACTTGTTTGTTGTAGATTCAAAAATAATCTAGACACAGCCAATGTACATAATTACCTTTGTGATTTGGACGCTGTAGAAACTGCAGTACATTTACAAGTAAGACCAACCATAATTTATTAAGAAAACCCTAAATACTCGGGTTTTATCTGCAGATTTTAAATACTACTTTTGCATTTTTAGAATATTTACAGTTTACTGAGAATTCAGAGTTAAGTATTTGATAAAGCATTAGCAAATGTCAAACAGAGATTAGATCTACATGAATGTACATACTAATGCCCTTTTATGCATTCCTTCAAGCGACCAATTTAGAGATGTGCTTGTTTTGGCTGGGATAGAGTTAATTTTCCTCATAGTAGCTAGTAGAGGGTTATGTTTTGGATTTGGGCTGAAAACAGTGTTGATAACACAGGGATGTTTTCGTTATCGCTGAGCAGTGCTTACACAGAGTCAAGGTCTTTTCTGCTTCGCACCCCACCTCACCAGTGAGTAGGCTGAGGGTGCACAAGAAGTGGGGAGCGGACACAGCTGGGACAGCTGACCCCAACAGACCAAAGGGATATTCCATACCATTTATGTCATGCTCAGGTCTCACACTTTCCAATTAATCACTGCCACTTTTTCTGTCTTTAGTATATACACACAGATATCATTCCCTTAGTCTATGGACCATCCCTCCAAAATGTCTATTGAGTTCATTTAGTCCATGATTTTCGGTTACCATCTGGGGTTGAGATCCCATCCCTTGGTTGTTCTGTTTGAATTTGCAGAATAATTCTACCCTAGTATCTAAGGTTTGGGGCTTTTCTTTAAGCATCTCTAAGCAAGTGGTTTTGAAGAAAAGTTGTAAAAGACTGAACCAGAGGTAAATCAAAAAGTGGTGCATTCCCTTTCTGTGAAAGCAGCTGTGAGCAAAGCCATGAACTACATGGATCTGTTCTTCTATTTTTGTCATAGGATTTCCCTGAAAAGTGATCATAAAACCATCTTAACTACTAACATATTTAACATCTCCCCATGTAGTCCAGTAAACACCATTACTAGGAGAAGGTGCCAGGCTTTACACTGGCCTGGCAATGCAGGGCCTCAGCACTTGCCTTCACTGGCCTTGGCCTGAGCTGGTTGTGGCTTGCTTGTGGATACTGTCCTGGTTTAGGCTGGGACGGATCTAGTTTTGTCTCCAGCAGCTCCTGTGTTTTGGATTTAGTGTGTGGAGAATGGTGATAACACACTGATGTTGTTGGTTGCTGCTGAACGACAAAGGACATTTTGCAGTTTCCCAGGTTTTGCTAATGTGCAGGTGCAAAAACTTGGGAGGGGGAGAGACAGGATAGTTGATCCAAACTGGCCAAATAGAGTATTCCATACCGTAGACGTCATGCCCGGTATAAGTGAGGGTCAGCCAGTGGGCCACTTCCCTTCTTGTCCCTTCTTTTTCCTTTTTTTTTGTCTGTGCCTTTTTGTTCATTCGTTCAGCTGTTTGTTCCCTCGCTCACTCTCTCTGGAACTTGCTGTTCTGGGATAGCTGTGGGGGGAATATCCCTGCTCCCTGGCTGCTGCTCGGGACAGGCTGTATCAGCCGTTGGGTGGTGAGAAATTGTGCATTGTTTGTTTTATATATTCTATTATGTTTATATATTATTATTATTATCATTATTAATCTATTTTTCTATTTTTCTTTGCTGTCCTGGTGAACTTCTTTTATCTTAACCCGCGAGTTTTCCTTTCTCTCTGATTCTTCTCCCCACCCCACCAGGGAGGGGGGAAGTGAGCAAGCGGCTGTGTGGTGATGGGTTACCAACTGGGGTTAAACTACAACATAGCAATTTATAGGTTTTCCTGATTCTCCACCTGATTGCATTATGCATGGAGCTGTGTAACATATGCAAACTTGGCTAACCACACATTGTCTAGTCACTTTTCAGCAATGAAACGATAAACACAAAGTGTCACTTATGATTCAAGTGGTTCATAATGTACCAGTGCTTCAAGCTGATGAAATAATCACACATTATCAAAGTCAGCTATCAAGGAATCATAGTATTGTCTCTTTTGTTAGTGAATTGAGGTGAAGGCAACTAATTGATGTATTAACCAGTCTAAGTCACTGGTTTTAGTCATTTTTCCAGAACATCTGCAATGTGAAATTCCCTTAAAAAAAAGCATTCCATTAAAAAAATGTCCATGCAGGAGGACAATAAAACATCCAGCCTCTTTTTGATTCACAGAACCGTTGCAAGTTCTAAATTCTGGAAAGTATCCTAGTAGTAATTCTTTACCATGTGATTTTAATGATCATAACTAGAAATATTATCATAGATCTTTTAGAACTTTGTAACATAAACTCAACACCTTAAACTCTAGACAGACACTCTCCTTAATCAGATAAGCACATGCTATCTCTTCCAGATACTTTCCTTAAATCACTAACATTATTTCATTGTCAGCTGACTTAAGCCACATGCAAATATAGTATATAGGACGAATAGGACAATAACACACTAGATTAGTGAATTTTAATAAACAGTGGTAAAATAAAAATATTAACATAGCATTGAGTAGATCTTTGGGGTATTTATCATCATTAAACCTGAGTTTATAACTACCTGCAATTGTACAAGTCAGAGATCACTTGCATTGTCAAAAGAGAAAATTTGTTTTTATTTACATGGTTTTGTTGATCTAATATACTAAATAATGACTTCAGTTGTCCATGTTCAGTATTGAGGTTAAGTATAAGAAACTGAAGATCACAAAAGTTTTAGCCTTTAGATACTGCAAAGTCAATTAAGGATATTTAAAGTATTCTAGATCTAGGCTTGTCAAAATCACAAGGTTTAGACAGACCTGTTACGAGACTGTTGATCACAAAACATTCTGATTGTGTTCTCCAGTTTGTGATTTTTTTATACATAAGGGAAGTTAATTGATGAGCATGCTTAAGATACAATGAATAAATGTCTCAAAGGTCCCTACACTCTGGTAATGTCCCTTCAATCGTTTAATTTGTATGTTGAAAAGACAATGTGAAAAGAGTCTTCAAGGCAAGCCTAACCAAAATAAACAGTCCATGTGTAGTAAACAAAGTGTGACCTCAGAGAGTTGTTAACTACCTAATTAGAATTGAAAAGAAATCTAAAACATACATTGAATTAGAGTAGATAATGGGAATAAAGAGGTGGTAAAATGGAAGAAAATGTAAACAGCTTTGTTGATGATGGATCAGAAAAGGCTAAGAGAGGACAGAAAGTTCTGTGACAGATATACTGTCCTAGTGAGCAGAAAAGACTTACTAGGTTGGAACTAGAACTAGAGGTTTTGCAACTCTGTAGAGTACCTGGCACTACCTTACAAAACACAGAATGTTTCGGAATTGGCATCTAAAAAAATTAAATCACAGCTAGCAAAATTTCAAAATGAGAATGAGCACTATGTTTTGAAAAGTTAATATATCAAGATCTTCTATGATCAAAAGCAGAACCCCTTTCTGTGCCTCAGATTCCCTATCTGCAACATAATGCTAATCATAATGGGTTTCCCTGTATAGCACTTTGAAATCTATATAAAAATGCCCAGATATTTCTAGTAGCAGCTTAGTAGACAGCTTTCCAAAAATGAAACCTGAATGTTTAAAAGTATTTGCAGAGAAAGACTTACATTTATGAACTCTGGAAAAAATATAGCAAATATTTTTTTTTCCTTCTGTGGACTATAAAACAGTGATGAATTAAGGAAATTCCCCTTCTTATAGATCATTACATTCTTTGTTTGAAGTGAGATTCATGTTTGATGGCTTCAAGTAGCTTTTTTTAAAAATTGAGCAATGTAATGGTCTGCACATCCAAAGAGAATAATAGAAGCTGAGGCTTCCAACAAGTTGTTCCCTGTAAGTGAAACTATCACTTGATAGATCAAGAAGGGACTAATAAAATTGTTAGTAATAAAAGAGAACTCCTTGGATTATTGTTAGTAATAGTTCTTTTGTCTAAACTCTCAGATTAAAACTTCTCTATTATTGGATCAAAGATGAAGCAGATAGGTGCTAAGTAAGTTTCCAGGAACTGTCTGCATGTTTTTAGAAAAATCATCAATAAAGCTAGAGTACGTGGGGAGCACAGGACAGGATGAAAGAAAGGGTAGCAGACCTAGTGTTCAGAGTGAACAGTGTGAGACAACTGCAGCCAGGAACCAGGCAGTACAAGAAGTTGCCTGCTGACTTTATCTGCTCTAATACTTTTTTTATATGTTACATAATGGGTGCACCATATCCAGTAAATTTCTAGGGACAATTTTAGATGCAGGCTGGACACAACAATCTGGAAGGTGCTTTGCTGGATCTGCTACTCACAGTCAAGGATGAACTTGTCAGATGCGTAATAGTTGATGAAAGCCTTTGCTGAAGTCACCGTGAGACAGTCGAGATTTTATACCCTTGGGGAAGGGAGGCAGGAGACGTCAGCACAGCAGACTTTGGCATGCTCAGGGAACTGACAGGCAGGAAGCCATGGGAGGCTGCCGGGCAGGAGAAAGGGGTCCAGGACAGCTAGTTGATACTCTAGGAGGACAACCTTCACAAAGCACTCTCTAATGGTCCATTCCAATGTGCAAGAAGCTGAATAGACATGGAAGGTGGCCAAACTGGTTGAATAAGGAATTGCTGACTGAATTAAAAAAAAAAAAAAGTATGATGTATGGAAGGTAGAAAAGGGGACAGGATACCAATGTGAAATGCAGAAGCATTACCTAAATTTGCAGCGCTGGACTTGAAAATGGCAAGGATGTGAAAGGCAGCTGCAAATATTCTTATATATCCAATGGATCTGTATAAGCTTCAGATGTGCCCCACAAATATTTTCTCTAAATGTCATGAAGCATTGTTAAAATTGGCACTAATCTTCATCACATGAAGAACATTTGAGGGGCAGAGTGTGCGGGGGGAATGAAAGTTGGATCAGCATAGTCAAAGGCACATGCCTCTAAATCCAAGTTAATTTTGTTGGTTTTGTTTCCTGGAAATTAAAATGGAAAAGAAAGGGAATATATACTGTGATCAAATGAATTCAAGTTACTGAATCACGTCATAGGATTTAGAAAGATCAAGTGAATTTTTACACAACAAAGCATACACGTTTTTGATATAAGCAAAGATTACATGGCAATTTAGATAAATTTGAGTCTGGGAAAGCTGCAGCTGAATCCACAAGTGAGAAAGGAAAATTTATAACTTGACAATCTCTGATAGATTTACATTCTGTAAAGTATTTTAAGACATGACTGCCCTAACCTATCTGAACCATCTTTCTGCCAAAGGTTGTTGCCCTGTAGAGACAGCAGAGAACAGACTGTGTGTTCTTACAGTTGCTTTGGTTCACAGTCTGGTTGTGAGTCGCCAACTCCTAATAAAGGGAACTTTTTATTAATATGTCAAAGTGCAGCAGCTGGCAAGCACCTTATTCTGCTGTAGCTACTGAGATGGTGGTGATCTCTGGCAAAAAGGCAAGGAACCTGCTTCAGCTAAATCCACACTAGTGCATCTGACAGAACTTTAAATTATTATTTCCCATCTCAGACTGGACAAAAATTGATTTTTTCTCTCTTCTAATTGTGCTCTAGATTCTCTTTTTTTCACATTTGTCTGCAGCAACATTTAAAGGAAAAGTGAGATATAATTGAGGGAATAATTTTTAACTACTAACAGTATTAAATATATTTTCAATCTAATTGTTTGTGCCTGTCTTCTCGTACTTACATAATGTTAAACTCACTGTCCTTTTAACGTTTCATCTCCGAAGTTGTTGCTACAGGCTTTGAAATAGCAGTTAACTGCACTTCAGAATTTAGATGAGCTGTGACCTATTTCGCCTCCCCGCCCAGTGCCAAAAGCACTGCCTTTCAAAGCAAGCTGTATCAAATCAAAGATTTGCTGAGATTTATTAGGGAAAGTGTTCATTTCTAAGCCATCAATACAAGCACAGTAGTGTAGTGCATAATAATGAATACACAGCAGTTTGTGTGAGCTTCATTGGTGAATTTGGTGGGTGTTTTGCCCACATACATAATCAACTTTATGGTAGATAAGATTATAACTCTCATGTTCCTGTTAGAAGAGTTCTTAACTACTGTGGAGAAGTGCTGTTCTTGTCCAGCAAATATAGATTTTGTGGGTACTATTCAGAGCTAAAAATTGTGGTTTTGTTCATTCATTTAAAACAACAAAAATCCATAGGTGACACTTCCATTTATAAGAAATTCCCAATTAGGCTCTGCCTTTCAGGCAGAATAATCTGGTAAAAGTGATGAATTTACATACTCATGAAGATCAGGAGACATTACTGCATATTCTGAAATAGTTCTGTGGCTGCCCTGGCTCACAGACTGAATTAATGTACCAGCTGAAAGGAAGGCAGTTAAGCACAATGGTATCCAGGAGATCAAGCTTTCCTCCTGGATTCCTACTGGCAATTTCTTGTGGCAATTCTCTTTGCATCAGTTTGATAACGATAAATGTGAGATAGTAAGTGCTCTTTTATTCTCCCATCCTGTCTTCTCTGTTCAGATTGTAAACTCTTCAGGACAGCAACGTGTTCATATCGCTCTATACTGTGTGATAGATAGATAGATAGTTACACTATGTCCGAGAACTGTGCTTATTTCAGAAGGGGTGCTTTACTTTCACACTTGCACTTCAAGAAAAAGGGGAAGAAATAAATTCATTTAAATTCTGCAAAAGTATAAGGATTTGATGTATTAAGTGTAACTGTAATACGTCAATAAATTTGAAATACAGTTATAAACATTTCCCATAGGGATTCAGTATTTTCAACTAGAATTTCCAGTAAAAGAACATACTTTTGGTGAATAATCTTTTTCCCTAAAATAGTTGTCAACAATAAATGAAAAACAAACAAACAAATAAAAGATAACAAAATTGTACTGCAATTAATTAAAAACACTCCAGAAAAATAGATTTTTCCAGAGACAAGACATTCCTTCCTTCAAATGCATTTAAAATCTTCAATATAGTTTTACGTCAACTTTGAATTGTTTTGTGTAAAAAGGGTCTTAGAAAAAATAAAATAAGAGGTTTTCATATTTTTATCAAATAAAAAATGGACCCTGTAATAGACTTTTTAAAGTGGACTTGAATATTTATAAACATTTAAAATGAGATTGATAAAATTTTCAGGTACTGAACTGAAGGGCTTTGTATTTTATTAAACAATTTCTTCTGCCCTTCTACAATTTTTGAAGCATTTATATTTAAGATATATTATAACCCTCATAAATTTGATTTGATTTTCATTTCAGGCTATTAACTGTGTCCGCTTCCTAATGTTTGGCAGTAAATTTTTAAGAACTGGTAAGTATAAGCAAAAAAATTTATCTTTCTGCATCTCTCTTAATGCAAGAAATTGCTTATAAGCAATGGCAATGACAATTATTTTATTATTAATAACCTTTCTGATTTCTGAGCATTTGGTTTCATACCACAGCACAGCTTAAAGCAGAGATCTGAATGACCAGTCGTGCACACAATCAGTTATATAGCCATATGAAACTTATTACAAACTTTATTGCAGGCATCCCCCAACAACAGCAGATGAAATCTGTACAGATATTCAGCCAATTAAAAACTTTGGGGTTTTTATTAAAGATATTCTGCTGCAGTCTACGGGAACTTTAATATCTTGTACTAAAGGTAGTTCATACAAGCCACAAAAAGGCATGAAGTAAATACCGCAGAAATTTGTATCATTACTTGTTCATGAAAGGAAAGCTACCTCACAAAAACAGTACATGAAAGAGGGCAGGCATTTAGGTAGCACAGGAATGGCTCTTCACAGGAAATAGTGAAACTATTATATACAGAGATTATGATCAGAATAAGAAAAGTGCTTAAAGCAGACACTCATGACACTTTTTGCAACAGGCAAGGGAAACATTAGTTCTGTCATTTCAAAACATATGAGTTCCCCCTTGGAACGACAGCATTTTTGCAAAGTACTTTTGTTGTTATTCTATCTACATTAAGCAGAAAAATGCATGTTCTAAAGTGTTATGTTCATAATTAAGTACTTCTTATTTGCAAAAACATGGGACAGTTACTTGTATTCTTCTGTGTTTCATGAATCTGTCTTCAATAAACTAAGGACAAATCTCCCTGTGACATTTTTAGGGAAAGGACTGGGATCATTTGACAAAGTTTTAAATGTAACACCAGATAAAAGATCTATTGTATAAATTCAATATACATTTTCTTAATATACATTTTGTTGGCTGGAAACTGTGTAATGAACTGCTGGGAAAGCTAAGCTTTAGTCTGTGGAATATAGCTTCTTAACACCTGCAATAACTACTTCTGTAAAGAACTTAAATAATATGTGTCCCTCTGATGAATCTTATGTCAAAGTTATATCAAAAATTTAATTACTTTGCAGGAGCATTTGGCTAGCAGCCTGCTTTTCAATCTCTTCAAGAAAATTTAGGAGAGCAGATAAACCCTGGGGGAAAAAAATTGAAATACCACCTCTTCAGATGTTTTTGTAGTAATATCTGCTTAACTTGCTAACTAAAATAAACCTTGCCTGCTTTTTACTCCTACAGAAATTTAGTCAGCATAGTTATGAAGGCAATAATTGAAGAGAGAATTTAACAACAGTTCAAGTGCCCTGGCTTTTGGATCCTGGAGATAGGTACTGCCCTGTTGGACCTGCCATGGTGACAATGATGAAGGAACAGGAAAGCTCACAGTTAACTGCAAAATTCCAAGCTGAAATTGGAAAAGTGACACAGAAAAACAAAGAGAAAAAAAGATCCAGCCAAACACATTTCGTTACTTGTAGAAAGTACAAAGTAGAGAAACAAATCTGTGAGACTTTAGAAACTTAAGATCTCATGATTTATTTTGAAATAGTCACTCTAATAACAGAGTTAGTCTTTAAGGACTCATTTCTACTCCTGTCAAAACCATTAGTCTGGAGTAAGACCTAAGGCAATAGTGTCAGAACATGGAGCTTGAAGGAAGAGGGTGGATAGGTTTCTTTCATATCAGAATTACTATTACCAAGTCAGAAAGCCTGTATATATTATTTATCCTTTTATTAACATTGTAATAATGCTATAATCAGTCAAGCTTCAAAAGTCAGATTAATATGTCTGTCATTTGCCACTGCATTCTTAGGAGGTAATCTGATCAACAAAAAACAATATTTCACACTAATACAATTAAAAATACAAAGTCTTCTGCTAATACAAGGAGAAGAACACCATATTTCTCCTGAGCACTCCGTGTAGACCTTCCATCTTGTTTTTTCATGTGGAACAAGATATTGTTGGGCTCTGACTGGATACAATAACTGTTATTCTTTTCCAAGTTAGAATAAGTGTTATTCTTTTCTAGCGTGTCATTCTGTCTTCAATTTTTTTTCTTTTAAATATTTTAAATAGATAAATAAATGAGACGTTGGGGGGTTCATGCGATTTTTACTGGTCACCAGCATCACTATAAGACTTTCAATTCTGCTTTGAAAAGTATTTGGCAGACCAGGATTTCACAAGGCTTTGTATCTCTTTGGTAAGGAAATTCCATCTTTTAGGTAAACTGACGAAGCCCTTATGTTTTAAGTTTTATAAATTCACAAATAGGTGAATTCTCTTGCGTACACCATTATGAAGTAGAGTAGGAAAGGGACTAGGAGAATTATTATCCTAAAGGACTTTTCACTTCCTAGTACTGTTCATTTTTAGATTACATCAGCTACATAATCAGAACAAAATGTCACTGCAGAGATGCACGTGTCAGGAGACAAAAGCAATCTTCACAAGCTGATAAATCCACTTGTATCACACCTAAGTTTTCTCTCAAAGGAATTACAGGAAAGATATGGTGGTGAGTCTCTTCAGCCCTGCACTGCCTCTCTAATGTCTGCATTTGGAGGTACTTCTTTCCATTGCCACAAAAGCTAGGAAAGAGCAGCAGCAAGGCCAAACATTTCTCACAAAGACCCTCACTTCAGCTCTGCGGTCAAGCATACCTCAATCACACTATAAGTGAATTGAGAAAGCCATGTAAAAAACATTCTACATGACTTTCACAT
This sequence comes from Phoenicopterus ruber ruber, assembly GCA_009819775.1. Classification (NCBI taxonomy): domain Eukaryota; kingdom Metazoa; phylum Chordata; class Aves; order Phoenicopteriformes; family Phoenicopteridae; genus Phoenicopterus; species Phoenicopterus ruber. The sequence goes on along the minus strand of CM020218.1, from coordinate 35,905,199 downwards.
CTCTGTAATTCCAGACATTAGCACTTGGCTTGCTTTCCAGACATTTTACAAATATAAGAGTTTCTTAGTAGTCAAAAGATCATATCTCATTATCATAAGAACTTTGAAAGTCATTTAATGGCCACATAAGGTGTGGCCGCCATCTCCAATATGAGCTTATTTTTTGGACATTTAACATACCTGCTCAATTAATGTTGACCTTGAAGAGCAATCACACCTCTGAATCTGGCCAGCAAGCAGACACTACCAAAATCCCTGGGGAAAGTCTGCATGTACTCGTTTGCAATACTAGATTCATGATGCCTGCATCATTCCACCTGTGCTCCAAGGTTACTGAATGCCAACACATCCTTTCTGAAGAATTGTTCTATATTCCTGTAAACCTTACTGAGGCCAAAGCTAAAGGGCTTGATCAATTTTCAGTACAGGCAGGGTGAGTGCAGATCTCTCTAGAAAAGGCTGTGAGGACAAACTGGATCCTAGCACTCCATAATGCATTTGAGTAATGGCTGCATCTGAATTTAAATACAAACTGTGCAGAAGAAAGAAACATAACGAAATAGCAATAGTCAGACACACAGTAAGATATTGCAGTAGTCTATTCTTTGAGTTTCAGCTACATTGATCATAGATAGGCTGCCAAACCTTCAGTAATGAGATATAAGAAGGAAAGTTTGAAGAAAAGATATCTGTAATAAATATGGATCCCCAATGCTAGAAAACACTACCAATCATTTATGGTAAAAAGAAAAAGCCAAAGCCTTCCTCTTTTATTGCTAGCAGTCAATGTACTTTACTGAAATATATAAGCTACCCCATTTGTTATACCTCCAGATTTTCATAATTTCCAATATATGTGAGATATTGAGATAAGCTGTTGAACTTTTATATTGATTAGGGCAAAAGCAGTAATCCTAGCCAAAGTGCAATTATCCAGAACTGATGGTGATCCGGAATTCCCTGGTTCTTAATTATATAATTTATCATCTTCCATTTGCAGTGTATCATAATGGTCCCATTTTAATCCATTGGTAAACTCTTACCAGACTTGCAGCCAAGAATTATGTTTTGTGTTATGTATTCAGATAATTTACATACTACTACCACATATTACACCCAAATTGCCACTTTCCATTACAAAACAATCCTATGAGAACAACTATCTGTCACATATGCCATAAAAAAGCATTGTAACATAACACACATAATATAGAATAAACTTTACAGCTTCTGCAATCATTTTAGCATGATATTTGACATCAGTATTTCATAGTAAAAATGGTAAAAATGAACCAAGTTCATCAAAACAATTTTATTTTGAATTTGGAGAATAATAATAAACAGTTTTATATCTGTCTCCAGCCCCTATGTATTCCATAAGACCTGCAGCCATTTTTCAGTGCAGTAGCAGGAGACAGAAGAAAAATATCCATTCAAAATGGTTTTCATAAAGACCTTGCATTTTAGCAGTTTCTGGTCGAGTGCCATATAACCCCTGTTCTATTCATCTACATTTTCAGAATTTTGAACAAGTATATATCATGTGAACAATCCCTTATTAAATCTTGTACATACTTGGCATGTTGTTCACTGCAAAGTATTTATATAATTTAGATTATTCTTAGAATTTATGTATCAAAATGATTGCAAAACTGAATAGATGTTTCTCAGCCAGCTGAGAAGCAGTCTGTGAAATGAAAACGCAGGTGGGCAAATCTTCTGAACAGATGCATGGGGAAGAAGAATGAAGTATTGCAAGTCACCATAATAAAAGGAACAGAGACTCCAATTTCTGTACCATGGAAAGATACGAGAAAGAGAGACAAAGGGAAAGTAGATGGAAATTTTAGCATAAATTTTAATACAAGTTCGGAATATATGGCAAGAAGTGCAAGCCAAGGAAAGATAATGATGTTAATGCAAAAAGATAAAATATATAGCCAATAAAATTAGTCAAAACTTCACAAGTGAAAAAACAGTGCTACTACAGCAAATAGAATTGCTGCTGTATGCCAATACATATGCAGAAAATTAATAACTTCTGAGGATTTGAATATGACACTGGGAAGAATGGAGAAAAACACAGTGGTAAGTAACAAATTAAATGAAAAATCAGTAAGTCAGACGTTTGAAGAAATGACATTAGCCTCAAATGTTTAATCCTTATCTGAAGCGACTGCTTATTGTAGAAAGTACAAAAAGTCCTCCTTGATTCCCTTCCTATCCCCAATCTGGAGTGATTCTTGTAACCACATAGTCTCTAGACTTATTTAGGGAAGGTTTTCTACTCAAGTGGTTCTAAGGTTTTGTTTTGCAGCAACCAGGGCTCATGGCCAGTCTGATCTCTTTAGTGCTGAGTCCTATGTTTGTGGAATGGTTGCTGGAATAATTACCTCCTGAGCAGACGTATGGCACTTAAAAGTTGTTGACAGTCCCGTTACTGTGGCTGAAAGTAACTATTGCAGGACTGTGTGGTCACTCAAGTGGGTCATGTAGGCAGGCAAGTAATTTGAATCACTAAATCAGAGAATTTTGAAGAGGAATGAGACCTTGATTTTGAACTGATATTTAACTGAAAGCCAATGCAGGAACAGTAGATACGGTCTTTTTGAATGGATTTTACTTTCTAATTGAAGTAAACATTTTGCTCTCTATAGGCAGAGGTTTAATTTCAACAGACACTGCAATAATCAACCCAGAAGGCCATGGAGCTACAGGTTTCCTAAGTGACAACACACAGCCAGAGCAGGATCCAAATTCTGGAAAGATGTTGGAGACCTGGCAGGACTTTTGTCATTTGTGAGAAGTGAGAGCCATTAGAAGTGTTTTCCATAAAGAAATGAAATATCTTACTCGTTTCAAAAATGTGATTTTATGACCATAACAAATTTTGCGTCTTTCAACTCCTCACATTTCCTTTTCTGCTTTCTTCCCTCTCTTCTTCTTCTCCAGTCAATAAAAAAAAAAAAAAAAAAAAAAAAGTAAGGGGAAATCAAAAGTGGGAAGAAAGAGACACAATACTGCTATTTTAGGGTTTTAGTAGGTTTTATCTGTTTTATAAGCTGTTTTAACTCTCTCCAGTATTTTGGTACAAGTAAAGGATAAAATTAAAGGGAAAAATATTTTCCATTTCACTCCAATTTCACAGTCTGAAAGATCTAACAAAATCAATCTCATTTCTTTCCCCCCTAGATAATAAAGCCTTTTTACTAGTGCAAAAAATAAAGCCAGTTCTTAGAACCTGTGGGAAAGGATATATGTTCTAGGGACAATATCTATCCCTGTGTCAGCATGGGCAAACTGAAAATTGTCCTAGAATCTTTTCATCTTATAAAAACATAACAATAAATGTGAATGTGTCCAAGACAGGAAAACAAAACCATTATTGCCCACCTAACAGTAACTAGCCCTGGTTGTAAAAGGGATTGAAGGGTCCACTGAAACAAGAGATATTATTAGTAATCATACTATTTAAAACAGTCTTAGGAAAACTAATATCTACTACCAAAAAATAATTTATAAAAAAGATATGATATCTTGAGCTGAATGAATAATTCATAATGACTGATTTAATTAGCTAACTTGCTTGCTTCTTTCTGCCTGAGATTTGTCCAAGAACAGATTGCCATTTTCACACATTTGTTTCGTATTCAGAATAATTTTTCTTAATTAATCTTTGGGTGAGTAGTTGTTTGTTAAAAATTCATCATAAATATCCACCATTTCTGATGAATTCAAATTACTTTGTCTTAGTTTTTTGTGGAAAAAGCATTTGGTTTCCTTTTTGGGGAGTAATTTTAGAATCATGGGGTTTGTATCAATATGAATGTTAGGTAAGGTTTTATATTTGGCATCAGTCTTAACAGTGTCTGTATTGGACATAGTGCTATAAATAATACAGTAACTGCATAGAAATGGATGCCTCAATATAGACATCAGTGATGAAAAATAATCAAATTGTGTCAGAGAAAGTGGCTTTGATCACAATTACATCCCCCCAAAAAGACTGACCACCTGATTTTGATCGTTACAGTTTCTGCCCTTTTAAACACAGTTTGTTTGCAATGGATAGATTAGAGGCAGCCCCCACTGGTGACCTGCATGTCTGTGTGTCAGTCAGTTCTCTGGGGACAGCTAGAGAGGCAATATGACAGGGTGGGAACTGGCTGGGCTCAAAGCACAGAAGGTGACTTAGCGTGGCTAGCCCTACTCTCATCAGCCACACTGGCATGGTCAAACATTCTGTCTGTGATTTTCTAACTCATTCCCAACCATACTGCCTTATTTATGTATTAACGTGAGATGACAAGACTTCACAGGCAGATTAGAGACTAATCTTTTGTGAGCATATAGATGTAGATTTGTTCACTAGTCCCTGAGAACTTCTCAGTATACACATCAGCATTTTTAAACTAGTCACCTAGACTTTTTCTCTCTGCTGGAAAGTTAGACTCCATGCTAAGCTGGGATGTACCATTGTCATACAATGCTCAAGAGAACAGAGTATATGTTAACTATGTTGCAATACACATGACTACAGCATATACTGGGTAATTCAGTCTGAGGCCCTGCACTTGCATCTAAGTAATTTAACTAAGTTGTCGTGAATATGACTGTAAGCAATGTTAGATCTATATAAATATGTATGCAGGATCAGAGACATATCCTGGAAAACTGGTTTAGTTCAATGAAGAGTCCTAGAAATCATGTAAGTACAAAGTAGGCCACTTGCATTTCCAACAGCAGTAATCTTACACTGAGCTCACTAAAGACTCTACCTTTGTATGTGAATTTGACGTAGGATTACTTCACTGTTTTTAAATAGGGGAATACATTTTCCTAAAATACAATCCCAGAAGAATCGAAACAATTCCATGATGCAAATGAGTGAATGAATGGTTCTGTACTTATACGTAAGTCATGACATTTTAAAGGTGGCCTGTCTCTTCCAGTTTGTCCTTCCTTTCCTTTTTATTTTTAAATTGTTACTTACAGAGGTGTTCAGTGTCCTGTCAGCTACGAGAACAAGACAGCTTGGTAGAGCACTATGCTTTTGAAAGCTGTAGGAACTAAATATGCCCTCCTAAATCTAGAATATCAATTTATACATGATGCAGTACCAAATGAAAGCATGAGGCTTGGTAGATTTAACTAGCAGAAATAAAATATTTACTTTTGCAGTATACTTGATTTAAGAGATATTGTCCATGTTAACTTTGTAACAACAATTACAATATGCTTTAAAATAAGACTGTAAAGAATTTTCCAATAGATTTAGATGATAGAAAAAAATTGGATTTTTATTTCTATGCATAATCATGAAGGCAATAGATATTATGTTTTTCTAATGTGCTGTAATGGTTTCTTACACAGTAGAAGAGAGACCAAAAACAAATGCTGTGTAGATTTAATCCCTGAATCATATCCAACAGAAACAGTGACAATAGGGAAAAATACCATATATTTGTTCTGTAAAATAGTAGTTCTTTAAATTTCATGTAACATAAATCACTAAGGATGCTCCTGCAATGCAAAATTACCATATGTCACTAATTCTTCTCAAAAAAACAAAGGTGCATTTAGATTACAACGTAGAATTAAATCACCTTGGATGTAGCATCCAACTGGAAGACAAAACTGAGACTGAAGTTTCAGAAAGTGACCTCTCACCTGCGGACTCTGACAAAGCCCTCCCTGGTTCAGCATCTAAGCTGTAATAAGGGCTACATCAAATGATTCCTGGTACTGCAAGTTTCTGGCTGATTTCAATGTGGACTCTGACTGCCAGAGAACTGAATGTGGTGGAGCGATAAAAAAGAAATAACTGTAAAAACACAGCTATAAAATGACAGTGCTGAGACGACAGCTCCAATTAAGACTGCTGCCAAAATACTCCTCAGGAGGTCAGATAATTTACTAGAACCATTGCTGCCCTGTTAGCAAGATCAATTAAATCTTTTACAAACCAAAACAAAGGCACATCAACATATGGTGTAAATCTGTATTATGTGTGTAATTTCCATCATTAAAAAAATGAAGTGAACTGGCTTCTGCAATGACTGAGAAATAATGACCTTTATGGACAGGCTTCTCCCTTTACTGCTGGTTTTCCTAGTTTAGGCCTGACACGCTCTTCAGAACTACAGTGATCAAAAGCCACATTTAAAATATCTCTTTTTCTTCTCTGGAAGAGAACCTTCTCATTCTCTTCAAATCCCAGCTGCTAGCACAGGCACTGCTGAGTAGACTTATATATAAAGCAATTGAAGAAACAAGCAAAAAACCACTTCAAATATCCAAAAGAACACGTCACTCATTTTATCCCCCCAACAACAGCTTGTCTAAATATCACAGGGGTAAGAAGCTTCTACCTAACCTGTGTCATTTAAGGTCCATAGTGACATTGTGTTAGTACTGTTTCCTTCTCTCCTTTTTTTTAATAGCTACACTGATTAATTAAACCCCATCCTGATTGGCACTGACCTTCTTTAACTCTTCAGGGTAAAGTCTGTGATCTCCTTCCCCTCACAGTCTTTTGTCTTGTCAAAGGTTCTCTGTACATGGCTAATAGCTTCCTCCATTTTCAGGAAGACACCTTTATGTATCTCTTTTTGTGAAAGAAAGAACAATTTCTTTATTTAAAATAGTCCCCATAAGCAACTTCCTAAACCTTCAGAAATTTTCACTCAATCCCAAGGCTAGTAAGAAGACAGACTTGTGAGGGCTGTGATTCTACATCTTTGTAAATGCAAGCAATGTATCAGATAGTGTGGTTGCAAAATATTTCTACATTTTAGAAATTAAATACTTCACAGCAGCAGTTTTTACTTCAGCATTAATTTCAGAACTGTGAAAACCATGTTATTTAACAAGGGGCTTAGCGACTGATTCAAAAAATTTATCCAAGTGAGTTTGGCATTGTTTGTATTACTTTTCCTTCAATAAAAAATACTTGTAAGGAGTCAGGAAAATTCTTCCCCCATTTAGTCTTTCACATATAAGGCTTAGGCAAATTTGGCTGTAATTTACATCATTATAAGGATATACTTAAACCCAGTATTATATATGGACAACTACTCTACGTCTACCAAGTCAATCTATTGTGGATAGGACAGCTGAAAGTTTTGTTTCTTTTAAAAGATCTTTGCACTTGTTTCTCTAGACATCATGCTCTAAGACTCATCACACTCCTTTTTGCTTGTTTACTTGTTGTTTGCAACCTCCTGAAAGCCACAGAAAGCAAACCATATCCTTTTGATTGCAGAGGCAGTGTGGAATTTTTTCCATCTCTCAAGTCTGCGCAAAATCTCAGCATGTCCCACTTTCTTTCTGGTAGCGAGGGTATGCAGGGCAAACTGCAGCCTACCCTTTTCTCATGGCACCAAACATGTGCTCCTGAAAGCCAGCTCTGTGTGTGAACAGCATCATGACAAGTTCTGGTTCTATCTGCTTTCTGTACAGGGTATCCTGTATCTGGACAATGACTGTTTAGTTCACTCCTTTAGTTGACATTTCCATTTTAATACTATTCATTCTCTGAGCTTCAAAGGTGTAACTGCAGGCCTGTGATCCAAACTGGAACCTGACTCTTTTCTGACTGAGGCTGATGCTTGGCATAAGTGACCAGATAACCTCCAGAGGTCTCTTCCAACCTCAACCATTCTGTGATTCTGTGAGAAGGACTATGTTTTGCAGCACTAATTCAGAATATTCTGTATGATCATTTCAAAGCACCACCACACAGAAAAATATCAGTGTAAGAAGCACCCTTCAGGGCATGAGGAATTGGTTGGATGGTCACACCCAGAGCGTAGTGGTCAATGGCTCAACATCCAGATGGAAATTGGTGGCAAGTGGTGTCCCTCAGGGGTCCGTATTGGGACCAGTACTGTTTAGTATCTTCATCAATGACATAGACAGTGGGATCGAGTGCACCCTCAGCAAGTTTGTGGATGACACCAAGCTGAGTGGTGCAGTGGACACGCCTGAGGGATGGGATGCTATCCAGAGGGACCTGGACAAGCTCAAGAGGTGGGCCCGGGCAAACATCATGAGGTTCAACAAGGACAAGTGCAAGGTCCTGCACCTGGGTCACAGCAACCCCCGGTATCAATACAGGCTGGGGGATGTAGGGATGGAGAGCAGCCCTGCCAAGAAGGACTTGGGGGTACTGGTGGATGAAAAGATGGACATGAGCCAGCAATGTGCGCTTGCAGCCCAGAAAGCCAACCATATCCTGGGCTGCATCAAAAGAAGCGTGGCCAGCAGGTCGAGGGAGGTGATTCTGCCCCTCTACTTCGCTCTGGTAAGACCCCACCTGGAGTACTGCATCCAGCTCTGGAGCCCCAACACAAGAAGGACATGGACCTGCTGAAGCGAGTCCAGAGGAGGGCCACAAAAATGATCAGAAGGATGGAGCACATCTCCTCTGAAGACAGGCTGAGAGAGTTGGGCTTGTTCAGCCTGGAGAAGAGAAGGCTCCAGACCTTATTGCAGCCTTTCAATACTTAAAGGGGGCTTATAGAAAAGATAGGGAAGCATTTTTTAGCACGGCCTGTTGTGATAGGGCAAGGGGTAATGGTTTTAAACTAGAAGAGCGGAGATATAGGCTAGACATAAGGAAGAAGCTTTTCACACTGAGGGTGGTGAAACACTAGAACAGGTTGCCCAGAGAGGTGGTAGGTGCCCCATCCCTGGAAACATTCAAGGTCAGGCTGGATGGGACTCTGGGCAAGCTGATCTAGTTGAGGATGCCCCTGCTCATTACCGGGGGGTTGGACTAGATGACCTTTAAAAGGTCCCTTCCAACCCAAACTATTCTATGATTCTGTTTGAAACTAGGATATTGTGCATTATATCAGGGTATTTAGCAACCACAGCGTATCGACACCCCCCTGGTGTCTGTCACAGCCATGCTGATACAAAAGTGCTTTTGCCATTTTAGGTTATGCTATGCTGGGTAGGTAGTGTTGCTATGACAGCTGAAAAGGTTCTCCTGTCAGCCTATGCTGCATCTCCAGCAGGAGCTATGCCAACATGGCTATGCTAGCATTGGCTTTGTAATGTAGATGTGTTCTGAAGTATCAATGGAGCATGATGCCTGGAAATGGAAAGCCTCTAGAAGCTGGTACTGTTGCTGGTAGAAAAGGGATGTTTTGTGTTGTAAATACAATTAATTCTTTCTCAGAAAATGTGGGGCCATGAAAATGTGGTTGCAGGATATGTCCTTTGAGAAACTCCGAGCGTTCTGTAATTCCATCCAGATACCATGCCTTGCTGCAGGACAAGCTCATTTTGGAGGGTATCTATGAAGGTATGTATGCATTTAGGTGCCTACTGCTTTGAATCCCAAGGCAGAGATATTTGTGCCAGATGGCCTTCTTCCAAAGTCCTCAAGAAGACTGTAATTTGGCAGCTGTTCACATTTCCAGCTGTTTCACATTTCCAGCTGTCTTTAATAACTGGGAAGGACTCTGATAATATATTTTCAGGTCATGATGAGAAAAAAAAAAAAGAGTAAGGAAGTAAGGAAGGAACTGTAGTTCATTATATTTCACCATAACCATGGGGAAACCATGTCTGAAATGCTATTCACTAGAAGGCTCAAAACCAGATTAGTAAATCACATAAGCACTGATGTTGAAAATACTGATAAAAATCGAACAGAAAATTAGCTACCAGTATATAGCAAATGACATAACACCTTTAAAGCTGCAATAGGAAACACATGCATGCTGGAAAAATATATTTGAAAAGACAGTACTTGTGAAGTTGCTTCCTCAGTCCTATGAGAGACAGTCCTGGAAGTTGGGCAGACATGTAGATAGCATTGCAAAGTCTGGATTTTTTTACAAAAGGGAGAATCTAAAGTTTCACCTGAAGCTTAAATTATGACAAATAAACATGAAAATTTCTGAGACAAGATGGGAGGAGAGGAAAAATCTATTTCTTTCAGCCAGGCTACTTTCACAGCCTCAACAAACAAAGCAAATCCACAAAAATCTATATGGTTTAGTTCACACTACGGTGTGCCAATTATCTTTTCAAAGGGTGTATGAAGAACATGGAAAATTGGAGGTCTAATTCAGTCTAAAAGCATTTAAGTTTGAAAGCTTGTAGAGTATACTTGTGCTGAAATGGAGCAACAGGTTTATGGCCTAGCCTCAGGACAGGCAAAAGTGATGAAGTAGCAATGTCCCATATACAGGAAAGAAAACAACCTCATCTGAATGTATACTAGGGAATATACTCTGCATTGTCTAACATAGTTCCCTGTCTACAAATACTGAAATCTCTTTGCTCTTGCAAATCCCATCTCTTTGGCTCATACACAAAAAAGATTCAATATAGGAAACAATCTCAAGTCAAAGCAAAGATATTGCAACCTGCATGCCTTAACTTGTAAACAGTATACTGACTGGAAGAGCAAATTAATTCTTTTTAAAGAGGTTTATTTCCACTGTGTGTACTTTAATTGGCAGTATTCCCTCTTCCATTATGTTTCTGAATGCCTTCCTTTGCTACAATATATTGTACATTCCTAAAGTACATGTGATGCAATTTGATGAGGGGGAGGAGGAGGCAGAATATCAGACTGGGGACAACTGAGAGTACCAAGACTTATGTAGTCCACAGACGAAGCAATTGAACCTGAAATGCCATTGAGTTCCCTGCCTGTTTACAGAATCACACAGAATGACAGAATGGTAGGGTTTGGAAGGGACCTCTGGAGATCATCTAGTCCAACCCCCCTGCCAGAGCAGGTTTACCTAGAGCAGGCTGCACAGGACTGTGTCCAGGCGGGTTTTGAATATCTCCAGAGAAGGAGACTCCACACCCTCCCTGGGCAGCCTGTGCCAGGGCTCTGTCACCCTCACAGTGAAGAAGTTTTTCCTCATGTTCAGGCAGAACTTCCTGTGTTCCAGTTTGTGCCCGTTGCCCCTTGTCCTGTCGTTGGGCACCACTGAAAAGAGTCTGGCCCCATCCTCTTGTATTTAAATGCAAGAAAGATAGAAACTTGATTAAAAAGAAAATTGTACTCCCAATTCTACTTAAAGCTGTGAAATAAAATTAAATTCTTTCAGTCATTTCCCCATGACTACACTTCTAATTAGCATACGTAACTTGTATTGCACACATTGTTGCTAAGATCCTTTTACTGGCAACTGCTGCTATAGCTGTAGAAGCCCAAGAGGATGACACACACCACAGCATATAACTGTATGGAGATGATAAGCTTTTCTAAAACTATTTATGATATTCTTCTATCAGGTAAATTTTTAGGTGAATGAATACATAATATTTAGCACTTTATAGACTACACATACACAGTTCAAAGGAGAAGACTTCTTTGCAAGACTTTTCTATTCATTGTGCCAACTCAGAATTTGTATTATTTATCACTGTTTTTTAAGTCTGCCTATAGTGCAGTTGAAAGCACTTCACAACTTATGATCTAAGTAAGGGAGAAAGTGTCTATACACAAGGATAGCACGTTTTGCTCTTCATTCATATCATGTTACAGCTAATTGTAAGGAAAAGTAATTGTATAACTGTCCTTAGACCACAGTAAATCTTTGCTTCTCTATGATCCAGTATAACGGCAATTTAGCTTTAGCAGTCCCTGCCAAATCTCCTGAAATCCTGTGTATTCTAGCTGGTAGTCTTTGAGCCAGCCTCGTCCTCTGAGCTTTACTACTAGTCTATGGTCTGCTGTTATTAGGCAATGATTTCTTATCTGAGCCAGAACGTATAATAACCTGAAATAAGTTACCAGATCAGATAAGGTACTGTCAATGCCATTGTTCTCTGTGGGTTTATCGAGGATTTAATGCTAAATCTGCTTAAATGAAATATTGAAGTTCTTGCACATAGAGAGAAGAACTACAGGAACCCAGAGGAAGGAGAGAAAAGTACTAACAATGCCATCATTGTCTGACATGCAAGACAAGTTGAAGAAACTATGAAGAAATCTTTTTTTTTTTCTTTTAGGCCAAAGACCTGTGACCAAGGCAAGGAAATACTTTGTTTTTCTTAAAAAGGGCTTTTACGCAGAGAGGTAGGAAAGTCATGTAATTTAAACCAATAAAGCTGCATTTTACATGTAGGGAATATAAATTAAGCTAAAGCTAAGTTTTTGTTGCTATTTCCTTACTGGATCCATTAAAGTGGTATATTGTGAAGAAAAAAAAATACCATTTTAATGAGACCAGATGCTCTTTATGCAGTACTGGCAATATGCATAATTTTTGTTCTTAATCCTTGTGTTTAAGTTCTTTTTTTCCAAATGCTGAAAAAATACTATTTAATTGTGATTAAAGATTTAATGCTAAACGTTCCAGATGTACTTGGCTTTTCTGGTTTCCTATGCAGATGTGTAATTTTCCTCTTCCTCTAAATTTCTGGATGAACTGTATTTAGGATGAGTTATTTAGTTGGAGGAATTGAGTGTGAGGAATTAGTTTACCTATGTTCCATGTCTGGTTGTGCATCTGAATATTTGTTATGTTGAAATGTTCTTGACAACATTTTTTGTAATAGGGAGAATATATAATTTTTTGCTATTAGTGGCAGCTTTGGGGACTACTTGCTTGCTAAAAATTGGCAGTATGATTAACCAGTGCTTGTTCATTTGAGCTGTATTTTACATTTTTAAAGCAAAAGAGAGAAGACAGCATTGATACAAACTATTACTGTAGGGTTTATTTACTGCACTTAAGTTGTTTCCATGTGCACTATGTTGCAGGGATTTCCATCTCCCAGTATGAACAATGACAGGCAAAGATGAAAGTTGGCAAATAAAACTACATCATGACAGCTTGCAGGCTGCAGCTCTTACTGGTGCTGGAGGAAGCTGGGATCTTTGGGCTGGGACTGAAGTTTTGGGAAGATGAGGTGAAGAGATACTGGATGGCAGTAAGTCACTTTAAGTATCATGATTCCAACACAACATCTGTAAAGTTTCAGAACATCTTACACTATCTTTGATGTGCATGCAACTTATTTAAGTCATGCAGCCAGTGTACCTGGTAATTGTCCATCAGAAGCTGGATACATACACTCAGTCCCACTGTCAGTGTCAGCAGAGCCAAAGTTTATAGAACAAGGGAACCTTATCAAAAACTCTGAGATCCTCAACAACAAAGATAAGCTTTTGAACTGCCTGTGATGGATGAAAATCTTAACTCAGACAATCTACCTGCCGCTTCATTCCTGGGTCACAGGAGAAACCTTCAAGGTATGAATGACTACCCCGGGGCCCCTTTGACTTCTTCACAATGCTCAACAATATAAGAAGTGTTAAATGTAAACTTAAAATTCTCTGAAAGTAGTAAATTGTGGTTTTTCTTTTAAAAAATGTCATGGTATATACCACTGATATGCATGAGCTTTACACTATCAACTACTTTTTACTAGATTACACTCAAATTCTTAGACACATCTCAGATACTCCAGTTGTGGAATTCCTATGCAAACCCATCTTCAGCATTCCAGTTTAGCCTCCATCTCAAAACCAGATAGGCAAGTTTGAGGAAGACATTTTCATTCTGAATGCACTGATATAAATAAATAAAAATTAATAGCCAACTTTACACACCCTTGAAATCAGAGTCTAAAATGAAAGGTGTTAACTCTAGAAAACAAATCTAGAAAACAAGTTCTAAGGAAAAGCATTTGTTACAGTGATAATGTCTGGAAAGTATGCTAGGCATTTCAAGCAAATATCAGCAGGCAAATTCTAAACACAAATCACCTTAAACAATAATAATTCCTGGTTTTATTTAATTGTAGTTTAAATATATATGTACAATTTTCCAAGTGTTTTGTAATTGACAACATCTGAAAGGAAGATAATGGAGTGATACAAAGGGATATAAAGGCAGGCTCATCCAGGTGGTTTAACCAAGTGGAACTGGCCAAATAGTGATAATGAATACTGCACCCTTAATTTCTGCTAGCCTTAAAAGATCCAGTCATAGGAGTTGGGATGTTTGAATTTTTTAAATCATTCTTCTTAGCAAATCATTTGTCTAAAAAAACAGTGATGGCTTAATGGACTGAGCATTGTGACTCATGGTTTCTATTGAACTAGCTATTTCACATCACATTTTAATTGTTCATCCTGATTAATGTTTTAAGTGTACAAAACAAATAAAAATTTAGCGAAAAGCAGACCAGGAACTGTTTACACACATGTAAGACGTTCTATGTCTTTAGTGACCAGATCCACCAATATCAGCACCTTGGCTAGAGCCTAATTTTTGTGTATACTCTATTTATGTAGATAAGTACGCAAGCCATTTGTTCACAGTTTCCAAATCTCTTGTTACCTGGCCTGCTGGGTGGCCAGAAATCCATTGTTTGCTGCCTGAAAATGTCAGGGCAGTGAAATATTACTAAAAGAATTAACTTGTCTCTGAAAATAGAAAGATTGTCAATCCCTATGCAGATTCAGTGGCACATGGTGACATATTCCAAGTTTTTGATACTTGGAGTACACTTTGATTTGGATTAAAATTAGCAGTACAAAGGAGATCTTCCCAAACTGCCCCAAAACTGGCCAGCACGGGCTGCTCACATGGCATCCCTACCACTGCTCACTTCTATCAGGCTTTTAGGATTAGATGCTAAAAGCAAATGGCAGAGCACACAGGGTGCTGCCATATTTCTACTATTCTTATGGCACACTATATACCACAGCATACCCTTTAGGAATCACTGGCACATGGGCTACATTTACCTTTTGAGATTTTGCACTTACTACTGCAAAGCCACAGCTTTGAGCAGGGGCACTGGAAGCTACCAAATTTTAAATATAAAACAATAATAAATTACAGACTAAATCTGAGTATACACATCTGCAATCTTCTCACAAACGGAAACTGACATGATTTAATGTCCACAGATCTATGAAAAAAAAGGGAAGCAACAGCGTATCTGAATCAAATTGCAATATTGATTTTTCTGAACACAGCCACAGATCTATTTTTTTAGTATTACATCAGCTACAGATATGACACTTTCATTTAAAGTTAATATTTGATGTTCTCAATATTGAACACATCTTACAGAAAACATTTCAGAAAAATACTGTGTGGCCTTCAAAATGCTAATAATTTTTCCTGCTGATCTTTTTTTTTTTTCTTCCTAAACACAAATGGTTTGTATTAAAAAGAAGACTTGGCAGTCTTTTCTTCAAGGGATGGTGTCTATATAATTTTTTTTTTCTATTTTAGTCAAGATAACAGTTTTGAAAATATAGATAAGATAATTAATTGGAACCTTGGAAAACTGGCACTCTGTTCATGTGTATAAACTCAGACTGAGAAGGGCCAAGTAAATGATCAGGCACAATCAAGATCTAGTGACAGCCCAGGCTTCCACTTGCATCTGGACTTTGAGAGACTTAACTCAAGCAAACCAGGAACTCATAAAATGAGGCAAGATGGTTCTGCTGAACCAGACTTATCAGCAGAGGAGTCAGGTGAAACAAACTTCATTAGGTCAGCATGTAGCGGCAGCGTTTGTAAAATGGGACAACTGATAAAGCTAATGTCTCTGACAAAGGACTAGTGCCCCCTTAGCGTCAGGTGACAACTAGGCAAAGGCAAAACTAAGGGAACTGAGTCTTTTCAAGACTGGGAATAAATACGGCATATCTGTTGGCACAAACCTTGAACTAGACAGACCTGGCCTGATGGCAGCTAAGGAGAATCAGATTTGGTGGTAGAAGTAGTCTAACTAAATTCATAAAGGAGTCCTGTGTGAGTGAACACTATGTTTGAACACTACTGTGAAGTAACTGAGCCAGCACAAACTGTGCAGGCTGTCATCCATTTTTTTAGCCTTGCTGATTTCTTTTTATGAGAACATTTATTTACCTCCCACTCCTCAATGAGGTGTTCATCTTACCAGGAACTACTAACTAGATTGAAAGTGAGAAGAAAGTTCTTGGATTTAGAGTTGAAGTTCCTAACACCTGAAAGTTTCTGGCTCAGGATTAAAACCCAAATATTTTGTTTTATTTGAAAAAAAATGAACTGCTGAGCATTGTACTTCAATTGATTCTTGTTTTTGCTAATGACACCTAACAAAGAAAGGGTATACACCATGGTTTGCCTGATTTCTTTTTACAGGAGGTTGCCAAACTCACTTGTCATTTTATAGGAAACAGTTTCACTGGTGTGATTCTGCGTAATTTGCTTTTGAAAACTAACAGTCCGTCAGAAGTTGTTTAGATAGGGTTTCAAGAACATTATTCCGGTATGGCAAACCGACATTTTGCAAATCACTTTTGCATATAGCTGTTAAATCACTTGAGTATAGAATGTTGCTAGATTTTATATACTTTTTAATGCAATTTACATTTTTATAAACCTAAAATGTACTGCGTATTTCAGAGAGAGAGAGGGAGAAAGAGCACAGTTTTGATATACCTCCTTCAGTCTTACTCAGGAAAGACTGAAGAAAGCATTATTGGGAAGAAAAAAGTTCAGATTCTGGAGCCACACGTCCTAGTGGAGGCTATACCATTCCATAACTTTAATGTAGTGGTACATAGAGATGGTGCCTTCTCTCCCTCATATTTTTTTCCATCTCTTATGCTCCGTATCTTTGATAACTGTCATACTGGTGCATGGACACAAGTGATCCTGGAATCTGACCACTCTGTAGTTAAACTCAGACTTTGAATTTCAGTGAAGATTTATGTGTTATTCTTAAGCACCACTGGTACTCATCACAAACCCCTCAGCAAACAAAGAACGTTTGCTCAAAACATAAGTAACAAGGCTACCTCCCAGAGAGTGTTGCAGTAGTCATTTGACTTACAGAAACTGAACCTGGGCTGAGTTTGTTGAGGTAAAATGCAGAACCCACACAAGCATAAGTGGCCATTGTTTTTGTAACATTTGAGAAAGCTCAGCCTGGCTGTTTTGGGAATTAGATCAGGAAAGCAGAGGCCAAATGTCCTGGTTCTTATTACAGGGGAGGTGTAGAAAAGGTGAGAATCTGAGGGTGATGAAGAGGAAAGGAGAGGCAAGGTGAAAATGACCTTTTAGAGTCTGAGAGAACAGCTGGACTTGTAACACTTTTGAAGATGGGAAGAACAGGAAAATAAAATCCTGCTTTACGGTTTGCAAGGGAAATGGACAATCATTTAACACTATGCAATTTGTATTTGGTTCCTGCTGTCTGATTTATAAAACATGTTTGCAGTGCTATTCTCTACCTTTTGGTGAAGAAATCAAAGCCTCTTTCATAACTCTAGGAGAGAAACACAGTATTTAAATAAGACAGACTCACTGTTGGAAGCTGTCCAAAGAAAGAACCTGTGATAACGCTCTGTAACAAAGACATGACTGAATCACTAAACACAATAAAGAGCAAGAGGAACCTTAGCAGTCCTGGAAGCAAATGATCTGTTTTCTATTAATTCTGTTTTTTCATTAACTTTCAGTATATTGACGATAAACAACCTTTGCTGTTCCTTTAAGACAAAAAAACCCCTACTTTAAGTAGCTTCATATTTCTAAACTATGGCAGGCAGAAAACATCCTACTGAGTATTGATTTTATTGGATGGCAGGACTAAAACCTACTTTCAGATGGAAGTAAGGAATGTGAGCTTGGAGTCACATGCAGGGGCCGTTTGACAGAGTGACGCGATGGATACGTCCTTTGGTTGCTATGGTGATGGCTCATCTGCTTATATGTCCAAGAAATAGGGCTTTTCATTATTTCCTCTAAGAAGAAAAACTGCTAACTCATAATAACAAAATGATTTGTTTTTGCACTGAAGCACAGCTAATGCAAATACCATTGCTCAGTTTTAATTTGGGCATGAAATTAATATCCTAAAGCAAATAATGTGAACAAATAACTTTTCTATCCTCTACCTAGTTACTCCTGTAGCATTTTTCACCACAACAACTGTTTACCTCTTCCATGAATCTCCAATATATCTGCAATAAATTGGATTTCTACAATAACTGACACGAGGTCCCAGAATACTGTGGTAACTTTAATAAATTTTATTTCAAAGTAGGATTTATTTTTTTTTTACTCCAGTCATCCAGATGTTAGAGCTGGACAGATTTTACCAGTACTTTCTATTAATAGTTTTCTGAATATTTAAGTGAATTCTGTTCAGCTGTGGCCATATTCTATTTCTGGTTATTTTCTTCAAGTACCCTCTGACCAGTCTCTATTAGTAGGAATGTTTACAAGAAGCTTACATGAAAAATGAATGGCTGAAGCTCCTGAAAATAACTTTTTTTTAAGGTACAGAGGGAATATTTTTGTTAGAATTGCCTGCATTCACAATCCAGCAACACCAAGATGTGACTAATCAGATCAATTTCATGTGTCAACCAGAAACAACTATTTGGCAGCACTTGATATTTTAACTATTTGATTTGAGATGCAATACTATGTTTCCTTAAGCAGTAGAAAAATCGGTAGAAGAATGTTAAACAAAAAAGACAGAGGAAATCATGTTCTCTCTGCAAGTGTTCCAAAAGAAAAACGAAATTCTCAGTTAGGATTGTCTGCAGATACATCAGCCATGCCATAATTAAATGTAGCTGTCACTTCATTTTAATACTCCTCATGCTATTTCAGAAATCCAAATAAAATAAATATCAAGAACAACTTGATATGGAAAGTGTTACAGAAATTACAGACATATCTGTGAGGCATTGAAGCCATCTTCTCATTTAACTCATTCAAAATCAGAATACATGACCATGTAATTATATCAAATGCAGTAAGGGACTCTATGGCCTCCAAAAAGTATTTTTGTAAATTAGAATATCAGTAATTTCACTGTGACACTTATTTCCAGATGTCCCCTTCATAAGTATGCCAGATAGAAAAACTAAGAAATCTAAAAATACGTTTTGGTTGGTATGTAGCCCCAAATCTGGAGGAACTTGTTGTAGAATAAGCCTGCTTGCTTTGAATTAATTGTTATTTTTTTTTTGAATGATTTGTCCCCCAGCTATATTGCATTACACAACATGTTATAAATAACCTTGTTACAGTAATGCATAGCCATACATTTCGAAGAGCAATAGTCTTCCCTGATATAACAAGAATTACTTTTTTTTAAAAGGAAAAGAGAATGTGTGAATTTTTGCATATGCCTCTGAACACGAACCTCCTAGTCGTCATCTTAAATGCAGAGACACAACCTTATTTGATTTCTACAGATAGTCCATTTCATTATAATGATAGTTCCGAGGCTACAAAAAACACAATGACAGCTTGATGCAAATAGTAATGGTGATGACACACACAATGAAGCAAGGACTAGGATTTGTGGGAGCAGCTAAGGATATTCTCCCAGAGCTACTCCCACTGCAAGGCACCTGTGCAAATTCTGTGACAGTAGGCTCTCCTAGGTGTTGGATAGCATCTCAATCTCTCTTCCTAGTTTATATTTAAAATAAGTAATCCATTTATAAATCTGGGGGTTGTTTTCCTCAAAATTTTTTCACCTCAGATTTCTAAGTGTTGGTATAATGCTACTAACACAAGACTGCTGAGTGCATGTTTTTCTGCAGAAATAATCCAGATTAACCACTGGTAAATTAACCATCTGCTTTATGTTTGAGCAACTATGTCCCACACTGCAGTTCATACCAACTCACCCATTTTTCCCTCACACAAACTTCATAGCTAAATTGAGGTGAACAATTTAAAGGCTTAAAGGTCCCTTGCCATCTAAACTGTCTCTCCCGCAGGTTGAGGACTCTGTCAATACAGGTCTCTAGTCCATGCCCAGCCACCTTTCGCGTGTCATCACTCTCTGGCTAAATTTCACCTGGTAGTCTGGAAGCAGAGCTTCTGATCTGGCAGGGAAGCTCTCCTAACTGCACCAAATACTGACATCCTCACCTTGGTGGTGATGTTAGCAGATGTACACCGGGGACACAAGGGCCATCTGCGGCATCATTCGCCAGTGCTGAGAGATCTGCGTCTGGTTCCCAGCGGTGACATTTCTATTTCTAATCTAGCCTCAGCTCCTGCTTTAGCTGAGGTGATGTCAATCACAGCTGGCTCATCAGAGTGTCTCTGGGCTGCAGCAGGAGCAGGTGCTCTGTTTTGCCTGCCATGTTTTGCCTGAAAGAATATGCTGGGCTTTAATTGAAAATTGCATTCTCGTTTGTCTTCCCATAACAGACTGACCTTACCCACTCTTCTGTGATCCACATTCTTGTCAAGCACCCCCACACACCCCAAACCCCACAGGAAATTGCTACAAATAGGCCATTGCCTGGCCTGTGGCTTGATCAAGCCGAAACCCACTTCTCCATGGGCTGTGCTCCTTACTTACTGCTTCTCTTGAGCAGATGCTTGTGGATGCACACCATACTTCAGCTTTGGGGTAGTATGCACCTGCTCCAAAAAACCCTTGGTCTTCATTTTTAACGTCCTGATATTCTTTTGCTACATGCAAACAGCGGATGTACCGGGCACTGCACAGGAACATTTTGCAGCCATCTTAGTCAAGGTAAAGGCAAAGGCCTGATGCAGAATCATGGCATTGCTAGCTGAAGCCCAGGTGTTTGGGTGGATAGGGAAACCAGGCATCTGGACAAGGGGTGGTGAATTTCTGTTAAAGGACAGCTACCCGGCAGCTGGCTGTCAAGGAGGTCCTGGGCCCAAGCACCCTGAGGACAGCCATTTTGCTGGGCTCCTGGTTGCCATAGCAACAGGGGCTCCTGGTGGGCAGGAGGCCTGACATGGCGGCACCAGGTGAGCCATTACATTCAGCTCAGGTAATCTGGTGCTCCTGAATACCCTCAAGCTTTCAGGGACTCCCCAACTAATCTGAGAGAGGTAAGCAGAGCTGAGTGCAGGAAGGCAATTATTCATTAGAAGTCTGAGGCCTTTGCGGGCCTATACCTGGGCAAGACTATGTGTTCCTGCTCGCATCTGCTCGCTGCTCTCTGAGGGCCTGAAGCCGCTCACAGGGCCATGTGCTTTTGGCTCGGGTTGTGGTGGGAGTTGGAGCCTCATAGCTGAGGCACCAATTGCTGTCTGGAGAGGTGGTGACAGACAGGTCTGGACAGGTGCAGACTTCCAAGGGTGGAGGTCTGCACCCTGTAGGCTTGCTTGGGGCACAGAGGATTAACACAACCCCAGGGCCAGCCACCCCCTGGGGGTTCGCAGAAGCACGGGCACAGCCTTTCAAACCCTAAACACGCTTGTCGACTCCCATGCTCTGCAGTTGCAGTGGTATACGTACTTGTACTGGCAGGATGTACATATAGTGGTGTATGTAATTATATTTATCTTGTGATTCACGGTGTGAAAGAGAAGAGAGCCTCAGCCAGCGGTGGGATAGCTTAGTTAGATAAAGGCCATGATTTCATTCTCTGCTGGGGTATAAAGAGCTGTTATCACCTACGCAGTGAGTGAATTTGGCCCTTGGGTCTGATTCATCATTCTGCTACCTCAGCATTGCTTTGGGGTAAAAGTAGGGGATAGTTCCAGATATGACCATTGGAGAGCATTCCTTCCTGCTGTGTTTTATTATGGTACTTCCTGAGATTTCTTCATGTCCTTCACCTTATAAATGGAAGTACAGCAACAAATAAGTTTCCATGAGATCTTACCAAAATTTAGTTTCCTTCAGAGAGGCAAGCTTGTCAAACCTTACTATTGTTGTGCGTACCTGAGATCCTGAAGCAAACGTACACAGTTACAGGAAAACTGACAATGGCAACATTTTCTATGGCCTCTGAAAAAAGCTCTTTAACAATTTAGATGGCTGGGATCTTTCCAGTGCTCTTTTGAAATTTGCTGGCTGGAATTAAAAAATAATACACAATATAATTGCTATCCATTAGATAAAAGTGCATATTGGAATCAAAATAACTCATCCTTGGACTGAAATAGAGTTGTATTATTATTTCTGAGTAGCACTTTTCATTTTTATGGTACCTATGCATTTGTAGGAAATGAAAACCGAACTATTTACAATTTTTGAAGAATTTTATTTTTTGTTCCATAAATCTTCAAAAAAAAAGTCATTTATATGTTCATTATTTGAATTTAGCTAGTTTTCTTAGGCAGTCTAAGACAGCAAATTTTTAACCTTGTACGTTAAATTAAACAAGTAATTTGTCACAAAGCTTTTTACTCTAACTTAAATAATCTTAAATGACAGCATATCTTTTGTTACATTAAAAAGTATAATTAAATCCCAATCCAAACTGCATACACATGTTATTGTCCTCTGCACTCTAGCCTTATGTCATGCTGTGATGGAAATATGGGCTACAACTTTTGTAATTGCACACTGGCCAAACACATTGAAACAAAAAAAAAAATCACTTGGATTAAAACAGGCAATAGAAAGCAAATTATATTATAATTTTATTGGAATTGAGTCTCAAATGTACATTTACAAAAATTTTCTTGGCTCCAGTAAGTAAAATTTCTCTCACAGAGATGAGTCCACCCTTTTCTACATTAGGAATATTCTACTTATGAAGGTTCTGTAAAATCCATAATGCTTTTAAAATTTAATGTGCTTTAATGTAACCACAGTGGTGTTTCACTAAGCCAAAAGTTTGCAGTAACACTACTCAGACACAAACACTTGACAAACCTATGCCTCAGTTTTCGGACTAGAGGACCTTTAAGGGTCCCTTCCAACCCCAAATCTTCTATGATATTACTGAAGTTTCCTAAGAATTCAGAAAATTTAAAAAAAAAATCATAACTGATTTTATGACCTATTACAGTGTGAAGAGAGATTGTTAATAATGTGTAAGGGAAAACTAAGATTGCAACAATTACAATATTAGGTTAATAATGAGGAAGTTTTAAATTTTCATTAATTTTGTAAAGTTTTGAGTTAATGTTGGATAGCTTATATGCTAACATCTTGTGGATAGTTACAGTTAAAGGGACATTTTTGGATTGATGTTTTAGTAGAAAAGAGTAGGAGAATGATGTGCAAGCACCTTGGTTTAAGTATGCTGGAGAATACATGGATATATTGGCAAAAAGAGAAAACAAAAGAATAAGGGGTCTTTAGTTTAATACCAACAGGTCTAAGAACCACTTCTAGTTGTTGAGTTAGTTTAGAAGAGCTTGAACTTCCAAATAAGCAGCAGATTAATTATTCCACTCCTGTACCTTGGATGTCTCCAGCCTTGATTAAGTTGATTTACAGTGCAAGAATCTTACTGAGTTCAATGCTTACTGCATAGTGTGAATAGATATGCATTTGCCAGGTGAAAGAACGACCGCACATGAGTCATGTAAGAATTTCAAGTGCAGTTCCATACTGGAGAGGCTGCAGTTACAGGCCACATGCCAGAACAATTTACTTAGCACATGGCTCACTCCCTTGTTATTTCTGGAAAGGTCCTCCGCAAGAGCTTGGAGGCTTCTCATCTACAATACGCACAGGACACAATTATCCATGGGAATTTGAGTGGATAAAAATAGTGGCTAGTGCTTCTCATAAAGGAAAACAAGGCTAGGGAAATTATCTGAGAGTTTGCTTAAGGCTAGGAAAAAATCATACTGGCTTCATGAATGCAGGTAGTTGCATCTTAGTTCTCAAGAATCAACCCAAAATTGCATATCTTAAGCATCCTAAACTGCCCCCATAGCAGAATTAAGCTTTGCCAAAAAAGACTCAGTAAAATTATGATTTTTATTCAAGAAGGCATCCTGAGTTTGGTTTTGATTTATTTTGTTTTGAATTCTTGCTTCAGTTCTAATATGCTGCTATATTTTTAAAGCCCTATTTCTTTTTATGAGTATAAAAATGTGTACTTTTCAGGATTGCAAAAGTTTAGCCAACAATTGTTATGCATATTTGAAATTACTGTATATTATTGGGTTGTTTTGGTTTTAATTTTCAAAGCACTAATTTTGAGACAATGTAAAGGCAGTGATAAGTCGATCTAAATCAAAATTGATAGCTCTAAAATACTGAAAGTTTTAGAAATAATTCCTAATCCTGGAACTGTTATGTAAGGAGAGTACAGATAAAATTTGTCAAGAGTTGTATGCTGCTGCTGTCATGGTTTAACCCCAAATTGTAACCCAATACCACGCAGCCGCTCGCTCACTCCCCCCCTCCCCGCTGGGTTGGGGAGGAGAACTGGAGAGAAAGGAAAACTCGCGGGTTGAGATAAAAACAGCTCACCAGGACAGCAAAGGAAAAATATGAAAATATATTAATAATGATAATATTGATAATATATACAAGGATAATAGAATATATAAAACAAACGATACACAATTTCTCACCACCCGACGACCGATACAGTCCGTCCCGAGCAGCAGGCAGGGAGCAGGGGTATCCCCCCCCCAGCTATCCCAGAACAGCAAGTTCCAGAGAGAGCAGGCGAGGGAACAAACAGCCAAACGAGCGAAAAACAAAAAGGTAAAAATAGGGAAACAAAACAACCTGACGGGAAGCTTAAGGATTAAAGCAAGTTAAGGGTCTAAAAGCCTCAAAAGCCCAAAAGATCTAGAAAAAACTAGTGGCCCACCGACCGACCCTCGCTTATATCGGGCATGACGTCTATGGTATGGAATACTCTCTTTGGCCAGTTTGGATCAACTATCCTGTCTCTACCCCTCCCAAGTTTTGCATCTGCACGTTAGCAGAACCTGGAAAACAGCAAAATGTCCTTGGTGGTTCAGCAGCAACCAGCAACATCAGTGTGCTATCACTGTTCTTCTCACACTAAAGCCAAAACACAGGAGCTGCTGAAAACAAAACTAGCTCCATCCCGGCCTAAACCAGGACAGCTGCAAAATCCTGAATGATCTTAAACCAAATCCGCAAGATTCTCTTATTACACCGGCACATATGTTTTCTCTGCTGGTTGCTACTAAGGACTGTCCCCATGTGGAGTCTTGAAGTACCCTCAAGCTTCCACAGTCAGACCTCCGGGTCTGACTTGCAGTAAATACTTCCTGAAAGGGAATTTCACCAACTGTCACTAGCTGTTGCTCTTGATTTGTACAAAAGATTGTACAGACCTGTACAAAAGGAGAGTTTCATCAGTATTTTGCTCATCCAGATGTGCATGTGTGCTGTAAGTGATGTATGAGCTAGCTGAACTTAAAGCTTTCCTGCAGGTCTTCCAACTGGCATGCACTCATGATGCCCTACAGACCTTACAGGGTCGACAGGATCCATAATCAAAACAAGTGAATTTTTTTGTACAGTCGTCTCTATCTATTTCAATATTACAAATATGCCAGGTGGAAAAAAACAGGATTAGAAATTATCTAAGGGAAAAAAAGCCCTAAATAGTTGGAAGAATAACATCTGGGTTTATTTTATATGAGATTTTTTTTTTTTTAATATATGTAATATACCTAATTCTTAGGTGACTATTTCAGTAATAGTGTTAATTTTATTTTATTATTATTTTTAAAATTTTTATTGTATTTTCATATACACATTTTCTTTAGTACTGAAGAGCAATAAAATTCTCAGTAAAGATGATATATATGCAGTTCATTCACTGGGGATTCCTCACGCTGCCTCATCCTCCCTAGGAATATTTGCAAACAGTAGATGAAACGAATGACAGAGTGGAGATGTTAAAAGATAGTCGGGTGATTTATCCACCCAACTATTCACAAGCTATTTTGCATTCAAGTGATAAAGGAACACTGAAGTTTATTGAAGCTTCTTGTTGTGTTGTTGAGCATGGGAGAGGTACACGGAGAGTGCTTTTCCTAGTTTTCAAATATGTATCTTAGTATAGGTCTTCTACTTTCAGCATGATTGTGATCTTTGGTGGTTTTCACCTACAAAGAGTTACAGGAGAATATCACTCCTCACTGGAAAAGAAAAAGTAAATGTCTAGTCCTCCAGGTTTTAAGGAAGGATTGAACATATGAATATGATTGCATCATCTTAAAGACCTGGAAATGGAAGGCAAATTAAAGTACTCTATTTTTATTATTATTTGAAATCACATTTTTGTTTAATGCCATTCTCAGGTTTTTGTGTGCTTGATTCACGGTTTGTGAAGAATTAGGGCTGGCAATCCCAACTTTCAAAGTGACCCAGTGGACCAATTGCCATCTATTCCTTTTAATTCTGATTAAGTCTCATTCTTTTTTTTCCAGAAAGAAATCAAATTCATGGTGTGGATTTGAGTAGGGAGAATTTATCCTACACTATTTGCAAGTAAAAGCATGTATGTATTTGACGGCTGGTTAAAGGAATGATTTGTGCTGCCTCTGTCATTTGTTGCTGAAGTATAGCCATCCTGGGTGTGTAATTCCTGTTGCAATGGAGTAGCAATGCATATTAATGTTAAACAAATTTTTAGTGCATGAAAGGAAAAATATACTAGGTTTGCTCTAAAACAGAGGAGGGACCTTTAGGCAGGGAGCATATAATAACTCAGGCTTGAATTTGGACATAACTTACCTATTTTTTCATGATGTGTCCTTTAAAAAAAGACAAATAGTGGTGCTCTGAAGATACATTTTGTCTGAATGAGACCACAATGTCCTCCAGTCTTCCATAATAAAATCGGACTAGTATTGACTATCAGGACTGGATAAAATTCACTGATAACACTTGATAAGTTTTCATTCACATGTCCTGTTCAAATACCAACAGATTCAAACTTGCTTTACCTGCAAGATATGCTGACATAAATGTGAGATAGCAAATTTCAAAAAAAAAAAAGATGTTATTTTAGTATAAATTACTTACATTCTATTTCAGTTCATCTCCAGAGTTAAAATGCTTGCTTTTTAGAAGCAGCAAACTCAGAAAATTCTAAATTTCCATGTCTGAAAACTAAGGAAATTCTGCCAATTAGATTCACTTTCTGTTACTGCAAGCCTTGAAAATTAGATAAAACCTTCACAGGATCTACTATCACAACTTACTGTGAATCCATTAATACCTTGATCCCTGGTATTAGCAATTGTGCTCTCTTTTGCCTAGAAAAGGAAAGAATTAGGACTAGTAAAGAGAAAAATGAAACAGGGATGGCTTTTACCAGGGGGTTAGTGTGGTCCATGCCCGCCAGAACTTCATAAACACCAGCAAAACCTTTCAGAGTCATTTCCCTCTTGCACTAAGCATGCATGGTGCTTCTGCTAGCAGCAAGCCCAGCACTGCAACACAGCCGATCCGGAGGTGTACCCTGGAGCGGGAAGTCTGCTGGGCCCGCAGAGTAGCCACAGTGGTGGTCACTTTGCCTCTCCTCAAGCCGGCAGAGGCAAGCATGTAGAAAATCAGGCTGAGAGAGAAGGGAGACCCACTACCAGGTAGATTTACAAGGTAGCAGCCATTCTTTTCTGGTTTTCTGCATATAGTAGCTAGCAATTCTTGTCTTATTGGTAACAATGAGTAACCTTACTGCTTTAGTTTATAAGATACTGTTCTATCCCACCTCCATGGAGCACACAGGCGCGCGCGCGCGCGCACACACACACACACGCGCGCGCGCGCGAAGTCCACTCCAAAATTTTATGTTGACATCTCCACCAGCTAGAAAGAATTAGGGTTGAATGAAATGAAATGAAAAGTGGGATAACAGGGGGAATGCAAGTCCAATAGTTCAGTATAGCTCAGTTTGTTATTTGGTGTTGACAAAACAAGTGTAATACATACGATTTTCAAATGCCTTAGTCATGCCCTATGGCTGTTACTTACTCTTTACTGAATGCAAACTTAATTTTCATAGCTGCCTACAATTATGTATACACAGCTGAATCCAAACATACTTGGAATGCATTATCAGGGTTCTCCGTGAACATTTTCTTCTTCCATATTAGAAGGAAGAACTTAAACCAAGAATGTCACAGACAGATGCTAAACGGCTGTTCTCAGTATCATGGAACACTGCCCAAAGGTTGTGATGCTGAAGAAAAAACCTAAAATATAAAGTAACTGATGAGGCTGAAACTGAACTCCTGTTTAAGAATGCTTTCATGTGGCTACAGATGCTGCTCTGAATTTCCTTATTTGTGTATTGCTACTATGAATGGAACTTTTTTCATTCCATCTGCCCACACTATTGTCATTCTGCCCTTAACTATGATCAGATGGTTAGTTTGTAATAACTAATATTTGTCTTTAGATATGACCCAATGGCACACTGCAGTTATTTATGAGGAATGTTCAACAGCCTCTTGGCTTGCCTTCCTGAACATATATATTCATCTGTGAAAAACAGTGACAATCGTTTTTTTGATCAGTGTATTGGTGTTTATATGCAAGCAATGTCCCAAATACGAAGAGTATGAAAAATTATTATTTGAAAGTTATTATGGAGATTTGATGATATTTTATTTCAAGTTTCAATACAAATGTTACTCAACTGTTTCTTTGACAACCAGTTAGATTTTTTTTATTTTGAATTCTTCTACTTGCTGAAAAATAATTCATTAGGTAGTATTATCTGTATTATGAAAACACTTCTTAGACATCAAGGAAACATTCTGAGAAGATAAATTAACTGAAAAAAATAGAAAGAATTGTTACTTTTCTGTATACATAAGGAAACTTACCGATTAGCTAATTCTTTCAGGATACTGTCCTAATTGCTCTGAAAACACTTAATTTCTAACAGCAGTGAAGTAATTGCGTAAGATGGATGTAGTTGGTTTAATGTGCCTGTAGTAGCTATATGTCCTTATGTTGAATGTAAACATCCACTTGAATATAGTATTTGTGGGAAATTGTTGTGGTTTAGCCCCAGCCGGCAACTAAGCACCACGCAGCCACTTGCTTGCCTCCCCCGCCCCCAGGTGGGATGGGGGAGAGAATCGGAAAAAAAACCTCAGGGGTTGGGATAAAAACAGTTTAATAGGACAGCAAAGGAAGAAGAAATAATAATAATAATAATACTGATAAAGGATTATACAAAAACAAGTGATGCACAATGCAACAATTGCTCACCACCCAGTCCCCAAGCAGCAATTCCCGCCCTCCGGCCAACTCCAGTTTTATATACTGAGCATGACATCATATGGTATGGAATATCCCTTTGGCCAGTCTGGGTCAGCTGTCCTGGCTGTGCCCCCTCCCAGCTTCTTGTGCACCTCCCCACTGGCAGAGCAGGGGAAGCTGAAAAGTTCTTGACTTGGTACAAGCACTACTTAGCAACAACTAAAAACATCAGTGTGTTATCAACATTATTCTCATCCTAAATCCAAAACATAGGGCTATATCAGCTACTAGGAAGAAAATTAACTCTATCCCAGCTGAAACCAGGACAGACATGTCTTTTTACATGACTTGCAGGTTGTAAAGCATGCATATATAATCCGTAGAGCTACAAAATATTTTTATGTAACTTTAAAAATAATCACAAAGAGCTTAATGAAGTTTTTCCATGTGAATTTTTAAGCATCTGGTATTATATCATTAAAAAGTGAACAAAAGTATCTTATTAATTTACTCTTAATAGAAGTTAATTATGATTTTGATGTCATTCTTGCCCATATAAGTTTTTCTGTTGTTACTAAGCCTACTTTGTCATTTGAGTGGCAGTCCTGCTCTGTCCTATCCTAACTTACCCTACTTCCTAGGATTTGACTGTGCTATATTTTTAAAACATAGTTTTTACTGTATTAGCAGTTATTGGTTAGTAGGGGGAAAAAAGGACATTGTCAGTTTCTTGAAACGAATGAATTATGATCAGGCCCTTTGTTTTTCGAAGTGCACTGCATTAAATTAGTTTTGTTTTACATTTCTAGATCATATGTAGTTAGTCAGATCAAAGGTCCATCTACTCCAGGATCCTTTGGCCAGTATCTATACTGAGGAAGACGATAAGAACAGGGCAAGAATATAGTGATATTTCCTCCAGGTATCATTCCAATAATCCTTAGTTTAGGGATTTCCTGATGCTGAAGTTGTATGTTTGTGCTTGCTAGCCCTAGGGAATCTTCTTGCTGTGAATCAGTGCAATTGCGTTTTGCGTACCTGTTTAGGGTTTGTATAGGCAGTTCTCTGTGACAAAAAATTCCACAGCTTAAGTTGTGTGGAAAAATATTTTGGTCTGAACCATGCACCTGATAATCTCATTGTATTGCCTCGACTTTTATATACATTATGAAAAACTGAATATTTGTACATATTGAGGAAGAGTGAAGAGTATGTGTTTGAGTATAAGCACTTTTAGAATCTGGAAACAAGCAGGCAAAGTAAAATTCTTGGTGCAGTTAAATTAAACCCTTGTGCACACATGCAATATAAGCAGAAAGAATAATGGTAAGTAGACTTCCTGTCTCTGGATTGCCCAAATCTCTTGTGTTGGTACAATTTTCTGCTAAATAGATACTATTTATACAGTTAAGAATGAAGCCAAATAAAAGACTGCTGCCTTTATATATTTACTTATAAAAATGACAAATCATAGAGAGAGTTCCACTGGATGAGGTTAATTTTACAGATATTTAGTAGACAAATTCACATTCTCCCACAACCTGGACAGCTGACAATTGATGAGTTCCTTAGAAATTAAACATTTATTGCTTGTGTAATAGCACAAAATAGCTGATTTTTAGATTTATGAAATTTAATATGCTAAAATCCTCAGCTGACATGAATCAGTGAAGCTGTGCTGGTTTATGTGAGCTGAAAATGAGACAATATGTGTCTCAAATACTGCTTGGTTGTAACTTTTGGAATAATCAGTATATACATTTATGAATAACTTGCTTCTCAAAATATACATACTTTGGTCAGTGTTTGGTATTAGGGGTGGTTTGAGTGACAAGTATTTTATTGAATTGGGAAAATATTTTCTGTGACCATTATTGATATATGTACTTCTTTGCTGAACTTACTTTTCTTTCTATTACAAATTCTAAAGGCTATTGACTTGTACCATGAGTCTTCTTTTGCACTCTATTCTTTATTGCAATCTCTCAGACACATATTTGAGGTAGGAATAATATTTTTAATAGGTAAATTCATAAAACCACATAATGGAATTCTTACTTAACACAGGCAAAAATTAGAGATACAGTACATGGGCTATAAGCCAGGCCACGACTTGAATATTTTTTCTCCCAAGAAATTCGGCTTTAGCACGTGTGATTTCCAAAGCCTCAGTGACAAGATGACAGACATTTGTAGTTCTTAATTATTTGTAAACCGTGTTAATGATACTTAGAAAGTGCAGTTATTAGAAAAGAATTAAAGAATAACAGTCCATCTGTATTACTACAGTTTGTGAACAAGGTGTTCAAATAGAAGAGTTTCTGAGATTCTATTTTAAATTTGGTGCCCACATATATTTATGTACTTGTGTATCATATTTTAAGGAGCTTTGTCTGATTGTTTTTGTAATGGTTGTTTTTTCAGTGCAGTTTAAGGGAAATAACAGTTCCCTTCAGAATGTCACAATTAATCAGATTTAACATGATATCATTTCAAAAGTGGTCCAAAAGAAGAAAAAGGTGCGATACTAACTGATTATAGAAGGATGTGCTATACACTGCAATACAGACTGATTACAATAGTATATTTATTATGGATGATTCAAATACTTACCTTCTAAAACACATAAGAAGAAAAAGAAAAATAGTAAAATCATTGCTATTTATTATGCCTATTGAAATAACATATTTGCTTCATATCTATGCACTTCCACTAGCCCAGTGGAAGAAGAAAATGTGCAAAGCACTCTTAAGTGAGCTATTCCAAATGAAATTACATTGTTGTATACAGTTACAGTTTAACTACAATAAATACCCTGTTAATTGATATTAATATATTCATTAATATTCTTTTTGCTGGTAAGTATGAAATAATGCCAAACTTCCTCGTTAACATGAAGTTTGCAATGAAGATGACCACCAATAAAACTATCTCTCTGCAAGGGTTCAAGATGTGTTGATATAAGTTCATAGTCAGGTTGTCAACATAATCAAGATTGTGATAAAAGAAAGAAATTCTTGTAGGATAAGGTCAGGGTCAATTAGGCTGTAAGTCTTCAGTGTGTTGCATACAGGGGGTTCACTGCTTCTTCACAGAGGTCCTTTGGCTTCATTGGGGCTCAGACCAGAAATGGGTAGGAAGTAGGAAGGGGATGGGTCCCTGCAAGTGTGGTAGACTGCCAAGACTCATGTTTTAGAATTAAATCCATCCAGGGCTGATGACTGCTATAGGACAAGTACACTACCTAAAACTTCCAGATAGAACTCTAAATAATGCATTTGTGCTGTGCTAGCCTTTCATATGGGGGAAAATTTAATGACTTGGAATGTAAAAAACATGTCATGGCTCATCCACTTGCACAGAAGCAACTAATTTTGGATAAGTTTTTAACTCCATCTCCTTAGAATGGGCAGAAATCACAGTTATTTTCATCAGTGATTTTTATGTTGACCATAAAGAGTCTGATCTTGTGAGGTGCTGACTTACATTGTCATGCTCGTTGTCAATGAGCAGCTGACAAGGCTGCTGATTCCCTTACATGAATAATTTTGACTCCTTTGAAGCAATAGAATCTGATTAAAAGAAATCATTACTGCAGAGGTACACATCATTATTCTTCCCCTTTTTCAATGAGTGGTTTTGCAGACCTTACCTAAAATGTACTTCAGAATGGCAGTAAATGCAAAATTAATTTGAAGAGGGCAGCAGATATTTCCCAAATTTTTCATCCATATTAAGCTAAATTCTAAAGACTAACACTCTCCCCCCCCAAGAAGAACAAGAGATTAATTTCTTAAAATTATTGCTATATTTAGCAGCTCATAACATCACAAACATGCACATTTCTGTGATTTAGATTAAATACAAATATTTCAAAATATCAGATCTGAAAAATGCTCTCCATTTTTATTACAGGCCTATTCAATAAAATATATACCTTTGGTATAATATGTTTTATTGCATATAGCAAACCATTTTCATTATCATCAAAAATATATTTTAGCACTTGTGAATTACAGGGGACTTTAATTCCTCAGATAACCCACAATATTGGATACAGTATCTTGAACTGGCTCATAAATATTTAGACATGATAAACATGTACATTTTCTGTTGGAAATGGCAAGTGACAGATCTTTGAGAATTCTAAATTTACTAATGATTAAGCTACTAAAACTATCGTTATGCTATTTTATTAGATGCATCATAAGACATTATTTTCACTGAAAATATACTTTAAATAAGGCAAGTTTTGTAAGAATTTAAATAGTGTTTTTTCTTACATAAAAAAACTCCTTTTCTTATAAGGTGGTCATGCCTCCCTTCCTAGTCTGAAATCACTACACACAAAGCAATAAAATTACAGAGCTAAGCATCCTCCAAGGATGAAATCACAGTGAAGAAAGCTGTGATATACTTTATGCTGTTAATCATGTTGTATCATATCACATCATATGATGATACAACAACAGAAGAGAGCTGGTTATTTACACAGTGGTTCTGACTGGCAAATGTAAACAAAGATGAGTCAAGCACCTTGGCAATGCATTGACTTGCTAGTTCATCTCCAGGGTTTTACAATGTTGTTCATTAGTTCCATTGTCAACTTGACATGAGGCACCTATTTTTAAGGTAAGAAACTGGTCAGTTGACGAAGTATCAGTAGGGTTTTCAAGTAAATATGAATCTGTTCCCTTTTAGTTCATTATTAAGTCCAGGGTAAATTAATCTATGATCCAAGAAAGATGAAATGCTCTTAGATTTGTGTGCAGCTTAAGGAATTATAGAGTGACTGTTGGTTTCTAAGACATATAAGCTCAAGAAAATCTCCAGTACAGCAAGCAAATATTTAAATGAACTGTTTAGGTAAAGTCTACATTTTATTATAGATTAACAGAAGACTGATGGCTATTCAGAAACTCTTAGTCCAGTTGGAATGATTGGAATTGGATTGGAAAGCTCAAGTGTACTTGAACATCAGTGTAGGTATGAACACTTGAGCATTAAAAGGTATGACAGTTGGAGCATCTTTCCAGAACTATAAGCTCCTTCTTTTAAGG
Organism: Phoenicopterus ruber ruber; assembly: GCA_009819775.1. Classification (NCBI taxonomy): domain Eukaryota; kingdom Metazoa; phylum Chordata; class Aves; order Phoenicopteriformes; family Phoenicopteridae; genus Phoenicopterus; species Phoenicopterus ruber. Next base: position 35,871,225 of record CM020218.1, on the reverse strand, counting down.
TCAATTTGAAGGTGAATCCTATTGTTGTGAATTGCTTTTCTCCACCAGAGGACTCCATTATAAACAGAGATTCATTGTTGCAGGAGACAGCCTGTCTAGCTATGCTTCCTTGCTTCACAGTATGCTTCCCCTCACTGAAGAGGTGCCTGCTGTCTGTGGAAAGTCCACGTAGCAGGTCCTGTCCTGAGAGTCACGTGTTCCTCCTTGTACCAGGGTCATAAGTAGCATCTTCTCTTTTCTATTATTTAAAGGTGTCTAATTGTTCTAGGTTATTACACTATGTTCATCCTTGTGGTAAACACCTAATTATTACTTTGAAAAGCTTATCTGTGGCAGATTACAAAATAACCTATAGTCTCAGGCTATTCTCAGGAGGTCAAGTTGAGAAAGACGTTAAATGCTCATCCTGTAAATATTTTTCATTTCCCAGGGTTTCATGAGGTTAAGGTTCCACGAACCAGACAAAACTGTCATCCTCTCCCACTGTCCCTCTTAAATGCATTAATCTTCTCACAGAGGTTTTGAACTTCTGTACTGTACACAAGTGAGAAATAACTGTCCTTCCTCGCTTATGTTTCTAGGAGGTGTTTCCGCAGAATCCCGATTTCAGGAATTACTGTCTCTTCAGAAAGAATGGTGGTTTATATTTCTCTTCCCACCCCTCCTACACCTTTTTTCATGCCCAAACAGCTTGAGCTGATGAATCATGGCTCTTTTCTTTCCTTGCTGTTTATCCTCCTGCCCTTGTAGCTTTGAAGATAATCAGCCAGGTATATTTCTCCTCCTAAAAGCTATTTTAAAATTGAGAAGTCACTTGGGAATGCCATTCCTAGGAGGGCTGGTGAGGTTTAATCTCCAAAAAATGAATCATCGTGTCCAAGTTAGGAGCAAAGCAATATAAGTAGAGGTACTTATCAAAAATTCCAATGAATTTTCAATTACCTTGGTTTCTCACTTCACATTTCCTAATATATTTCATAATGGCCTGATTTAATCTTTTAAAAGGAGTTCTCAGAGGTTTTAGAATCAGGACCATAACCTGGCCAGAAGAAGCAGGCAGAAAGTGGTAGGAATAGTTTTGTGATTTCTTTTATTGAGCCAGGCAATGTGGATACTTCTGTTTCAATCTCTTTCTAGTTGTTTAGCTCCGTTTAAGGGAAAAAAACCACAAATATCCATGCATAATTTTGTGATTCTCTCAAGGATATCATTGTGTTGTTATATGAGAGAGACCATTGTAAAATAGGATCTGTATGTCAAAGCTCTGTACTGAGTTCCCAAATACCATGCAAGGAATTTGATCAAAGTGCTTTCAGTGTAGAAGAGAGATTTCACTATAATATTTAACAGTAGGTCTAATAAAACAGATACTTTTATTTGGATGCTGTTGAGTGAAAATAATAAGATTCCCATTTTCAGACAGAGTCCACCTTTACTTGATTGTTGTTTGTAATCAATGGAGAAGGTTTACTTTTCATCCTGTCTCCCGCATCATTAGAGCTATCCTGGAAAAAAACTTTTGCTGTACAACAAGTGACAATAATTCTCTTGTATTCTCTTCTGAAGTTCTGGTTCAGGAGTCCATATATGATAGCATTAAGGCAGCTGTTGAAATATGCCATGTAATAACTAGATACAAACAACCACTCTGGAATCCTAGGGATTATAGTTTCTGGGTTGACAGCCACAGCAAGGCCTATAAAGTTCAAAGGCGCCCAGCAGACTGCAAACAGTACAAATACCACAAACATGGTTACAAAGTTTCTGAAGTCGTGTGGTTTCAGCCTGGGGTTGTTATCTGGTTTAACCCTTCGCCTTACCTGAATAACGAGGATCCATATTCTCAAGTAACAGAAAGTAACTATGGCTATGGGAAGCAGAAAATGGAAAAACACAACTGCTATTGTATATGCTGAGCTCACAGACTGTGCAAATGTACATGAGTAAATCCTGGGGTCATACTGTAGCGATCCCACAAACAGGTTGGGCACGATAGCAATAAATGTTAGGACCCAGATAAGAACAACATAGCACAATGAATTCTTGTCGCTGTACAGCTTGTCATATTTGAGACTGTGGCAGATATAGCAGTACCGATTGATAGCGATGCCTGTAATATTGAAGATTGATCCAATGACACTTAGGCCCATCAAGAAGCCACTAATCTGGCAGTGAAGGTATCCCAGATTCCATCCGTTGTGAAATACAGATGTGAGTACCAGTGGATATGGGTAGATTGCTACGACCAAGTCTGCAACTGCCAGGCTTACAACAAACACATTTCCTGTAAAATAAATATAAAAGGGCAAGTATTAGTTTTTCTTTTGCTTTTTTCTGTCACTTCTACTCTCAATATACTAATGAGCAGCCTTAGTGAAACACTTTAAATGTAATTGGTTTCTACTACATCAAAATTCATTGTCATATATCAGAAACAGGATACTCATTTTTAATCTAAAAAGGAAGTAGCTTAACTTAAAGATGCACCTTTTAAAAGAAAACTGTCTTTGAGTTTAGTTACCATGACCTAATTTTTTTATCATCTCATTTATTTGGACTCTTCCAATCACACAGACTCAGAATTCATATAAAATTAAAATATTCATAATGTTAAGCCTTCCTTTGGTTTAAGTAGATAGTCTATGTTGAAAAATCAGCAGAAATAATATGATTACTAATAAATTTCAAAACTCACATTTACCTTCCATATTTAACTTAATTCCCTTTCCTTACATTATCCCTTAACTTTTCCAGTCCTGAAATGAAAAACTTTTTTTCCATTTGTATTTCAAGCTTCCATGACTTTAACATGACTTTTAAAGTAACTCTTTTGGAATCTGCTGGCTAGCACTTAAACATTGCAATTCATATTTTGGGAAGTAGCATCTTTGAAATTTTAAGTAAGAATTTCTAAGAGTCTAGCTGAACACAAACTTAGTTGTCTTTCCTAAACTGAGAGACATACTCTTCAGTAAAAGAAGTGGTGCTGGGCAGTGACCTAGACAGTTCCCAGACACTATTGATGCCACATTCTTCTCTGCCTCCAAACTGGAAAATTAAGCAATGATCCGTTCTCTTGGTTCATTTTTTAATTAAAACAATGGGAGGTTATTTTAGACTGTGTTAGTTTTTGATAGAACCCCTCTCTGTTCTTCAAAGACAATGGAACCCATCATAACTACATGTTTTGAATTAATCTTTTTAGCATAGATTATATATTCTTTTTTTAGGTGCTGAAATGATAACTCATCTGAATGCCTCCCAACCATTCCAGCTTCTAAGGTCACGGTTACAAGATACACTGATGTAGCTTTTATTCATTTTTTTAAAATAACTGCTACATGTATTGGTCTAGTTATTCATGTCCATTTCTACAGAAAGCTATAAATATGTATATATACATGCATGTGTGCAGCTATATACATGCATGTGTATGCATGTGTACATACATATGTATGTGTTTGAGATTATATTTTGGAATTCTGAGATTATTCACTGAAGATGTAATATGAGCTTCTATTGCAAGCTGTAAGAAAATATATTGCTAGTTTTAGATGACGTATAATTTCATTATTAATACAAAGTGGGCTTGGCGAACTGTTTTATGCATTTGTGTAGACAAAATACAAATAGATAAAAATAGGTTAAAAGAAAAGGTTAAAGTATCTATGGACCAACAGGGCATTTCACCTGCTATAATTCTTAAAACAATATTTTTTTAATATATTATCTCAAACATCTTAAAATGCATATTCTTTCACTAATTTATACTTTAAATGGCCAGGTACAAATATTAAATCTGCACACACTGTGTTGGGTTTGCGTGGCAAGGTTTTGGTAGCGGGGGGCTACAGGGGTGGCTTCTGTGAGAAGCTGCTGGAAGAAGCTTCCTCTGTGTCCGAAAGAACTGATGTCAGCCGGCTCCAAGACGGACACGCCGCTGGCCAAGGCCAAGCCCATCAGCGACAGTAGTAGCACCTCTGGGATAACATAGTTAAGAAGGGGAGGAAAAACTGCGCGGAAAAACAGCAGCAGAGAGAGGAGTGAGATGTGAGCACAACAACTCTGCAGACACCAAGGTCAGTGAAGAAGGAGGGGCAGGAGGTGCTCCAGGCACCGGAGAAGAGATTCCCCTGCAGCCCGTGGTGAAGACCATGGTGAGGCAGGCTGTCCCCCTGCAGCCCAGGGAGGTCCACGGTGGAGCAGATATCCACCTGCAGCCCGTGGAGGACCCCACGCTGGAGCAGGTGGGTGTGCCTGAAGGAGGCTGTGACCCCGTGGGAAGCCCACGCTGGAGCAGGCTCCTGGCAGGACCTGTGGACCCATGGGGGGACCCACGCCAGAGCAGTCTGTTCCTGAAGGACTGCACCCTGTGGAAAGGACCCACGCTGGAGCAGCTTGTGAAGAACTGCAGCCCATGGGAAGGACTCACGTTGGAGAAGTCCATGGAGGACTGTCTCCTGTGGGAGAGACCCCACACTGGAGCAGGGGAAGAGTGTGAGGAGTCCTTCCTCTGCGGAGGAAGGAGTGGCAAAGACAACGTGTGATGAACTGACCACAACCCCCATTCCCCATTGCCCTGCACCGCTTGGAGGGAAGAGGGAGAGAAAATCAGGAGTGAAGTTGAGCCCAGGAAGAAGGGAGGGGTAGGGGGAAGATGTTTTAAGATTTAGTTTTATTTCTCATTACTTTACTCTGATTTGATTGGCAATAAACTAAATTAATTTCCCCAAGTCTAGTCTGTTTTGCCCGTGATGGTAATTGGTGAGTGATGTCCCTGTCCTTATCTTGACCCACGAGCCTTTCATTATATTTTTTTCTCCCCTGTCCAGGAGTGATAGAGTGGCTTTGGTGGGCATCGGGTGTCTAGCCAGGGTCAAATCACCACAAACACCTACAGAGAAAAACAGAAATTATCTGGCTCAGGATGATATGTACTCTTTCATTTAAATTTTGATACACGCACGAAGCACCACATTTGATGTTTATGCTAATGACAGCTGAGAAAAATGGTCTCAGTTAAAAGATTGCTACACTAGTTTTCATAGATTTTGTATCTGGATTTATAAATAACTTTCTCTTGATGATGTCTGTAGTAGTTTCTTCTTTTACCCAGGAATTCACTGCCAGACTGAAATATGCTTATCCTGAAGGCTTTGGCAGAATTCCAGATCATTTCAGCACAAACAGCAGAGCTTCTTTAAGCAGAAAACAACAAGGGAAAAAAAAAAATTGCTTTCAGAATTTACCCTTGACATAGTGGCAAGCAATACAAGAATGGACAAAGAGACTATATGAAACTCAAAGCTCTGTGTTTACCTTATGAATCGAGAAGTGGAAAGTGAATGAAAAGTTGCTGTTGGCAGGTTTTTTACCCCCGCCCAGAATATTGCAGGTTTGATGAAATGACACCATATAAACTCCAGATGGGACAAAGAGCTGGGACACTTACTTAAATCTAACATTTAAAAGAATCCTATTTATATTTGCTTATAAATTTTCTGCTTAGCTGCAGACTGCCCATCCTGAGCTTCTCCTCTGCCATCCACTGAAATGTCTGCTGGTGCTCTGCATTAGTATTGCTAATATTATCCTTATTTACCCACTTGAGCCAAAAGGTTCAGCTATAAGAACAAAGCTAAAAGTGTGTGGGGTTTTTCCCTTTGTTGAAAGAAGACAAGTGGTATACTTTTCTCTGAATAGTTTTAGCAACCCTTTGCTTTGGAAACAGTTGAGTCTAGGAAGAGTAGGCGCTCTGTCTCTGAATCAGACAAATTTCAGGCTTCCACAAAGTGGTACGCCATGGTTGTCCCAGCTTATCTTTTCAGTCAGCTGTCGTCGAGCGACAAACAAAGTCTTGGAAATACAAGGTGCTTCATATGGAAATTGGAGGCTAGCAGGATATCCTGGGAGCCTGTTGTCTTTAAAAAAGTCATGAACTTGGAAACCATAACCCAGGCTGCCAGCTCACGGTTAGCATGTCAGCTGGATGACCAAAGCTTTGGGCTAGAAACTGCCTGGAAACCAGATAGCTGCTTGGAGAGAGGACTTTTAACCTGCCTTTCAGGAAGGGTTATCTTCAAACTTGCGTTCAGATACATTTTCCTTGTAAGCACAGAAACTTTGTCGTTAAGATAGAAAATTCAAGTAAAAATTTATTTGGGATTAGTATGTTTGTTGTATATTTTGAGGTTCATTGTTTCAGACTCTGAAGTCAGATCTGAAATGATGTTGAGCTTTCATTTGTTATATAATATACAATTTAAAACTATGATCCTAGATTTAGGCACACACCATTAGTGGAAAATATTGATATTTTATGAAATCCCGTTATATTTAATAGCATATTGTGAAATTAAACTCTTATGTTTGTGGAGTATTTGGTATTGTAGAGGTGAGTACCGTAAAAAAAGATACAGGAAAAAAGTAATTTTTATCTTCAGAGTTGGGTTTGAACAGAATGCTATAAATGAAGCCTGAAGCTCCATATTGAACACTTTAAAAAAGCCACAAAATCAAAATCTTGAATAACTCTTCCTTGAACAAAAAATATTCATTCTCTTTAGAGAGTGAGATCATGTTGCTGTGAAAAAATGTGATTCATGTAGCTAAAGAATGCATTACTGTGCATTAACACCAGTTGACTAAACTGAGAAAGTAGAGGTTGAATTTCTTGACTTTGACATAAGTCAAATAAACTTTAATAAATTTAAGCAGATGTGCTATGGATGTATGTGGGAAGAAAGATAATCTACTGGTAACGAGCTTTAGCAGGCTATGCTTTTAGATGCAGTCTAAAGCAACATTCCAGTAAATATTTTCACCACCCTTACTGAGAAAGACACCTTTCCGCTCAAACATCAGACCTACCTGCTGATTAAAAACCTGCATTAAAGCAACAGGAAACAAACAAGTGCTCTCCTAGACAATTTGACTTTTCCAAGAGCAAAATATAACATAAACTGAGTGTAAAACTTGTGACCCTGACAGATTATAAAAAAATGCTTATGGGATTAATTGTCATGGTGTCAAAATTAATATGAGAGCATCAACTAAGAACTACATGATGTAGTTGTATCCGTAGCAACTTGTATCTGCATAACATATACAAATTACTATGTGGGTTGTTATTCCCTATATTTAGTGCTAAGTATGTCCTGAAGTTACTGGGAATTAGAAAGTTTCCAGAAATTTCTAGCAATTTAGACTTAGTAAATATAATTTTTTTTCCATTAATATTCTGCACTTACTTAAGTGCAGACTGGAGGGCTGAGCACTTTGCCAGCAGATCAAAAAGGATTAATTCTTTCTGCAATCTTAGAAGAACTGAGGGAGATGTGGTCTACAGAGCTCTTTCCTCAAGTGCTGGACTGTGAATTATTTTAACTCTTCCAAACTTTTAGCCTAGGCAAAAAACATATTGTGAAAAAGGGAAACAGCTTACCTATAGAACAAAATAACAATGTTTTAAAGCATTAGGGACTCCAGATGGAATTTTTCAGTACTAAGGAAATCTGAATGAATTGTAGAGATCTCATTTTGCTGGCAACATTAGTAAGGCTACTATTTCTCCTCCTTTTTTTCCAAGATACTTCTGTACCTTTTAGTATTGGTTGCTAGGTCACTATTTCTGTTCACCTATTTCAAATTATTTCCTGTATAAATGATGTATTGACTTCTTACAACAAATGCTTTCCAGACACCATTGTGTTTTCATTATGTTGCTACATTTTGAAGTATTTAACAGTATGTTTCCTCTTTATGTATTAGTGCTTCAGGTTGCACTAAATTGAACTAAGAGGGATTTAAAGTCTTTATGCTTTTGCTCTTAGGTAAGACTAAATAGTACACGTAGCGATCATTGAAGTCATGTACGAAGCTTTTGTTCCAGTGGCCATTGACTCAGACCTCTAATGTTTACTTGTTAAGTATATCTTTAAGGAAACAGGATAGTGTAAACATAATGTTGGACCAGTTACAAGATCAAACTTAATTTCTAACCACTAGGTCCGTGACATTCTTACCTACTGTCTTTTTGTCACCTGTCATGTGTTGCTGGATATGCTAACAATCTTTTTTGATTGTTTCATAACCAGGCTTAATTAACAGGATATTTTGCTATAAATTTAGATGAGGTTTTCTAGAAGTTGTGATGTATTCAAATATCACATTGCCAAGATTGCTATGTCCACAGTTTTTAAATATTTAATGGCACCAAAGTTTTTATTTACATTTTAAAGCACTGATTTCTGATCACTCTAATACTTCCACTGTTTTTCTTCAAGGATTGCTTACAGATTTTTTTTTTAGCATTTTAAAATGTTTCTCATTAATCCAGCCCTTGGTCAGAATGTTAATGTGGGGTTTTATGATGCTAACTGAAAACAAGACTAAGATTAGGTGCACGCCAGTGAATGCCTGCAGCAGTAGAAAATTTAAATGTGGTACCTTGTAACTGAACATAGTGTCATACTAACACATTTACATGTAGCAAAAGTGAGAGCATTGACAGATAGCTGGCAAAACACCTGGTTTAGAAAACTAGTAACTCCCCTTCACAACTGAATGGTAAGAGTGAATAAGTCTCTGATTCTAGAATATAAGACATCACATGAAATAAGGCAATGGGCTAGTTTATGAAGAAAGCAAAATTAGAAGGCTAAGCATAATAATCAATATGATATGCTTCGTTTTGCCACTAAGAGCTGAACTTCTTCCTTAGAAAGATATTTCTTTAGGTGCACCTTAGAAAGATATTTCTTTAGGTGTACCTATTGGTCGTGCCTCTGCTTCTCTCAGGGCTGTTTCCAGGCACAAAATGCCTCAATGACAAATATTAACACTAGATTTGTTTCATATCCCATGAACATTTTTGCCCTGAATGTTGTTCCATTGGCACTGGTATTTCACTTTTAAAACATCACAACTACAAAATCAAGGAGTGAAAGCTGTTTTTGTGAGTGCCTAATGAAAATTTAATAAAATTTCCTTGTTCATGTATCTGGAGATAGAGCTTAGCTCTACAGGCTCAGTAACCCTTCTCCCTGGGACCTTAACCAGTCATGTTTCAAGAAAAAGAAGACCTGTCCATAATCTTTCTAGGATCAATTTAATATTGAAAAGTTGCTGTACCTGGCAGCACAGTTTGGGATTCCACATGCAATAAAAATCATTAAATGAAAATACCTGTAAGTGGGATCAGTGACCACTGTTTCTTAGGCAAAATCCCAAAGCCAAGTAAGGTTACCTAGACAAGCAAGCGTGCAGACAGTCCCAGCTTCACTGAAGAAAGATTTGAAAGGTTGAAGAAACTAACAGTCCTTCCACCTCAGCATCAAAATGGCACAAAACAGCTGAGCAAAAATGTAGGAATAAATATTACATAAGCTCCAGTTACTCCTGGGAGCTTCATTCACTTTACATATAATAATATCAACTCCCTTAGATCTGAAAAGCCTATTTTTAAACGAAAGGCACTATTTATAAACCTGGCCTGAATCAAGAAGTCCACGTGCACATTAAATTTGAATAGCGTGATGGGCCTGTGGGTTTTGCTTCTCATTAGCAAATTAACCCTGATGCTGCAAGTGGTGATGCAGGGAAATTTGAATGGCTTAAAGCCCACAATGAACCTTTTAGTTTTAAGCATATGCAGGAAAACCTTTCTCTTTCTTTTTAAGCTGAAAAAAGACCCTGCATTATTTAGTGATTTTCTTAAAACCTCATCCAAATGTACACCTCTGTCACATAATAGAAGGGATTTTCAGACCCTCTGTCATCTAGTTGTGACACTAATGAAACCAGCTGTGTAATTACAGCCATGGGAATTGCCTGCAGCTGTGTAATGATGTCGGCAGGTAGCTTGTTAGCACTGAGGAGAGAGTATTAAATGTTTACAGTTTGAACTCATTTATAATCTTACAAAGGTAGAGATTTTGAGTGTCATAGACAAGTTCAGATACTGCAATGACCCAAGTAACCTCAACCTTTAACTGCAGTTGATAGAAATTCAGGGTGCTGAAGCTTACAAGTCTGGACAGCTGGAGAACTACATAACAGTATATTTGAGAGATGTAGAAGAATAGATTTGTTAAAGACCATGTTATCAGAATAATACATACTGTAATACTTTATTGCAGTGTGCTACAAGTTGAAGAAAATTTGACATAATCAGCACAGCATAAATGAAAGATCATACTGATGCACTGTGAAAAGAAAATGTTATACTGCATTTAGATTATAATAATTATCATACAGAAACTTCCAGTGAAACTGCAGCAACAATTTAATTTGAAATGCCTATGCCATCTTCTGGCCAAGAAAATTAGATGCATGAAAGAGTAATTGGCAGAAAATGGTAATGAGGAATTATATAATACTCAGGATAAAGGAACAGAGGATTTTGGTGTCATGTCCAAGCTGACTGTAGCCAAAGAGCATGTAGATGTGATTAAGTAGTTCTGCAGATATGCCAAATGGCATATAGTTTTCTCTGACTTTATCACCTACCATCTTTTTCTGCAGTCCCACGGCACATGTGTGAGTGAGACAGCTACTGCTCTTCTTCTTACAGTCTAAAAATATTTGTCGGTGCTATTCTTGGTGGTTCAGTCATGAGAGGAAAGTGATGTGAGTTTTACTGTCAGGCAGAGAAAGGAATTGAATCCATATGCTGGATGAGTGCTACAGACTTGGGGATGTACCTTGCCTCTGGCAGTTTTGTATGACATGTCAGGGCTGCTTTGAAAATCTCTCTTGTATTGGACCTCTCACGTGATAAGACTACTTAGTTTATACTAGGCAGTAGATTTAGTAGGTGCATGGGATATTGAATATCTCAGTACTGGCAAGACTGAGGTATTTCTGGGTATGCCAAGAAGGGCAGTGGTATCCACTGGATGAATTTGTGCGACATGAAATATAAAGCACCTGAGAGAAGCAGCAGTAAAGAAAAGGCCTAGACTACCCTTGTGCATTTAGGCACCTAATGTAGGAATAGAAAGGAGCTGACTGAAGATCTTTTGTGGACCTAAGCTTAAAAATCTAGAGGTGGTCAGGGTTTGGGTCTTTTTTAAGGATTTTTAAGAAGTGCAGTATTAAAAAGGACTTTAAATAATAGCAGTCGGAGCTACCAGTGAACCTCAAGATACACTCATCTTTCTGTTACATTATGCAGTGCCATGAAATATTTTGCTTTGATAGTCTACATAGTAGGTTCACATCCAAGATATCTTGCTTTAGAAGTAGCAGCAAATTGAACAAGACTTCTGTGCTTTTATAGAAACCTCTAAAATTTTATGAGAGTAATATCTAGCTAATAGGTATTTCCTTTGGTAACAAGATTGTATTAAACTGGCGCTGTCATGCAGTTTTGTAGTTTTATAATATAGAAATAATAGATGAAAGTGACTCTTGTTAAATAAGTAGTCCTGAAATTGAACAATTCAGTTTTTCACACACTTCATTGACAAATCTCCAGTAGATGTTGATAAACAGTTTAAGTGCTGTTTGACAAAAGTTTGAAGTGCCGTATGCATATTTCCCAATACTCAGAACAAATATTGCTGTAGTTATGTGCCCCATTCAGTGTGTAAATATATGCTTTTTCAGGTCTATGGGTGTTTGTCACCAAAATGCAAAGTCATGACAACTAATCCAGTCAGATGTAATTCTGTTTAAATCATTCTTAACTTAGGGTTTGTTTGTCCACCCAGCTTGGGTGTCTGCCTGGACTTTTCCTTCTACAGTTCACTGGTCTGGTGTGTTTTCAAGGTCAGGACATCTATTCCCTTTGAACATCAGCCCCTTCTACCATGATGACAAGATTTCAGAGACCACATAGATTTGCCTGAGTAACTTATCCACTTTTACAGATGGGAATTATATTACCACTTCTGATTTGATCTTTTCTATCTCTAATTTCTATGATTCATTTGGGAGGAAAAAAAATCCTGCAGAACAGCCTGTTTTCCAACAAGGTATTGCCTAGGTGTTACAGAACACTAAGGCTGTCATCACAGTTCAGCAAGCTGTATGAAACCAATTAGAATAACAATACTGCTGCTGTCAGAGGATCACGCTACTGAACTGCATCGCAGCAGAATCAGCATAAGAGTACTTTTTCCCCCTTCAACTGTATTTGCGTTACGGACTGGAAATAAATGGAAGGACAAAAATTATACTACCACAGTGATATCACAGCTCAGATAAATAAAACTAATAATACAGTTCAGCGACTAAAACAAATGAAAGGGAAAAAGCAGGAAAAGGCAGAGAGGGATGCTTGTGAAATATACTTGTTTTGGATTTGTACAAAATCTCATAGATCAGTCAGGATCAGTGCTAGAAAATGGGAAGATACAGCTTATTCCCTTCCAAGTTCTAATATGTATTTTGAGAAAACAAGTAGAAGAAAACAGGAGAGTGAAGGTGCAACCACACAACTGACAGCAGACTTCTATACTGTATATAATATTGCAAACGTGAAAACTCCTGAATCTCTTTGAAAGTCACAGTTTTATGTAACAGGATTTTGTGGCTGAATTTGTCCATAGAATTATGCATGGGAAGAAAAAGAAGTTAAAAAAACTCTCAAGAGTACAAAATAATCCAGTTTCTTTCTGTTATGACTAATAACAGTATAGGTGGTCATTCAGCCAATCCCACGTCTAACTGCAGAGTCCACAGTAGACAGCAAAGCTCATTAAATGAGTTCTTAAAACAGTCTTCCCAGTTCTTTCTCCTAAAATCAGCAATGGTAGGACATCTGCCAGGAAACTGGAAAACAGCACTACAGGGAATATCACTTATATATAGTTAAACAGGTGTATTTACTCTCACCTCCAGTATCCCTTCCCTATTTCTCTATTCCTTTTCTTCCTTCTCTTATTTATTCCATCACCACGTCTTTTCTCTCGGTAGTGCCTTACAGCCCAAAATCTTTTACGTTTCTGACAGAAGCCTTTTTCCTCCTTTCTTTCCCCTCCTTTCCTCTCTTTGTTCATCCCAAACTCCTTAAAAAACGTGAGAAGACACAGAAGATTATCATATTACACTCTCACCTTAGCAGTGTGATGATTTTTAGGAGGTATTCCATTGTGTCATAATGAAAGACCCAGCTGCCTCCAGTTCTTCCTGCCTCCCTTTCATTTCTTCATTTTCTCTATTATGCTACAGCAAAAATCCAGAAGTTGAATGGTCCCAGACCACAAGGGGGCAAGCGAAATGGTATCAAGTATCATGGGGAATTCACTAGAACAAGTGCTGTTTTAATTGCAGTATTAGTGGGTTTTGTTGATGAAAATAACTGATGGCAGCAAAAGCTCTTGCTCTTCTATAGCATCAGGGATGCATTTAGCACTGGAAACTAAAAAAAGGACAAAGAAGTGGAACTTGTATATGCATGGCAGCAAGGCCAAGGATCTTACTACCTGTCTTCTCTCATGTTTGTCTATTCTGCTTTATGAAAAGGAAATGGGAAGACAACAATCTTAATTTCTGGATTAAGAGACAGTGAAGACCTCATGATGTGTAGTTCCTTTCCTCTATAAAAAGTTTTATAAACTCTGAGAAATTTACTCCAGCTATTGGACCAGAATAGACTGTTCTAGTCCAACACCAGAACAGCTACACTGTCCTCCCGGGTCTGTGTATATCTGCAGCCTGCCAGGAGAATCCATTCCTTAGCACACACCTTTGTAATTTGGTGAGCACCCGCACCAACTGCAGGGTCCTGCTCTTGCCACACTGGAGTGAAAATATGGTAAGAAATACAAATTAAACCTAAACTGGTTACACTGAGTGTCAAGTAAATTCAAAATATGACAAAACAACAATGTAGGTTTCAGACAACCTTCTCAGAACATGTTGGTGTGAGAAATCTGTGCAGGATTGCTGCAGCAAGCAGTTAAAGTGATAGCCCTGACAATTTAAGTGTGTCAAAAGCTTAGAAGCAGTAGTATATTTTCCCCCTTGTGTTATTTAAACTAACATGGATTTACACGTATGATACAGGATAGATTCATAGGAAATTAAGGAAGTAGGTAGTTTATTCATTATTTCCCTGATTCATACAGGTAATTAATTACCAATTTTAGCACCTGTATAATATAACTTACTCAGAAACAGTGTTTGTTTGCTTATATTAGATGTGTATTTTAAAATAGCGTGCTGATAAAACCTCAGGCTACAGCTGAAATTTTATATTAGAGGAGAAGGAATGAAGAAATTGCACTGTCTTAAGTAAAATCTGTATTTTAATTTGTATCAAAAAGTTGGGGGAAAGATAGAATTTCTCTGCACCTAAACTTCCCCCCCCCCCCCCAAAAGATCTAATTTCTAGTGCTCTAACAGAACTAAAATGGATTTGGAGAAAACAGCTTCTCAGTTTTCCCCATTGCTAGTAGCAATAGTCTATAGTGATCTTAAGAGAAACTTTAACATTTATGACATTTGAATCACCATAAAAATATTTTCATTTATTTTAAGGCTTCTCAGGATTCTTAGCTTTGTGCAATTTAGTTTCTTCATTACAAAAGCAACTGGCAGTATAAATAAAATAACAGGGACAAATTGACTATAAAGAATTAATAGAACTTTAAAAAATATTCTTAAGTCATTATTCCTTTAATTCTTCAGACAAATAAAGACATGAGTTTCAAGGGTTTTTCAATATTTCTTCTGGGCAGCCTAAAATATACACTGTGACTTCCCTGCAGGCAAGTAATGCAGCTATCCTAAATTCACACCAATACCTTTACAGTATACAATGATATGAGAAGTACTGATGAACATGTGCATCAGCTAGTTATTCTGCAACAGGATTCATGATGGTGTTTAAAAACATTAAAATTGTTTAAATAATTTTAAATATAATATTTAGAACAAGAATTATAATCCTGCCAAAGCTTTTCCTAGTACAAAACATTTGGAATGTCCTCCATTTAGGCATTGTGACCTATGGGGCAATCGATAGTGACTGCTTATTACAGAATGTGGAAGTAGGACTCTTAGCTTGGATATACTGTAATCCTTGTAGTTAATGGATATATCTCCACTTAAATCTTAACTGAATAATCTATTTTTTGCCATTAGACTGAATGATAAAATTTCCACACATGCTGGCTCTAGTTTAACCAGGCTCTAGAAGTTATGATGGAGAGGGGAATTCTTTTATTCCTTATTGCTCTGGGTTTTTTCCCTACATGATGGGATTTTTCACACAGCATAGAATAAAATTTCCAAGCAACAAATATTTGAGAGAAACTAATAAGACAGTCAGGTATGTTCGCCCTTTGACATCATAGAAGACTTCAGGTATTTCCACAACGTACCCTGATGAGCTTACATAATTGAGGTCAATCTCTTAAAGTACTTTGCTTCTCTTTAGTAAATACTGACATACAGCACTTTTTCAATATCCTCTTGGTTAGTTAATTAGCAAATACATGACTTTCATATTTAATGCTTATGGGGGTTGGATTTGTGCCTTTTATCTTAATAGTGTTAAATGAAGTTCTTTACTAAGAGCTCACTTACATGGAGATATGTAATTTAGCATGCTGATGAATTTGCCATACCATTGTGTCCTTAGAAGTGGGCTTTTGACTAGAAGCTATTGGCTAAAATAATGATTTAGCTAACTCCACTGACTTCAGACAAGTTGAACTAGTGTAAGTGAGCAAATAAGTGGCTGTGTGTATGGAAGATATCTCATAATTTTATTATTGAATTATTATTCCTCTCCGTCTTGTTTTAGTTACTTGCCCGTTCTCTGGGTTTTTCTTTCATGAAGAATAGCGTGGAATTTTTCAGAAGGCATCTATTTTTCTATTGTTTAAGTCTAAACTGTCTGTTTATGAACGAATGTAGTTAAAGGACAATGAGGCTATGGCACTAGCTAATAGGAAAGTAACATATAAATGCTGTTGACTTTCAGTACCTACAAATGTCTTCAGAACTTATCACTCAGTGTTCTTACTTAACCTGTAGCACCAGAAAAATCTGTCCAGTAAAATGAAATAAATTGCTGAAACCAATACTTGCTGTCAAAAGTACTGGATTTTTTATTATGGTAATTTCAGTATGGTACCATTTAAAAGTTGTGTTATGATATCTCGTCTGTTTAAAAGTTGTGTTATGATATCTCGTCTGAAGTATTTGTACCCATTGATTTTTGTTATGACTCAGAAACATCCTAACTGCTCACCTTGAGAATCCTAACACAATTTGTAAAATCAAGTTCAATACCTCCACTGTAAAAAATGTGATCCCTTTCTCTGTGTGAAAATAAAATAGATTTGGAAAACTATACCACCAATATAATCTTAGTCTCATAATATTATGTATATAATATCTTGGCTGTTGGAGCTCCTTTACTTTTTTCATGCCTATTTTTTCTCTTATGTTTCTTTTTATTTTTGTTTAAATGGTAGAGAGAATCATACAAAAAAGCTTTTAAGCAAGCTGAAAAGCTAAATATAGGCAGCTAAAGATAGTATCCTTTTAAATATTCAGTAAAAACTTTGTCTGTTCTCCCTCTGAACCTTACTCCTGAGTTCTTCATCTTTTTTTAGGTATGGGTTTTTAGTGTGCCAACATACATCATTATTTAACAAAATCTAGCAAACTGGAAGTCAACATTTCTACTTAGGAAGCTAAAATTAAACAAGGCACCCAAAGAAAGGTGGGATAATTATCTCAGTGAACATTAAAATAAAAAAAAATCCCTATGCTGAAAGGATACCAGAAGGAAGAGGTTCTGTACAGTCAAAGATACAGTGTGTGTATACTGCGTTGCAAAACCTGACATGAAGTTTATTATGAAAAGGATAGAGTGGTAAGCAAGTGGTAATGCAGCCTTAGCTTCAGACAGCACTGAATGGTGCCTTTACTTTTCTTTATTTTGGTCTATTAGGGAATGATCACCTCATTTTTTAAACATTATCCTTGTAAAATGTTCTACAGGTGACTGAATGCTAAAAAAGAGGGGAAAAAAGGGTCTTCCACATCTCAGCTAAAGCCTCCTAGATTTTCTTACTTTAGTTTCAGAAACATCTGTATTTAGCTTTGTAGGTGAAAAGATTCCTTCAACAGTTTTCAAAGTGAAAGACTCCTCAGAGCTCCTCAGAGAGCCACTTTAGCTGTTTCCATGTATAAGCACAAAAATGTCTGCTTTAGCAGTAAAGTAACAGCAGAAGGGCTTCCCCAAAAGATCTGAAAATTCTTCACTCTTTCAAAAAATATGTAAACCCAGACTAACAGCCTTCATTTGTGTGAAGTAAAACTGGTTGATCCATGATGCAGAAGGAACTATTTTCGTAACGTGTAAAAAAATTCCTTCAAACTCTTTTATTGAAACTGTGTGTGTCAGTTGCAACCACTGATGGGTAATAGTAGTATTTGCTGTCATAGAATCATGGAATCATTTAGTTTGGAAAAGACCTTTAAGATCCTCAAGTTCAACCGTTAACCTAGCACTGCCAAGTCCACCCTGAAACCATGTCCCTAAGAGCCACATGTACATGTCTTTTAAATACCTCCAGGGATGGTGCCTCAATCACTTCCCTGGGCAGCCTCTTCCAATGTTTGACAACCCTTTTGGTGAAGAAATTTTTCCTAACATCCAATCTAAACCTCCCCTGGCACAACTTGAGGCTGTTTCCTCTTGTCCTATAGCTTGCTACTTGGGAGAAGAGGCCAACATCCACCTTGCTACAACCTCCTTGCAGGTAGTTGTAGAGAGCAATAAGGTCTCTCCTCAGCCTCCTTTTCTCCAGGCTAAACATCCCCAGTTCCCTCAGCCGCTCCTCATAGGACTTGTGCTCTAGACCCTTCACCAGCTTCGTTGCCCTTCTCTGGACACGCTCCAGCACCTCGATGTCTTTCTTGTAGCGAGGGGCCCAAAACTGAACACAGTACTCGAGGTGCAGCCTCACCAGTGCTGAGTACAGGGGGACTATCACTTCCCTAGTCCTGCTGGCCACACTATTTCTGATACAAGCCAGGATGCCGTTGGCCTTCTTGGCCACCTGGGCACACTGCTGGCTCATATTCAGCCGGCTGTTGACAAACACCCCCCAGGTCCTTTTCCACCGGGCAGCTTTCCAGCCACTCCCTCCCAAGCCTGTAGCGTTGCCTGGGGTTGTTGTGACCCAAGTGCAGGACCCGGCACTTGGCCTTGTTGAACCTCATACAATTGGCCTCAGCCCATCGATCCAGCCTGTCCAGATCCCTCTGTGGCACCTTCCTACCCTCAAGCAGATCAACACTCCCTCCCAGCTTGGTGTCATCTGCAAACTTACTGAGGGTGCACTCGATCCCCTCGTCCAGATCACTGATAAAGGTATTAAAGAGAACTGGCCCCGATATTGAGCCCTGGGGAACATCATAGTCATGTTGATTTCCTGATAGACTTGAATTCATATTTTAGGAAAGTTCAAGGGGATTTTTTTTTAATAAATTCCAATATCTGAAATACGACAGTGTCCGTTCTTTACAATATTTTTAGGTATTTTTTATTAACAAGGTCAAACGTCCTGTAAATTTAGTGTGGCAGGATGTTAAGCTGGTCAGAGCTTTAAGACAGATCAGTTAACCTTCTCCTTACAGTAAGCTCAATGAAGAAAACCATTTAAGACAGAGAAGAACAAAAATAAACCAGTTTCTCCCTGCCTTTTTTGTACTTTGAAGGTAGATCCTTTCTTCCAGGATTGATTTCAGTCAGTTCAAGGACTTTGAGGGTCTCCTGTGGTCCTCTTCTCCCCATTTCTTAGGTTTGCTTTCTAATGAGTTTACAAACAATAACTGATACAGCTGAACAGCTATATTCATATATAGACATGTAATGATGCTATTGAACAAGTATGGGCCATACAAGGCTGGAAATAATATTGTGGAAAAGAAGCATGGACTGCCATGCATTTGTGGTTCCATAAGCAGGGAAGATTATTTGAAATCACTGCTGCCTCTAGTTCATAATGAAAATTTAAATTTTAATGTAAGTTTTATTATAGTACAAGATTTAAGGTTTAAGAAACACGCTGTCCATGAGTTCAAATTACAAATCAACCTCACAGCAACTTCAGTTAGTACAAAAATAGAGTATTTGGACAATGGTTTATAGTATTAAATGAGTGCCTTAGTATTTTTTTATGTGATAAGCCTATCGTTCATACATAAAATGATTCACTGAGAAGACCAGATACTATATAGTGATCTTTTAGTAGTCCCTACAGCACCTTGCTCATTGAGAATTAATCTTCATAAAAATGAAGAGAGGGAATCCCAATCCCCCAAAAAGCCAATGACAGAAGTCTAGTGAAATTCTCAAACGACATCTGAATACATCCTGTATTTTATATTTCTCACACTCATCATTATTGCACACAATTAAGCCATTCAAGGAAGACACCTGCAAATTTCCATTAGCAGTAATTGCTGCATTTTATTATTTTAGTCACTTCATCCCAAGACAAAATAACTAGAGTGTAGTGATTTCAAAGCAATGCTTTTCTAGAAGAAAATTCTGAGAAGCAATAGAATTAAAATATTAGCTGTTGGCTATTTAAAATGTTGCTATAGTTGACCACTTCAGAATGTTTCAAATCAAATTCAGAAAAGGTAGCATGATTACAAAAAACTTTAATGGGACTTGAATAGCTCTATTTTTCAAATTTCAACATATTATCATTTTAAGTTTCAACATACTAATTCATTATGATGCAGTCTCCAAAATTAACAAATCAGGCATAACCTGTTTCGTTGTAAAGATAACTATTCTGCAAATGGAATTCATTTATTTGCACCTAAGTGTGTTTAAGACTGAATAAAAGCACCCCAAGAGATTCACTCATATAAAGTTCTGAACAAACCTTTGAAGCAAATTCAAGGGTAAAACCCCAGATATCTCAACTCTTTGATTTTCCTGGCAAAGGTTAAAGAAAAAAAATAGTGCTTTCTACAGAAAGCAGAAATATTTCCCTTTCTAAGCTGAACTTTGTATGCAGAAATAAATTGAAATTCTATGTGGAAAAAACTCACATAGAATACCAGAGAAATGGATGATGGAGACCTGTCTCTCACTCTGGAAGATATGTTTCAGAAAAATTGCTGATTAAATGCTTATTTTAAGTGTCTTTTAGACACTATATACTGTTTGCCGATGGATGGTGCTTTGCCTTGCTATACTGTAAGGTCAGCGCTTGCTGTAGAACTTCACCTAGTTTTCACGGTTCATTTTTGAGCAAAGGGATTATTTTTTTAAAATCTCATGACTACTAGGCTGGATTGAGAGGTTAATTTAAAAAACCTAACATCTAGTACAGCCAACTTTGTGTCTTGTAGATTTTGCTAAAAGGTCAGAAAAGCAAAACTTCTATTTTCAAAAGAATGGTGGCATTCATAAGGGCAGAGCTGTAACAAATTCTGGGCTTCCAGTAATCTTAAGAGAGCTGCAGCATGGTCATGTCCAGCCTGACCTGAGCCAGCAGAAGATACTGAAGATATATCACTTCTACAGACAGTAAATTAATGGATTGCTTCCAAAATGATGCTGGCTTTTTTTCATTCTTCTGCTTCCTTCTCTGTTCTTTGATTTCTTCTCCCCTTCTTCTTCCCTCAGTTTGAGGAACAAGTAGTGGAAAACATGTTAGCTCTAGAAGATGAGCTCTGCTTCCAGAGCACATATGCTCCAAAACCAAAAGGAATGAGGCATTTGGAGATACCTAGGACCAACTCTTTTGCTTCCTTTCTTTCTCTTACTGATAAATTGCTAGTGAGATATGGGGAAAGACAGCCTCTGAAGAAAAATGTTTCATATTCCCTAGTCTAGTAGATATGTGAAAGGATATCACTGAGTGATGAATGGCTTCTTGTCCTGAAGTTTTTATGTCATACAGTTAAGAAAAAATAGGTGCCTTTGTCAATGGCATGTGTCAAGCTACAGTGAATTTGGTTGTATTTCTTACATAGCTGCTGGAAATCTTCAGAAACTATAAGATAAATACCCTATACTGGTGATCTTGACATTGTAAACAAATGGCAATGCCTCATGGTGGTTTGTACTAGAATTACTATAAAAATTATTATAATTGTTAAAAATTTGAAAGAGTAAAAAAATCCATATGTTCTCTAGCAGAATTTTACCACTAAACCTACTTCCAATCTTTCAGGTAATTTTTTATTCTAACTAGCAAATAATTTGTATGTCATTTAATGTTGGTGCAGTCACTGAAGTTAACCAATCTGTCAAGCCTGACATCTTCTCTTGTAAAGTTAACCATTCTGTGAATAGAATTGACTTATTTACTCTCAGTTGTGTTTCAGAATGAACACAAGTAACACAGTAGATTCACTAGCCTGAGTGAATCTTCCAGTTCTAGGCCTGTATTCTTATGGCACAGACTAGCCATAAAAGAAAATAAAAAGTGAAAGAGCCAGTGTTTGTGCTAATACGCATTCATGTTACCATCTCTAAAAGGGCTCCATGTTAGAGAGGAATTGTAACTGTGATGATCATTGCAGGAAAAGTACTGCTATTGGATATGTGTTCACCTTCCGGTACATTCAAGGCAAACAGAAGTGATTCTGTTACATGCCATTTCTGTGCCTTTTCTTATGATTGTATTGGAGGAAAACTTTCAGGTCCAATTGGGTTTGCTTGAGTTAACATAATCACATTAACTTTGAGGAAACCATACAGGCTTACAGGCACTGAGAATAAAGCTATTTTGTGGTTTCTCAAATTTAAAATCACATACATTTGACAATGTGTCCTTACCAAGGCCTAAAATCAATCATTACTGTTCTCCCATAGACTTTCCAAAAAATAGACAGATGTGCTTAATTTTATTACATTGAAATCTATCCTATTATTTCAGCATAATGCCTGGGTGAAAATAGGAACTCTTACTAAAAATGATGTTCACATCCTTGACAAGTTTAACTTTTAACTTTTATTTAACAAACAAAATCAGTTTAAATATCAAACAGTTAGCAGGAGCATTTTTAGGTCTGTACATGTTGCATTTTCAGAAAGTCAAAAGAATATAAATAATCCACTGGTTCTATGGCCTGTTTCTCAGCTTTATTGTTCTTTGTATGTGCAGACAGTGGGTGAGAACGTTCTTTAGATCACCTCATCCATCATGACATGAGATATCCACGTTTTTTGGTCCTTAGCCATTTAGGAACAATATGCACAAACAAAAAAGAACTCAAAAATGAAGCATGTGTAATTCTCAATTCGTAATGACATATGCTACCTACAGTAATAAGGATAAATTCAGAGGTTAGTGTTTCACCATAGGAACAACTTTCTGTTCTATAACCTAAACAGATGTTCATTTTATGAAACATTGAGCTTTTAGAGGTGTATTTATTTCTGGTACTCACAAATCCCATGCTATTGGGAGCTGCAGCAGTTCAACATATATGAAATTTCTGGCCAGTTGTTCGAGCTACAGGTCTGTGAAATAATAATTTTTATTTATTTGCTATGCACATAAAAATACTATAGTATTTCAGAGGATATTGTAATTATGTCAACAGCTGGATTCCTGCTTGTTAGCAACATTTTATTTTGGCTCAGATCTTACTCTGTATATTTAAATTAAAATAATTTTTTAAAAAAAGAGAGAGACAGCTTATATTATAATTTAGGAAAAATCTTTATTTTCTTAGCCATTATTGCTAATTCATAATACTTTTCTTGGTAGATGACTGCAAGCTGGAACAAAGAATTATACGCTGAAAATAATAAACAGTCTGTGCAGTCAGCTAAATCAGAACGACTCAGCTAAATCAGAACGACTCAGTGTAAGAAGATCTGCATGGAGGGAAGAGATACACAGTAGAGGTAAGTTGTTCAGAGTCCTCAAAGCATGTCTATTAGCCACAATATGCCTACGTATTTGATATAGACAGGGATTAAGATTGGAGGAATTTTACTTAAGCTTCTAAACCCTTTCCTTCTCCATTAAGCTAGAAAGTGTACAGACAAAGGCTTCGGTTCAGGTCTAGATCATATCTATATGCAAAATATGTCTCTGGAATTAATCACATCCAAGGGAGACTAACTATTCAGGATCCTCAGTTAGTTTTAAGTTTTTCTGAGACAAAATGATCAAATCAGTCTGAATTTGCATATTTGACAGCAGAATTCTGCCCACTGATTTTTTAAGAGCTAGTAGCATACTACTTGTGAAAAACTCTGCAAAGAGCCAGCCAGAGCCATCATTAGAAATGTGTTTTGTTTAATTCAAGGATGCCATTAATTCAGTGAATAATTTTGCCGTAAAGAAGATTTCTGTTGCTTCATGAAGTTTAAATTTACATTTGTAATATGTTTTAAAAAAATCCTAGTTGGCTTTCAAGTGTGGATTAAAATATAGGGAAGACCTTATTCTAGGCACTTCTTTTCTCATGCAATAAATTACACATAGTATTTACACACCTGCCAAGCTCCACTCATTTCAAGTGAGACTAATAACCAGCATGCTCTCAAAATTCAATGCTCAAAGAAAAGTCAAGTATAAAGTAATGATCTCTAAAAAAAACTTTGTTGGAAAAACAGATGGGTGTCCAAGTTGAAGTCATGAATCTTTTCTGAGCCAATATTCTGTAAATTTAGCATTTTAAATGTGCATCCATGAATGGGTCCACAGAAATATTTTAATAAAATAATAACTTAATGACTTGAACAGAGTGCAGGTCTCTGTGCTCTCTCCTCATAATGCTTGCATCTTTAGTTTAAATGCATTCCATCTTCAAAAGATAGCAGTCAGGAGAGATGACTTGTGAATATGCAGAAGTAAATAACTGGATGTTTTTGATTTCTGATAAGAGAAATGATACACTGGATACCAGTTGATCAAGTAGTCACTAGCCTTCCCTCTCAAAAAAAAAAAAAACCCCACCTTGTCTACAAAGTACTTTTTTTAAAATAAATTACTATGGAAAACTCCTTAACAGTATTCCAAAACTGACCAAATAGGTGTACAAGCAGCAACCCAGTGTATGGTAGCATTGAATCTTTAGCATTACTTTTTAAATGAGGGTATTGTGAAAGCTGTGTGTAATATTTGACAGTGCTTACTGTGCTATTCTAAGGAGTAAGCAAACGTGCTTCCTGCACTGTGAGCTGCAGTGGAAAGATGGCTATACATCTTCTACAAAAAAAGTACTCTCCAACCTATTTGCTAGCCAGGACACAGACATCACTCTGATCCTTACTGCTCTGTGAGGAGCTGTCTGAAACAGAGTCTGCAGGCAATTTAGCTGCATTTGATATGGCCCTAACATACAATATAGACCTCAGAAAGGACCATCCAGCTGTGCTAGGAATGTGCATAACGTAGGCTTTAACTTTGTACATACAGAACCAATTGTGTAGGCTGGCTACACAACCAACATACAACATTTGTAGACTGGGTTTAGTAATGATTTGACAGTAGAGGCAACAGTGATAAGAAGTTGCAGAAGATGATTAAATCATAGCCCTTTTTTATAACTTTAGTTCAGATTTTGAAAGCTGCATTTCATGTTTCGACTCATGTTGTCCATCAATTTTAAGTGGAATTGGCCATCTACCAGCTTGAAGTGGCTTTACAAATATTACCCACCAATTACTATTTTACTCCACCAGTAGCTTGTGTTAAACTGTCCTAGCTGTTTTATTAGACACTATCCTGAAGTTGCTGGGTTAGAAACAAAATGATAGTACAAGAAAGAGTAGAGGAAAAATATTTTCCCATCTATATGAAGAAAGCAAAGTAGAAAATTCTCCTATCTGGATGTCCCCCTTTTCCAATCTCTGAAACTTTTCAAACAAATTTGAAAGAGGGTTTCTAAGACACTGCTGCAAAGTTTCTACAAGTTGTGTGAAAAATTGTAGCTGGCTAAAGGAATAGGATAGGCAAGCCAGGGGCCCAAGGTGATAGGAACAGAAGGGACCCAGCAATCAACAAAGCAAGAGTTGAAGTGGAATCCCTTTGAGCATAAGCATGTAAAGAAGGAAGTGCCTGCAGAACAGCCTTGTGGGGAAAGCTCTCAAGCCTGTACTGGGGAATTAGCACACTTGGGTGCCTCTCTGAAATGCCTCTATGCTGATGCACGCAGCATGGAGAACAAACAGGAGGAGCTGGAAGTCTGTGTGCAGCTATAGGGCTATGACCTCATTGGGATAATGGAGACAGGGTGGGATGGCTTACACGGCTGCAGTGCTGCAGTGGGGGTATAGAAGCTTTTTAGGAAGGGTAGGCTGAGAAGGCAAGGAGTGGCAGTTGCCCTTTATGTGACAGAGAGTAGCTGGAATGCATGGAGCCCTGCCTTGAGGTGGGTCAGGAGTCAGTTGAGAGCTTATGGGTGAAGATTAGTGGGCAGACAACATGGTCTGCTGTTGTAGTCAGTATCTGCTACAGACCTCTTGATCAGGAAGAAGTAGATAAGGTTTTCTTCAAACTAGATGAGGCCTTCAAACAACTGGAAGAAGCCTCACATTTACAGGCCCTGGTCCTCATGGAAGCCTTCAACCACCCTGATATCTGCCAGAAGGACAATACAGCACGGCTCAAGCATCAAGGTTCCTTGAGTGCATTGAAGACAATTTCCTGGCACAGGCAATTAAGGACCCAACAAAGAAAGACACTATACTGGACCTCAGACTTATGAACAAGGAAGAACTTGTTGAAAGCTTGAAAGTCAGAGGCAGCCTGGACTGCCATGACCATGAGATGGTGGAGCTCAGGATCCTAAGAGAAGGAATTGGGCAAAAAGCAGGTCACAGCCCTAGATTTCAACCTTTTCAGAGGATATGGCCCTGGAGAGAAGAGAGGTCCAGGAGAGGTGGCTGATGTTCAAGAATCATCACCTCCAAGCTCAAGAAAGGTCTGTCTTGACAATTAGGAAATCAAGCAATGGTGGCAGAGACCCGCATGGATAAGCAAAGAGTAACTAACTGAACTCAGACATAAAAAAGAAGTGTACAAGAAGCAGAAGCAGGGACAGGTAACCTAGGAGGAGTATAAAGTTCCTGTCCAGTCATGCAGGGATAGGGCTAGAAAAGCCATCTGGAGTTGAATCTGGCAAGGAATGTGAAGGGCAACAAGAAAGGATTCAAGTACATAAACAGCAAAAGGAAGACTAGGGAAAACATGGGCCTGTTGCTGAAAGGGGCAGGGAAACTGGTGGCAAATGAAATGCCAAAGGCTAAAGTGCTTAGTACCTTCTTTGCCGCAGTCTTTGCCAGTAAAATGGTCCTTCAGGAAGCTCAGACCCTTCAGACCAGAGGGACTGTTCAGCCTGGAGAAGAGAAGGCTCAAGTGGGGACTTATCAATATGTATAAATACCTGATGGGAGGTAATGAAGATGATAGAGCTGGACTCTTCTCAGTGGTGCCCCATGATAGGACAAGAGGCAGTAGGCACAAATTTAAATACAAGAAATTCCTTCTGAACATAAGAAAACACTTTCTTACTGTAAGGGTGGTCAATCACTGGCAGAGAGATTGTGGAAACATTCAAAACCCGACTGGACACTGTCCTAGGCAACCTACTTCAGCTGGCCCTGCTCGAGCAGGGTGTCAGATTAGATGATCTCAAGAGGTCCCTTCCAACTTAAATGATTCTGTGATTCTGTGAATTTCTGTTACTTAACGAAAAAGCATTATCTCCTTGATAATGAACACTCAGAAAACTGATAGGAGTTGGTCTTCAGTTCCTTAAGCACAGGGATCTCGTGTCATTTGTGAGACCCTACGGTGCCCTAACTAACCTCTTGCTACTGCCTCAGGACATGGTTACCCTGCAGGTTCTGTTTGTATGTCCCAGCCCTGTGCAGACATCTGTCTCAAATACCGTATGGCACCTAAGTTTAAGTACCTCATTTTTAAGTATCTTAAGAAAGTAAGATGAATGTCCAAAAAAGCTATGGAACAGACAAGGAGAAGAAAAATAAATAATTTACAGAAAGGAATGGAATCTTTCTTTTTTATGTTCTTAATTGTTAGAAACTTAGTGTCATGCCCTGTCTGAGATGGCTTAAAGAAGTATGCACCCAAAATATTGAAAAGATAAGCATGAACTTCTAGGATCTTGGCAACCAAGTGGGTTTGTGCCATATTGACTCAAAGGTGAGACATTCTTGAAAAAATGAGGTGGACTAGACTAAAAATAAACTTTCCTAAAATATCAAGACACAGCCTTCTTTGTAGAAGTACTTTGTAGAAAGTATTTAAAATAGACAAAGAGAAATCGATATTTCCATATAAAGTATGTATGTCACATTGCTGCATCAAAAAAGAAAGGAACACTGTAGTAGCAACATGAAGAAACTAAGACTATGCCAGATCTCTCATTTATGCTTCTGTACTCATTCTCAGCTACTGTACTACTAATTCTCTCAGTAACATTTTGTGCCATTAAGGATTATATGCAGTACTATGAAACAGGAGGCCTAACCCTGAGTACAGCAGAGCTCAATTTTGTAGAATGCAGGTTAATCCAGCTTGAATTGCACTTAATCTTTGTTAGTAGATTAACAAAATATATTTTCCTGTTTCTTCTAGATTACATAGACATGTTTGTAGAGATTAAGAATTGACATAGCTTACAGCTCAATAACAAAAGCTTTATTGGTTATGATTTCAACACTGGAAAAACACTGTATTTGCAATTGACAAACCCTCTAGGAAACAGGAGGACACAAAAAATCAGAAGTCACAGAACAAAATTAAGGTTTTCCTGGATATATACAGTCTTTTCCATAGGGATCTCTCTTTGTTCTCTTCTAGGTTAATGATTTCACAACTTCTATATATAATTATGCAACTGCAGGATTGAAATCTAAGTCTTTAATTATACACATATACATAATCATGCTTACATACACATATATAGTATTATATACAGGTACATAATGCCAAATTGTCTCTGGTATAAATAGAGCACAAGAAATAAAATGCAGGTAGCTGTGATAGATACCTCTATGAATATCAGGGAAGTTCAAGTCCATATCAAGTTTATGGCAGGAGCCTGACTCTATTATATTACAAACCAAGTTGAACTCTGTTAATTTTTTTAGGTGCATTTATTTGATCATAACTCATAGTATAGCCAAAGTTGTTCAATAATAATGATAGAAAACAATATGATAGAATAGTACAAAATCAAGCTATTTAACATATTTAGAAATCTCAGTGACAAGTCTCATTCATTAGGGATATATTTTCCCCTTGTTGAGTATACATCAGTCTCATTAGTATTAACTGGAGTGATTTATGCATGTTTAAAACTGAAGATGACATTTAATAACTGCATCAGCAATTGCATGGATATGTGTTCAGATCATCCAGCTACTTGTTTCTGGAAATCATTGTCTGGAACATTTCAGCCTTGCGAAGTAGTTATGTTTGTTATACATTACGTATGAAGCTGTCCAAAGCATAAGTGCTCCCTTTTACATATCATTCCATTATAGATATATTACTTTTACATATGCAGTGCCTTGGTTTATCTAATTAGTTACACATTTTGATTAATAATGAAGCCTTTACTTTGAGAGAGGCACTGGAATTTTATTGCTAAGAGAATTGTCAGAAAAATCTCCATAAAGTCACACTTGTAAAATGATAAATAAAAATAATAAATCTTCCTAATTATTTAAAGTAGCTGTATAGAATCCTGTCTAAACTCTGTATTTGGCTGTATCTATAAAAAATGTTCTATTTCCAGATGACTAAACCAACCGATCTGTTTGTAGCGCTCTTTTCCTTCATGTTCAGATATATTTACACTTTAGAACATAACCTCATCAAGAATTTGGGGACTTCTGAAAATCTTGCCATTCTTTCTCTTTTATATTTCTTTAAAAAACAAAACAAAACAAAACAAAACAACAAACCCAAATAATTTTGGGGAAAGGTGTCAGTCTTTTGCTTGTTATGATCATCTTTTTCTCCCCCCCGCCGCCCCCCAATGTAGTTACATCCTTGTCTTCTCACCTACCAAATGAGTATCAAACAGAAGTTCATATTATTCTTCACTTGTCAATTCATCTCTTGCCACCTAGTAGAACTAGCACAGCATCATCTCTCACTGTACTGTAGCACTCAGACAAGGGGTAACCAATTACGTTGAGTAATTCTCCTGGCCAACACTTCTATTTCTCTTTCCTCGCTTTTACTCTGTTGCTTGCATCTATCAATATGAAAAACAGACTAACATGCATCTCTGCCTCACATAGATTATTCCTACGTCTTTTCCTTAAACTAAGCCACTGAGATTCGGTCAATCTAAGCAAAGACATCAAAGTAAAAAGGTAGCGGATGTCTTCATAGGAGAACCTTGGACTGAGGTTCTAAAATGGGCCTCAGGGATGTGGATCTCACTCAAGTTCAGTGGGAACCAGAAATCTAGTTTCCTTGGACTTTGAGAATCTCAAACACATTTTTCAGCAGTACAAACAGCAGGTTGTATTAAGCAGATGTAATAGAAACAACCATAAGGACAGTTTATAAAATTGTAGCAATTATGAGGAATGAGCAAAGAAATGACTAGCAACTATGATTAAAAGGTATTAGTTCTGAAAACTCTGGAGATAACTGAACTTTAACTTACAGTACATAAGAGAAAGAGTACAGTACATAAGAGAAAGAGTTAACATCCCACTGCTTTTAACACTGTCCCATAATGCCATATGCCTTTTAGTATTGGAGACATTCCAACATCTGACTTAGGATGTTTTTTGGCTTAGTTTGAAGAGTATTCTTGCACACATCTGTTGTTCTCCCTGTTACCCTTGACTGTTACACACTTCTGCTTTGTGTGTCTGTCTGGGGGAAAATACCATTGAATTTTAGAAAATCTCCAGATTATTTCAAATAAAATGTATTTGGATATATATGTGGATATATATTTGGATATATATGTATCTCCAAAATAGTTGGATTCTGCAAAGGTCTAAGTATGCCAAATTTCCTTTTCTTCTTGTTCTTTTTTTTTTTTTTTTGTGGAAAAGCAGAACATAGAGAGTATGGAGTTCAAGAAAAAAGCTGGGGGACTCGCTTGGAGAAAGACAATCACAAACGTAAAAGAATTCTTTGTGCTCATGAAAATTAAGGTATGTTTCCTAGCAAAGATGAACCTCAGTTTCTGTGAATGAACATGCACTTATAAAATGTTCATGAGAATTCCATCTGTAGACAGGAATGAAATGAACCAGCTATCATTACCCGGACAGAATTGTTACTGTATTTTAATGGATTTTCAGCTTCTGTAAGGATTAAAAAATCAGACTGTATCACATCTTAATACCAGCTGACTGCTTAGTAAAGAATACTCTTATGAATCCCATGTTCTCTCAGATTTGAGTGCTAATTCAATGACTCAATAACAACATTACTACAGTATAATTAATCACTTCCTGCTACAACTAGAAAATCTTTAACAAATGTTATTATAAGCAACTGCATTCTTATTCTGAGAAGTTATGCATAAAATGGAATACATTACAGTTTGGTTTGCATCTTAATGGTCTAAAAACACGGAACATTTTTCCCCTCTAGTGTCTGGTTGTGTAAATTACAACTAGTTGAATGCATTTTTGAACAATTACAATATTTTAGTTAATTTATAAAGATTTTTTTTTATATTATGAGCATGTTAAAGTCTTAGTTAGACCTAATGGGTTATTTTGAAATTATTTCCTAGTGAAGGATTAATATCAAACCCAATTCCCATACTGAAATCAAGGAAAGTTTTATTGTTGATGTCAATGGGCTTTAAATTCCCTATTAAAATGAGAAATTGGGGAAAAGACATATCTTCAGAAATCTCAGATGAGTTAAAGTAACATCACGCTACTGAGTTAGAAGCAATTATAGAAAATATAAATTGGAACTTATACTGAAAATGTGGATGTTTAACTTTTGGAAAAGTTCTACACCTTCAGATATATCAGTATCATCTGCACTACAAAGGAATGGTTTCTAGGAATAGCCAACATCTGTTAACTTGCAGTCAGAGCCTGATCTGCCCCATCCGAGCTTGCCTCTATAGGCTCTATAAATTTAATACAGTGGAGCCATAGACTGATACTGGCACTTACTAGATCTGTTATATTCAAGAAATCAAGAAGAGCAATTCAAAGTGACTCCTATCTGTCATATCCTAGTCCTGTAGAGTCAACAGAGAAAAGCAGGCATGTAATCAAGGAACTTATAATAGATGTTTTGCATATGGCATTTTCCTGTCTGTATAGGGTGCTTTGGAGAATAGATGGTCAGAACCATTAATTGCTGGTTTGAATGTCACTATAGTGGCCGGATTTTCTCACAGGCCTGAGAGTCTGTTCTCTGAATACACCTGGTAAGTGGTAAATATTATTAAAAAGAAATCAGACTAAACAAAGGAATGTATCTAATCTTCTGCATGGAGCATACATTTCCACAGAATTTACAGTCTATTGTATAATTACATTAAACTAAAAGCTATTGTGTGTAAATGGGACTTAGCCTGGATTTTGCTGCTGCTTCTCAGATCTCATGAGAGGAGTCTATGCTTGGAAGTCTGCCTGTTTTCTTCAGCCACTATTTTAGTGAAATTTATTATCCCTTTGCACAAATCTTACCTCAGATAACTAAATTTCTATAACTTTTCTAAATTGGTGTTAATGACAACTTCAGAACATTGTTTCTCCTGTTGGGTTTTTTGGAGTTTAGTTGGGTTTTTTTGGATGTAATGTCTTTTTTTTTTTGGCTAAAGATGTGCTATCAAAGAGAGCAAGCTCACTCTCGCATACCCAGCCTACCCTGCAGTTGACTTTTCTCAGGAAAGGCAAAAGGAAAAACATTCATTTTCATTTGTTCATGGAACCTGAGTACACATACACCATTTCTTCCCTCTTCCCATTCTCAGGCTGATGAAGGGCAGAAGGTAATAGAGGGATCTTTTTTGGCTATGCGGTAGTGAGCTAAAATCATGTGCAGGACTTTGCACTTCTCCTTGATGAACTTCATGAGGCTCCTGTCAGCCTGCTTCTCTAGCTAGATTATCAAGAAACATGTTCTTCTCTTATTACTCCTCTCTTTTTTCTTTTCTGCGTTTAAGTAGAGGAAAAGATCAGTATAAAATTTATCATCAGTAAAGAGCAAAAAAAAAAGTGTTCATACTATTTAAGAAGTGGTAATACTTATTTCATATTGTTTGAGAGGAACATTGTCAAAAACAATGATTTATTTAAAAATATATATTCTGCAATCAGAAACATTTCTTTATAAAGGAAAATGCTCTGAACAGTCTTTATCCTGGGCTCTAAAGTTTGCACAGAAGATTCCAGAGGTGAAAAATAAGAGTGCCAGATTCAATTATTTTATTTTCTGATCAATTTTGCAAAAAAAAAAAAAAAAAAAAAGAGAAGCAAATTCTGTGGCTTTCCTAACTTTCTGTCACATCTTCATTTTGCTTTATGAAGCAAGCAGTTAGCCTTCTGGAGATTTTTTTTCTATTGTTAAATTACTTTTCTCAAAGACAATACTTTACTCTCTTCCTACTATGGTTCTTATCTTCTTTTTTTTAATAGGCCTTATTATTTCTTTGAGAAAAAAATCATGGGATCTCCTAGAAGTTCCTTATTTTCTTTTTCCCCAGCTAGTTTTGTTTTCCTTAACTCTAGTTTTCTTTGAGGTCTACTTTTTATCTTCCAAACTTTTCCATTGGTTCTTATCTATTGAAGAGAAAGTGCTGATGAAATCTTCTTTTAAAAAATCAAAGATACCTGTACATTTTTAGTGTTTCTGTGACTGTTCTTTGAGACCTTCATAGGTATATGTGACGATATTTTATTCTTCTCCTGTTCCAGTGATGTTCCCTTTAGGGGATTCCCTTTTTCCATGATTCTACTGGTTTTGAATTTTCTAGTTCTTAGCTCTTTCTTGCCTTTCTAAGAGGAGCTCACAGGTGGCTTAATCCTTGACCATGTATTATCAGTAGTTCTACACTAATGACTGTCGTATCTTTCTCTCCTTTGTCCCTCTGTACCTCTGCTCCAACTTGTATGTCTAACATTCATTGTTCTGGCTTCTGATATCTTTGTAAGGGTGTCCCATATTGCCATATATTTAGTGGGAAAAATAAAACTTCGTACCTTTTCAATGAAACCTCTCCCCTTGTTCCTTCTCTGTTATCATTAATAGGCCTTTCTCTTCCTCTCAGTAATTCAGGCATGCCATATGTTTATAAGAATGAGTAGTTATAGAATCACATAATAGTTTGGGTTGGAAGGGACCTTTAAAGGTCATCTAGTCCAATCCCCCCGCAATGAGCAGGGACATCTTCAACTAGATCAGGTTGCTCAGTTATCCCAGTAACAAAAGTAAAAACCAGAAATAGTTACTAGTGGAATGGAGCAAATAGCAGCCAGATATTTGCTTAATGAGAAGAAGATGGCTCTCAGAAAAGTCATAATAGTGCTTATTATTATCAACCATCTGTATGGCACTCTTATGAACCTCTGAGACAGTGTGCAAAAACACCATGGAGAATTCTGTCTCAGCTCACCAGCTTTCTTGAGGTATTTCCATCGATTTTATAGAGGCCTCTGATACTGTACTCCTAACTGAGGTGCTTTGGTTGGTACTCTACAGCAGAAGACTTGAATGACACTCCAAAAAAGAGAGCAACTATGATATAAATTGTAGATACAAGAAAATAAGAATGCCAAATATTACCCACTCTTGTTTAAGAAGCCTAGATATAAGAGTTTGAAATTAATAATAAATGAATGAACAAACAAAACCAGTAAACAGAGTCTAAGATAAGATTTGTACACTGCTGTTTAATCTCCTAAACATACTACTCAAATTTCAAAAGTTTGTAGCTACCACAGATCTGTAGACTTTTTGGTGCCTAGTCCTTTGATACAATACTGTATTTTCCCTGATTGCCTAAGTATTTTCTGGCCTGAAAAATATTTGTGGAGAAGGATGCATTCAGGAGAAAGAACTCCTATATATGACAGATTGTTTTATTATGACTCTCCTATGAAGGCAACAAGAAAAGGTGTACAATTTTTAGAGATATTTTAGAAATAAACTTAAATACAATACTGAAGTCCGTTATTGTTTAAAATGTTTAGCATTCCAGTGTAAGAATGAAATCAAATAGCTAGTTTTCAGTTAAAGAGGATGTTGGTCATTCTAATGGAGACATTCTTACAGAAGTATATCAGGCTTAACAAAAATAAAGAAATTGTACTCCAAGAGAAGAAAGTTTCAATGCCTTGTAGCAATCTCAGAAAAATATGCTTTATGTACATTGAGTAATTAATGTCTCTTACAGAACTTGCAAACTGAAAGATGCTGCAACTTATTTTTAGTGTCCTTTAATGAAGATAATTGCCCTACAGGGAAAAAAAGTTCTAAACAGTTCAATGCAATAATACACAAGATTTTTATTGTGGTATTTACCCACTGCCAAAATCACTGCTAACGGATTACTTTCAAAATCTCGAGAAGCAAAAAATCTTACCAAGCTTGAGTGAGCTGTAAAAATCTGACGTTAGTTGAACCTTTGGCTAAATAATGCCAAAGGAAGTATAAATCAAATACTTTGCCTAAAATGGCTCTTTAACAAAATCCCTCAGAGTTTGCTGTAGATGAATTAACAAGCAGTTGGTTGCAGAGGGAGTTCTCTGTAGATGGCAAGCTAATGAATTCTGACAGGTTGAATGGTGCAAAGATAATGGGCTGAGCTCTCCACTGACTGTAAAGCAGAAGCTGATTAAGGTTAAGACTCTAGGAAAACGCCCCAACAAAATTGGATCAAAAGGAACGCTTTATTTGATTTAGGGGTTGAACTGCAGGGGTTCAGTTTCTTTAGTAAAGATTGATGTGCTGGTCCAATTCAAGCATTTGAAGTTTTATACTGGTATCATGACTTGCTACGTAATTCATGATTGTTCTAATACTGCCATTCACTCCTCCTTTCCAAATACGAGGGGTCACACAAAATTGACTTCATCATCTTAATACTGTCTTTGAAATAATTTCAGATTCAATTAGATATAAAGAGTTATTATTGCATAATTTGTTGGAAAACTTTTTCAAAACAGAGTACCTGAAATCAGATTTCAGGAAATGAAGCAAGACTAAATAAGAGTTATCTACCAAAGAACTGTTATACAGTCTTTCTTCCAGAAGTGTCATTTTGTGTCTTTAAAATCATGGCTGATGAAACTAAGACTTTATGTAAGAATGGTGGCAAGACATATGTGAAAAGGCTGGATGACTGTTGTTAGGCCTATAAACAGTAAAGAATATGTAGGGCTTGTTAGATAGAAAAGAAAGTTTTGCTTCTAGGGATATTCATTTGTTTAGCTTATGCACAAATCAGATTAATTAAATCTCTCAGAAACCAGCAGTAGAAGAAACAACATTTACCCTTTCTATCATCAGCAGAATGAAAAGCAATTCAAAAGATACTTCTTTTCTTTTTTCTGTTATTTTTTTAGATGTCATCTGTAAAAAGTAGACTGAACTGTTCTAGACAGTGACTTGTGTAATCAGCCAAGGCTGGATCCTATTATCACTACTTAAGTATCAACAGACCAAGGTGCTTTACTTGGTCATCATTACAAACACTAAAAAAAAAATCCACAAACCTAAACCAGGAAAAAAGAAACAGAATCTTAATCTGAAGGTGAATTTGACAAGATATCAAACTTACCGAGCTTTCATAATGAGGTTCTGAAAATTGTGATAGAGTTATGGATCATTAACATCAGTAGGATGCGGGAAACAACTTTCAGGGGAAAAAAAACCCCAAACTTCAACATGAAGACAAAGACTGTTTTCAGTCGACAAGTATGGAACCCTCACTGTTAACACTCAAGGTTAACCCATATCTTACCGCTCTCAAACTATAGATAAAAACCCCTTATTCTTCTCAAAAAAAGATATAACAACACTAAAGTCATTTTTTTCTTTTATAAAATGCTAATCTATCTTGAAGCCTAAAAATATGATATAGTTTGAAATTAAAGGTTTTGCCTTCCAAAACTGTAAACACTCCAACATATGCAGACATTTTTTGTCATAAACCTTAATAAGATGATTCACATGATCCAAAGTAGGTTGCTAATTGGTCAAGCTCTTTTGAGAATTTTCTTTGTAAAGTCTTAGGTGAAGGATAAAGGGTAAGTGAATATTTCTCATATTATTTTATTGGAAAAATGATTACGTGTTATTGGAAAATGATTACATGTTTTTAATCTTTGTATGTGACACAGACACGTGATAAAGATAGGCCCCTCGGAGACTGATGAGAATACTTTTGAGCTCTCTTCATCAATTCCATATGCCATTAGCAGCAGGAAGAGAAACACCACTTCCTGAAGAGAATGAGAAAGTAGTTACTGTATGCATAGATGCAAAGTCAGTCTTTACTCCATAACCTTACTGCACAGAAATAAGCAGGCAGATTCTGAAATACAGTAATGAATTGACCTAGGAGATACTTTTTCAGCATCACATTGGTAGAGCTGATCCTGTGTAAGGTAGGATAAGAGGCAGACTGGATGACCCCTTGAAATTCCTACAACAGCTATTTGCTCTCATCCCTCTAGAATTTGACATATCTAGTATGTCGAGAGCTACTAATATTTCATTCTGAGGGCACAAAAGACTAAGAGGTTGAAGGGAGATAGAGTGGAACAAATCAAAATTTCCAACTAGAAAAAACTGTCGATATATATTGTAAGTTCTAAGCACCTTAAATTATTTGTTTTAAGGTCATGCTTATGTGTCCCATTCAGAACTGAAGTGCTATCATAATGTTGTAGATTATTTTTCAGCAACTGCAATCTGCCAGGTAGAATCAGACAGCAATCACTGTGGCTATATAGTTTCGAAACTGTTGAAAATACTGATGTGAGACATTTTTCCATTCTGTATGACTGCAATATAGGTGGAGTCTAAAATGACTTTCTGCTTCATGCAGGTGTTAATGATACGACTGGCAAAGCATACATGTCAGGCAGATTTGGCTTGACAGTCCAACAGGTAGTAACCTCATCTCTTTTCTGAAGACAGATGATGTTCTGTTATGAAAGTCATGCTCCTGGAAATTTTGGGAGGAAAAAATCTGCAAAAAGTGCCATTTAGCTTAAAGGACATGATAGTGAAAGGAATCACTGGCACAAAACAGTGAAGTCGTTTGCTGGAAATGTTGTCTTTTGTCAAATTTGTCTTTTGCAAACCATCCATTTGCCTTTAGAAACCAGAAAAGCCTTTGCTGCTTAATAAAATCAGTAAGAGCTCTCATATGAAAAACATTCAAAGATGGGGTAAAAGAGATACTAAAATCGTGGAATAAAATAATCTGGCAATTAAATTTAAAACAACAAAGACAAATAAACCCTAGAAAATTTAGCAGTGAAAGCTCCTTCTGAACTTTGGATTGCAATTGATGTGCACAGCTTTGGCCTGTCAGTACTCAAAGAACAGCATCACAAACTTTATTTTGATGAAAAGCAGCTGCCTCTATTAATATGACTTCTGTGACAATTCAAGCAGCTAAGGATAAGCCAAAGGGGAATGCAGTGTGTTGGAACTGATTTTGATTTTAGATAAATCCATGGATTTGAGTGACTGGAACATGGACATACGAGGCATGTAGATACAGTGACGTAAGAAATCTTCCAGTTACCATTGCTAAAAACATGTCTTAGGAACTTCATTTTGAATACTTTGTTTACCAGAAGAAGAGTCAAGTCATTTGAGCAGATAGTGCCTTAAGCATCTGGATAGAAAATAAAATACATTTGTCTCTTCTTCTCAAGTGTAACTGGCACTGAAGCTAATTTTTTTTTCCCTAGATGTTTAATACATCAATCATGCTCTGCTTTTGTGGAGGTGTTGCAATAAGATGAAGACAGAATTATCTGAAGTAACACAAGTATTCTTGGGACTTGTTGCAAATTCAGTGGCAGCATTTTGTGTCCCCTGAATATTTTCTGCTTTCAAAAACATTTGAATCTTAAGCTCAGTTTAGACCAAAACAAAAACCCAAAAAACAAAACACAAAAAGGGAAACAACAACAAAAAATCTTTATAATGGCTTTTAGTTCCAGGCATTCCAATAATGACATACCCAGCTGAGCCCCAGACCTGCAAAGCATTTAAACATGTCAGCTTCACGGATAAGCATTGTTTGGCTGGGGCATTCACAACCTTAAAATGTTTGTGTTGAAATGGAACTGCACAGAAAAAGAACACTGTCTGAAGAAACAACAAGAAAACCAGCAGTGACCACCTTCCCCCTTCTTCACTTGTACAAAAAAGGTCATGTGAAAAAGAAAAAGGAGCTTCAGCTGAGTCCCCTGTGAGGTGACTATATTTGAAAGACAGCAAGAACCAAGTTTCTAACAACCTCCTTAGCAAACTGTAAAGCCTTGCTAACCTACCTAGATTTTCCTGAAGTGGACAGAATGGACTGTTCCCCAGCCAGTAGTTCCCACAACACAAAAAATCCCTCTATCTCAGGAAGACAAATAAAAAAAAAAGACACTCACTAATAATTACAGATCTTCAGAACTCTATGCAGGCCCATAACAGTACAAGAGGTACGTGCACCATACACCCTTCAGCTGGAAAGTTCATCTCAAGAATACTCCTGTAGAGCTCAACTGTCCTGCTGTTCTCTCTACTCTGCAGTGGGCGTAGAGAAGCTGGTACTTGCTTTCCACCTCTCAGTTCTTCCAAATTGCAGAGTCTTGGTGTGTCAGGGACTTTGATAAGGAGATGGGGAGAGTAAAAGGGGATGCAGAGCATGCACATGGATAACACACATTGCAAAGCTCCAGTTCCTGGTACGCGACTTTGTCTTTTACCTCTAGCACCTACTACAGGTGATTCCCATCCACCCTACACAGCCTGCAGCTCTAAACAAAGACGTCTAGAGGACTGCTTGGCCAATCCCAGTGTCCCCTCTGAAGCCTCTGCAATGATGTAAAGCACACTGAAAGCGTGTAAGGACTTGTAAATGGCATTATATGGAAATGCCGGAAATAAAGACTTTTTGAAGGGAGGCCACTTCATCTACCTGATAGTATCCAATCAAGTCCTGTTTTGGCTTGAGTGGGCAGATGTCGTATTGAATAAGAAAATACCATAGCTTCTTATGGCTTGAAATTCAATTTAAATAGGCAAAGATCATTACAGGGGTGTGTGTAACATCAGCTGCAGCTGACTGTCACAGCTATAGGAGCTGAGAACATTTACATTAGTTAAGGATCTCTTTGTTTGATTTAAAGCAGATTAAGGAGGAAGCTAACAAACTCTGCGGTGGCATAGACACCCCACTTTCACACAACAAAATGTTGGCAATGCCACTGCTATTAAAATCTACTGTGAAACTCTTAATTCAATGTAAAAAATCAGCATAGCTGAATTCAATGGAGAAGATGGCTCTGGATTTTCATCCGATAGATGGAATATGACACTGAAGTGAAAAGAACAGTTTGAGATACTCAGTCCATTGGAAATTAGGTTTGAAGACAAATATATCAGTGGATGTATTCTCACATACTGAGATGGCAGAAAATCTAAACATCTGCAGTCAAAGGTATGCAGGTGTTAATTAAAACCAAAGTTATTATTGTAAGGGGTGCTGCTCCGGGCAATATAAAAGATGTCATGTAACAGGGACATATATTTCCCATAGTATATGATACACATAGTATATATACATACATATATACACTAAATAGGCTTTCAGTCTGCCACATCTCTTACCCAACTCTAATACAAGTTATAGCTGTGACACACATCTGGAAGGAATGATCAGCAGAGAATTCCAGAATATTGCTGCGATTCCAGAATACTGCTGTGATCAGACCTCAAATAATAATTAATTGCATGAACCCAATTCCTAATTACTTGACTGCAATCCTTTTAATAAGGACCTCTTTTTTGGTGCTTTTGCAATGTTTACTACTCAGAAGCTCAATCCATGACAGGGGCAGTATAAATAGGCACGAAATTGGTAAATATTATTCCTATTGCTATGTAATTTCATTTCTGTTGTCATAGACATAAGTCTCTTTAATCTTTTTTCCTATGATTTAGAAAATACTTTTTCAAATTAGTAGATAAGGCTCATGGAAAAGAAAACAAGAGACTGTTTCCAAATTCATGCTTTCCCCTTATACTGGTCATGATGGTTTCAATATTTAAACCACTGCATATCAATAGTGGGACCACTCCAATGCTTTTTTAGAAAATCTGTTTACAGTTTACAGCTGTATTAACAAATCTCTGAGTCACGCTAGCAGCTTGATTCGTGGTTTACTCTACGTAACCTCAGCTTTGCTATTTAGTTTCTTCAGGGACAAGAATTTTTCAGGAGTCTGTCTGATGCTGTTGCTTTTATGAGAGAGAGTATTTGGCTGCTAGTCCCAGACTAATATTTTAACATAAAATGCATGTTAATTCTACGATAATTACTTTTAAGTCAAAGTCACTCATTGTCTCTTAAAATTAACATCAATATGATAAACATAAGTGTCAATAAAACAGAAACTTTCTATAAAGCTTTGATGTCTGCAGTTTATGTGCAAAGACCATAACTGTAGTAGCAAGCATTACTAGCTTTTCTTGTAGCGATTTTAAAGCTATGGCGTGCCTATATTTTATGACTACTCTATAGCTGTCAGTAGAATTTTCACACACATGTAGTCACTGTTGACTGGTATTTCAACTTGTTTACAAGGACATAAACAATTTTATTAGAAGTTTAAAAATTCACAAGCTAAACGAGACCTGAATTTCTTACTATAAATCTGCTCACAGATAACCTGCAGCCTTCTGAACATGGTCATCAGACATGCTGGTCTTAGGAGAAAACAGACAAAGCTGCATGTAAATAAGAAGCACTGTAGGCTTTCCCAGTGAGTACAGCAAAGTGGGTTTTGGCCAAACTGAGGGGATGATCACTGATTTCACATATGTACACTTTTAAACAATGTTAACTTCGTCAATGTGAGCAATTTTAGCAAGGAGAAAAATGCAACTGACGCCCATCTCCTGCTTTCAGCAGTGTCCACTATCTGCTGTGAAGTATCTGCTTTCAACAGTAT
Organism: Phoenicopterus ruber ruber; assembly: GCA_009819775.1. Lineage (NCBI taxonomy): Eukaryota > Metazoa > Chordata > Aves > Phoenicopteriformes > Phoenicopteridae > Phoenicopterus > Phoenicopterus ruber. The sequence goes on along the minus strand of CM020218.1, from coordinate 35,830,097 downwards.
GGAAAGCTATGGAAATGTGGTGGAAGAAATGACACCACTTATTTCACCTGGTAAAATGGAGATTTTAGGGCCACCTCTGTGAGAAACATCATGAACTTTAGGCACTGGTGCAAGAAAAGAGAGAAGATGCATTCCGGGGCATATTAGACATTATTTGAACTGTCATTTGAGACACAAAGAGTAGAAATATCCAAAAGCTGTATTTTCACTGAAACTAGGCAATATGAGGCAGAAAAGTCAACTAAACGGCACCGCTAAAAGGGTTGACAGAAAGCTGAAAGAATTTACATAAGCTTTTGAAATTTGTATCACTAGTGACCAACTCATGTTTAATTCAATGACCTTCATGATGTACCTAGATCAAAAGAGAGGAAAATAGAGATAAGTTTTAAATGGCATTATATGGAAATGCTGGAAATAAAGACTTTTTGAAAGGAGGCCACTTAATCTACCTGATAGTATCCAATACCTGTAATCCAGTAACAAATGCTTAGTTACAGTTATACTGAAAACACTATGCTGTAGTGGAACGCAGCAGATCAGGTGAATCACACTCTTGTGAACTCCACTAGCTTTGCCATCTAACTAATGCCTCTCAAAATGGTATGTTTTGGAACAATTCCAGAAAAAATAAACCCAACATCTTCTAATGTTTATCATCATTGTATCACCTCATCCAACGACAGCTGTGCAAACTTAAGTAGGAAATTGCTTCAGTACATGATCATGAAAGAACATCTAATTACACAGTTCAATTCAAGGTAATTTTTTGAAGGTGATTGGACATACATTCTCTGAATAAAACACTTTTGTGAACAAATGGCATTTATAAAGAAGGATATTTGGAGAAAAATTCAAGTGTTTTCTTTTAAAGTTGTCATTCTTGCAACATGAAAGGTACATTTTCAGAATTTCACAGGCTGCACAAAAATTATTTTAAAAATGTATGGGAAGATCAAGACTGAATTGCATACTGACAGACTCACAAAAGAGCAGGAAGAGTACCAAACTTGAAAGTCAGAAATGAATATATGTAATCATATATACGGAATATATACAACAGTCCACACCACTGAGTCTCTATACAGACTCAAGTTTTGAAGTAATGTGTCACAAATGTGGAAAACAAAATCACAATCTGCCATATTCAGAATAGATGACTTACCCAAAAGATAAATTCACAAATTTCTGCCTCAGCTCTAAAGTACGACACAATAAATCACATATAAAGCTTGGAATTCAGAGAAACTTAGTATCCTTCATTGTATTTAGAGAATGTATTTCTCAAGGTTTATAAAGAGACTGAAGCCAAGGTATTGCATTATTATGGATACTCATTTAACAGAGATAGTAGGTCTCCCTCAGATAAGGTAGTCTGACATGGTGCTTGTAAGATGTGAAGGGATCCAAAAAGCCTCAGGTGAGATGACCTTAGCGGAAGCAACAGTCCAGAATAAGGACAGTTCTTAATACTTTTTCTTGAAAAGTTCCACAGTGCCACTGAAGCTGAAAAGCTTCCTTTTTGCTAAGCCTAAACATGCTAAACTAGGCATGCTCTGAACAAATGCATCCATCACTGAAATAAATCTAATTGTGCAGTGTCTGAAATTCTTTGAGGGGCTAGGGGCATTCCTGAGCATTGTACATCTGTAATAATTCATATACTCCTTTAAAATACACAAGTTTCAGAAAAATGGATTTGGGTGAATAGACTCATAAATATACCTAGAAAGGGAAGAACCATAAGCAGTGTGAATTTGTCATTACAAATGTTAATAGTACAGCCCTAAGGCACCCTCCTAACTACAATTTGTATTAATCTTGAAGATCCTAACGTAGCTATTAAGAAATAAGAAAAGTCTATGCACTTAACCACAAACATTTAAGATCAAATAATCAAACAGGTGGTGAAAACAAATTAACTATTCTGGATAAGGAAAATGGATATTGACAAAAAAAAGATGAAGAATCAGCTAAACTGGTCACACTAGATACACAGTATTACACATTTTTTCATAATCTTTGAGGGATAAAGTCAACTTTGGAATAGTGGAATACTTTGACAAAGGAACTAAGAGACTAATTCAGGGACATTACAGGCATCCATGCATTAGCTAAGGACATGATACAAACTCAGAATATGAGGAGGCACTGAAGAAAGCAGTGACAGAAAATAGCAAGTTGGATCAGATAACATCGAGGACATAGTGAAAGAAGTCAAATACATTATAACTATATGTTCTCTCCATGGAAAATCAAGCCAATTGACAGAAAAGCTGCAGTCATAGTCTGGTACAAGGCTTCTATATGGCACAGAGGTGCTGTGGAAGATTATATTCCCTGCACAGTTATTTCAGATGAAGAATCACTGACTACCCTGCTGAGACAAAAGACTGTTCCAGAATGAAGCTGGGAAATGTTCATGGGAACATAACAACGTATTGGAACAAGTAAATTCAACAGCAGAACTGGGATGCTACACACAAGCCAGTATCATTCAAACAGTGCAGCCCAAAAATGGCTTAGGAACTGGGCTTGTACAGTACTACAACAGTAGTTGTAACAGGAGACAGACAGTTGTAACATAAGAAAGAAATAGATTCTCAGCTGAGAAGAAATTACTTATTATCACATATGCCTGAAAGAAATGTCAACGAATATATAAACAATATAGGTCAAAATAAAACAGACTGCAGTCAGTTCCAGATGATATTTAATTTTCTTGGAAAATACCTCCAAGGTTATGCTGAGCATTACTTCAGTTGAAAAAAATTGATCTTAAAGTCATATTCCTATTTCAGTTTGTATAGAAGGGAATCAAAGAGGTCACCCCAGTCCTTTTTCTTCTTCAAATGTATGATTAACTCTGCCTATGGCATTCCTGTACATAACTGCCTATTTCATCTGTATCTTAAATTAGCATGTGATCTAATATCTTTCTTGTCCCGAACTAATCTTTTACACTCTCCGGGTCTCATTTACAAAGTATTACAACTGTTACAGAACTTCACAAGTTCTGAAAACTGAGTATCTGTAAGATCCTTTGGCATCTGTGGCATCTTCAGTTCCAAAGACAAAGGCCTTGTGTCCAATTAGGCTTGGACAGAACTACCCCCAGGGAATACATGGGTCCTTAAAAGAGAGTCAATACTTTTAATGACAGCTGAATCCAGATGTTTCTAATACTAGAATTTTGAAAAATCTCATATGGTTGGAATTTTTTGTTCCATACTTAGAAAGGCCTTACTCTTCTTATTTCATTATGTACTTCTGTCACCTGTTTTTTGGTGTCATAGTTTGCGTAATGTATACACTATTACTGCTCAAGGGCCTTTACAGTGTCTCAAAGAAGACAGTTTAGACTAACAATAGTTAGCTGTATAAGTAAAAGTCATTGGTGACAGACGAAACTTGCAGTGATTTTTTTTTCTGGATTCACAAAACTAGCAAATGGAAATTTCAGGTGCCTACAAGTTTCAGGTTCAAAATTATTCTACCATTTGCTCCACTTAACTGAGACTAATTTCAAGACTCAGATTAATCCCTTTTTCCACAGCCCCTCCTCTCATAACAGTGCCAGTACACCAGGAAATTTTGAAGGCAATGCTGAGTCATTAAAATAAATAATCTGTCTGGACAATTAACAAAGCATTAGGTACCGGTTTAAACAGCTTAACTCCAAGCAGACTTTTTTCCAGTGGCCATAATCCAAACAAGAACTTGAAACAGCAAGAAGCAAAGAACACTTGTCAGTAAATCTTTCTAAGACACTTGCAGAGTAACACTGTATTTCAGATGGTTCAATTTTTCTTTGTCTACTTACTGCAAAATTCTTATCTTTTGAAATCGTTTTGACTGAAGTTATGTTATTGCTGCACTTCTTTCAGATACTGTTAGTAGTAGTTATTAACTAGAACGCCATCAAGCCTATCTACCTATGTAGAAAAGACTCACCCTTCATAGCTGAACATTCCTGGTATTTCACAATGATTTGTAAACTGAAGGGATTTCATGTAGACGAAGAATAAATATGAAGTGCTAAAGTGCAATTTTTAAAGTCATCGTTTCCTAAGTGTAGCCACAGTTTAAAATGACATAGAGTTTGATGTAGAAAATACACATAGAAAAAATTGCCTAGGGCCTGCAAAAAGCAATAGAAGCCAATGGATTTAGCTATTTTCTACACTGACAACTTCAAAATCGTGACATAAAGCAAGATCTATGAAGGGATCTAATGAAATGTAACGAATTATAAGCTTTGGCTAGGAACAAATATGGAAGGAAAGGCATGACAGATAGAAGGACAAAAAAAAGAGAACAGTACTAAAAGCAAAAGTCCCAGGGAGAACAAGAAATAGAGGTCACACGTACACAAGTGCTCAGAAATTTAGTATTCAATATATTGACACAGACTGAAAGAAAAAAGTCACTTCTGAACTTTGAGTATGGATATAGAGTCAATGAAGTCCACAGAGGACTGGGAAGATGGTTCTGGAAGACAATAAGGAAAAGGGCAACTGATGCCCTTTTGTTAGAACTTCAACAGAAGATTTTTTTAAGTCTGATCTTCCGAAGGAGCACAAATAACAACATTGGAGAGCTTGCTGCCATTTGTCGTTGAAGAGCTGAAAAAACAACCTAAAGCTGCTTGAAAACTCCAGAGAAATAAAGGGCAAGAGAAAATGACAAAATGAACTATGCTCACTTACATTTACTATTCAGTACTTTAGAGCATGCTGGATAACATGCAGTTTTGTTTTAGTTATGAGCAGCAAAATGTTTCATTATCCTTGTCAGATAAAGAACAGGTAGGAGAACTGAATCAAATGGATTCCCTTACTACTGCAATCTAAAATGGTCAGAAGCTTGGTGCAATCAAGACGTCCTGAACAAAAGAGCAGGTCCTTCTGGAAAGCCTCCTTGTGACAAGGATTATGATGGGGTCTACTACCATGCACGTCCATCTCCAACAGATGGTGCAGAGGTATCCTTGAAGTAGCTGTACTGTTCTGCGTGGTGGCTGAGGAGAATTCCAAGTTGGAGCTAAAAACTAAGTTGAGTAATTATTATAACAAGTAAACTAATTTCAGAGCAAGTAAGTCAGTCTACTTATCAAAATCAGGATACTTATCAAATGATGCTAACTGCAAAAAAAAACCTCAACCCAAAACGTTCTAGGCTCTGAAGGGTCCAATTTCTTTTCCAGGAGCAAGGGAAATAAAAGCAAGCAAGAAAGCATGAGAGAACAGCACCATTTTGAAGCTGCTAGCTGAATGACACCCCGTGGATTAAAATCACCTTGAATGACTGAAAGTTTGCAGTCAGGCCCTTTCTGTCCACCAGGAGTAGTGTAATTACTGCAGCTGTAATCACTGGGTGGGGTGTGGGGCTTCTAATCCTGAGAATGAATCCAGTAGGACAGACAGACTCCTGCCCTAAGTAACCATGTAGGTACACATGCAAGGAGAGTAGTAGCTTACTTCTAATAACTAACTCCACACTTAAACCTGTGAGAGGAAGGTTGGGTTTAGGATTACTGCCTAATTAGTGCCCTACTATAGCTGACATATTAATCTAACTTTTCCAGTTATACTGCATTCCTAACTTGTCAGCTCATCTGACTCTTTTCTTACCTCAGTAGAGGCTCAGAGCTCCTAAATATAGAAGGCATAATGTTATTTTAATTTAGAGATGATCATTATGCAGTCCTTTATTTCCAGTAGCATTCCAATGTACTGAAAATGTCCATTTTTCGGTGTTTCTGGAAAAAGTAGTTGGTCACATACTACATTTGTACTTATCACATGAATATGTAGAAATGCTCCTACAAAATAAATTCTTAAAATAATGTTAATAAATACATTTTCAGAAAGAGTTTTAGCTTAAATTAAACATATACTGGAGCTGCCACCCAGTGTTACTACTGGAAATTCCATTTACTTCATTGGAATACCTGTATAAGAGAGTAGACCAAAAAAACAACACAAATTCATGATTTGTAGATTTATTTGCAAGACAAGCAAGTTTCATATTTTTGAGTAAAGTAAGCAAACTTTCTGTCCAGTCATCACAAGGAACAGTCAGCAATTCAAAAGACAGTAACAGGTGAAATTTCTGTGAAATTTGAATCTGATCAAGAAAGTTTTCTGAGTAAATATGGGGACAGGAGATAATATGAATATCTGAATATAAGCAAAAGATATTAGAAACCATTTCACTGGTTTGTTGGTAGTCTATGAAGTTACCTCTGCACAAGAAAGATGTGCTCAGGCAGCTAGACTCCAGTATGCATTCTGGCAGCAAAGCCTGGTCACTGCAACAGCTTGAGAAAAGTAAAAGAGAAGACCCACTAGAAAAGCTTACAATGAAGGGATGCATCACTATCGTGACAAATGGGATGCCCCAGTACAAAACAAGCACCGACAACAAGCAGATTGCAAATTCTACATCCACTAGTTTGCTTTAACTTAGCTTATTTGCCTTTTTTTTTTTTGCATTCATACTTCTGCATTTACATGTTTGTCACATTCAGCCATATCTTTAGGGCACGTTTTAGATAATGATTGCTGCAAGCAGTATTAACAAGGTGCCAGGGCAAGCTTTGTACAACTGTATAATCTTCCCGAGATTGTCACTAAGTATGCATTAGAAATTCTTACCAGGAATAATTGCAAAAGCAGCACTCACCCTCCTTTTAAAATGCTAGTAATCGTAATGCCCATAAGAACAGTGCAGCATCTCAGTATTCTATTATTATAGAGTGTATAAAAACCAGCTTTCACGGAATGTGTAATGGATCCCATAAGGGAGAGACCCAAGTCAATAACCACTCTAAAACAAGAGCCTTTCAGACAAAACCTGACAGATCTACCCTCAATGGAAAATTGCAGGGAAAAAAAGAAAAAAGAAAAAAGAAAAAAAAAAAACAAACAACTTCAGCAGCAAACAATTTAACAAGGAGAGTGCAAAGTTATTCTTCAATACAGGAGTGGTCATCTTCATGCCATCTACAACATAATACCCAGTGGGTAGGGATCATCCAAAGAAAAAGTGCAAATGTATGATGAACAGAAGCAGGAGAAATTCCTAGGAACATCCAAAAATAATTGAACAAAAGTGGGCATGTTAGGTAGATATAAAATATTGCTGGAAGAGAGCATCTATGAATAAGACAAGTATTATGCCATAAAAACTATGAAAATCAAGGCAGGTTTCCAGCAACCAACAAAATGTTCATAGTTGACAACCTTATCAGGCACTGCAGAGATTCCCAGTAGTGGGTACACTGAATGGGCAAGAAAAAAAGGAATCTGGAGAAGAGCTGCAAAAAACAGGAGTAGGATGTACACAAATTTATAAGAGAAGCTGCAAAAGAAATGCCCACTTATTTGCTAAAAACAGTGTTCGAAAACCTTTGCTGCAAGAAAATCTGACTACATTTTGAGCTCTACATTAGGTATTCAATATATGCTAAGACACAAACTTGGTTCTCCTGTCTTCTCCATACTTACCAGTATGCAGAGGAGATGAAAAGCTGTTTTACCCAGCCTGATGGGAACTACTGCGTTAACTCTGTAGTCCTGGAAGCTTACGTGCAGAATAGTTAGAACGAGCTTGGCCAGTGAAAGCTATGTTTATGTGACACAGATACAAAGGTCCCTGTGGGAGCTGTTTCAATGAGCATGAATTACAGAAACATTGAAGCTGTTCTAATTTATACCATGAACTAAACCCACCACCTGTGTTTAGGTGGAGAAAAGTTAAGGAAACATTACTGTCCTTCCTTCCTGTCAGACATGCTGAATACTGTTCTCCTACATATGAGAGATCCTCATTTCTAGAGAGAACGTGTATCTTCACAAGCCATATACAAAAATATGAGTTACAACATGCCAGTGGATGCTGCATTAGAAAAATAAAAAATGAAAAGGTACTTTCTGCAATAATACTCAAATAATTAGCAGAAATGATGCATCTATATCTGTAAATTCATAAAACCAATGTATACCACAAAAAGTAACAACCTTTGGTATGAGTACCTTCTGCAGCATGGTAAAAACCAGTAAGATTGACATATGCTTTGATATAAATGTGTTTCTGTATATCCCCAAAACAAGACATAGCCAATACTAAGAAAATCCTTAACAACAGGTGGTGGAAATGCATTACATCATCAGGAAGGGAGAATAAGATGGGTTTATGAGGCACTGCAGAGATTCTCAAGAGTACGGTTCCTTAGACGAGAAAAACAATCAAGAGGAGAGCTGAAAAGATAGCGGTCAGAGATAGGCAAATGGATAAGATAAATTTCCAAAGGAACATCATACTTATATATGATGATGTCATATTTGTCTGTCAAACCACCAGGCAATCTGTACAATAAGGCTATAGCAGCAAAACCCCAATTCTGAAATTTATTCTGCTTAACAAGCATATTAAAGAACTGTGAGCTTCTAGAAAGCAGAAGAGGACAAGATAATATCAAGGATAAACTGACATGATCTGACCAGACAACTAGTACAAGCAAACTGCCCTTGACCTAAGTAACATAATAGCCATTTGTTAAACAAAAAAAAAAAACCCAAACTCTAGAAAGAACAGCATTGCAGTAGTAGATGGTCTTCTGTGTTTTCTTTATTCCCAGGGGTGTTCTTGAAGCATCAATTCTCAGACTTAATAGCTTATATAGCTACTATACATGAAATTGTAAGTGGCTTCCTATGATGCACCCACCTCAGGATATACAGGTCAGGCACTTAGAGTACAATGACCCTGATCTGTAATCAACTTTATTGCAAGGATATCCATGATCCAACAAAAATCCTGTTCTGACTCCAAAGTTGTGGTAAAGACTTCTCTGCTTGCCGCACTTTGGGTTTAAGGGTGTTAGCAGTATAGCAGCCGCCTTACTCATGGGCAAGCATTGCAGCCAAAAAAAGTGAAAGGAGACAGGCACTGACTTTGGTAAGAGGTTTGCTACTGATTTCAGTAAAACCAGGATTCTGCTTTTAGGGAGCAAAATGAGGCATGCTCCTGGGGGTAGTGCTCTCTTGCATAAGGGGAAAGGTTATTTTGTAACTAGATTAATAGAATTTGATATCCACCTTTTTCAGACTAGCAAAATGACAGCCAAGCAACGATCTTTTTATTCTCACTCGTTACAAGAATAGAGAGATGTTAAGTAATGTTGGTACATTAACAACAGCATATAAACTGACAGAATATACATTTAGGCAGTGAGAATACCCTTCTTGAGATGGAATAAGGAGAAAAAGCTATAACTTAAGGTGAAGAGTGATTCTGAAAGGATTTGTATGAACACCTACTACACCTGGAAATTGTACTTAATTGAAAGGGACCTTCTTGATCATCCTTTGTTCTAAGTGAGAACTGATTCAGTAACACAGATTCAGGGAAGGCTGGGAGATGTAATATGGCATAGCAGAAATGTGGGGAAGAACCTACGTATGGTAAAGTAAGTTGCACTTACATGAACCTGCATGTTAGGTGTCTGCATTACAGTACATTACGGTACTCAAATTACAGAAGGCACACCCCAGAATTACACAGCCAGAGATAATCTGGAGACATACCTTTAATGTAAATAATTACTATAATTAAGACAGATCATATTAATGCTAAATACACATAAACTGTTCATAAAAACAGGTGTGTGTTTTTTTTAATTCTTCATCCAAAGTGAAAGTACAACTGAAGTAACAGATTCATTCGCATTTATGCAAACTTCAGTTCTTCATAATATGCAAATCCCATATTTTCAACAATATCCAGTCTTTCAAAATAAGTCTGAGGATGCTGTTACTCAAGAAAAAGAATATCCAAAGAGTGCTGAAGGAAGATAAAAAGGCATTGCAATTCTTCATTTTATGAGTGGCTTTGTGATATTTGACTGAAGGGGCAAATGGTGGCTGTTAATGAGGAAAATTCACATAAGGAGGTACCTTTCTTTAGCTCTAACACAAAATTGTCCATACCTTCACTGTATTGGGCTAAAAATACTTCTTCACCCCGAAAATGAAATCACTTCTTTTCTACCCAACACAGACAGGGAAAGGAATGTGCCTGTAAAAATCAAGTAAGCCTAAGGAATAGAAAACTGCTCATCACTCAGTCTGGAAAACAGGAACATCAAATGAAATCCATAGCTACTACCCAGGGGGGACGCCCATTCATGATTCTTCCCCAAAACACACACAAGGACAGGTATCTGCTGAAAATTCTCTAGGGTGTGACTGGATACCAATTTTCAAGGCTGATCCCTGTACTCATGCCCATTCATCACTTTGGCCAACGGCTATAGAGTTGGCCACTTTGTCTGGCTAAATAACGTAGTACGGACTGTTGCACTATAACCACACTAGGCTAACGCTCCAGTGCGGCCGAAATGGCCGAATAAAAAGCAATGTTACCGACTGACCTCACATAATACCAAGGACCAAGGGAGGAGCTGACCTCAGTCAGCACAGGGGCAGAGTACCTCTGCTTGGTAACCTCTCCCTGAAGACCGATTAGTTTTGCTAACCTTTCATCAGCACCCCAAAAGCAAAGTCAAGGTGATACGATATAGACCTTCTATTTCAGCATCGCATGTAGAATCACATGCGCACATCACGTGAAATGGGGTCCCGGTGGGCCTAAATGGAAAAATTACATAACCTGCCCAACTTGCACAACAAAGGTAGCTAAATAGTCTGGTTAAGGGTGCAGACAGACAAATAGAATATAATTAACCTAAAACCATCCATAAACCTTTCCAGCTGCTTAGTATGTATCTGAATAGAGAATTCCAGTGCTTAGTCACACACAGCAAGGTTTGAAATCAGCTGCTTCTATTCTCTTTTATTTTAGAGAGCAGAGGACCTTAGGAGTTAGAAGAGATTAGAGAGTCCGAGTGAAGTGTTGAAGAACTTTCTTAGAACTCTAGCAATAGAAAAGATTAGGAGTCCCCCACAATAAAAACAAAACCAAATAAAACTAATGCAACAGCACAACAAACAACCAAAAAACCTAAACAAGAAAACCAAAAAGCAGTCCCCCTCCAAAAAAACCCAAGCCCAGACAACCTAATTCAACTCCCTAACTCAAGTATAGGACTGTCTGAGATAAAGAGCTGCACTTATGATCACCAGTAAGGTAATAACTGTTCTTCAAAGAGCATATCTAACAATATGACCTGGTACTATATTAGATCATTTATAAAATGAAAAGAATGAGCTGAAAATCTTTTACTTCGGGTGCAAGGTGTTTCTTCAAGGAAAGATACTATAAGTTTGCCTTCTCTTTATGGATAACAAGCTTCATTTAAAAGAGAACTATAGGACATGAAACTTTGTACACTTACTGGTTGTTTATTACCACGAAACTATTTAGAAGCTACAGAAGTCACTATTTAGAAGTTAAACAGGCTTACTGATTATACCTTAATTTCTGCTATACTTGAAAAAGAAAAGATTAAAAAGTTTGCAGCATGCTTACCATCTGAATTTAAGGGTGCTGGTAAAGTTCTTTTGTATATTTTATCCATCCTTAAAACTAAGATAATCAGACCTTTATTTTGTCATGTAAGGTAGGAACCTGGATTATCCCACTGAACTGTAATACTGCCCATCTTTGCAATTTCAGGAGGGCTAGATTTTGAAAGAACACATCTTTAGCAGCAGCATTTGTATTATAGACCCAAGCATTATTTAACTACACATTAAATACATGTTTATTTGTTCATTAAATGAGCAAACATTAAAATGTTAACAAATTGTGTTCTCTTATAGTGGAGAATTCTTAGTAACACTTGTCTTCCTGAAACAGAGGTTGGTAATAGTTTCTCAGGAGTGGAAAATGTGGAATTTGAGGCAGCTCACAGATGTGAGTAGAAGAAAAATTGCCAACAGCAAGGGTGACAAGGTTCTTATTGAGGCTGCAAAATTAAACTGTGCTGCACAGCATTGAATTGACACTGCAACATTTTTATTGCCCTCAGAAAGCAAGCCTCAGTGTACAAACAGAACGGACATTGTCATATCAGCATTGGATGATTGTTGGTAGCATTTTCTGTCACTAAACTAGACTTGCTGATGATGTCTTATGCTAGAAAGACATGACGTATCTATGTTATAACAAGAGAAGAAAGTGGCTAGTGTAAAAAGAAATAGAAAAAGGGATAAAAGAAACACAAAAGGGATAAGAGAAGCAGATCAGAAATTGCTAACAAAAAGATTAAAGATGAAAAAAATCTTAATGAGAAAAGGGAGAACCCCTCCAAAAAATAATCTAAAAGAGACAGCAAATAGTATAGCGTACCAGTACTGTTGTCTGCTGGCAGCAACAAATCAGAAAAAGCAGTGCCTCTAGAAAGTTTAGAAAGCAGAATCTTGCAGAAAGAATAAATAGCTGAGTTTGACAGACATATTAGAAAGAATAGAGTATTCATTATTTGAAATACTCATCTCTACCTTCGGTCACTGACAACACAGTGCCATTTAAACAGGTTTCTGAAGTAAACCTTTGATTCAGTAAATTATTCAATCAAAACAAGTCTGAGGAACAGCTTTATTTAAACTGTATTTTTATGCTCAGTTCTGTTCAACAATTGGCAAAGTTCAGTATCTCCACTAGACATTTTCCCTTCTCCCAAATGGCTTACCATTTTTAATACTGGAAGTTATTCATGTCTGAAATAATGTTCATTGCCATCAACATCTCAGTTTTCAACAGAACCCTGAATTTGTGCTACAACTTGATCTTCTACAAGTTATCTCCCTTGAGTCAAATATTTGGCAGGCTACCCATTTTCTCTCGGGGCACAAAAAGAAGTCCAAGGATCACCTGTGACAAAAACAATGATTCCATTAGTCTGAATTCACAACAGGAGTTTCATTTATTAGATAAAACAATCTTTAATAGAGCATTTAACATTATAATTTTAAAACTAAAAAACAAAACGTCATCAAGAACAACCATATTCTGAAAAGGCTGATGAGATCTCCAATCTGATTATCGAAAGATAATTCCATTCTTATATTTAAAATTTATATTCTAGAAAATGCACTAGGAGAGGAACACTCTTCATCTAGATTCTTACACTGCTCAAACCAAAACCCAGGGCCAGTTTGAAAAGCTTCCAAAATACACTTCTTACTGATAGATCTCATCCCCAAATTCTTCAGTGGCTGTACTATTTAACATACATTGGATTTAAAATAAAATAATTGTAAGTAGCTGTGTTCATTAGTTCTTCCATAAGTGACTTCACTGATCTTACAGATTTTGGTCAAGGATTAGTCTTGAGTTCGTTATTCTTTTGAGCACTCACAGAGCTGTCTTTACAGAACTGTTTGGACCTAATGCAGCTGAGGCAGATTTAGCATACGAACATTGTTGTTTCGCTTTTTCATTGCCATCTCATTCAGAGAAGTAGTTAACACACGAAGTTTAAGCATGTGTGCAGTCCTAGTGAAGTTAACTGTATCTTGCTGCTCTATAGGGCTCTGGGGCCTCAGCAATGTCAGACTTCCTCTCTGCCCTCTTCACTAGTAACAAAAACGAGTTTTAGCAACAAAACTTTTGGGCCAGGGACATGGGAAACTGGGAAAAAGTACAAAAACCCAAATGCATCTAGCACAGAACAGAGATGGGCGAGAAGGGGGTGAATGCAGCTTTCTGCCCTGATGTGGTAGGTGCTAGTTACCAGCTTGGCACCAGTCCCTGAGTTGTCCCAACTCGTGCCAGGCATTAGCAGACAGGACAGGCGCAAAGGAGTGAGGGCGAGACTGCTGGGGCTCTCTTCTTGCCTGCTGGAGGCTCCCTTCCAACACAGGAGTCTGTGGAGGGGTAGTCAGGGCACCTTTGGACCTCTGCACATAAAGTGCCCAGGAAAAAGCAACCCACCAGGCCAAGAGAACAGTTTCAAAAGGAAGAGAAAGACAAGCAACAGGTGTGATAGCACTCGAGAGCTTTCTTCATTGACCTTAAGAATGGTCCAGTCCCGCAATCACTGAGTACCCAAATCCCCGTCACCAAAATGACAGGTGCACGTTAACTGACATTTTAATGTAACAAGCAGTAAACTAATCTCTATAGTCAAAGACTTGCAACTGCTCCCTCACCTTGTTCTTGATGCATTGTTTTTCTTGGTGTGGGTAACAACTAAGGCATAAGGATACCAGCAACCGCTAAATTTGTGTGTAATATTACATAAATCACTTTAAATGATCCTAGTTTTCTGAGATGCTCTAATCCAATGTAGACAGTTTCAAGTAAAAACTCCACTTGTCACAAAAAGTACTAGTAGTTCTTTAATCCACCTTCCCTAAGGCTAGTTATTTCATCTTTTCAGGGTGGAACTGTTGAATGACCTTATTTCTGATCTATGAATATTAGCAATGGACAACAAGATACATTAGGATGATTTACACCCAACTTTTTTAAAAATGAGCTATTCTCATTCTGTTTAAAATTAATTATTAAAGAAAGCACATCAGTTTAAAGTTCAAGCTGCATGAATGTGCTATCAAGATATGGGCATTAAAATCCTTATGCCTTGAATGTTTCCCTTGAACTTTGTTTCAAAGTTAAAAGATCACAGACATCATAAACCAAATTCAGTCTTTGTATAGGCCAGCATTAAATTGCAGCTGTTCCCATCAGGACTGAATTGGTGTCGAGTGCCTGTTAGATTACAAAGTCACCATAAAAAAAACAGACGAGAACTACGAAACTTATTACAAGTCAAGTACATTAAATAAAAGAGGATCCTACCAGTTGCATCATCAGCTTCTGTGTCTAGAAGAGCATCTACTGAAGCCATGCTTGTGACTATGAAGGAGTCTGTAGTATCAGACACTCCTCGCTTGCTGAGACAAACTTCTTTGAGATTCTGACTCCTCTGCTTTGATCAGTGTCTTTTACTAACCTTCTGACTGTCAGGCAGGTTACACCACTTGTAGGAAGGCCTAAAAAAACCTTCTCAGCTATTCCCCAATACACTTTTTTAATCGTAAGTCCACAGGTTCAACTTGTGGTTATCTTCCAAAAATATTTATATAATAGAGAGTGGGACAGAGATGCAAGATGTTTTCCCCCACCAAATCCACCTTTTTGGTAAAGTGTTAAATACTCCTTATTTCTGTTAGTCCTCTCTTGCAAAGAAGGAAGAAAGTCTTCAGTGAGACACATTTTCTTCAGGAGGCATCTTCTGTTCCTCCCTGAGCTTTTTCCAGTGGATTTTTCATCCTTTGTCCTTTTTCCTCAATAAATGTGCCAGCAAAAGACTTATTAATATAGGTTGTTGTAAAATCAGAAGTTTCTTCTTACAGCTTTGTAAAATGTTGTAACTTGCTTTATAATTAGCAAGTTACAAGTTAATTGTATGTATAAATCAGATTATTTTCAATGTAATCTCTTCCTGAATAATCTGAATTACTGTAAACAAGACTTAGGAAACTCTTCTTCATACTCACAAATATTAGGCCAGGGTTTTCTAAATAAATTTATGCCTCCTCATAAATTTACTCGCCTGAGTAACCCCTTCTTGATTCAATGCCAAGTTTAGTAGTGGTGCTCAAATAAGTAAAGTTATGCTCAGGCATAGGTTTTTGCAGGATTACTTAAAAACACTTTTTGAAGCTTATTAATTATGTTCTTTCCAAAGTTTCCTTTAATCCATGTACTAGAAAAATCTTTGAGAAAAAAACAACTTTAAAACTTTAAAAACTTGTTACTCTATTTTTTCCTAAAACAGACTATAAACTACTCCCCATCTTGTACCAAGTATGTACTTGTTTTAATTAATCCTTCATCTCCGAAGGTAAAACAGTATCTAGTTCATGTTCCAGTCTAAAATAATTTATGTTGAGAAGAATGCTCTTTCTCCTAGCTGTAGAAGATGACTGTTGCCAGTTTACTGCAGTTCTTAACAGTCACTACGACAGAAAAGGCAAGAACGAGAAATGCAGTAAGGGTGAGCAAGTGAGCACGTGTTGGGATTCAAGAGGGATTACGTGAGATCTACAGTAGCAAATATGCGCACGCATAGAGCCCAATGATTCAGCTACGTTTCCAGAAAACAGGCGCCGCGTTTATGTCAGACTTATTACCAGACATGTCTGTATTGCAAACTCCTCGCCAAAGTGCTGAAGTATATATTTAGTAATTAAGGGGGAGGAGAATATCACCCTTTCCCCTGGAGTAACCCCAGTAATATGCCTATCTCAACCCTTTCTCCCTCCATCTGAAAATCTCCCAGGGAACAAGAGTAGTCAAGCGCTGACTTGGACTTCTGGAGTCTGATTCTCCTGTCAAATATATAGTGTTGCAGCGTGCAACCCTGCCAGCTCCAGTGAATGAAATTTCTGTCAATGAAAGCAAGAAGAGAATACAGCTTTTAGAATTTACATCAGTGGCAACCATAGGGAGAAAAAAAATAAAATCAGTTAGTCTTCATCTTGATCCTGTGTGTTGGCATTCCACCATGGCTGGATACAACTGAAACGTACAAGCCATTTGAATTACCTGACTTAACCTTAGAAAGTTAAGCACGCCACTGTTTGCCAGAGTCCGATACCAGCCACCTTCGTTATGCTAGCTTAGAGCAAAGCCAGGGCTCAAGTTCCCCCTCAGATGAATTATAAACCACTAGCTAATGAACTTAGTGGAGTTATAACAAAGAACCTGACAGCCAGTTGTGGAAAAAAAAAGCGCAGCATCTCAATCATCACGGAGTGAAACTCTGCTTTCATTAACAACGCAGCTCCCTTCACAAGCACACGTATTTTTTTCAGGGCAAGATGGGTTTTGAGTGCACAGATTTGGTACACGTGCACAGCAGCTGGTCTGACACAATAAAGCAGAATGAATCTGAAGAAGTTCCTGCCTGTCTGACCAATAATCCATGAACTAAGAGGGATTTACTCAATAGACGATCACAGAATCTATCCTGTCAAAATTAGAGATTTATTTTTTTTAAGAATGTGCCTAAATCTGTTTTCTGTCAGATGTTTTCCATTCCCCAAAGACCTAGACAGCAAGTAGGACGTGAACAAAGAAAATGAACCTACTATCTTGGGGTCTTTTTTCTGACTCCTGCAATGTCTATAACTTAATATTTGCTTGATTTGAAGCTCCAACCATAGTATTTGTTACCAGAGACATTTCTGTAACTCAAAGAAAATCAACCAGAAGAACAGCACCCAGCATGCACACACACTGCACGCCACAGCAGCATCCCCAGTACCACGTCTGAATTTCATTCTTAAATAAGGCTTACTTGCCTTTCCTTTTTTGCTAGGTGGGAACTGTCGAGAGCTAAAAATAGCACCACGATTCAGTGGCGGGTGCTAAAAATACCCTTACCCGCTTGATCACCGACTCGGCACGAAAGACGAAGCCCTTGGCATCTGTCACAGCCTGTAACCGCTGTGACTGGGGATGAACGCGAAGAGCGCCCAGCCCTGGAGTTGCGCGCCCGGGCAAAGTTTTACCGGCAGGCGAGGAGGCCACGGCGGTGCGCCCCGCAGCCGCGGCCGCCCCCCACCACCCCGGGCGGACCCCCCGGGCCCCCCCCGCCGCCCCTTACCCGCGTTCCGCAGCTTCTTGTTGCGGTAGACGGAGAGGATGACCAGGAGGTTGCCCAGCAGGTCCACCACGATGGTGAAGATGAGGATGGCGGCCAAGGTGGAGGTCACCCAGGGCGGGCGGCGCGGGGCGCCCTCGGCCGGCGGGTCCCGCGGGAGGACGGAGCTGTTCAGTTCGCTCCCGTTCACTCTCATCCTGCCGCCGCCTCCCAGGGCAGAGCCGGGCGCCGGCGGAGCGGGCGGGCCCGCCAGCGCTGCCCCCCCCTGCAAGGGCAGGTCGGGGCGGGGGTCCCGGCCGCAGCCGCCCTCTGCCGCGGGGCTGCCCGCCCTAGGGCGGAGCGGGGCTGGCGGGAGCGGGCGCTCCTCCCATGGCCGCCGCCACGGCCGCTCCAGCGAGGAAGTTTGCCCGAAGTGTGCATGTGCCGCGGCGGGACACTTTTATAGCCTCCCCCGCGCCTCCCGCCCCGCCCGCCGCCGCCGCCGCCACCGCTGCCGCCAGGTGACACCGAGCCGCCCCCGCGCCGGCACGTGCGCGGCCGGGGGTTCCAGCTGCCGCCCGGCGGCGGCGGCGCAGCGCCACAGCGCCCCCCCGCGGCGCCCGCCCGGCGCGGCGGCCCCATTCACGCCCGCGTCCCCATTCATGCGCCCGGCCGCCCATTCACCGCCGGCCGCGCCGTTCAGCGGCGGAGGCGCGGGAGGGATCGGTGGGGCTCGATGTGCTCCCTGCGGTTCGCGGCGCTCGGGGCCGTTTTCAGCTCCCCCGCTGAACGCCGTCTCTTAATTAGGCGTGCGCCGAACTCCCTGCCCCTCCTCCCCCGTCTTTATTTAACATCGCACTCGCACAGTAACGTGAGCGCGGCGAGAAACCCCCATCGGGGAGCGGGTCGGTGCTGCTATAAAAAGCTCCTCGCGAAGCCGCGGTCGCTGCGGGCGGGGCCGAGAACCAGGGTCCCGGGAGTACCGCGTGCCGCTGCTGCACGGGGGCGCGGCGGCGGCGGGGGGGAAGGAACACCGCCCCGCAGCCCCCCCCCAGACCCCCTCGGCAGTGCGGGTGAGCTGCGCGCTCCTGCTACGAGCCCGGTGGGGTCTGGCTCCGCCGTTCCCCAAAAGCGGCGCGGAGCGAACAGGGAGCCATTGCCCAGCCGTGAGGAGGAACCGTTGAGCGAATGGGGTACCCCCTCACGCCCTCGTACGGTGGGTGTTCCGGTAAAAAAAAAAAAAAACAACGGCACTTTCTTCTGACTGTACTAACGGCACTGAATCTTCTCGCTTCCGTAGTATAAAGCTGTTTTAAAATATCTGAGCAAACCGTGCGTAGGCATTACTCTCCCATTCAGGACGGCCGGCTGCGAGCGCGGGCGGCACTTGGCGCTGTACTCCGCTAAGCACCGGGCTGTCAGCGGCACCGGCGCCCGCGGGCCGCCCCCGCGCACCGCGGTCCCGCCCGAAACGCTCCTTGCGGTACTGCGGCTTGGGGGTACACGAAACCTCCGCGGCGGCGGCGGCGGCGGTGGGGGGGGGGGGGGGGGGGGGGGAGTCCGCGGTGGGAGCGCGGGGCTGCTCCTGGGGCAGCGCAAACTCCGCGGGGCGTTGCGCGGCGCGGGCAGCGACACTGCGAGGGGCGGGAGAAGCTCCTGCTGCTGCCGCCGCCGCCGAGTCACCTGCGCAACCTGCGCTCAGCCGCCCGGCGGTTACAGTGCTATACTTGTAATAGCAGTCCTCGGTGATGAATAATTAAAGCCGTCGTTATGAGCGGTTAAAAACCGTTATGACCAAAAGTTGCCCCGCCGGCCACGTTACGTAACGGCGGCGGGTGTGACAAGAAAACCGGGGGCTGTCGGCAGCGCCCCCGGGGCCGGCCCTTGCCGCGGGGACCTCGACGAAAGCGGCAGCGGCTCCTCGTACCCCGAGGCGCTACCGACGGCCGCGCTTTCCCCCCAGGGCTGAACCCCCTCTTCGGGCCCGCCGGGGGCAGCCGGCCCGCCGCCGCTTCCCAGCGCAGCCGCGGAGAGGCGCGGAGAGGCAGGGCGGCGCCGCCCCCCGCCCCGGCCAGCCCCGCCGTGCCAGCCGGCTCGGCACGGCTCGGCTGGGCTGGGCTGTAACGGCGGTGGGTGTCGGGGAAACCCCGAGCTCCCGGTGCACCCAGCCAGGGTTTTCTTGCACCCCCGCGGGCAGCGGAGCACGGAGCAGAGCGGCGCAGCCTCCCGCTGGTGCATGAGAGCAATTTTTTTTTTTCCGTGGGAGAGCACTGATTTATTTCGTCACTTATTGACTTAGAAAATGCTCAATATTCCGGAAGCGTGTTCCCCGCCCCCCGATAAACAGCAGACCCGGGGAGATGTGTCGGCACTACAGAGCACTCCCTCCAACTGCTGCCCCGAGGAGAGCAAAGCCCGTCGCTGGAGATGCAGAGCAGCAGCCCGCGCTAGAGGGGAGGTTGCAGTCGGTTCCCCCCCTCACCGCAGGCGCCCTGGGCAGTGGGTGGTGGTGCACACACGCTGTCACATACCCACACACCCACCCACCCCCTTGCAGGTGATCCTGCAGAGAGAGAAAAACGAGCGTGTATGCCCTTGTAGGTGCATAGCAAAGACCTTATCGAGCTGTGGGAGAAGATTAAAATTAGGGGGAGCCAGTATCAGGCGGCCATCAGATAAGGGCAGGGATACGTGGAAACAGGCAGAACTGCCTGGTCCCCAGGGGACCTCATCGGGTGTTTCACTGGACGGGGAGGGGCAGCCCAGAGAGGCTTGTGGAGTTTCACAAGGTCAGATATTTTTAACCGGAAGGTAGAGTGGTGATGAAGATCAGCCCAGGATTTAGCTTCAAAGAAAGGGAATCTGGTCCATGCGGGGACTGCTGTCATTTGTCTTCTCGCTGGGATGTTCAGCGACATGCTTGCAATTTGGACCCACAGGAGGATGGAGACATCACTCAGTCCCACTTTAGTCTTGTGACAAGAGTGTACACTGGGCACAAAGGCTGCTTGTGCATGAAAGCAATGCTTAGGGAAGGGAATGCTTCCTGAAAAGGGAACTGGAGAGGTCCTGTGAGAAAACCCTGTGAGAGCTAAGGGTGACCCGAGCACCAAGAAGAGCCAAGATACATCGAGAAGCCTTGTGCTATTGCTCCGGGTGCCAACTTTGCTTCCTGGAGAGTGGGAAGTGCGCATCAGTACGTGGGTCAGGCTCCAGCCAGGATTACCTTCCCATTCCCCCGGGCTCTCCTTCTCTCACCTTGACAGAGACACCTCACCCTAGAAAACATGCTGCTCTTTAAGGTTTTACAGGTGTTTACTCACATTTTGGGGAGTTAGAGACTTTAAGATGCCACCCAAATAAGCAGGCTGTGAAAGCTGCAGAGCAGCAGCTCTGACAAGATGAGGCTAGTTCACACCCATCAGCTTTCAGAGTCCGTCAGACAGTCCTAGGGGCAGTTTGTCTGGTACTGTCTGTTACATCCCCTGGGGCCGGCCTCTCTTTCCTCACATTTTCTACACTTTTTTCCTACATATGCATTTTTTATGTATAAGTAAGTGGAGTTAAATTATGCTTTACATGAAAGCAGCATAGAAGTGATCAAGGCATGACAACAAGCAAATCACTAGGGCCAGTCACCTCCTATTATAATCATTTAAATCAAGATTGACTTCACTGTACTCAGCAAAGTTAGCAGAGGTCCGAATCAGCTTTTGGTGAATTTACTTTATTGCATGAAGAAACACAGAATTTGTCTGGTCTGTCTTAGAAGAGCCCTGATTTGTCTTTGCTTGAGTTACATCGTAGGTGTGCCTGTTGCCAGTCCCGTCTCTGGCCTTGTTTCCTGGCTGACCTTGGACTGGTGGTGTAGTCTTGATTTTGGTCCTGTCTCCTGTTGATCCTGCCTGGGCTCTCTGGATGGGTGCTGGGCCTGACTCATCTCTTTGCCCTGTCTAGGGCTGTCGATTGAGCTTGTCAGCAACTGGCTCTGCGTGCTGCTCTGATGTCCTGTGAGACTGTGCTCTGGTTGGTGAGGGCGCTGCCTGTGCTGTGGTTTCCCTTGGCTCCTGGCTTGCCTTACCTTGTGGAGAAGCTCTTCCTGCTACCCAGCAAGGGACACCAGATGAGTGGGGGAAGGTAATGGATCCACACCATCTGTCTGAAAAGACAGGTGGAAATGTAGAAAGCATGAGAAGAAATTAGCAATTCAGCTGGTTCTCTGGGTAAGAGAATGGAGGCTGCCTGGCAAGCGGGACTGGAGTAAGTGATGGTCAGTAACAGGACCGAGTACTGAGAGCGTGCTGGTATGGGTGCCTGGCAGAGAATGGAGTGGGAGGGCAAAAGGGGTAACACTTGTCTCCATCTGGAGAAGTCTTCACCAGGGTACTGCATGGTTTTCTTCCATCAGAGGGAGTAGCTGGGGAGGCTGATGACAGACAGCATACCTGGGAAGGGGCTGACGTGGACGTAAATCCAGGAGGAAGCCCTTGGAGGGCTATACTGGGACACGAAAGTAGGTAAGCTGTGGTGCCTGTGGCAGTGAAGCAGCAGCTTCTGGTATCCTGTATGTTCTGGTGCCATTCTCTTCTGCAGAGAAGCCCAGGAGCTGCATGAAATAAATAAATGCAGACTCCGTTCTGCTGAATCCCAATAGGCATTTCAGTAGTGAAATGTAGAAACTATCTTAGAGTTGAGGGGAAAGGGTGAGGTAAATGAAGTGGCAGAGTGTTTCTGTGGCAGGCAGTAGTGTGGAGAGTAGGAGCAACTGCTCATTTGAATGCTCAGCATTAAATTACGTGGGTGCAGATTGTGTCTGGTGCTGTTCTTTATAGTAAGGCTTATTATTTTGAAAATAATCTGAAAATTATCTGAGTTCCCCCATTACCCTGAAGAACAGTTGAGATGCTGACAGTTCTTGGGCACTCTAGGAAAAAAAAAAGAAACTCATAGCTTCTCTTCGCTGTGGTACTCTGAGCCACTTTCACCGTTACATTTGCCAGGCTCTTGGGCTGCTCTCCCAGGGCGCTGACACAGTCCTTTAGTTCTCCCCACAAACTTGCCTCGACAGCTGATGTTCAGTACACAGCTCTTGCTGATATGCCTGTGGGTAAACACATGGGACAATTCCACACCCTCAGCAGTAAAACTGGTGTGGCAATAAGTATGTTGTATCTCATCCCGTGGTGGGAGATACCTGCTCTTCATTACATCAGAGCGTTGGTTGCGATGCTGCACTACAAATGAACTTGGCTGTTGTTCCCTCTGTCTGTCAGAGGAATGATTTTGAGTGCTGACATTTCATCATGTTTTATTTTGTGATCTGCAGCTCTCTTTCCCTGCTGCATCTGTGTGACAAGTCTTTTATTTCAGTGTGTTTTTCTCACGTACAATCCGTGGCATCTTCTGCCTACATGTTATAAGTCCTAAAATAACTCTGTAAATTGCATCCTGTCTACGAGTACCATTTTTGGGCAGATGATGTAACAGCTTGATGGGAAATGTGCCAGCTATTTAGTTCTTCATTCAGCACTGCCTTAGTGCACACTTTTTGCTTTCAGAGAGAGCTGTTATAACAGTTCTTGTGCAGCACGGGCTGCTTCGGGGTTTCTAAGGTGAGATGCCATTCACCGCATGGCTAGGGCAGGGACAAACGCTCTGTAGAAATGGAACTGTGTCCTAGGACTCTTCTCTATATTAATACTCTCTTCTCCTGCAACATGAAATGGCCTGAAAAGGAGGCAATGGTATCTTCTCACTGTAGAATAGTATATTATCTAATTGTTAAAGCATTCTCCAGGTTGATTAGAAAATTATCTTTGGAACTTTGCAAGCAGGAAAGAGAATTAATCTTGGCTCATCTGTGTTTTAGGGTAGGAATGTGCAATGTTGCATCTTGTAGCTGACTGTTTTAAGCACACTACCTCTTAATTTTAATTTTAAAGAATAATTTGGAGCTAACTTTGAACTTGGGGGGATGGGGGTGGGTAAGGTTCAGGGCTATAAATCCTGATTGGAAACTGATACATTCTGAGGTCTGTAGTCTGACAGCAATGTTGCTGAGATAAGTGAGTTAATCATAGAACCATAGAACAGTTTGGGTTGGAAGGGACCTTTAAAGGTTGTCTAGTCCAACCCCCCTGCAATGAGCAGGGACATCTTCAACTAGATCAGGTTGCTCAGAGCCCCGTCCAGCCTGACCTTGCATGTTTTCAGGGATGGGGGAATAATACTCAGCTTTGTCATCAGTGGCTCCAATGCTGTGTTAAATCAGTGCTTCTAGTAGTAGATCACACTAAGGGGCCTAACTTGTTACATGTAAGTATAGAGTGAGATCACTCATCTCAAACTGTACCTCTACTACAGGGCCTATTTCCTTGCCCTGTCCATTTCTTTGTCCTGTGATTCTTCAGGATATTGGTCTCTAACAACTGCTTTTGAGAGTTGATTGATGTAGCTTGTTCCAGAATGTTAACAGCCCAGTGAGTAACAAGCAAAGCTGCTAGACGGGCACTCTGTGTTACTGCATACTTGTGCACTGAGGGGACAGAACTATTCTGTTATTTGTGACTGCCTTCTGCTTCCTCCCAGTCTGTGTTTAAAATGTTAAGAATAGGGATTTCCACGACTCTAGCATTTTAGTGTCATGACAATGTGTCACTCTGCTGCCCTGCTGTCTGGGCACCGTTCCAGACACTGCCTGGTACATACCATTTACTTTCATTAATTGTAGAAGTTGAAATATTCCTGAAATTAAATTAAAGGTCTGCCAAAAGACAGAACATACCTGCACGTTCAGATTGTCAGCTGGTATTCTTTTCTTGCAAGGCTGTTGCCTGTTTATATATGCTGTTACAGTGCTTTGTTATTTAGCAAACTCTGAAGTTCATACTGCTTCCAGTCCACCCATTTCTCTAGTGTTCTCACTGTGCTGACCAAATGCAGGCTGTCTACTTAATACTTAAATTTGTTTTTTCTATACAGGAGTCATACTTCCTATGACAGTGAGGGAAATAGCATATTCCTTCAACAGCGCATGCAAAATAGTTTAAAACAGAAATAAAATTCTCTTTTTGGTTGTATATTTTTTATACTCACCTTTGAATATTCTGCTGTCGTGTGTTTATTTTTTTCTTTCTCAGCAGCAATTTTAACACCTTTCAATATTCCCTTGTATTCTCTTCTATGACTGTTTTCTCAGTCTGAGTGAATGTTTTCTTTGGCTTTCCATTTGTTTAAATATGAGGAAGAGAGGGGACATGTTTTGAATTGAAATCACTGAACTGGAAAAGGACTACAAAAAAAATTGACTGCACTAAAGCTTCACGTATTAAAATCCAGCCAGTACGGTTCTTACCAAGTGTAGAAAAGCAGAAAAATACATACAAGCTCAAAGAATGTGTAAAGAACGTTAACATGGAAATGGTTGACATGAATGGGAAGAGTTGAGATTATCTGATAGTCTTTGGCATGAAGCTAGATGAGAATGAGCCAGGGGTGGGGTGGGGTGGGGTGGGGCAGGGTGCTGAGTGTGCGGCAATGGAAAAGGTTAAAATGCTTACAATGGAAAAACATATGATTGTTGTGTGTCATCAATATTCTAGTTTTAGGCTGTTAACAATCTATTGAAATCAGTGGAGTAAGACTTGACTGAAACAACGATGACACAATTCCATGATGTAATGCTATGGAGCACTTGCCAATGAGCCCTTTAAGAAATGTGGAAACACGTGCAATTAGAGTTAATGGAAAAAACACTAAGACTTAATCTAATTTGAAATGATCAGAGGCTGTACTAAGTATTGAGTGGTTTTGATACTGTAGAAGCTCACAAAAGAGGAATCAGTAACATGGTTGCTTTTAGAGTTTATTCAGCAAAAGTGTGCTGAGCCATTTTCTTCAATTAGAATATCATCAGTAAAGCAAGGAAGAGATCTTTGAACAGTCTCCCTTGTCTGCAGTGTTTCCAAAAACCTTTTCAGTCTTGAGTCTACAAATAACAACTTCTTGCTTTGGGGTTTGTTTGTTTGTTTCTGTTTGACCCCCCCCCCGCCACCCCGCCCCCAATAGTAGGAGAGTACCTACCCAGAGTAGGCTCAGGTATAGTTTGTAGACGAGGATAAGGCTCATGACATTGATTCACCTTTCCCCTCCATCTACGAAAATGACAAAACTTCCACTAAATCATCCAGGTGATAGGCCACTGTGAGCCGTTTCTAAACTTAAATTCTAGAAGGACAGAATGTGTATGAAGAAATGGAGGCCAGAAAGGCCAAATAAGTAATTTTGTTTGAGCTGGCAATTGTGTACTGCTGAATGTTTGCTCAGCTTCTCTTTACATTAATTTTTCTTACTGCCTTCAACAGCTTATTTCACACTTTACCTAATTTATTTTTATTTCCTACTCTTTCTGTTTCACTAATAAACAAAAATGGATTTAATGACAATTTCTGCTGTAACCTGTTAATTCCCTTCTCAGTATGATGCACCAGACTTCGTCCTTATTAGTATTATTGACTCCTCAGGTAGTTAAGAGTCATGTGTCAATATAAAACCTAGCCACAAAGTAAACCACAAGGTCAGCAAAGGTTACTCAAGCTTCTCAGGGATCTCCAAGTCAACAAATGTGATGCTTTCCTCAAATGACTAAACAAGTAACACATCTGAGGTCCTTTAGAAAGGATTCAACACATTTAGTGTTGCTCAGTAATCAAAAAACACTTTTGTTTTTCAAACAAATTCAGTGCCCTTCAAAGAGACAAGTAGCAGCTCTGAGAAAGGTTTCCTATACGTGGAAAAGATGCAATACGCTCAGGGGATAGAAATACTGTCTCTATTACTATTGTACCGGAATGTATACTTCAGAGACAATGATGCGTGAGAGGGCAATTCTGCCTTCACAGCAAGAGGCTGATACCTCTTCTGAAACTGCCAATCAGGATACCCAGCGTGATGATGGCTGTATCGCGGTAGTTAATATCATTCTGGACACGTAAGAAGAGACTGTCTCATTTCCTGTGTGTGTTTTCAGAAAAAAGCTGGAGTGGTGCTGGGAGCCCGTTAAGAACTTACTGAAGTCAGTGGTGAGCACTACATCACTCTCACGCTTGGTCCAGCCTGTTCCGGGCAGCATGAACTGCATCTTGTGATGCCTCATGTGCCCTGTTCAGGGTTGATTGTATTCATTTGATCTGCTGGTTTATGCATCCTCATGGCAAGATACGTGTGTGGGGGTGTGCTTATCTCGCAGGTGACATCCTGCAGCTTTATTTAGCATTCATGTTATCTCTCTCCACACATCCCCATCCTCTTTCTGAGAAATGAAGTTGGTTTGCTCAACTTTGCCCCAATCCTCACGCTTACCCACAGAAGTTCTCTTCGCATTTGAGCCAGTCTCACCCTGCAATGTAGTTTCTGCACTTGCAGTTTTTTATTTCACTTCCATCCCTAAATCCTCAGCCTGGGATGGTAAGACAGAAGTATTTATTAACTGAGTGATCTCTCCTTCTTCAGAGGATGCTGTTTCATGGTAATTACTCTCCTCTTCCAACAACAACCTCTAACATCTATACAGAAAAGATGAAGAAAAATGAGAAGACAGTAAAAAAATAAATCTGGCGATTAATCAGTCAGTAAACACCACTCACAGTACACACAGTCACTAAGGGGATACTGTTTAAATGTATTGGCTTAGAAATTTGACATCATTAATCCATTATTAATCTATGAAAAAATATTTCTGGTTTCGCTGAAACTGTTTTGCATTCTAAAACAAAAAGAAAAAAGTGACAATATGCAAATCAAAACTGCCTGCAAAGACAACATGCATGGTAATGAAAGACTGTCAAAAGTAATCTGAAAATCTTTGCCACTTGAGAATTATGATAGTTACCGTAAAGTTTATTTATTCTCACTAGTTTATAAAAAAAAAGTACCCACTTAGTCTCTAATCATGAAAATGCTACAGACTATTCACATGAGTATAATTACTTGTATGCACAAGGCTTCCAGGCTAAGTTCTTATCAACTATTTTATTTAACATAAGAATTTATGATATTTGTAACTCAACCTGTGATACAATACTTAATAATCTGATGCGGTGGAATTATTCTTTTCACAGCTATAAAATTGTTTCAGAGCTCTTGAAAATATGCATGAACCTTCACCCTCTGTGGAAAACCTCAAGTCAAAGTTATAAAAAAACTTCAGGAATTACTTAAATTCAGAGGATACACATAAGCAAACTGATAATGGATATTTTCTTAATCATTTTTGGCTTTCACAGCACATATTAAACCTTTTTTTTTTGTTTCAGCAAGATATGAGGATTTCTCAAATATAGCAGTTGCACCCCACTCATGCGGTTTCTTTGTTGCTTACTATTATCACACACAATAAAGTCTCACATAATCTTTGGGCAATTTACTTTACAACCCACTTCTTTTTTTGTCTCTGTCAAGTCTTCAGGATATGTGAATAAAAAGCTTGGGCTTTGAAACTAAGATTCTGAAGTTTGCGCTACTGTACTCCTGTTACCGGACTCATTACACTTTGCTTGCTCTAACATACTTTAAACACAAACTGTTGGGATTTGATTAACTTTAAGACAATCTTCTTCATTTTCTTTGTAATGCCATTCCATTTTTTCACTTCATATTTTCTCACGTTTGGGTAGATACCTTTTTCCTTCTAAATCTATAGCAAGAGAGAGGTGATTGTCTTTGGAAGTTATTATAACCAGAAAAAAGGAGGTGACAAATCCAGGAGGACATTCTCTCTAATCTCTGATACACTCTGTTAAACAACTGGAGGCATCGTAAGAGAATGCTTACCGAACTGAGTGAAGCAGAAATCATTCTGTTTTCTTGAGGTATTTAGTGCCCAAAGGATCAAGTTTTGCACTGATTTTCATTCTATATTGCTAGTAGAATTTTTAGTGGGTTTTTTTTTGTTCCGTTGTTTGAGGTTTTTTTGGGTTTTTTTTTGGTTTTTTAGCTTAAATGATGTGCAAAACAGCAAATTTGGATTTTCTTCTAAATTCCGAAGTTCCAGTCTCAGGTTGATTGTGTTCCTGTAGAAGCCACTGACCAGAAAAACAGGCCTTCAGAAAAATGGTTGATCTACTACATGCTACACAGTGTGCACGTTGTGCCACAAATAGTAGAGAGCAAACAGTCTTGTCTGCATATGTAACGTCAAAGTTACAGATCTTTATTGCTTGCATTAGCTGAGGAGATGGAGACAGCAAGTTTAAAGTATTGCCATTAAGAATGGCAATATGGAAACTGTAGGAATAATTAAACCCAAATCAAGCAATTAATGCCTATGTTTTGGTCAAAACTTGATATTCTTCCTCAAACCTAATACTCTTTCATGACTCAGCATTTGATTAATTGTAGTTTGATGGGTTTGGACAGCTATATAAGAAGTCCCTTGTCATTGCCTGTGAAGTCACAGATGCACACTCAAGTATAAACAATACAGTAACAATTCAGAGAAAACAACTCCATCAAAGTTGTGATTTTTTTCAGCAGCTAACCTGTGCATGAAGCACCTAAGTTTTGACCAGAAAAGCTCTTTTTATCATCATGAAGAATAGGCTTAGGAGAAATGCTAAGAAATTATCTGACGTATTCCATTGTCTTGTGACGGAGTCAACCAAATTGATTCCTGACTTATTTTCTAACTTATTCTTCCATCCAGGGATGGACGCCTCATAGTGTCCATAGGACATCGATGACAATATTCAGTTATCCCTATAGCTGTGAAGATTTTCCTAAGATTTTCTTCGCTTTTGTTTGAATTTAAATGCAGCTGCTATTTGGAGGTAGTATTGAAAAAAATCAAGCCATTGCATGAGCAGTGAAACTAACAGAGCTTGGTTTTCCACAGATTTGATTTACTTTCCTGTAAACTGTTCCCATCGTCCTTCTATCCCCCATGACGCTCCAGACAGGTCAGAAGCACTGGAGTTGTGGCTAATGGGAAGCTACACATGCAACTGTAGGAAAACCAGGTATATTACAGTGAGTTGTGTGCCTTTACCTCTGCTGATGTCTTTCTAGCTTCTGTGTTGCTTAAAACTCATAGAAAGTGCCATTTTAGTTGAAATTGGTAAATTAGGTAAGGGAGGTAATGTCCGAGAGAGATGTAATGCATAATTGCATAAATGTTATTTCATAAGGAAATAAAGCTAAAAATTACCTGGAAGATCAGCTTTTTAATTACAGTATCATACTGGGATACAAAAAGCCACCTTTGCTCAGGTCTTGTTTTAGCCTAAGACATTCTCCATTGCCCAGGACAAGTCATTTAGTCTCTGCATACCTTAGTTTGCCATCTGTAAAATGGAGATAATTATACGTTCTCTCTCACATTTCTATATCTTATCTATTTTAACTGTCAGCTTCTTAGGATAGGCACAATCTCTCATTAAATGTTTGCATTGTACTTAAAGTGGAATTCTATCTGGCTGGATCCCCTAGGCAATACTTAAATATAACCAGCTACAAATGTGTATTTGACTATGACACAAACAAGGTCAAATCAGGACATTTAGATGAGTTTTTGGCCACTCCTTAATCTTATTTAAAAAAAAAACCCATACCAAACCAACAACAAATACAACACCTGCCCCCCCCTCTAAAAAAACACCAAACCCAAAAAATGCAATGAGCCTTCAATTCAGTAAAATGTTAGCCTCAGTAATGACTAGTATAAATTTCAGAACTTTACCTGTGCTTGGTGAAAACTAAGATACCTTCACTATTGCATCTATATCCCATGAGACACTTTTTCCCCTCATTGAGTCCTAACTCTACCTTACACCTCATGGAGAAAGACCAAGCTTTCTCTGAGGTCATGAAGCACGCATTTAAAAAAAAAAATCAATCAAATAAAAACCTAAACAAACCAAAGTAAAGACAAACTACTTGCTTAGATGATGAGAGAAGTGGTTTTAGCTTACGACAAGAACAGTCATAAGTGATCACAGCTGGCACTAATGGAAACCCAATTGCCTTGTGTATTTTCCTCTCCCATCTCTGTTTGGTCTCAAGAGTCTTTGTATCATTTCTTAACGTGTTTTTTTTTTTTTTTTTTAATACTACACTTAAATACTGTGCACCTGTCTAGCAGTAAAAGGTTATGAACTATTTTAATTTTGGATTATTGATGAAGACTGAGCAAAGGCAAAATAAGAGAAAAAAGATGCATCTGGAAAATATTAAAAACAGGCTTTAAAACATTGTGCTGAGGATAGCTAATCAGCAAATGAAGGTGTGTGCAGGCTTTGTACAATTAACATTGCTTATAGCAGTGTAAAGATGTACTAACACGGGCTAAAGCCTGGGCTGGCAGCCGAAACACAAGCTCTTGAAGGACCTAAGTTGCTTAGCAGATGCTATAGGCCTTGATTAGGGCAAGTTCACAAAAGAGTGGGCAATAGCTTCCACATTCACCTTTTTCTTTTGGTCTACACGAATCGCTCCTACATATCCTACATTGTCGTATTGTTTCTGAAATGGGCTGAGTGACTGTGACTGCTAACATTTTATTTTGACAGATTATTGATTCAGTATATCTCAAATTGCTGCTTGGTATGGGTTTGAATTTATCAATATCAAAGAGGCTGCAGGCAGAACAAGGACTATGACGTGACTAAGGATTATGGACTTGATTCTGTTCTCATAAAAGTGGCTAGCTAACCTGCAGTTTACTGCTGTGGTTCGTGGTCACACCTGGAGTGGAAAAAGTACTGTGAGCCTCTGCAAACTGGACCAAAAGAAAAGTGGGTAAAGTGTGGGCTGTCTTTCATCGTTAGGAGTTGCAAAGCCGTGGCACTGACAGGCTGAGGTATCATATAATGTGTTTACTCAAAGGCTGAGGCAGCTCTGCCTGGAGAACTCATTCAGTGCCTCAAATAGCTTCTTAGCTGTACAGAGAGTGCCCCGTGCCTAGGGTGAGTGTCCAGCACATCGAGGGAGGGAGATCATTATGCCCAGAAGCTTTTGATGGGTCCACTTTCACAAGAAAGCCATAGTTAACCTGCATTGCATATGCATCAATCATGAAATTATGAAATCACAGCACACTTATTCTTGTCAAATGTTTAGCTGAGATGGATAGCCAACTGCAAAAAGCTTTATTTCTCCTTCTTCTTGTAATCTCAGATAAAGGTGCAGACTTACCTTATATCTTCTGAGATTAAAAAAAATTTTGAAACCCCAAACATCCAAGGGATGTTTGTTCTACTGGGTACTGAATTGTTTAGTAATAAGGTTGAAAAACTATACAGCTGTTGCAACCTAGTTTGAACCTAGAATTATTGGATGTTTGAGGCTAACAGTAGATGAGCTTTGTATGCTTAATTTTTTTTTCACCGGAATGAGTGGTTTTAAGAAAACTGAGCTGAGTCGATCCTGTAGAAGCCAAACTTCTAGAACAAACTTCTGGTCCAGTCCAATTTGGCAGATGAGTCCATAACACCCTCTGTTTTCTACCCTAGAAGAATTTGCTACAGATGCAGAATCTTAGTCAACCCTTAACAGCTCCAGTCAAAGTAGCAGCAAGGATCCGCAAATAAGTATCTCCTTCTCTAGTGGTCTTCACCTTCCTCAAAAATTTCAGTTCTGTTGGGGCTTTTGATTATACTTTTCTTCCACTGTCACTGTTTTCTAACGTTTGTTCTACTTCTGGTACCATGTGTTGAAAGTGAGTCAGTCTGACAGAGATTTTCCTCAGTAATTGATCAGTATCGCTAACATGATTACCCAGCAAGCACTTTGAACTGGTTGATGCCAGATCACCTTAAAGCTTCCCATCTTCAAAAGCCTGTCATTCTTTC
The DNA here is from genome assembly GCA_009819775.1 of Phoenicopterus ruber ruber. Classification (NCBI taxonomy): domain Eukaryota; kingdom Metazoa; phylum Chordata; class Aves; order Phoenicopteriformes; family Phoenicopteridae; genus Phoenicopterus; species Phoenicopterus ruber. The sequence continues at coordinate 35,797,688 of CM020218.1, read as the reverse complement.
TGCCCCATTTTGTTAAGGTGTTGTACAACCAGCCTGTTAGTTGAAGTTAAGGAGACCCACCTGGTTTGCTCATTAGGGTAAATTAGTCACAGATGAGTTTTGCATCTGTATGCAGGCTCCTAACATCTATAAAGCCACCAAATGAAGGTAGTTAGATGTGTCCTGGTTTCTTCTGTAGTCATAGAGAGTGTTAGCAGCTTCATTAAGTTGCCTTCAATTATAATGTATCTCTTTTTAGGTGAGCAAGCCACTCAAAGGCTTATTGTACTTACTATTTGTTGTCTTTTCAAGGAAGCTGATGTGACTTGAAGGCTTAAGGTTGTTACAATAGTTTGTATGGGGAACGTATACCGGATGGAGCGTTTGATCAGCTTTGTGTTATCGGTTTCATTATATCTAAATATTTACCTTCTGGAACTTCAGCTATGAAAAGCTCTGCGGCAATAAGCTAAATATGAAAGTGCAGAGATGGCATTCACAAATCATCTGTGCTATTTAAAGTTACATGTTAGCCAGAAACTTTTAGTACCATCAACTTCAATTATGTTGATTATACATACAGTTACTTTGTTGACATGACTGATTAATTCCAGCAGTGATTTTCTACAAGGTCTGCTGAAGGTACGTTGTTCTCTAAAGTTGAAATTTTCTGCCATGGATAAGATCTGTACAACTTTCTATGTAACTTTGATCTCCTTTATGAAGGGATATATTGTTTTTAGGCTTATTTTCATATCTAAAGATAGTAAATGATCATATAAAGTTGCCATATACTTTTTATGTGGTCTGGGGCGTTGAATAAATGCTGTGGCTATGATATTGCACACTATGTGCATTGACTTTATGGAACTTACCTGAATTAGTACTGAATTTGGTGTTGTGATCAGTTTGAGAAGCTCTTTCTTTAGAATTTTATAGCAGAGTTTAGCTATATTTATATCATTGCAATTTCTTAGGTGCACACATCCTTCGGATTTCTTTTTTGAACAAACTTATAATTTCATTGATGAAAATGGGTGACCAATATTTGACTCTGATTCCTGTGATATCCCCTTGTTTATATGTGAGGAGCTGGCCTGTAGCACTACATTGTAAGAGTTAAATACTAGTGAGTGGAAGCTGTGTTTATTATTTGTGTGAGAGATGAGGAAACCATGGAGCTGTTAATGTAACTTCGGAAATCTCCTTTCTTGTTATGTATTTTTTCATAATACAGCATCAAACAAAAGGGGCAAATACCTCATAACATTTCAGTGGTGTTAAACACTGAAGCTTATTCTAAACTCCAGTAGCTGTGACATCATATAAACATATCATCCCCTAAAAAGACTTGTTTTCCTTATGTTTATTCTATTTATTTGAGTTATTTGATAAGTGTTCACCATTCAGTGTTTTATATGAAATAAATTAGTGCTTTTCATCTAGTTAATGGATCAAAGCAACGTTCAAACAAAAAACCCACCCTTTTATTAGCATTTTGTAGCAAATTCAGCTAACACAATAAGAAAGTAATAGAGGTGGAAAATGGCTTTCCCTTTTGTCTTTGAGTGTAACTCAAGGTTACAGCTAGCATGTGTGAGTGGCAGAGTTATTACTATTTTTAATTGGTCCGTAGAGAGATTTTCTTCTATACGGCTGGTGACCTAGCACTTTACTTGTGGACTGAATCCACTTTGAAATAATCTTTGGTGAACAACTATCTGACTAATAAAGAAGTCAGACATAATATTACTTAAAATGTTTTAATTGAGACAATTGAATTTGCAGCTATTTCATTAGAACTGAAGAACTCTTGTGATTTTATGGCAGAAGTCATCTGAAAGCAAAACTCAAAGTTTTTCATTCTTCAAATGATGTGGAATAATTTGAGCACGTTACCTCTTTTTTTTTTTGGCAAAATTTACTTAATATTATTACCTAGTTCTGATCAATTAGATTACCTTTTTTGATGACATATCTTGAGGAAATTACCCAAAATACAGAAGGTAAAAAGCTGGTTGCTGAATAAAGCAAAACTAAATGAAATAAATGTTACAAAACTTACCAGTACAAGGTTTGGGGATTTGTGTGGTTTTTATTTCAATGTTTGGGGTTTTTTTCTGACAGCAGTTTGAGAAAGGTGATTTTGTTTAAATCACAATTTTAAAGTCTTTCATGATATTTCCATGTGGATTTGTATATAATCTCTACTACTACTACTTTCAGTGCTATTAACCAGCCCTTTTATTTTTGTCTGGCAGGTTTCAGGTGCTGTGGGTTTTTTCTTATATGGGGAAATGGATTGACAGGTCAACCTACCATACAGAAATATATCCATTGCTGTGCCTGACATACAGATTCGTTACTTATGAAGAACCTGCTCTCCTAGCATACAAGATGAATTATTCGTTTGTATCTCTTGCTTTGATTCTTTTCAGACTTGGTCATTCAGGCCCTGGTCTCAGTGGTGTTACTTGGGATCAGCATGTGCTCTATGATGAGTTTTGGCTGTCACAAAGTATCCCAGATAAGAAAATGAACAAAAAAAATTTAATCTGTTATAGTTACCTGTAACAGTCAGTATAGAGGAAAGTAACTCTCAGTATAGAGAGAAGATCCATAGTTAGTAAAAAGATGCTCTTTTTTTTCTCTTATTGATTGACATGTTGAAATAAGTTATTACCAGTTGAAGGTACCCATTTTTTCCATGTATGTTGTTGCTAAGATACAACAACATTCACTAAGTTAGGGGCTGAGATTTTTCCATTATTTATCAATATACTTTAATTTGGTATAGCTCTGTGGTGTCCAAATAAAACAAGTGTCAGGCTTAGTTCACTGTGCATTTGTCTTACGCACTGTTAGTAATCTTTTTGTCAGGGCTACTAATACCTCAGAAATCGCCAAGAAAGTTCACTATGTAGCACTGAGCCACCTTAGTGTAGGGACTGCCGGATTTCATGATATTTAGAATTTTTTAAGGAGGAAAACAAAAACAGTGGAATTAGAGTTGTAATTTGAATGAGTGACTCTCAAAATCCTTGGCACAGTTATGCATACCCTTATTTTGTTGATGCGTGCCTTTTGCATGATTACAGATATATTGAGAGTAGCAGAAAACTAAGTGCAGTTGATGTCACAGTGTTTCATGCTTTTACTTCCAGGCAGGTAAAACTGTGGGCAGTAGCAGAAGAAAGAACAACGTTTTTCTTACTTAAATATTCTTGAATCTGGAAGCCTGCAGTAAGTATAATCTGTGTCCAATCTAGTGAAGTCTGCACACAAAGTAGCAATAAATCTGATGGAATTGATCACTACATCACAGGACTGGGGCTAAAACATGGATGGCTCTTAAAGGAGAGAGCAGAGACTTTTTCTTCACCACCTTTTTCCCCATATGGTTTTTGCAGCAGTGGCAATCACTAAATGTAAGGTGCGCTCCTACTGTGCAGCACAGAAAGAGCAAATGGAAAACTGTTGAAAGAACAGTCAGGGCAAAATTGCTGTATCTTCCTCATAGACATACCCATTACTGATGACTCCAGAGAGTATCTGTGCCTTATTTTTCTCTGTGCACAGAGAGACAACCTAGATTTAGATTACTGCCTGGGGATGTCATGAGAGCGTTCTTCCAGTAGTGTTAGGCATGTTCTAATGCTTGTTGATGAAATTCCACACTTGGAAAAAAAAGTCAATTTTTCTCATTGAGTCACCAGCTGTTTAATGTCTCTTCTCTGTGTGACTTTGTTCAGATTAACCTGCATTTGCATGACCATGTCGGGTGTATGTGTCATTGCCTTTAATGAGCATGCACTGTGTGCTTTAGTTGCAGAATTGGCTTATTTCAGAGAGAAGTTGGAGGAAGCAGCCCAGAAAATATGTTGTCACTGAAGCGCAAGGTGAACTTCAGTGTAGCGGAATCAAAACTTATAATGAAGATGATAATACGTATTTCCAGTCTGTTGAAAAAAATAAGGAATACATAACATACTGTCTGCAATGGGTAATACAACAGGCTGGGGGGAGGAAGGGATTTTTATTTTTTGTGTATGTTTGTTGTCTCCAAATTCCACCCTGAAGTGGAAGAATTTAAGCAAAAAGAATACAGAGCACAACTGAGTTTTTGGATGTATACTTAGATCAGCAAGCAGAAGGGAGCCCACTGCTTAGATGGATGGCATATGGACGCACTGGGAACATGCATCTTGCTATCCTCTCCTCTAAAGCCCCTCTTGCACCCTGGGAACTGAAAAACAGAGAGATAGCAGAGTTGGAAAAGAAAATCCTAAGCTGTCTGAGAGACAGTTTAAATACCAGAAACATTTATGCATCAAACTCTGGACAGCTATTGTGTTTAGACATTTCTTAAGTCCTGGGGTGGGGGGGGAGAAAAATAGGTGGATGAATCAAGGAAAAAGACTTTGCTGCTTAAACTCAAGTAAACAGCAAAGTCAGGCAGATGAACCTAGTATAAATACATATTTAATCAATAAGACAGGCATTTTCCATCTCTTATTAGCCTGTATGTTATTAGCCTTGTATCTTCCTTCAGGGCTCTGGCGGAAATTTTAAAGTACATCAGATGAACCTTAGATCAATATGCACAACAGAGTGCTTAAGAAAAACCGTTAAACTAAGCCTTAACCTTATTGTGACATGTACTAGAAGAAACACTGGTTTTGTTGGAAAGGTGGTTTGTATGCCTCTCTTAAATTGCCTTTTCTGTAATATGGTGTATGTTGTTGTAGGCTACCTGTTAAAATGGATACTTTGAGGTCATAGGTATATTATTAAACGAACTACACCAGCACGCTTTTTTTTTCTGGCTGGTTGCAGAACAAATGCAGTCTTAACACTTATGAGTGGCAGCTTGTAGTTATAAGAGTCCATAAAGACAAATAACTTGTATCACCTTATTTTTTTTTCAATCCTGTTATCAACAAAAAAAGGTTTTGTCCTCTGGTAAATACACTTGCCACATAATAATTAGTTCTCAGAAAAAATCATCATAAATATTTATAAAACATTGTACCATTTAATTTTCTTGTAAAACACAGAGTTCCTTCTGATACCTTCCAGAATTTGTAGCTCACTGCAAAGCAGACATAAACCAATGTGAGTTTGCAATGAGAGGTGTTAATGTCCAGGTAGCAGGGTGGCAGTGAGACTTGGGAGAGAAGGGTATCCAGGTCAGGTGTTTCTCTGTGAGAAGTGTCAAATGCAGCAAGTACACACCTGAATCCTGTGGGGTCGATGTTGTTGTTGTAACTGCTGCCTGGGTGGAGGATCTGCGTGTCTAAAGATGGGCTAAGCAGGCAGCCTTAGTGGTGGAAGGAGCCTGGTGAGGAAGGAAGAGGTGTGGATGGACATGCCTGTGTGCTGGAAGGAATGAAGCCTGTGGAAGGCATCCAGGCTATTTGTCTAGAGTGCTCTAATGTCTTACTGTAGTTAAGTTTCTGCATTAACGGAGCCTCATGTCACAGGACAGAGATCTATTAGCTTGCAAAGAGAGTGCAGGTAAAGTCAGATTTGACCATGGTGAAGCAACTGATGATTTGCAGATGTTATGTGCAAGGAGGAAGAGGATATCTTCTTCCACAGTAGAAGAATGTGACAAAGACCTCTCATTAGTTACAAGTTAGAACGAGGAAGAAGTGCTTGAAATAAGGTAGATACAGGGTGGAGAAAAGAATGCATCTCTTCTGATCAGGTACCTATGAAAGGTAGGAAAACACTTCCGCAGTCTTTGTGGGTTACAGGATGTGATAGCAATGCCTCGCTGGTTTAGAGAGTGCCACAAAGATTATGATGTTCTTCATAAGCAAAAATGGGAATTCACTTTTTGCCCTCTGGACGCCCTTGTTCTTTCAGCCCTTTCTATGCCTCTGCAGGTAAGTAGCAAACTGGTTTGGGAAATGGAGTACTTGCTTTTTGTTGGTAAGTTCAACTGCTGTCTCACGTGAACTTGTTGGTTTGGTTTGCTGCAGTGCTGGAGGCTGTACAAGCACAAGGCAGTGGAGAGGTGGGGAGTTAGATTTAGCAGTGGGGGGTGAGGGGAAGGGCAGCAGAGCCAGTTTGTGCTGGCTGGGACTGACTGTGGTACTCTGGCATAGTGCACTGAGTACGTTTGGTGGTGGGAGGTCCCGTGTGTTCTTGATTGCACCTTCTGGCCACATCCAGAGCTGTACTTGTCTTTTGGGGTTTTTTTGTCAGTTGCAGGATTTTCTTAGTGGCTTTGAGGTGTCCCTGAAAATGTAGCATCTGTGTATCTTGCAAGACTGTCTCAGGATGCTCTCCTAGCATAGCTCTGTATCCTTTCTTATAGATGAAGCCTGTTGGGCACAATTTAACTGTAAAAAGTTACATAAGAGCCAAAATTTTAACAAAATGATGTTTTTCCCTACTTGATATAGTTGTCCCTTGCAACTACATGTTATCAAGAGTTGGTCCTCTAGAAATGTTGCCCCATTTTTCTGTCTCTATTGATTTAACTTTCTTCTTAGTGGACTTTGTCACTATCTGTGACTTATTGTAGCCTTTTCTCCACTTCCATTTTTGCATTTGCTTTTCAAGGTAATTTTCTCTCTCTGAATATATATTCTCTGTGCACCCTTAAGGGTGCTATTACAATACAGTAAACAGGTATCCTTCATGATGGTACAGAGTATTAGCAACTACAGCAAAGAGCCAATGAAACCCTGAGATGCCTTTCACCTCTCACTGAGCAATGCAGCATGTTTAAAAAGTGAAACGGACAAAAAAGACCAAAGAAATGGCATCATACATAAAAAATATGTACTCATGGGGAGGGGAAAAACCCCAGAAATATTTCATGTAATATTTTATGTCTTCTACATGAAGCAACCGCTTCAGAGTACATCCTATACAAATACTATGTTGTTTACAACTATTAGATTGCTATTTCAGGAAATCTGTTCTGCATTTGGTGTCATGTGGAACTGTACAACATATCTGGTGTGAAAGAAAATGTGTTGTTAAAACCAATGAACTGTATGTTTTAGAAGATGAATCAGTCACAAGAGAGTTGATGTTAAGATTTGAGGTTTATTTGCTGGCTGACAGAACTGGAAAATGGTGAACTCTCAACCTGATTCTAAAAGTCAGTATATATGGTGATGAGTAAACAAGGACGAAGGTGAACAATTTAAGAAAGGGAACTCGAAACAAACAAACGTATACATTGAAAAATGTTGTTATTGTTGACCTAAATTCATATGAAGTAAATAGAGGAAGAGAATTTCTTTAACAAGCTGGATGAGCCTAACAAGGGGATTTACCCAGGGTGAAAAGGATAATTCTTCAAGGATAATGTGGTGTTGCTTATTCTTCTGTGAAGACTGCAAATGCACAGTGGCAAGAAGGATGTGTTCATCCTGGAGATTAGCCAGGGTGGGAATTCCAACAGTGGGATCATGGTTGAAGGAAGCACATAGAGGCTTTAGGCAAACTGCAGCATGTATGTTGGAGGGGAATTAATCTGTCCCATTCTGACATCAACTTCTGTCTGTTTAGACGATAATAAAATAAAGGACTGTACTTAGAGCTTGTAGTTGCTCCCGTGCTTCTGAGCTGCTTGTGCACATCTTCCCTTTTAAAGCTTTGTAGCTGAAGCCACAAAACCCCAAAATCCTGCTTGCCTTTGTTTCCCTCCCCATCCACATTGTCATGTGGACTTTCTTCAGATCCCTGCTGAAAACTTACTACTTCCACGAAGCTTTGCATTAAACACTGTGAGTTGGTATGAAGGGGTTAATAGGAGTGTGTGTCCCCAGTGCCTGGGCTGCACCTGAGGGCTGGGTAGGATTAAGGCTATGAGACACAGGTGTGGGGAAGGTTGGCAGACTTCATCTGGGAACAGGCAGAGGGGAGGAGGTTTGCTGGGGGTGACTCCTCCAGCAGAGGTGAGCAGCAGAAGGGCTGCTTGTCTTGCTGGAGTTGTGTGGGAAGTGGGAATCCTGCAAGGAACTGAGCTGCTTCGGGGGCTGACTTGAAGAGAGGTGAGCCAGCAGCTACACAGCAGCAGGAGAGCCCAGACTGAGCAGGGGTAAAAATCTCTCTTTTCTAATTGGGTTTTCTGAAAAGGGGGTGGAGGAGGAGATGTAAGTGTGATGAAGGAATGGATATCAGTACAGGTCTCCCTGTGACTTGCTTCTGTTGGTCTTACTACTGTCCTGGAGAAGAGATGTCATAATGGGTTTTTTTGATATTATTCAATGAAGCAGAATCTGGACTGGCTACTGTTCCTTCTAATGCCCACCTCCAATCAGCTTGTGCAGCAGTCAGGACTGTGTGTGGCCATTTTATGACAAGCCCTTATTAATTTGCTTTCCATTTAAATCCTTGTTACCTCAGAGGAATAGTGGTCACTCTTTCATCCTTACTGATGCCTGATCCTCTAAAATGGGAGGAGGGAGTCCTCTCTGCAGCTGCACCAGCATTTTATCGGTACGCGAACAGCAACGTGCACTGAAGTTCAAACAGAAACAATGTTCTGTAATTCTAGCTCTTGTGAGTAGGGTGGTAGGTATTTCTCCTACCCAAGCAATACTGAGCACAAACAGACATGTAGACCAAAAGGCTGGGTGCAGTTCCTGCAGCCTGAGAGGCTGACAACTCAGCTGGGCCACTTCCTAACTCAATAGTAAAACCAGAATAGTAGGGACATCTTCGAACTGATACTTTAACTACAAGTAACCAGTCTGGTGGTGTGACCACAAGTTGAAGGAGAAATTGCAGTCATTTTGAAATCCATTTATATTTTAATTCTAGCTAGGAATAAATTCTTTTTGATGCGTCAGAGAATATTTATGAATCGCTTCAGATTGCAGTTCCCTTACTGTCATGCTGCTTTGGTAATACAAATAATCATAAAGGTAGTATTGCTCTAGGTGTGTCAGACCAGATACACGCAGTGCTGGGTGATGAGCTCTCGACTGTGCAGTCTGGTGTCATCCTAGGATCTGAAACACAGCGGTCCCTTGGGTGTCTTTCATCTGTCCAGTGTTATTCAGTGTCAGACACAGTGTTTTGGCTGTGACTGCATCTATCGCACATGTTAGTTTTAAGTCTTTATGTGTTTGTTTTCCCCAGGGAAGAGTTTTCCTTGCTAATTTGTATACCAGGCAACCATGACAATCTTGCTATATAACACCCGGTTTCCCTAATTCAGGCTGGCGTGCCATCTGCACTATCTAAAGGTCAGTTCAAGTGTTACTTGTAATTCTGTGGTTTCTTAATAAGCAGCGTAGTAGTGGTACACTGATTCTTGTTCCCTGATAACAGTAGCACTAGTCTAAATCCTGTACCAAAAAACCCCTGTCTCTCACCTGGAAGAAACTTCTATGTCTTACAGCTCAGGAGCTGCTACTGCATTTCTGAACACTCAGTTTTGTTGCTTTGCTCTCATGAATTTTCCTTGATTATGCATGCAGTGCTTTGCAAACCCTCTTGTCTTGCTTCTAACAGTTAACAGTGGCCCCTTGTGATTTCAAGAAGAGCTTTTGGCATTCAGGGTTTCCATATAAGCAGCACTGGTAACCTGAATGTAAGGAAGTATGAACTCTGGGAGGTGGCTCTGCTTGCTACCTGCAAGGTCTACAGCTGCGTTAGGGGCAGCAGCGTTAGTCAGAGTGAAGGGCAGAAGGAAAGAAAGAAAGAAGGTAGAGGGAATGTCAGAAATCTGCCTTGCTGCAATGCCAGGCCACTGGCTTCTCCCCTGCCTGCTGAGCTCCTGCTGGGATGCACTCTGGAAAAAAGCCTCGAGGTAGAGAAGTGAAACACCTTAATGAGAGACAGAACTGGACTTTTAGAGGGAAGAAATGTGAGCAGAGATATTATCTAGTCTCATAACAAGAAATGGTTGGGAAAGAATTGACTAGCCAGCAGTGAGTGCTGCTTCGGGGCACTTGGCCCCTCCAGGCGCGTGCATGGTAGGTGTCGCAACGAGAACTGAACCCTTGAAAAATTAAGCTAATACCTGAAGTAGGAACAGAGGTTTTAAATTACAACTAATATTTTGCTGCCCAGGACTTTAAGATTTGAAACTGCAAATTAAGATATTGACAAAACTGTGCAAGAGTGTTCCTGTAGCAGTGATTTCTGCAAAGCTTTGTTTCTAGTGGGGGAAATAACATTTCTTCAGTGTTGTGTTGCCTTAGAAAAGTGTAGAAGGAACTTCATTGTAGGACATAGCTGACAGTCTTGTCATATAGTAACGGAGACGAAAAGCAATTTCAGAAATAGGGCAGTAAAAACCTTCTCCCTGTTTCAGACACCAAACTGAAAACTTCCTTCAGTACAGCTGCATGAAAGCTCCTGTATCTCACCGAAATGAACACTAGAAAAAAAAAAAAAACCCAAAACACCCTTGGGTCATGTGAACCTTTATTTTGAAGAGAAAGCACCTTGTTTCTCTCATTTCACAAAACAGTGAAGGAACAGAACTGAAATAATTCACAAAAACTGGGAGAAGGCACTAGTACAACTCTCTTCTACACCTTTACTCAGTGCTGCAAACTGCTGAAACAGTTGCCCTTTTTATGTCCTTTTTACCTTTTTGGTAAAAACTCTGCTTTTTATGTAAAGGACTCTTTTTTTTCCATTTTTCACTTTCAAAGTCAGAGCTAGCTGCTGTGTAGATCTGTTTTTCGGGGAATACTCCTCTGGTTATCTTTTGGGTAGTAATTCTAACCTAATATTTTTACCTCGACCTGAATTTCTGTCCCTGTGCCACGATTATCTGAATGAAAGCAGAAATGTGCAGCTTTTGTCCCCTGATGTTGACTACACTCCTGGTGTCACAGTGCCCATGTGAGATCTGCTTTTACACTAGATAAGACCAAGCTGTTTGGGTAAACATTTTTTGACAACGGTTATGTTGGCAGGTGTTCTTTTGTCTCTTAAGTGTAGGAACAAAGAAAACATGAAAGGATTGTACAGAGAATCTGCAAACGCCCAGACTGACACTATGTGATTCGATTCAGTTCTCATTTTACAAGCAGTAGACCAGATTGTCCAGTTTGACAATCTCAATTTACCTGTTTGCTACTGCTTCTGCTATTAGTATTTGCAGTCTTTCTTAAATGTCATGAGCTTATGCAGGAAGAAAATTAGAAGGGCCAAAGCCCAACTAGACCTTAAGCTGGCTACTGCCATAAAAGACAACAAAAATTGTTTCTATAAATACATTAGCAACAAAAGGGGGAGGAAGGAGAATCTCCGTCCTTTGTTGGAAGCGGGGGGAAACATAGTGACAAAGGATGAGGAAAAGGCTGAGGTACTTCATGCCTTCTTTGCCCCAGTCTTTAACAGCAAGGGAAGTTGTTCTCAGGGTACCCAGCCCCCTGAGCTGGAAGACAGGGATGGGGAGCAGAAAGAAGCCCTCATAATCCAAGGGGAAATGGTCAGTGACCTGCTACACCACCTAGACACACACAGGTCTATGGGGCTGGATGGAATCCACCCAAGCATGCTGAAGGAGCTGGCAGAAGTGCTCACCAAGCCACTCTCCATCATTTCTCAGCAGTCCTGGCTAACCGGGGAGGTCCCAGTTGACTGGAAGTTAGGAAATGTGATGCCCATCTATAAGAAGGGCCGGAAGGAGGATCTGGGGAACTATGGGCCTGTCAGTCTGACCTCGGTGCCAGGAAAGGTTATGCCAGGTCCTGCACTTGGGTCACAACAACCCCAGGCAGCGCTACAGGCTTGGGGAGGAGTGGCTGGAAAGCTGCCTGGCGGAAAAGGACCTGGGGGTGTTGGTTGACGGCCGGCTGAATATGAGCCAGCAGTGTGCCCAGGTGGCCAAGAAGGCCAACGGCATCCTGGCCTGTATCAGAAATAGTGTGGCCAGCAGGAGTAGGGAAGTGATCGTCCCCCTGTACTCGGCTCTGGTGAGGCCGCACCTCGAGTACTGTGTTCAGTTTTGGGCCCCTCACTACAAGAAAGACATTGAGGTGCTGGAGCGTGTCCAGAGATGGGCAACGAGGCTGGTGAAGGGTCTAGAGCACAAGTCCTATGAGGAGCGGCTGAGGGAACTGGGGATGTTTAGCCTGGAGAAAAGGAGGCTGAGGGGAGACCTTATTGCTCTCTACAACTACCTGAAAGGAGGTTGTAGAGAGGTGGATGTCGGTGTCTTCTCCAAAGTAACAGGCAACAGGATGAGAGGAAACAGCCTCGAGTTGTGCCAGGGGAGGTTTAGACTGGATATTAGGAAACATTTCTTCACTGAAAGGGTTGTCAGGCACTGGAAGAGGCTGCCCAGGGAAGTGGTTGAAGCACCATCCCTGGAGGTATTTAAAAGACATGTAGATGTGGTGCTTAGGGACATGGTTTAGTGGTGGCCTTGGCAATACTAGGTTAATGGTTGGACTCGGTGATCTTAAAGGTCTCTTCTGACCTAAATGATTCTATGAAATGCTTCATCCATTGGAACCTGGTACTTGGTTCATTTTGCTCGGTATCCTGTCTTTGTCAGTGGCCAGTCTCATGGTCCTGAGGCAGTTTCGGCTGTGCCCTAGATAACCTGGGCCTCTGATCCTGAAGTGCTTTAGAAGTGTTGAGTCAGTGCCACATTGCCTTTGATACCGTTTATTCTCTTTCATTAATATCCTTTTATTATGTGATTTTTTTTCATGTTAAGCCATTGGCAAACAGTGAAACATTTCAACTTTTCCCACAGTGGACATAGATGCAATGGGGAAAACATCTGCTAGTCTTGAGTTCTCCAAGGTTCCTGTTACACCTTGATCTCCCACGAGTTTTATATTTATAGATTTTTTGGCGGAACTTTCCGCTTTTCATGCATTCTAAAATAAAGTTTAATTTTTGATGTCTGCAAATTGTTCTTCAGATGTTTCTGGATAATCTTACTCTGCAGTGTACTTGCCAGAGTTTGTTCCTTCTTATTTTCCTCACTTTTGTATGATTTCAACCTCCTGGAGTTCACAGCCTTCCTTGCTTTACTGTTGTACCATGCCAGTCTCCTTTTTGTCTTTCAAGTCTTGTTGAGATAAATGGTACAAGTCTGCCAATACGATATCTTTGTAAAATCTGTGCTCCATGCTAAGAATTGCCTTTTTAGCTGCCTCTCTTAACTCTCTTTAAAAAGCTTGCTCACTTTTGTGTTGTTTGGATGTTTTTGATCACGGCAGTAAGAAGTTTTGGCTTTTGATGCTCCTACAAAGTTTAATTTTAAAACTCCCTTGTTAAATACTATGTCTTCAACAGTGTTATTACTCATTGGGTACTGTGTACTGCAAAGGAAAAGCTGAAGAGCTGCTTTTGCTCGTAGGGGCTCATGGGACGTTTTATGCTGTGGAGGAGTCACTGACAGGGCTGAGGTTGAAAGATGTACGTCATGCAGATGTGCATGAAACACCAACGCAAACGGGAATCAGGGCAAGGGTAGGTACCCGACCTATCTTGAGGTAAGGTACTATAGAGTTAACCTTGGGGTAAATGAACAATACGTTGGAAACATGGAGCAATTAAGATATTAATTGTGAATTACTCTGAAGTGCTCTGTTTACCAGAGGATTCCTTCTTAAATTTTCTCATCTTCTTTGAGAATCCGTAGGTGTTTGGCTATTAATGGATGTTGATGTGTCTAGCTATTCTTAATGGCAAAGCCTACTTAAGCCCAGTATAGAAATGAGGTATTTTCAACCTTGTATACTAGTCCCTGGACATGGACTGAACTGTTCAATATACCTTCCATACTGAGAGCATCCTTTTTTTACTAACTCTGTAGAGAGAGAGATTAAACTTGTTTGTTGCAAGCTTTCCTTAAGACTTTAACTAAGCCTGTTGTGAGAGATCTGCCAAGTTGGACACTCGTGGGGTTTTTTAACTGAAGACCGTTCTTTTCTGTATAAGGTCCTAAACCAGATTGATTTAAACAAATTTCTGGCAGAGTGGCTACATTGAATATGGAGGAAGATATTTCTGCCTTTTCCCAAGGATGTTGACTAGTTATAGCCAAAAGGGGGAAAAAACCCCTGAAGATCAAGGCTGCTTAAAATAATATGCTTCACTCCAGATATAAGGAAACAATCTCTGGCATTTAAAGTACAGCATAACTATACATCTTCCTTGTTTGAGGGGTGACTCAGTAATATCCGAATCCAGGTACGGCCTGAGCTGAATGTCAGCCCCTTAATGCAAGACCTTTTCTCCACTTGTTTTAACAGCGAGTGTGACTGCCGTTGCCTTCTGGGAATGTAAATTCAGCCCGGCCTCCTGCGTGCTTGTGCTGCGGGGTTAAGAGGGGAGGGACTTTTGCTCATCTGGAAAGTGGGTGTAGACTGTTTAGCAGGGTTTGGCAACAGGACTTATTAATCTCGGCTAGAACTGAGGAAATGGAAGGGATATGAACTGCTGTCCTCATGAGACTGAGGAGGCTTAAACTAGTCTGCCTCGCATAATGTTAAAATACCGATTGTGGGATTTTGGGGGTGGCTGATAGGAAAGTCATGGCAGCAATACAGTGATATGTATAGGTTCTAGTAGCCCTGTTAAGAGGAAATTATTCTCCTTCTTAGGAAGGGCTGTCAAGGGCAGCTCAGAAAGGTTTGCTGTCTCCAGAGTAAGATGGGACTTTATCTTGAGGAACACTGCTCCACATCTAGCTCTCAGAAAAGCTCGCACACTGAGTAAGAATTAGCCCATACTGAATCAGAGGAAGCCTCTAGGCTATGAATTTAAGTGTCTAAAATACTTAAGGCATGGCCTACTAAAAGACTTTGAAACTGTTATTAAATATACTTCCTTGGACTTAAAGAAAACCTCTCTCTGCCTCAGCTGCTCTCTACTTTCTGTAGCCGTCTTCCTTGGATTTTCAGAATTCCTCACGCTTTGCTTCTGTGTGTACCTGGCTCTGCGCTGATAAGTTGCTGCTGCTGCTGTTGTTGGGGGTGTGGGGGGGTGTGTTTTGTTTTTTCTGCCACTGTTGTTTTGTTGCTCTCGTTTTTTTGGGACGCAAGGTGCATCTTTTGTCTTTACCTTTTCCTGTTGCCCAGGTTAGATGGCTTTCTGGCTTCCTCAGCAAGAGCTCTCAAGGTGGGTAATCAGTGAAAGATGTGGGTTTAAACACTGTAAGTCAGTCTCTAATCTAACTCAGGCGAAGTAAGATTTGTTCTCCTGCTTTCTAGGTGCTTCTGAACAGTTACACAGAGATTTTGGAGGAGAGTTCTGTGAAATTTCAGTGGGACAGAACAGTGTTTGGCTTTAAAACGAAAAAGCTCAATACATACAATCAAGCTCCAGTTATTAGGCTAATTATATTTTTAGCCTTTTTCTCAGTGAGTTGAGGTCTTTTCCCCCCTAGTGAAACTCAAAGCAGAAGTTCCTATTATCTATATGGCCATTGCAAGGTATTCATTGTTTAAATGCGAGGCATTTGAACTCTTATGCTATAAATTACTGTCAGTGCTTCAAGTTCTCTAGAAAAAGATATGAAATTAGAAAACAAACTTTTTGATGCAGCAGCAGAATCTTTCCCTATGTATTTCTTCAAAGTTAAATGCAAGCTCTGAAAGCAATTCATCCTGCCTAGCATGCTTTCCAGTTGGTACCCCGGGGATTATGTGAATGAGTCATACTATCGTTAATTGGGCTTCTCGGTGCTTTTCCTCACACTGACGGTTTCTACTCCAAACATACAAGAAAATAAGAAACTGAGAAATGATCACCTGCAGCAAAAAGTTTAGAAGGGCATATGGCTCAGCTTTGGTAGCTCTTTGAATGAAACAGTTATAATGGTCATAATGTCATGTTCTTACTGATAGCCTTGACTCCTGTGCGACTGCTGCAAATGCCGAACTCTTGCGCGTGAAGTTTTATTAAATTTGTGTTATGACTGGAATGCTTCTGTGGATCACGTTTAGCAATGGGTGTTGGGCACTGGTAATCAATCAGCTTTTGATTATCAGCAAGTTCAGAAATTTATTTATCTTACGTGAGAGGAAAATAATTCTAATAAGCTTTCCTCTTAAACTTTTGTCTCTAAGATCAAAGCAAAGAGCTCATTTTCCTGCTTTGCAGCTGTACTGGATGTTGTGCTGTGCTTCTCTGATTTTTCTCCCCCACCCTGGCTGTGGAAGAATGAGTAATGCTGCCAAAAGCTGTCTGCTTCAGTGTGCTTGCTTTAATGGGGACTTAATCTTTTTAGTATTTTTATGAAGGCTTGTGTGGGCTTGAAAGCCATTTAATACTAAAAATTGGCAAGAGCTTTGAAAAGAAACTGAGGCACCCACCTCTTGGCTGTCTGACTTTTGCATGTGGAGCGTGTGCGGAGCTTTGCTGTGAAGTGCATAGGCTCCTTGTGCGGAGGCTTCGGGTACCTTGGCGTGGCAAGTCAGCTGCTGTTTAGTGTGCAGAGCTGTGATCTGGACAGGGCTTGTGAATACAAAGCCAGGAGTCATCCTAGGCACTTTGAGCTGCACCTGTTCAGCACTGGTCTCCATCTGCAGACAGGTGTCAGTCGTGACCCCTGACAGCATGGACTAATCCCTGCAACCGTCTTCAAGGGCTTTACAGATTCAAGGTAGAGGTGGTGCATCTCTTCACCCAATACACTTCCCTCCTGCCCCCGTAAAAGGGTGGGTCTTGTTTTTTGCAGTTAGAGACTGATTTAATACCTCCTTTGGCTTGAGCGGATTCAGATTTGTAGCCCTTGGGCAGTGCAGGAACTCTCCTTAGACTTGGTTGCTTGGGCCAGTGGTTGCTTGACAGAGGCAATGGGCAGAGCAGGGAATGGAAGACAAATAATTGAAGTTGTATTTTATACCAAGATACAAACTGAGTAAATAAATAACCTTGGAGGAGGGGCTAAAACCTGGTACTCCCTGGTTCTGTTCCTTCTTGTAAGTGTACGCCTCTATCCTGGGGTTCTCAGAGTAGGTGTGTGTTAAATATTGACTGAAAGCAGCTTTACAGGATTGTCTGTTGTTTCTACCTCAGCTACTACTAATCAGGTAGACCTGAAGTTTGTCCTCTGCTCCAAGGCAAAATGATGACATTTCATACATTCCAAATAAAATGAAGATTAAACAGAACAGCAATGAGTTTGACTCAAATCTGCTCAATATAAATTTAAGTTCTACTAGCTCATAAGTATTTTTCAAAATAGAAAAAATAACTTACACATCCTCCTATAAAAGGCAGACAGGGAATTAACTAGATTGAGTCCAGCAAAGGGCTAGTAAGATGATTAAGGGACTGGAGCCTCTTTCATATGAGGAGAGGCTGAGAGAGCTGGGACTGTTCAGTCTGGAAAAGAGAAGGCTCAGTGAGGAATTTATCTATTAATGTTTAGAAATACCTGATGTGAAGATGTAAAGAAGAGAGAACCAGACTCTTCCCAGTGGTGCCCTATGGCAGGACAAGAAGCCATGGGCACAAACTGCAACACAGGAAACTGCATCTGAACATAAAACTCTTACTGTGAGGGAGGATGAACACTGGAATAGGTTGTGCGGAGAGGTTTTAGTCTCCACCCTTGGAGATGGTGAAGAGATGCCTTCCACCCTCAGCTGTTCTGGGATTCAGGGTATTGCTTTAAGACCTTTTCATATGGATATGCCAACTACTAAAAAGCTGAGAGATGAAGTTTAGCCACTTAATCTGTATAAGGAGTTAAGTAAAACATATTAACAGTAACTGTGAGGACTTGAATGTATGACTTGACTGAAATTACCTATTTTAAAACGTTTGGCTCATCATCAGCTGGCCAGTGCTTCTGAATGTGTTGGACTCCTATTGAGTCAAAGAGCAATGCTCTGCTGGAGCAGTGTTTTTAACTGGGTTAAAGATGCCAACAGCTTGGTCTTGTGTATTGGTGTAGCTCTGTGGGAAAACAGGTTTAATTGCACTTGCTGGACTTCAATTAGGTGATAATGGCTCCTGGTACTTCTGCAAAGGGAGGAGCATTTGTTTCACGTGGTCTTGCTTTACTCACCAGCTGCAAAGCTGTTGTGGAGTTGAAACTGCCTGTTATTTCTGTGCTGTGATGATGCCCTCTTGTCTTCTGCTGTGAAGTATAACCTGGGTGTTACATGTTGCCGAGCAGCACAGTTCTTGTTGGGGGGGGTGGGTGGGAAAGATATTTTGATACTTTCAACATAAGGTTTTTGAGACATTGCTCCTTTTCAGCACAATGTTCTACCTTAGCCTTCAGTTCACAGTCCTATGAATAAAAGTATACTTAGGCGTTGATACTCCTGTCCTTCACACTTCTCAATTTTAAAAATCTGCTTTCAGACCTTTCTGCTGTAGATGAGTAACTTCTAAGAAAAAATATATTTGTAGGGCAGGCTTTATCTTCCCTGGGAGGCCTTATCAACTGAGAAATGATGCAAGACTTGTAGTGTCTTCCTCTTGCTGACTCTGACATCCATTCCCACTGAGAAGCAGGTATTAAGAGACCTGGAGCAGAACTGCTGCTAAGCTTAGCCTTCATACCTTAGGATGGACCTTAAACACTGATCCCAACTACTACGGAGTGCATGATACCCTTTACTGAGTTCTGTAAGATGCTCTTAAAGCTATTCCATAAGAAAATAACAGTGGGCCCAATGTACGAAAAGGTGTTCATTATTAGGGTGAATATTGCAGCTTATAGCCAGAACATGGTTTTAAACCCATTGATTTTAGCCTTTTTACATACATTATGAGATTCTTACCTGCATACAAGCAAGTTAACACTGAGGAATGTCTGTGCCTGGCTCTTGGCTCTGTCCTGTAATCCATCCATTTCCATTAGAGGGGTGCCAGGCTGGGTGTAGTTCCATTTTGTGCATAAATAACACTCCAAATATACAAATTAATACCCTGTTCCTTGAGATGGTGGAAGGCTTAGGCTTAGCTTTTGTGCCTCAGAGAATCTGATGTTGTACCTTTCCAGGTGACATAATTTTATGAGATGGTAGGAAAAAAATGGAGGTGGAGCTAAAGTGATTCCAGGCTATATTAAAAATCCACTAATATACTAGGAAATCTGTTGTGAACTTAAAAAGTATCCCTCATGCAAGAGGCAGAAGAGAGTTATCTATTCCTTTAGCTTACCATCAGGGCAAATTTATGCTAGAGAACTTTGTCAGAGGCTTTGTTCTTTCCTAGTCAGAAAAGCAGCTGCATAACATACAGGCAAACTGTATCTTGTCTTGACTTCTTCAAGAAGTGTGACCTTAATGCAAAAAAACTGCAATCGAAATACAATTGCTTAAAAACCCCGATGTATTTATCACAAACTCAGAAATTAGCACAAATTTCAGCATGGAAGTGCACAATCAAGGGACAACTATTAATGAAAATAACTATTCAGGTGATTAAGAAAGGAAGAAACCGCTTTAAAGAGCTTGAGGTTTTTTCTGTATGTATCTTTTGGGACTTCAGAAAAAATACTCAGTAATTTACATAGCTGATATTATATGTTTAAAGAAAAATGCAAACTACCGAGAAGGCTACTGGAGTTTGATACCCATCAATCTTTATTCATACTGGCCCGATTACTTTTTAAAACACCATTAAGTAGACACACACTGCCATCTAGTGAGCATCTCTAACATAGCTGCAGTTTGATTTCTGAGGAGAGGAAAATGTGTTGCTTGGAGCAAGTAACTTAATACAGTACAAAACATATACAGACTTAAAAATGCTGCACTGAATGCTTTGTCAATCGTATATTATATAATAGAGATACACAGAGCAAAGCTAAAGTATTTTATTAATAATTTATTGTCAGTAAGAAAGACTGGCTAATGGTAATTTTCAGTAAAAACCTTTACAAGACCATTGGATCACAAATATACAGACACTATAAAAACTGTGTCATGGTGGTTTTGGCTCTAAACTGGTATGTAGAGGGTCCCCAACACACTTTCCAAGAAGAGAAAAACATGTTTTCAGTTCTAAAATACAGCAACCCATTTAAGACATTTCCATGTAGCTGACCCAGAAAAGTATCAGACCTAACCTATGTACAATTGGAACTGTGTACATATGTTGAATTTTTTATAATGAAATGTCAAACCTTAGTTTTCGGGGGAATACATACAGCGACGCCCTGATTATAAGTCAGGGTGCTAGTTTTTAATGGCACACTAACACCACTAGTTTCGGTGGAAAACAAATTCACAAAATATCTACAAAATCTAGTTAAAACTATTAAAATCAAAACTGTACATAAAATTTACAAAAAGTAGGAGAAAATTAATTGCATTAGAACTATATAAATATATGCATCATGCTAACATGGAGAAGTGGTATGTGATTTTTTTTTTTTAACATAGACAATGTAAGTACAAAAAGGATGTTCAGAAACAGCACAGCCAATGGAAATCTTGGAACTGTCCAATTACAGTAGGTCAGGAAATGGAAACAGGCTGATTGAGTGAAGGTAACTGCATGATCCAATGCCACCATGCCAGTTTAGCTCACTGAAACAAAAGAATTTACTGTGGCTGGGAAAAAGGAAGAAGAAAAAAAAGAAAAGCTCTTGAATGTTGTTCTAGAATTGATAAAGTTTGTTAGAGTCCAGGCACTTTTGTTGAGTGTGTCAGACTTCTGTATGTTGCTGGGAATCAAGTGGAGGAATTTTCACATCTTCAAAATGACCATCGTCTCCGCTCTCGTAGTCACTCATCATGACTTCAGACTCCATTTCACAGCACGCTGACACATCAGAGCATGAAGCTGTGGAAGCATACACAGACATGGACATGTTGTCTACAGTGGGTGCTTCAAAGTCTCTATTGTACCCTAATGTGTAAGGAGCATAAGGTTCTCTGTAACTGCCGCTGACACCACCGGTTGTGGTCTGAGGTTCTGACATGTCTGCAGGATAGTGATGGGGAAGGTACTGATTAAGGTTAAATCTCTGCCT
Source organism: Phoenicopterus ruber ruber (assembly GCA_009819775.1). Classification (NCBI taxonomy): domain Eukaryota; kingdom Metazoa; phylum Chordata; class Aves; order Phoenicopteriformes; family Phoenicopteridae; genus Phoenicopterus; species Phoenicopterus ruber. The sequence continues at coordinate 35,776,810 of CM020218.1, read as the reverse complement.
GCTTCTTGTAGAAGAACCCAAGCTACCTACGGCTGGCATGTCTCTGGGTGGCTGTATTGACTCAAACTGGTCGCTGTATTCTGGTGGTAACGGTGGAAGCTCATCAGGTGCAGGGAAGTCATCAGGTGGAGGTGGAAAATCACTTTCTATGTCATACCCGCCAGGGTAATAGTCTGTATCGATGGCGTTTGGATCTGTGTAGAGGGGAGCTGATTCCTCAACCACTTCATAATTTGGATACTCTTGGATACCTGGCAACTGAACGCTTGGCATCCAGTCTGATGTATCCCAGTGATAACCTGAAAAGTTAATTTTTTAAAAAAGGAAAGTAGTATTAGTATCTTGTCTTCAAGTCAGTCTGAACTGAGAAGTCAACACACGTATTGAGACAATGCAGTCACTGCGATTAGGACACTATTTGTTAATTAGAGAGCAGTTTGCCCTGGTTCCACAAAAGACATTCAACACGACACAACTTTACATTATGCCATGCATTAGATATTGCATCATTCACACTTGAACTTTTACGTTTTCTCAGACATCTCACCTAACATGGGAAGAGCTGTAGGTCACCTATGGAATGTGCTGTCACAATACATAATGGTATAGAATTGTTCACTGGATAGCAAAGAACGAACAGCCTCCCTAGTGCAGCTAAATTCTTAATCAATTGTTGTTGAGTAATTGCAGTTAGGGTGGTAACAGCTGCCTGTTTTTCTTAAGAATATATTTAGCATATATAACCATGCTTTTCGTACATAAAAAAAGTAATTTCTAATTGGTAAAGTATCCAGACCATTTAAAGCGACTTTACCCCTTAACTGAATAGTAAAGTTAATTTCACAAAATGCTGTTAGCTCTACAGTAACGGCCACACCCCTGATAAAAATCTTTGACTATTAGTAAAGACATTCCACATTCAAATACAAGAACAAAACAGGAAAACCAAGCTTAATCATGCATAAATGACCGAACTTGATCCTCTCTTGCAAACTCCCCTTGAGTAAGTTTGTATTCGGCTGCTGGAAACTAGATGTAAACCTAATCTCATTAAAAACTAATTGTTTTTCTCATCTGAACACCAAAAAGGAAAATAACACAGAATTGTAATAAGGTGCAAATCTAGTAAAGAGTAATCACTGCAGACAAATGCACAGCAAGCAACTGATAGTAAGTCTGTGTTAAAACCAAGTATTAACAGAAATGTTTTGGTGAACATCAATGAACTGCATGCAGAAGTCACCTCTTGAATTGCTGAGGTCAGGAACAGCAAAAGATTCTTTAGGTGGCAGAATGAGAAGAAAAAGGAGAAAATATCTGTAGTTAGGAATCAATAGTAGAACCAACGCGAAGACAAACAATGACTGTCACTAAGATGTCCATGCTGCTTTTGTCCAGTTTACTTAGCAGTACTAACATTGGCATTTTTTTTTTCTCCTGGGCTCCTTCTTTGTTAGACTTGAACTGTAGAATAACTACTGAGTTAATGTACAGCCCACCTGGGACGCGGCTGTGCAGTGGCAAAATCTGCAGCCTGTAGTTTGCCGAAATCCTCCTATCAGTAGATTTAGAACTTCTGCTAAAAAGGGTAACAAGACTTGGTCTGATTTTTTTTCTTTCCCTGTATCCCTCCTTGTTTTTTGATACAGGGCTGCATCTATTAGGACTTACACTTTCAAGTATCTCCTGCAAAGATGGGAGCTCTCCCTTTAGTATCCAGCTTCCATGCACTGTGCACTAGGAGACCCGCCTCCCTTTGTACAGCAATCCCAACAACTCACGCTCAGCAGAGAACTGTCCTGTGTTACCTGACAAATTTTAAACCTTCCTCTCTTCAGGAATCTATATTACCTATACAGGTCTGTAAAGATGTGTGGTGCCTATCCTAATACTGCAATCTTCTCTTAAGAATTGATACTTCTATCTGTTCTTGGAAGACTGGAGGGACAGAGGTTGACTCTTTGGGGGTGGGAGGGTTCCTTTTTTTTTTTTTTTTAAGCTTGCCTAGCCCAGACAAGAAAAATACTGTCCACACTAAAGGAGATATCAGTCTGAGATCTGAGACTCTTAAAACATCTCTGGCCTCATCTCCAGAAGGTTCTGACTGCTAGTTTACTTAGAACATGACATTCTTCATTCTTCTAGGGAAACTGGGTGCAAAACTAAAGCCAACAGGCAGACTGTGGCCTTATGATTTAGAGCACTTTTACCAAGGAATGGGAGGATCTTGGTTCTGACCTCTTCTTCTAAGGCAAAGACCCTTTAATATAACATAGAGGAACACAAACTAGAACCTGATGTGCCCATCTTTCTAGGTGACAATCTGCTAGACTGGAGCTGCATTTCCTCTTGCACTCAGCATTGTTGATTGGCACAGAGCTACAACCTTCCCTGAGGAGCAGTGCAGAGAACGCAGGCCTACAACTGTCCTAGGATGAGATTAGCTGCAGTTCCTGCTTCCAGGACACCCGCTGGACAGAACCACTTAGGGAGCCTAAAGGCAAAGCCCATCTGTCCCAGAAGTTGACCTTGCTGAAGGCTTGAGCAAGGATCTCTGCTGCTTGAACTGGCACCCTCCTGAGGGTGCTCAAAAGCAGAACTCTTTGCCTAAGATGCTTTGAAAGAAGAATGCTTATTAAGAGTAGACAATTCAAAGTATTAAGAAGTAGCCGAGCAGGACATCTTTAATGTCTCTACAAATAATCTGCAATGCATAAAATATCTGTATTTATCTTACAGGGATACTAAACCACCAAGCAATACTTTCAACTTTGACTTGAGAACTACATCCATCATTTTTCATTTCTACCAATTAAAATCTCAGAGAAACTCTGAGTTATTAAATATTTCCCCTAATAGATTTTGCCTCTTCTAGTCTTATAATCCTCCCTTTCATAAGTACTGTGCCTTACAATTTTTTAGCACTGAGGACTATAGTCTATAGGTACACATTAATGAAATACTCTCATGTAATTAGAAGTCTTTGCATTTGTCTACTTTTTTGTGTGTCTGCATACATTAGACAGGATGTACTTCAAATAACAAACCAAAGAGAATCTTTAGCTACTATAATTAATTTTATGTTCTTAAAATGGCTTCGTTTTAAGTAGGACTTAATAAAAAAGTAGGGTTTCCTAGTCTGTATTAAAAAATAGGAAACATACACTGTGGATGCTATTTCAGAAGTAACCTCTGCAGACTCATGGTTGTGGAGTGAATTACTTGCATATTACTGGAACTTTAAGGATTTTTAAGTCAATTAAAACAATAGTTAGCATTTGTATAGACTCACCGGCACCTTTATTACTACTATCATTTTGTAAAGAGTTTGTTTTTTCCAGACAGGCCAGTTCTTAAATGTTAGCAGAAAAGAAATAAAATTCCATTGCAACTGTCTACTTTGCCTCTTTCTAACTTCCAAATACATACTACACACACACAAATATACGTGTGTACATATATACACCCAAACATACCTTTTAGATACTGATGTAAAGCTGGGTAGTAAGTAACTACTTAAAGTGACAGGGATGTGTATGCCTATAATACCTCAACTGCATACTAGAAATGATTTTTTTCTGCTAAAGAGATGGAGGGATCTGAAGTCCAGGGAAGCGAGTCCTGAGAGCAGACCACTCCCGTTCTGCTCAGCTGGACAAGGTGCCAACAGATGGGGGTGGGAGAAGGAACGGGAGCGGGGGCTGCTGCTTTTTCATCTACTGTACTGTATGTAGTTGCCTTTGATGCTGTCTCAGTTCTGCTGGGAGCTTTAGTGTGGATATTTTCAGAAGAGAGTAAGCACCAAGATCTTTTGATGCCAACACATTTTTCCAAGAAATCACACTTTGAAACCTGTCCACAGGGTAGCTACACCATACACATGAAAATACAAACAGATATACAATATAAATACACTCTTTGCTAAAACTTATCAGAAAGTCCAAGTAAATAATATTTTAACTCCCATCTGCTAGGACTACATTACTAGAAGACAAACGTGCATTATTCTGCCAAAGCAGTAAATAAATATTAAAACGTGTATATACCTTCTTTTTCCACCGAGTCAACAACAGCATTGACAAGGTGTATTACAGTCACTACGGAAGCTTGTAAAAGGTATAAAAGGAGCAAATTAAAACAAACCTATAGTTAGTATCACTTTAAACAGCATACAGGTATACAAAAAACACTGTAAAATCGCAGTTCATTACTATTTTATAAAGCAAGATTATTGGTGTACATACTACATTTACTCTCTATAAAGCAGTTGCATATAATACATAAAATACATCTTTAAACCTGAATTTTATTCTTGATAAAATGGAAAAGTACTTGTAACTACTCCTGAAGCAAATTCTGCACAAGCACAAAGCTGCTTTAGTTGTGTTAGAATTTCTGAAATGTTGCCTAAACACACCATTTACATAATACTTCATCTAGATAGCAATAAACTAGGCTTTTCTAAAGGCTTGTGTTGGGTGAATTAAGGAGTATTGCATTTGGCTTCCCCTTTTAGATTGCAAACTACACCCCCCCCCCCCCCCCCAATGGAAGACCAGGTGAAGAAATTTTCACTGAAATGAACTAAAATGCTAGAATATGAAAAATATCTACTGAAAACTTCTGTTGCTGACCTACTTAAGTTGTGTGCGAACACTGGTATCACAATAGGAATACCAAATTCAAGTTGTGACATTTTATTTAAAAACAACCAAAATGGATGTATTTTTTATGTCTTCCCTTTCCCAAGATACTCTTGGAAGGGAGAAGGATTTACTCTTATAGGGTAGGATGAGGTAAGCACATGCAATTTGTTTGCATGGCTCAGGGATTAAATTTCAAACTAATAAGTTCAGAATCTACCAAAAAGGAACGAAGGAACAATATCTATGATGCTACAGCTATTTCTTTTAAAATGATGTATTAATGAGTAATCAATACATGACAAATATGAGTAAGAATGTATGAAATATATGGGATGTAGAGGAGAGAACAACATGTACTACACAACACTTAATACCACAGGAAAAAAGCTGAAAGTTGGTATCAGGTCTACTGATAAAATGATGAGTGCTGTAAGCATACCATTTTACTTTCACCAAGCTTTAACACAGATGTTTCTTTTCATGCTGTTAAGAACAAATCACTCTACTTCATCGAGAAGCAGAATGTTCTTTATTCCTAAGCTAAAGGAATTTCAAATTCTTTTTACTATTCAGAGACAAAAGCAGAAATTGGAATGGAGTCAAAACACCTTAGCTTAGTGAATTAGGTTATGAGACAACTGTGGCTTTGTCCAATCAGTCTGAAATGTTTCTGAATACACAGATGCATTCATACCAACTGTAAAAGCATCTGTCATCACAATGGAAAAGTAAAAGACTTCCAATTAATAACAATAAAACCCACAAATACGTATGCTGATTATATTTTGATGGACTGGAGTTGTGATCAAAATATTTTTTTTTTATATTGGCTTTTTTCAATGTATGAAAATTTTTTATGAATTCGTTTTAATCATGGTGAAAGCCAAATATACTGTTCTACTATAACAAAATTCCTTTTTTTTGTGCAGCTTCCTTCATTACTAAAGTAATCAAACTTACAAGCAGTCCCTTAAACTCTGCTCTCACTCAGAACTGATCTGATCCATATGGGAGCTGAGGTCGCAGCAAGAAAAAGAGAAGGAAACAAATGAAACTGTAACACCAGAAAGCTTTACTGAAAGCTGAACGTCAAAGCGAAAGTTATATCTGTGCAGAGGCCATTTTTTAAATTCACTGTATTTGTGTATAAGGTGATGACTAATGATTACCTAGAAGAGTTTCTCAAATTTGAACACGCTTTTAACACTTTTTAAACACAAGGCTCTGAACACCTTGTGCTGCATTTTCATTGTTAAAATTCTAACAGCAGAATAAATATATATAATTTTAAGGTAAAGTAATTAACATGAGGTGTAAGACAGGCAAAATACTTCTAAAAAATTAACAGATCTGAGTATTAACATAAGTAAATACAGATATATATTAAATAAGCTATTATTTAATATATATTCGATATATGTAAGTCCTATTGATACTAAGAGATATAGATGCAAAGACAGAACAAATGAATGTAAGTGGCAGTACAGAATATTTTACATACCATTGTCATCACATGATTCAGACTGGAAGGAGCTGAGAGACTGGACCTCAGACATGCTTTCTCTAGCACTATAAGGATGGGAGTTCTTTTCATCCAGAGGCTTTTTTGAAAGGCAGGGGTCAAGATCTACTACTTTAGCTGAAAGAAAAAGTTTCAAGTGAGATGATTAATAGATTCTAGATTAAAGAGTCAATAAAATTTAAGGCTGAGATCTATACACATTTTTACAAAACTTAACAGAGCATGAAGCCTGGTCAGACTCAAAACCCAGTAAAGTCATGCCTTTTTTAGCCCAACAGGCACAAATGGAGACTTTGCACCTGTATTAAAATTGTACCACCACACACCTTCAGCAAAAAGTAATTAAATAAGAACATTTCTTACTGTCATAGTCAAAATCCCAGCTGGGTTTCTGTATTGAATCGCTGTCTGAAGGAGAGTTGGAGGGAGGCGGAGGTGGCAAATTTGGTGCTACGCTGCAAACAGCTACAGCTTTCCGGTGACCATGTACAGAATCTGGGTTAAAAGTACTAAACTCTGGGTGCTCGGGGATAGCAGACCCCTCAAAAGAATTCCTGTCAAGATTGTTCCTGGAGTCGCTTGGAATGCTTGGAGTGTACGAAATGGGACGAACAGGAACTTGTGGTGGGATGTCAGAATAGACGTTCTTATTCAATTTTGCATCAAAATAAGGTCTTTGCAGGAAAGCTGTTGTAGCTCCCAGTTGCTTGTCTTCAGGTTCTGGCTGGTGCTTCTTCTTTCTACTAATCACTTTGCGGCAAACAACAAAAATCACAACTAACAAGAATATTCCTGCAATGAAAACAATAATCCCAATCACTTCGGCTAAGCTAATGTTCCAAGATGTTGAGACGTATTTGTTCAGAACAATGTCTGTGCAGTGTTTTCCTCCAAATCCACGGCTACAATTGCAGTGATATGAACCATAAGTGTTCTCACAAAGGGCACCATTAAGACACGGGTTTTCTACGCATTCATCGACATCAGTCAGGCACCTACCAGAAACAGAGCAGAGAAATGATGGTTAGTTTGTATCAGTAGTCTCTGTTGTAGTCTCCTCATTCTCAATTCTAAGTATATTTAATATACAGTACTGTACATTACCAGGCAATTTGCTATTTTGTCAACATTTCAGATTTCAACCAGTTTGAACTGTTAAGTACTACTCTTAAAAATTCAATCTATGTGGAACACTACCTACCTTTCTCCACGAAAGCCTGTTTCACACTCACAAACAGGTCCATCCAAACTGTCAATACACTTGCCACTGTTTTTACAAGGATTGTCTTTGCAATATGGACCCAGCTGGCACCTGCAAAGGCAAAAAAAAAAAAAAAAGAGGGAGAGGGAAGCATGAAGGAACCATCAACCTTACTGCAAGTAAGTATATAGTGTGGGATTCAGGGCTGTAACATAGGGGCTGGCATTAACTTCAACTAACTCCAGTGGGTTTCAAAGTCTCAGCTTTAAGTAGGAAACAGATCAAGAAGAAAACAGAAAAAGTGTTACTTCTATAGCCTATTCTCTAAGGGGTTCATTGGTACAATAAACCATAAAAACATACCTTTGGCCTGTGTACTGTCCTCGGCATTGGCAGATGAAATCATCACTGACCGGGATGCAAGTACCACCATAAAGGCAGGGGTTGGAAGCACACGGGTTGACGCTTACATCGCAGTGAGTCCCCATAAACAGAGGCGCACACTTGCAGTAGTAACCTGAAATCAAATACAGTGTTTTTAAAAGGCGCCCACGGCTTTACTGGATTTAAGATAAAATCCTCCCTGCCCACCTACCTGTTTGAAGAGAGAGAGGATGGGAAGAAATAGAAATATTTTTATCGAAAGATGAAGGAAAGTCTAACACTAAGGTTTTTCTTGAGTATGATTGAAGGATAACTTCCATTTCTCTCACAAAACTCAACCTTGTCACAATAATTTCAGAATTTTTAAAGGAAGACTCTGAAGGAGGCAGTTAAGAGGATGGACCTCAGGTGTTGACACTGCAGATTAAATCCCTGCTTTGTCTGATGGGCTTTGTCTACTTTATACCCCAAGAAATTGAGTCTAGAACACATGCAGACACAGCCTTCCTACCAGACAACCAGATTTCTGCAACTCTCTGGGAAAGCCAGAATTATACACACAGTTGTTTTGTCCTTCAAGGCAGGAAAGTGGAATAGGAGTTTTGAAAACTAACTCAGAATATAGCACATCTTACCTCCGTTCGACAGTGCATTGCAGATGCCTCCATTCTGACATGGGCTGCTTGAACAACCTTCTGTGGTAGTCAGTAAGCATCCAGGAGTCACATCTACAGATTCTTCCATGTGTGCATAATTTCGTGGCTTACTGTTTAGGGGGAGCTCTTGGCCGTTAAGTACAACAGAATCCATACAGCCTCTGAAACCATTGCTAACCTGAGGACTTCTACCGTGTCTTGTACCTTGCTGCCGAATATGACCACCAAAAAACACATGATTATCTAGGTTTAGTGTCCGAAGTGTACCAGGAGCAGTACCAGACGCAGTATGCACCCTATCCAGAACAAGTCGCGCGTAATTTCCGTCCACTTCAAGAGATACTGAATGCCACTGGCCATCGTTAATCTGAATGCTCTGAACGGAGACGATCCCAGGTCCGCTGCCACAATCAAATTTGTACTGCAGCCTTCCATGGTGAATCTACAGAGGAAAGCCACAACATCAACAAATGGTCTGCACACTTAAAAGAGTATAAAATATTGATGCCTATAAAAGTTTGTTTGCTGGAGAGACAGGATGATGGTGGTGTTTATAAAAGGCAGTTTACAGAATCACAGAATGGTAGGGGTTTGGAAGGGACCTCTGGAGATCATCTAGTCCAACCCCCCTGCCAGAGCAGGCTCACCCAGAGCAGGCTGCACAGGACTGCGTCCAGGCGGGTTTTGAATCTCTCCAGAGGAGGAGACTCCACACCCTCCCTGGGCAGCCTGTGCCAGGGCTCTGTCACCCTCACAGCGAAGAAGTTTTTCTTCACGTTCAGGCAGAACTTCCTGTGTTCCAGTTTGTGCCTGTTGCCCCTTTAATAACATTGTATTCCAAACAGTTGCAGTGATTGTGATTCATTCTATATGGCTCTTTCAATTAAAATGTATACTTTGTCCATTTTTTCCTCTAGTAAAGAAGTCACAGATCATCATCAAAAGATTACAATACTTCAAGACCTTTCACCTTGTGCTTTAAAAGACTTTTTCTGTATGGACTTAAGGAATATTATAAGCAAATAAATTTAAAGTTGTTATTTAAAATAGATAATTCAGGGGTTTTTTTTGTTGTTTTATCTTTAAAACATTAAAGAAAACTAATTCCTTTTACATATTAAAAAAAATTCTGTACAAGTTTGTCACCTGGATATATAACGCACTCTACCTTGAAGGCAATTCTCAATTATAACAATTCTCCAGAGATGTTATGATTCAATCTTTTAATTTGGCACAAAAAATAGTAAGAAGACAGTAAGAAGAAAAGAGGAGGAGATAGCCACTAGGAGATTTTAATATACCTCTAAGATACTGTAGTCTGTTCCTCGAGCATACATAACAACTGCATGAGCAGAGTAAGTTCTGAGTCTCATTGTCAGCTTCATTTCCTCTTTGTTCTCATTTTCCATGAGGCGGTATTTCACATAGCTGCTCCCAGTAAATGTCACAGCAGAGCCAGGTGATGCTTAGGAATACAGAAAAGCATAAAATGTGTTAACATAGGACTGGAATCAAATTTATATTTGGAAAGTAACGTGGTTTTACGCGGAGATTTTGCGAGTTAATTTCTTACCAGGACACTGTCCAGTTTTGCTGTCTTGGCAAACACAGGTGTATTTTCCTTCCTTTGGATCTCCTAAACATTCGGTACCTTCAGGGCATGGGTTTCCTTCGCATATGCTATTCACCAGGGGGCATTTCCCTTCTGCAAAACGAAATACATTATTTCTCTTCTGTTGGTGGTAATGGTATTCTGTGAAAAGGGACACTTAAGTACAGTAGCTGAAAGCAACCCAAATGATATTGCTAAGTACCAGACAAGGAAGTGAAGTAACAGTTATGGGACATGACTGGCACAAACACAGACAAACGGCATATATAGTGGCTGATGTTCACAGTTACCTTGATGACTCAAACAATTCAACTGGTAAAATTTGGAAACTGGTGGTGTGGTTTAATGTTTACCATTACTATCATACGCCATAAAACCCAACATGTAGATATTAAACACGGACGGAGTGGGCTGGGGAGAGCAGGAGAAGAGTGTGTCTGTATTTGAGACAGAAAAGGAATATTCATTTCCCAGTTAACCCAGTCATTCCCAGCCAAGTCTGGAAGCTGCGTGGGCTGCTCCTCTGAGCAGAAACCAGGAAGTATTCAGGTCCTTTGCAAGAACTCACCTTTGTGCAGACAAGACTGAAAATGGCTGGCAATTTAGAACAGGCAACAAAAAAAGGGACTTCTTTCATAAAATGGAAAATGAAGGTGTAACTATAAAAATAAAATCCCCTCCCATAAGCTCATATTATGTAAACTGTTAAAATGAGGTAATAAGACAAGAAAGAATTACTCTGAATAAAATTAGGCAAATGTTGCAGTGAGGGTTACAGGACATTCTTAATCTTGTCCTGTAACATAAATTTTCCCCTGTGAATTATGGGTGTTCAAAACCAGAACAATCTTTTCAAGGATACTGTTTTCCTTACTGCTTTTCTTACCTTTACAAAGACAAACTGCTGTTCTGTGATGACGGGGAGTGACAAAACTCAACCTGGCTGTGCTGTGCGTTGACATGATGTTCTCATCCACTGTTACTTTTTCTTCACAATATTTCAAAGGACAATCTAAGCCTACGCAAAGCTTATGGAAAACATCAATTATCCGGACACCTAATATCTCCTCTAGGTCAGGCACAGAGGAGTTTATCTTGTGGAGCAAAATTCTCATTGGGTGCTGAGAGCTACCAGACTTTTCAATATTCAGGAGGACGTCAAGGTTTGAAGGAGGATCAGAAGGCTGCAAACTAACAATCTGGATGTCATTTCTCCTCACGCCCAAGATGTTTCTTAAAGCTCTCTGGAAATTGCGCCAGTAATCACCGATGAATTCTTCAGGGGCAAGGTTTGCAAAGCGTATTGCAATGCTGTGATTTAGTAAATCTTGTGTGATTTGTCTGATGTGTACAGTAATATCAGCTGCGGTTGTAAATTTTCCATCTGTTACAGTGACGTTTAGGAGGTACTGTCCTACATCAAGCCTTTTATGTGCTATTAATTTGCCACCAGTACTGGAAACGGAGAACAAGGATTCCATTTTGGGGTCCAGACTGTATGTCAAAGTATCATAAACATCTTGATCGGTTGCATGAATTTTTCCAATGACACCACCTGAATATTCTTCCCCAAAGGCTGTGATAAAGATTTCTAGAGGCAGAATTGCTGGAGAATAAATGCTTTCCTCAATTACTCTAATATCAATGTAAGTCAAAGATGACAACGGTGGTTTTCCATTATCTGCCACCTAAAGGAAGATGAAGATAGAGTTAGATTTTTGTTTTATCTGAAATGCTACTGTAGATATTTGTACTGTATACAGTAGAGTTGTATTTTTCTACCAAAAAAAGTTCCTACAGGAAAATGCTATATGAAAATTTCATAATGCAAGTCCTGACATAAAAGTTAATATTGAAAATTTAAAAGGCTTATATAAGCAGGCACACACAGACATGTTTTCACTTCTTCCAAGATTAAAAGGCTGCAGTGCTCTTAATACCTGGAAATGCCAGGAAGCTACTAACACTTCTCGCAAGTACGGAGGAAATGAACAGTAGCTGATTTCAGACAGCAGATGGTGCTTGAAGCTTTTTTATTTCAAGCATGGAAAAACATTACAAACTTAAAATGAGTCACACACCAGAAATTTACAACATGCTTCACCACAGTTATTAGGAGGTGGTCTTGAAGACAAACTAAATGCAGTATGCCCAACACTACTTCAAAAGGGAAACAATATATGTAGAAAGTTACAATTAATTATGTTGTCTTTCATGATTTGTGATCATGGAGAGGAAAAAACCCACCTGTAGTGCTATTTGCTTCAGACAATTAATTATCTTTAACAGAATCAGTCTAATTCAATTTTAAAGCCTTTTTAAACATCACATCCCCTGTCCTCCACCCTTTTTTGACAAAAGCATACACTGTCGTATGAAGAGGGGACCAAGAAAAAGAGTAGAAAAGTGAGAAAAGAGCATTCCCTTGGGTTCACTTTCTTTATTTCTATTTCTCAGTTCTTGTTTCCCCTCTACCTTTTTCCCAGAGCTCTTTCCCAGTTACTGAAAGTGAGACTAAAGAAATGGGCAAAGAAGAATTGGAGAGATGAGAAGGGACAGAGGGGATAACACAGGGATCAGAAGGTAGAAGATATCCTGCAAGGTTCAAAAGATTCTACAATAATTTTACAATGACTACAGGTATTTGGTACACTTTGAAGATCTATGCAGAGAAGCTGCTTTTGATTTTTCATACAAATTTAAGCAAAAGAGGGAAAACTCCAGGCACACATAATCATAGCATTTTGAAAAGGTAATGCATGTCTCATAGAACTACATGTCTTCATCTGTTAACTCCAAAAGACAGGCATGGCTAGAAACTTGCCCTCTAGTTACCCAAACATAAATAATGAGAAAGAGAGTGCTCAAGCTGGCAAAGTTTTGTTTTGCCTAGATTTCTGCCTGGAAACAAGACAAGGCAGGCAGTCTAGCTACAGGAGAAATGCCCAAGTGAGACAAGAAAGGGCTTAAAAACAAACAAGCAAGCAACATTATAACAAATGGACAGCAAGTAGGAAATAAGAACCCCAGGAGAAATGATTTTTCAATAGTGCAGATATTTAAAAATCTGCTGTGGTTTTAAACTAAAGACTTCAGAGTGTGGCACAAAGGACTGTATGACTCATAGCTGAAGATTTCACACACTAATACTGTGAGACATTTGTTAATGGATAATCTATTTCCTTTGGAGAGAGGGAAAGCAAATGTGAGTGGTATGCACATGTAGGTGGCTGTTGGGGAAAAAAAAATCCTTATTTCTATTAAAACCACAAAAGTAAAAGAAAGGCTCATGTTAGAGTAAAGGTTTTTGGTGGTACTGGGTGTGTGGAGTGTGTATGGGAGGGGTTGTTCGTGGGTTTTGGGGTTTTGTGGGTTTTTTTTTGTTTTTTGGGTTTTTTGTTTGTTTGTTTGTGGGGTTTTTTGTTTGTTTTTGTTTTTTTTTTTTTTTTTTTTCTTTGTTTGGTTTGGTTTTTTTGGTTGTTGGTGGTGGTGTTCCCCCCCCCCCCCCCCAGTTCAATTATGCCTGTAACCTGAAGACCTCTGCCTCAGCAATCCATTCAGAAAGCAACTAAGGTGAAAGCTGTCAATACTGAAAAGCACACCAGTGAAGGTCAGTTAAAAACCAAAAACAAGTATCAAGAGATCATACACAGCCGTTAACTTGTGAGCTGCAAGATAAAAGTGCAGAAATTAAAGACAGAGTAAACTTGAGAAGATGTCTTCTTACAGCCTTTGAAAAAACCCAACTTTCTTTTAAATGAACAGGGGAAGAATATTTTTCCACAAAAGTCATGTATCTATTTTTGTGTGGATCATTGGAACTGAAGTCTTGTGATATGGAAATGTTAGTTTTAGTCTCAGATGCCTTCATACTCATGTATAGTGACTCACTAAGGAGAGGATAACAGCAAATTATAGCACTGTGTCTATTTAAAAAATGCTATCATAGTATAAGATGATAACTGGCAATTAAAAGATAGTGACATATTTCCAGAATCCAGGCAGGGAACTTGTAAATCAAGGGATTAGACAGGTCCAAAATGCTGAGATTGGGTAGCACAGCGCACAAAAATGCACATTAGTATAGTCTGCTTTAATGATTTACAGTCTCTGAGAAGCCTTTGTTCTAAATGAGTGCATTTGTTTTAAGACACTTGTTTAGCCACTGGACGCCATTAAAATAGCCCTTATTCATTCCCTAGAAAAAAGGCACTTTTCAAGTGCTGTGCTAAAGAGAAGATAGCTGGAGTACTGACGGGCTGTTTACAAGCATCCTACAGCTAGGAAGTGGCTTGGAAATGAAAGAATTGCATGATTCCACCTAGAGAAGGTGTTAGATAGGCGCCTCATACTTAAAAAAAGGCAGGCACATTAGGAAGGGCCAAAGGTGCAGCTAAATCATGAAATGTGACAAAGACAGTGTAACAGTCTACACAGAATAGACACCATTGCCTGTGTGTGCATTCATAGGAATATGTTTCAGAAGCAAAATAAGTAGAAATTAGTTACCGCTTAGAGAAAATAGAAAATAAACCATATGAATCTTGTATTACACTGATTGCACATACAGGGAAAACATTGCTGGTTCTTCTTCCCTAAACAAAATGGTGACTTTGGGGAATTGGTGTAGAACTTGGAAAGCCTGTTAGGCAAGTGTGACAAAGCCCAGCTCTACTGGTGTTTTGGACTCATGCAGCCTAGGAAGCCCAACAGAGCCATTGCTCAGGTACCTTGAAGGCTAATCTGTCCTACCATTAATCAGCAGATTGCTACTGAGAAGAAAGCAGCTAACAGGGGAAGGATATACCTCCCTGACCCCTTTTTAATCTCAATTCTTAAACCCTAAACTAAACTACATTTAAATGGAACCTTTATCTATGCTGGTTCTTATACTGACGGCTCCTGATAACACGTGTTAGTGCCTCAAGCAGCAAATGATGGTACCTGTGGGAATGTTTCTTCCTTCCCCAAAGAAAAGAGATAGACTTTGTGTAAATATGCCATGATTATTATCCCAATGTGGGCCGAATTCAGTATATACTGACGCAGACAGTACTGCTCTAAAACTCTGCAAGTGCATGTTTACTTAGAAATTGTCTGCAATATTACGTATGAGAATAATTTGGAGATGGAAAGAAATTCCTCATGTAAAAATAAAGGTGAGAATTTTTCTTAAAACACGAATCTGGAAATGAAGTTTAAGAATTAAGGCCAGCTATTTTTAGCCTACCAATTTTAAGTCCTCTGTTCATAGCTGCTTAATATATAACTGAATTAAAAAGGATTGGATAAGATTAAAAAGATTGGTTTGAACTTTTCTGACATTAGGTTGCAAAAAAGCATTTTAGAGAACTTAGCTGTGTTAATGTAACCTGGATTTTTGGACATGGTCTGGTCTTTTTGCACAACAATGGCAAATGCAGGCATATATTATAGCATTTCAGGGTCATTTTTGAGTTTTATGCAGTGTTTTCCACTGCAAGATTCTGAGATCTCCAAGTACTGTGCTGCAAGATTCGATGCTACGACAAAGGTCCGCTGACCTAGTTTTCCAAACTTTATCAATTGCCATTGGAAAAAGAATGCGGCACTATAGAAAAATATTTCAGTACTGCCATGATGTGCAACTTTCAATATCCCCGTTTCCATCGTATTAGTGTAGTCCAGCTCACAGCTTCAAGGGTCAAAGCGACAGTGGCAAGAGGAAGTCTGCAGCCAATAGTTGGTGGCTCAGGGGACCTGTCCCCTGCTGGCTTTTCCAGCATCCCACGTGAAAGGCAAAGGGCTTTCCAAGACCCCTCACCCTGTTAACATTTCACTTACACCTTACCCTTTCCGTGAGTTTAACGCAGCTTACTGTTACACCTGTGTAGATTTCCATTTAAACCAACAGACTTTGTCTCTGCAGATGTTACCTCAAGGGACATGCCTCAAATGACTACCTGGCATGTCAGGATCTTGTAACAGAAAGACAAGGGGGAGGCAGGAAAAAGCGGTGGATAGGGCATGAGTGCGAAAAGTTAACTAAATACTTACATGAATAACGCAAAACAGCTAGAGGTAGTGCATCCTACCTTAACATGAAGTAAATAGTGATCCCTCACTTTGCGATTCAGTGCAGCAGTTGTTGTCAGTACTCCCTGCTGGTTAATCTCAAAAGTGTTCTCTTCATTTCCACTCAGGATGGTGAAGAGAAAAGGAGGGCCATTGTGAGAAGAATCCTTGTCTGTCACCGCTAGCTGTAGCACACTAAATCCAATAGGCTTATTTTCCTATAAATGCATAATACATTCACATTGGTTTTGTTATAATTGAGCACATAACGGGACGTCGATTTCTTTTTCACAACAGAAAAAAAAAAAAAAATCAAATTACTGTCAAATCAGTTAATCAGTATAAGAGAAATCAGAATGACAATATTGTTTAAGGAAAAATACTACCCTCTGAGAATAACAATGAAAACAGTAAAAGGAGAAAGGCAGTATATTTTTAAACTTTGGGTTTTTTTAAACTTTGTCTTACATTTTTTAAAGTAGCTCAACCTTGAATCTTTACATTTTCCACTTTTGATGTGAATCAAGATTACTGTAGATGAATTACCAAGTCATCAAAGATTTCAAATTTAGCCAAAACACCTGTTAAGAATAATCCCATGCCTTTGTTGGGAGGACTAGAAAAACACACTCCTCCATCTGACCCCTTGTGTCCCTAATTAGTGTTCTGACTACAGTTGTGGCTGCTACAGCCATAGTCCGGTTAAAATACGAAATCTAGATTGTAAAATTTGCATCATAAAATCCCTTCAAGTTTGCATCATGTGGATGCCTGATGTTTCACAGACACTTCACACGCTTTGGTTTATCATGTATCTGATACACACACACAACCTTATCTAACACTTGTAACACCTCTCCCAGAATATTCATGCTGTACTGCATCAACCAGGTATTTTACATATACATATACACACACACATATATTTTAAATGAAAAAAAAAAAGTAGAAGTGTTACTGTGGAGTACAACAATAACAAAATGCTATCTTTCACAGTTGCAAAAACTCCTAATAACAAGCATACTGTTTGTTCTTGAGAGAGTAAGTAGGTGAAATTCTGTCAAGTTAATTATCAGATATTGCAGCTGAAGCTTTTTTTTCCCCTTCAGCAAAACAGACAAGGAGCATCATTCTAGAATACAAATATTTACATTTGGACATCTAAAGTAATTTGATTTTCATAAGAGCTAAGCACATTTCCAACTGTGCCCAAATATGTCCATCTCCAATATATCAGGAAATGCACACCAGCATTCTTGGACAACTCCTCCAGCTTTTTCTCTGCTACCCTCATACTAGGACAGGCTGATATGAATGAACTATGAAACACAAGGTCTTCCTTTTTAATTGAGTAAGGGAAACATTACAGACATTGGCTATACAGTCTACAGTTTTAGGGGATACATTAATTAACATTCACTTCAATAAAGATTGTAACTGGGGAAAGCAAAATACCTTTCCCCTACAGAAACATACAAAACTGTTGCTTTAAAAAAAAAAGATCCAAGACATCTTACTTGCATACTCTGTATATGCTGGGTAGAGATGAATCACTTGGTCCTCTTTTGGAAAGCTACCTTTACAGATCACGTACACGGTCTCAAACAGAAGTGGTATGTTAGGATGGTGCAGTGCACCAGGTAATATTGCCTGATCCTCACTTATCTACTGTACAAGGCCAGGCACCAGCAACAGCAAAAGGACCCAAGGGATTGAGCTCACTTACATTAGTAGTATAAAGGTCTTAATGCAATTCCTTTGTTCCCTTCCATTTATTCTGTACTGGATTCAGGAAGACAAGAAGTACAGATGCTGCCTCTGCTATCTTTGCTTTAGAGTTTTCTGAATCAGGTAAGTACCTGCCAGCCGTTTGAGAATCTGGCCCACTACTACCATCCTAAGGTGCTAAATTAGTCAAAGGATTGGTATGTAGTGATATGAAACACTACTCCTGTTTTAACTGCTTCTGAGGAGGCCAATAGGAATTAAATCTCGAACTATGTGCCACAGTGCACAACACTTGCTTCACAGTAACAGGTACCTGCAGTATCTTTTTCTAAGCAGTAACTCTAAGATTAAAAAGAAATAGCAAAATTATTATGTATTTTAACCTATCTGTATGATGCTAAGAACATTATGAACATAAATGCAATCTATAATATATATATACACACACACGAAATACATTAAAAAAAGAACAGAGTGTACTTGCAACATAAGGATCTAAATAGACTGTACGATATGAATTTTGTAACCCTTAACACTTATTCAGGTAAGCAGTCTCACTGACAACCTTAAATAATTAAAAACACAGGAAAACAAAATTGAAACATTAGGTTTATCTTATCTTGCAGAATTTTTCAAGTCACAAATTAACATGCAAATAATATTACTGCTTTGATTGCTACAGCTTCATCATCTGTATTTATATTACCTGGATGATAACGCTATAGTTTCCTTTTGAGAATACTGGAGGATTGTCATTTACATCAGAAACATCGATATTAACTGTGGTTGTGTTAAGTCTAGGTGGATTTCCATTATCTGAAGCTTGAACCGTCAAGGTATATCCTGAAATCTAAAAATAATAAAAAAAATTTCAAACATTCACTAAGGAGCAAAAGGTAACAAACTCAGCTTTTGTTTTAAGGAAGAAATATTTCAGTGCAAACCCCCAGTAAAGCTTGCCTTCATATATTTACTCCTTTCTCTTCCTTCCCGCCCCTAAAAAGCACTGACATAAATAGATGCTTTCACTTTATTATGGCTATATTAATTTTGGAACATCTGAAATGGTAATTTACAAATAGGATCCAAAAAATGGTGGTCATCAGTTATGTATACCTAAGTTAATCCCAAATGCTCAAAAAGCATCGAAAACTTACCTTTTCTCTGTCTAGAAGTTTAGTCACTTTTATTTCACCCCTGGTAGGGTCAATTGTAAAAGGATTTCCCTGATTGCCATCTATAATTGCGTAGTGAATGCGGTTGTTTGAAGGTCCATCAGCATCATCTGCCATAACCTAAGGGACATCACAGTCTCATTTAAAACAGGTCAAAATAGACTCTATCATCTTTCAGATAAACTCATCCTGAAGACGAGCACATCTGTTTTGGTCTAACACATTTCATAGTTCTCAGGAGAAACGTCATCCGAATAAAACATACCAACACCACTTCATTTCCTGAATCTCTTCTGAAAATTAAGTCATGTTCTCATGAGGAGAACACAAATATATCACAAAATATCGTCTAATTTCCCATAGCATTTCAAGTCCCTGGTTCTGAAACTTTTACAAAAGAAATTTTCAATTCACTCAGTGGCCAACTTATCTGTTCATTTATGTCCATCTTCAAATCAGTATTTATTCCTTGAAGACTGTAGGCAAGATTGTCATGACAGAGTATTTCAAAGGAAAAAACCAACAATACGTACTGTAATGACTGATTGTTCAAGCATAGCATCTTCACTGATTACTGCGGTGTAAGTGTCTTGGCTAAACACTGGAGTATTGTCATTAATATCTGTTACGTTAATATTCACTGTTACAACATCACTTAATGAAGGTGTGCCTCCATCTGTGGCTTCCACTGTCAAGTAGTACTCAGGAGAACTCTCATAATCCAAGCTCTCAATGACAAAAATGGCTCCTAGGGAAGAAAAAAAAAAAAACCAAACACCTCACACAACTCTGCTATTACTGTAGTATTATATATTGCAACTTTTGATTTTGGTCTGACAAATACTCAGCTTCTTCAGGGCTTGATTTGTCACTGTAAAGCTGGAGCTACACAGTGAAATGATCAGGCTTTACACATGAAAGTAGAAACGTGTGAGAAGTTCCTGCCATTACCATGGAAGACTCACGCTTTAAAACCACGTGGCTCACATTTTGCAATGAAAAAAATGAAGAAAAATAAAGAATGTGTTTAGAAAATATCCCTTTCTTAATTTTGAATTAAAATTAACCAAAAATATGAAATTACCTTTAACTTCACTTTCCTTGCAAGAAGCATTAATATCAGGCACAGAGTATGCCGACGTAGTAACAGAAGTGTCTGACCATGAATTTTGATTGACAGAAATATGTGAGTTAAAGTGTGAGTTTTTAACCGAATAGTTAAGATAGTGCAGTCCCTAACATACATGCTGATTTCCTGCTGGAAGAGTGTTTTTCTGGAACCTTTCTCCTCCTTTCAAATATGTGAAGAAGTTAAACTGGCAAAGTACTTCTATACCATAGTACCAGTACGCACACTGGAAAAAGCAACTGGAAGAATTACAATTTCAATTATACTGGTATAATTAACTATTATTAACTTTTGGGTAGAAATCTTACTGAAAAACCCCAAACTTTACTAGAAATTAACTCTAGAAAAAGAACTATATAAGAAAACAAAACTAGAATTGAAGCGTGTATTCATTTTTAACAAAGAATTGTCATTAATAGGGAAAAATTCTCCACAGAACCTAGACGCTTCCTGAAACGAAATCTGACTAACATGCGAGCCCAAAATCTCCACTGTCTTGCTGGATATATGATTGAACAGTATATTCCAACCTCTCTTTAATGCCGTATCAAACTCCTCTAGAATTACTGTCTTTGTGGACCAATGACTAGTTTTCCCAATCGATTTAATTTTTGATCTTTCTTTTACCAAGTCTGGCCACTCATTCTGATTATACAGCTCTTGTGGAAAGATTACTATGCTTCTATCATTACAGAACTATGTCTTTCCACCCCCTCTGCCCCCAGGGTGGGGAATATTCCAGCTAGGAAACCCTTACTCTTGCCAGCTAAATGAATCTAACCCGAGTAACAATAAATAGCAGCAATAAATAAAGTTCCTATTCTACATTCTACTGCACTCCTCTAGTAAGCATGGTGGCAAAACGGGCAAACAGACAGTAGCACCGGCTTTACAGCCAGAATGATGCACGTAGATTTTACATAACCTATTTGGTTGAATTGCTGTAGAACACAGTATGGCACTGCGCTTGGTTAGCCTAACGTATATTCACAGTTGTAATCTGTTACCTGTTGTTGAATCGATGCTGAATTTTCCATGTTCATTCCCACTGACGATTGAGTATGTGATTTCAGCATTGGCTTCAATGTCCCTGCTTGCAGCATAGATTTGGAGAACTTCAGTTCCTACCAAAATGTCCTCTGATACACTTGCACTATACTCCCTGTGCTCAAATACAGGCGGATTATCATTTATATCCAAAACAGAAACTATAAGACTACTTGTTGAAGACAGTCTTCTAGGTAAACCTTCATCTGTAGCCTTCAAAGTTAGAGTGTACACAGCTTGTAATTCCCGATCCAAAGGCTTCTCCAAACGAATGATTCCAGAGAATTCATCAATAGAGAACTGGCCCTCTGCAGAATTCACCAGTGAATAATGGATTTTACGGTTCATCCCTGCATTTTGAAAACAATTGCAGAGTATGAAGCAGCCGTGAAAATACACCAATGTAATAAAAGATCTGATAGCTACAGAAATAGAACATGCATGCTAAATATTATCACTCATGCTAAAGCGCATTTCAGTAAGAGTTAAAGGCTCTTGTGAAGGGCAGAATGATTTCCAAAAAGATGCAATCGAATTTAAAAAATTAAGCTAACACTTCATTGCACCGATTTTCTGCCACGCAGAAAACATGAAGCATGGTCCTGGCTTCAGTCACAGTACTAGCTAATATGAAACGACTAGTAATATAAATCTAATTATAACTTTAGAACAGCAGCATCTTCTTAAGCAGGCTTATAAATAACACAGGAGGATATGGGAGAGTTAGGCTGCATCAAATAATTAGACTCAATACCAGTAAGGTTATTTAAGAACCATGTCCCAAAATTAACAGAACAATTTCTGGCAACATTTCTGTATAAAACAACCAACCAACCCCATAGGTTTTTGGGTCAAGCATTTTGCTCCTCCTGAGCCTCAAAGACTACTGAAGTGCGAGAACATCTGTCTGTTACCTTCCAATTCAGCAACCTACCCTTATCATAGCATAAAGCAGGTTGGTTGTTTCACGAGACTGAGGCAACTATTAATTAATATTATTTGATTAATAAACTGATGATATATGGAAATCATACACCTTTAAAAAGACTTTACAAACTCTTTCTAATGTCATTTTCAGTTCATGTTCACTTAAATACTTGTAACTAAACAGTGAAGATAAAGAGGCAGCAAAAATCTTAATAGGATAGCGTATACATAAAGCTACAATTTACCAGGGTTCTCTTTATGGTATGATCATTGATGGCTAGCCTGAGAAGCACGCATTCAAAATCTATGAATGCACATTTACACGAACAGACGCAGCTCGATATTCCTTTTACTTACACCAAGAGTAAAAGGATAGACCTAAACCATCATAACATTAATAGCTTATCACACTAAAAATATCCTATATTTTGTCTCTTTCCCCTCTCTTCTTTTTTGCAGAGACACAAAAGGGATGTTTTCCAAGCTACTCACACATGAAAGTCAGGTGTTACATGATTTAGTAGCCCTAAATATATCTTTCACGAGTCTAATCCTGAGAGGTATTGAACATCTGTCAGTTCCACTGAAAGACTTAACACCTCTCAGGATAAGACTAAATAAACGTTACTGTAACTTTGAGACCATGACAAAAGTATCAGTCAAAGAAGCATACCTGCATCTGCATCTGTTGCCTGCACTCTTGTCAAAAGGGTCTTAGGCTCTGTGTTTTCAAATACCGTAATGGAGTAAGGATCAGCTGTAAACTCTGGGGCATTATCGTTCACATCTTCCAGAGTCAGAATAATATTAGCTTGGCAGAATCTTCCTCCTCCATCTGTGGCTTTCACTAGAAGATAATAAACTGCTTGCTGCTCACGATCAAGTGGCATTAATGTTTTCAGTTCACCTATAAGCAGAATAACATATGTAAGTTGATGCGAGTTGCAAGACTTAAGTATCCTTAACATTTTTTCCTCTAAAATCTTTGTACTCAGAAAAACTAAACAACAATTTTCTTTTTGATGATCATTTCGTCAGTGGCTAAGTCAACAGCTGTACTGCGCTAATGAGCTCCACTTTGGGCAAAGCATGTCAGTGGCTTGCCTTTTCAGCTTTAAAAGATTAAATACTAAAGTCCTCTGCCTTTTTTTCAAATGCCTCTGAAACAGAAATTAGCTAAAGTAAGACTACCTGACAGTGCAGAAAGAGAGAGAATGTGTATACATGCACGAATCCATGTGTTCTTGCGTAAAGAAAATTAAAATATTAAAACTCTGGCTTTAACAAAATGCAAGGTAAAATCCACGTATACTTTTCCTGGGCTAATTAGTTGTGTTCCTTCTGCAGCTATTGAGCCAACCCTCCTTTAACATCTAATGAATAAACAGAGCTATTCACACTATCAAATATAACTTGCTGCTACAGACAAACCTCTAGAAGTCTAACACACTTTCTTTCTGATGTGACAGAAAACACAATGACAGGCACCATGTGTAGCCATTGTCTCCTTTTAATCAATTCAAAAAAGTATTCTGAAATACTGTTTATGAGTATTCCAGCCCCACCAATTCTGAATTTATGTAGCAACATGCTAGCACAGCACACAGCTGATATTTAAAGTAGAAAACCCCCCATGAAGTAAGAACCTTCTCATTTATTTTGCTACTGAAATATTCTCATCTCCTTCTCCATATTTCCACTATATCTTTGCATTTATCTTACTTAAATTTTTCTGTATTGTTTACTACTCCGTTCCTACTGCTTGTCTACTGCAGCCAGCAGAGCACAGGATTTTGGCATTAGCTTTGACCTAGATTATAATCCAGGAAACACGAATGCTATGAAAACATGAAAACCAAAGTCAGGCAAGTTAAAAGTTAATCTCGTTTACATAATGCTGCCAATAAAACTGGAGGCACTTTTGGTGTTTACTACGGAAAGGAAATTTGTTGCTCCATCTAACCTCATCCCATTTAATATGCCAAACCAAATGACGGCAAAGAGAATCTAAACGGAGATATTTTCAGTTTATAAACCATTATTGCTACTACTACAATGAATATAAAAAGTACAAAATTTATAGCATACTTTACTCCAGTCACTTCAGCATGGAAGTTTCTGGCTTCGGGACAATTACCCTATTTGCTCTTTAGTTCCTCATATATTAAAATATTTGCCTTTCCCCTGACTTCTATTCGATACATTATTAGTATTTGTGTAGTAGAAACTCACATTTTAAACAGTTATATAATAAACAGTTATATAATAAACTAATTAATGGAAAGCTTAAAGTACTGACATTTATGTATGTCTTAATGAAGAGTAAAACATTTTATAAAATGAAGTGATGACTGGCATTTTGTATAGTGTATAAAGCATTATTACCTGTGTCTGGAGTGAGTCTGAATTTTTCTGCTCCTGTGCCGTGCAGTGTATAAGTAATTTCTGCATTGGAACGAATATCTGCGTCTGTAGCAGATACCTGCATTATCAGTTTGCCAGGAAGGGCATCCTCGGGAACAGAATCAGTGTATAAAGCCTGCAAGATTTTAAAGTTGCAATGAAAGACTAAACATATGAGCTTGGAAAGGAGAAGGGAAGAAGGAATGACAGGCGAGATAATATCCTGTTTGAATGTTTAGTAACATATGAAATGAACCAGAGAATGAAATACCTGAAAATGAAAAGAACTTACGATTTTCTAATTAATTACCTCACATTTATTAGATTATTCAGAAAGGTAATTAATACTGCAACCATAGGGACGCTTGAGTATCACTGCATAGCTAAGAACTCTAAATGCTTGTAACTGATTAACTGGTAATTAAATGCATTCCCAAAACAGGAGTTACAAATTTTTAGTAATTTCATTTTTCCCTCTTTTGGTAAATTATCTTTTCTAGGTCTGACTCAGCCTAGAAGAAATTCATACCTGACTTTTTTGTAATGGCATGAAATAAAAGCTTCCAGTTTAAATAAAAACTAAGAAAAAGAACACCCAGAATTTAAAGGCACTAAGTACTCTTTCAGCTCATCCATGTCAGGGATGTGCATTAAATTAGAAGGACTGAGCCTTATAACAGCAACGTTAACAAAGGAAAAAAAAAGGTAAAAACACTGACTTACTAGTCTGTATATAACTGCAATCATTTATATAGAAGTAACCAACATAAACAACTAAGAAAACAGTCAAAATGCTCACTGTATACTTGATCCTTCCCAGAACAAGAAAAGACTTTCCATTTCCACCCGGTAACATCAAATCTGTGCTCAACAAGATGGCTATGAAAAGTCCAAATGTGTTAAAGTACAAAAAACCCACCAAGCTGACTATGAAAACCCAGGGCTTTCTTGCAAGGCAATTATATGTCTTGCAGGGTCCACCTTTCTGGTTTTTTTTTCCATTCTTTATTTCTCATGTCCATTTTTGCAGACTATCAAATGTGGTAAGGTAGATGGCTTTGTAACAAGAAAACATTTATGGATTACAGATTTTTGGTGCTGTTGAGTGCAACTGCAGGATAACATTCCAGTCTTTTCAACTCTTTTATCACAGGAAATGCACAAATACATCAACGAAGTGACGGTATGCAGCCTTCTTTAAGACTTTGCTTCCTTCAGATAACAGAGCGTATGAACTACCACGGCTGCAGTTTAAAACAATTCCTTTTGGAGAAGTATGCATTAACACAGGAGAAATGTACTACCAGCATAAAAGGAACACCTATTGTCAGTATCCTGAGAAGCAATTTCAGAGAAAGTTTACATTTTACTTATGGAAGCAGCTGGACACAGAAGATACAAGATTGTGCCTACCTTTTCGCAAACAGGGCTATTGTCATTAGCATCAAGGACTTTAACCTCCACCACAGCTTTCGTTGCAAAGGTCCCATCAGTAGCTGTAATATTTAGAAGGTAATTATCCTTTTCCTCCCTATCCAGAGGCTTTTTGACATAGACCTTCCATTCATTCTGTATATTTTCAATAGCAAACTGTCCCAAGGGATCACCTCCTGAAATACGAAAAGGAACATTTAATTAAAGACAAGAGAGAGATTGCTACTATTACTCTATCAACATTAAGTTATAGCTAAAGAGAAAAAAACGTAAATGCAAATAAGCAGCCACTCTTTGTAGCTTTATAGGGAAATAGCTTCATTTTCCAGGTAGAAATAGTCAGTAGATGCTCATACAACAAATTTAACTGCAGCCAATAGAAGCTATAAAAATCAATGTAGAAATTCATGTAGCATTATAGATAACATCATATCAAGACATATGCTAAATAACAAAACCAATAAAATATCCAGCTGGAAATTAATAGTTTATTATTTTGTGAAATTTCTTTTGTTTGTTCTTTAACTACATCACTAATTTTAGTGTAAGTATATTTTTAAAATAAAATTTGATACATACGTAAACAACAAATGTAGGAAAGCATTTTAAGCAAGGCAAATATGAAATGGAAAGCCAACGACCTGTTTTCTAAAAGTCATTTTTTTTCCCCTGAAGTTTTTAATATTCACATTAAGACATACACTTTCTTTCTTTGCAGCTCTATGGCTTCTAATACTTTTCAATAATTTGGAAGACTGTTGTATCTCACACCATTCCAGGACCACTTAAATGATTATTCTGACATTACTCAAAAAGGTTTACCTGTAATGTAATAAGAGACTTGTCTGTTGGCTTCTCCTGTATCAGCATCAGTTGTACTCAAGATGGCAATTACCCCACCAGGAGGGTCATCCTCACTGACTGTTCCTTTATATATCTCTGCAGTAAAGCGCGGAGGATTGTCATTCACATCCGTAACAGTAACTTCAACCACAGCCATAGAAGACAGTTGAATTTGTTCACCCCGATCAGATGCAACCACTGTGATTTTGTATTTGTCTCGTTTCTCGTGATCGAGTTCTTTGAGAGTGGTAATCCAGCCAGTTTCCATGTTTATGGCAAAAGACTCTACGATCTCTAGTTCTTGAGAAGGATCCAAGCTGTAAGTAACCTGCCCATTGAGTCCTGAATCTAAGTCAGTTCCTTTAACCTGGATGACTCTTGTTCCAGCTGGCATGTTTTCCACGATGAATGCTTCATATGGATTGGACTCCAAAACTGGTTTGTTATCATTTGCATCTTTTACCTGAATGCTTACCTCTACTGAGGAAACAACATTATAATCTTCATTTGCATACTGTGCTTGAACTGAGAACTGGTACCATTTAGTTGTTTCATGATCAAGATTCTTCTCAAGTTTCAACTCTCCAGTCTGTCGGTCAATCACAAAAAAATCATCTCTGTTGCTTTCAGGAGTGTTCCCTTTAATTAGACTATATACTAAAGTCTGATTATGCTCTGCTTTGATAACATCTATCTCAGTACCAATTGGAATGTCCTCAGAAACCGTGTAAGAATAAAACGGCTCTGAAAATTTTGGAAGAGGCACTTCTGGTGGGAGTATTCTAGCATAGACAGGAACAACTGACTCTTTTTGGGGAGATCCACCATCGACTGCTCTAACAAAGAAGGTCAGAAACTCATTTTCTAAACCAATTAAGCTTTCTTTTGTAGTAATTATACCAGACAATGAATCAATTTCTAGATTCTCTTTAACGTTTTCAGACTCCGCTTCAATAGCATATGTGATGTCTGCGTTTGTACCCTCATCAGCATCAGACGCCCAGACTTTAATGACAGAAGTACCCCGTGGAACATCAGATCCAATATTTACTTCATACTCCGTTGCTCGGAATTGAGGAGCGTTATCATTGTCATCTGTAAGTATTACATTAACAGTACAGAAAGCAACTTTTCCTCCTGAATCTTTGGCCATTAAGCTAATGGCAATTACTTTTTCTGCTTGTGTTTCACGGTCAAGCTTTTCGGAGGTAAATATCTGCCCTCTCCCATTTGTATAAAATCTGTCTTTGGCAAAGTCATTCACAATGTGGTAAGTGATGTGGCCGTAAGTACCAGAATCTTCATCTGTTGCTTTAACTTCAGTCACCAAAGTATGCAACGGAGCATTTTCAGCTAGTTCAACCTCATATTCGTTCTGGCTGAAAACAGGACTGTGCATATTGGCACTGGTTACAGTGATATGGACTTGAGCTGAGCTTCTGAAGACCCCATCAGAAACAGACACGTTAAGATTATAATGTGACTTTAGTGTCTGTCTGCGTAGGTTTGAAACAGTGATAATGCCAGTTTTACTATTAATTACAAAATTCTTTTGGTCATTGCCTGTCAGAATGGAGTACTCCAGCTTGTCAACATCCGAACTATCTGCATCTGAGGCTTGCACACATGTCACAAAATGTCCTCGAGGAGCCAGTTCACTAATTTTAGCTTCATAAAGCAATTGGCTAAAAAGAGGGGGGTTATCGTTGAGATCGGTTACATCAATAGTTACAACGGTATCACTACTCAAGGGCAGCATGCCACCATCTATGGCCCTTACTAGTAACTTGTGTTGTTTAATTTGCTCATAGTCCAAAGTTCTTGCTGTAAGAATGAGTCCAGTGCTGCTATCTATCTGGAAGAAGTCATGACTTTCACTATTATCCTCAATCAAGTGATAGGAAATGCCTCTGTTTTTTCCAGAATCGGCGTCTGTAGCGCTCACTTGTACAACAGATGTTCCAATGACAGATGCCTCAGAAAGGGTTGCAGTGTAAGACTGCTCTGTAAACACAGGAGGATTATCATTGATGTCTTCCACTATTATGTCTACAAACACATCAGCATGCGCCCCGGTTAGGGAGTCCGTTGCTCGAATACTCAGTTTGTAGGCTGGATGAGACTCGAAGTCAAGAGGGGCAACAACATTTATAACTCCAGTGTTGAAGTTGATAGTGAACTGATTGAAAGGATCTCCATCTGTGATGCTGTAAAACACCTTAAGTCCTTCTGGGCTGTTTGCTTGTACATGTACCACAGGACTATGGAGCTGAATGTTTTCTGGTATCTCTGCACTGTAGAAAGGCTTTTCGAAAACTGGCATAGCTTTACTCATGACTGTAATTGGGACTATAACTTCTGCAGAAAAAGCAGGGTCTCCTCCATCTTTTGCCACTACTGTGACCAGATACTCCTTATTTAGTGTGTCTGGTTCAAACTTCTTCTTTAGTGAGATTTCACCAGTGGGATCAATTTGGAAATGTTCATGATGTTCTTTGAGATAGTAATGCACCTCTGCATTTCTGCCTGTATCTTTATCTACTGCAGTGACACGTCGAATAACATGGCCTACTTCAGAGTCTACTTTAACGACAGCATAATATGGAAGGTTGACAAAAAATGGAGCATTATCATTTACATCTTCCACTGTGACTTTAACTACAATGTGTGCAACAACTGATGGTTTATATTCCTCTGTCACTTCTATGACCACATCAAAAGATTCTTGCTGTTCACGATCAAATGGTATTCCTGTTGTTGAAAGGACTCCTGAAGTTGGGCTTATTTTAAATCTGCTGTCTGGATTTAGAATATGGTAAAACAAAGGCTCATTTATTTGATTCCCTATAGCAGTAACAACAGCTATTGTTTTTGCCTCTGTGGAATTCTCCTGCACTGTTGCAGAGTAAGAACTCTGTGTGAACTTCAGCTGGCTTACTTTGCTTTCTTTCACATTAATTTTTACAGATGCAGTGCTTGCAAATCTGCCATCAGATGCTCTCACTGTTAATTCGTATCTGCTTCTTAACTGAGTTGTATTTTGTACGGTTATATCTCCAGTCTTAGGGTTTATTGAAAATTTTTCTCCAATGTTGCCTTCAATAATGGAATAAATTAATTGTGAAAAAATGCCTGAATCAGCATCAGTGGCATTTACGCTGATGACTTTCACGCCTTTATAGGTTGGAACCAAAATGGATGTCTCGTACAACTCTCTTGAAAACACAGGAGGGCAATCATTGATGTCAATTACATAAATAGTAACATTAGCTGCATATTCTGCATATAAACGTGGTATCCCCATATCATGTACTTGCACTGAAAAGTGGAAAATATTTGTCTCCTCGTAGTCCAGACTCATTACTGTCCGAATGGCACCAGTGCTAGAATCAATGGCAAAATACTTGCGGACAGATGGTTCAACAATTTGATAAACAAGCAAAGCATTAGATTCTTTATCAGCATCTGTAGCTCGAATTACTAATGGGATATTCTTGTCAGTCAGAACCACACTGTTAATTGAAGCTGATTCACTGATGAGTCCTGTATATTCAGCCTGCATAAAAATTGGTGTATTGTCATTCTCATCCCGAAGATGTACCAAAACTGTTGCATTAGTGGACAAGCCAGCCATGTTTGTTCCTTGCACAGTTAGAGTGTAAACAGGCAAAGTTTCAAAATCGAGTATCTTCTGAGAAACAATGACACCCGAGTTTGGGTTGATAGCAAAGGCATCACCTATGTTACCATCTTTTATTTCATAAACTACAGAAGACTGACTGTATGCTGTAACCATTCCAACAAAACTGCCAATGCTGGCACTTTCACCGATTTCTGTAGCATATTCTTTGGCTGTGAATTTTGGTGAGGCATTATCAGAAACCGTAACAAATATATGCACAGAGGTCACTTCACTCATTGGAGGATCTCCTTTGTCTGTAGCTTTTACCATCAGGTTGTATTCTTCCTGGTTACTACGATCTAATTCCTTTGCAATTTTAATCATACCCAAAATGGGATCTATAAAGAAGGAATTTCCAATATTCCCTGTGAAGAAAAAGAAAAGTAATCAAGAAAGAGGTACACAGAACTTAAAGGATGATTGCTTATTTAGGTATATACTAAAAGAGATCACATGGCGAGAACACAGAGAATATTAGTTTGTTTTGTTTAAAAAACATTTGTTAGCATCTCTGGAAAGTTTTCTGTAATCAAAAGTTAGCACTAATTCTAAGTTTACTTGTGGAAACATTGCATAAAACATAGCAAAGCCATCCAAGCTTTGAAAATAAATACAAAAAATTTGTTTCCTTTTCCATTTAAAAACCTTAAAAAGATAACAAGTATTTTGCAAGTTTCAACATTATAAATTATGTATTTTCTTCAAATTATCTTTGTCATTGAGTTCATGTTTAAGCCAACTTAAATATCTACTGAAGCTGAAAGAAAATTATATTCAGAAGTTAACATTAGTGGAATACAAGTTACATTTTATGATCTAAAATAACTATACTGCTTTGAAAAAAGGAAGTGTTTTAATGGATTCACACTTGCGAATCTTAATTGCTTATGCAAGTATTGTTTAAATCACCGCTTCAAAAATTAATCTTTCTGAATTGGACCAAAAGTTGTATCTCTCATAACTTCAATATTAATACATAGGCAAGTTATTCCCTGTGATAGTATTAGGAAAAAAAATACTATCTGCTGACGATCACCAGCTACCATTTGATAAACACTTGTTTTCTTTGTATTTTCAAATATATAGCTGAACTTCACTGCACACAATATTCAGCTCATGTACTAAATATGGCAAGATTTAACATTTTAATTCCTTAAAAAAATTACATTATTAAAGCTATGTTCTCAGCATGGAAAAAATTCATTAAGAACTTCTGAGTTATGCACACAAGTAGGCAAGAGGGGGTTTTTTTGTGGTTTTTTGTTTGGTTTCTTTTTTTTAGTGGAGGCTCTAAACACAGTGACATTCTTAGAATATCCCATTACAAATCTAAGCAGCCATTACAAACATTTAAGGAATGTTCATTCCATATGCTTAGAACATCAATTATAATGCTTTAACCTCCCAGTAGATCACAGTCCTGTAAAACAAACCTAAGAAAGTCTTACATTTACTCCTACAAAAAGCTAGAAGAAAAGAAGAGAACTGGGTGTAGCTTCATTCTAGATGGCACACACACACATTTTTTTTCTTGCCATGTTTTGGCATTTATAAAACAAGCACTACTGAAATGGGAAAGGCAAGAGAAAAGTTTCATGGACATTAGTTTCCTGTTTAGTAAAAAGGTCATATTTCTACAAATAACAGAAAACAAACATATATTTTAAGCAACTTATGAGACACTTAAATACATTCTTCCTCTTCAGAGTATCATAATCACAGCTTTGTTTAAATACAGTGCTAAAGTATGTTTTCATATCAAAATAACACTTTGGGGGAAGAAAAGGAAAATATTTACAGTAAACAATTCCTCTGCTTTACAAAGCAACTTAGGTCAAAAAACGCATTTGTGCATATCATCTTGCATGCAACAGTAACTGAATAACTTTTTACCTACTGTTCTCTTTCATATACAGTTTCTTATGCTCGTTACTGGGATTTTTATTTTAAATTACTTTCTACCTTGAAAGTAGTCCTGCACATAGGTAATGAAATTTAAGTAACTCTTTTTTTTCCCAGTTATAGTGCCTAAATAGTTCAGGACCTTGGTAATGGGAGGCTCGTATCTAGATTTAATGGACTGAACCAAAACTTACTTCCATCTGGTAAGTGAACTCAGTCAATGTCATCCTGTTTTCATATTATTCAAAACTGCCATCATTTGAATTGCATTGTTATTGGCAAGTTCAGAAAGAGACTCTGACATTAAAAATAAGCAGCAGCACCTAATGCTCTTCTCTGGCCTGCAATCTGAAAGAAGCCTTAACGCCAAATTGACCAGCTATTAAAGAATTTCTTACATATTTTATTGAGCTAGAATAGCAGTCACACTATCTAAAATCAGCCAGAGGGAACCATGCAAAGCAATCCCTTCCTTGCTACACCTATCAGAAAGTTTAACTTAAAAACTAGGACTATTTAGTGGTTAAGTATATGGATATTTCTAAGTTATTTTTGAGGTCCTTTCTTTCACATTGTGCTAAACATGAAAGCACTTGTCTCAGACGCTTACTCTTTTCATCAAATCCTTGCTTTGCCTATGCCACAAAATAGCACTTACATTAGAAAAAAAATGGTTTTTTTAGATATGAGTTTAATGCTTCTGTAATTTCTAAAGAACACATCCCTCTTAAGGGTTTAAAGGTAGCTTTTTCTTCTACTACTACTAGAATGCTCTGAATGTATCTAAAGGATAATATAAATAGCTAAGGGAGAGAGATGAATATTTGTCATTGTAGTTTTCTTTTAAATGCTGAGGCTATATCTTAAATACATCTCAGAATATGACACATACACCTGTACTGCTCTATTTTTATGGCTTTTTTTTTTACATGTCTACAGTTGAAACAAAGTATCAGCAAGCATTATTTCAAAATAAACTAAAGATGTAAGAAAGTCGATATACCTGATTCAATAGAGTACACAATTTCTGCATTTTTTCCTTTGTCCTTATCTAATGCTGTAACCTGGAGTACTGCTGATCCAACAGCTGCTGACTCATACACCCGTCCTTCATAGGAAGAGCTGGTGAACCACGGAGCATGATCATTTGTGTCACTAACATTAATGATGATTCTAGCATAGTTGCGCTTTACAGGAACATCTTGATCTCGAACCTGAAACAGTTAGCATATTACTAGTAATTAGCACTGTTATTTCAGTAGTTCATCAAATATTAGTAATAATTCAAGGTTCAATCTGCACGCAAATTAAACATACAAATAAATGTTTGAATTAAGGGGACAAATTAAAGACATTAAAAAAAGATCTCTTTGTTATTGACTACAGTATAAATTTTGTGTTTACCATTACTGTGAGAATATGCTGGTTCATGGTCTCATGATCCAATTTTTCTGAAGTATAAAGAGAGCCAGTTCCAGGGTCCAGACGAAATTTTTTAAGACTGATGGGATCAGTGCTGCCCTGTATAGTATAAATCAGTTTATTCTTCTCATCTCTGTCTGTGGCACTGACTTGCAGAATTTCTGTCTCTGGTATGGTGTCTTCAGGTATAACAACTTCATATTTTGAAGCAGAAAACTGAGGCCTGTGATTATTTGTGTCTATGACTTTGATGTACACCTGAAATGATACAATAGGAAGGGGAAAGCATTGATGATACTTGGGAAACAGAGATGAAAAGAGGATATTTCATTAAAAATTAGACCATAACACTGAAATAATTCCACTGCAAGACACTTTTTTTTTCAGGGAAGGGGAGAGATCTAAGAGGTATAGGGAAGAAGAATCTCACTAAACCCAAATCTGCCTCATCTTCCCCAAAGTCAAACCAGAAATCTATACGATCAAAAATGCCTTAGGTAAGATATGTTAAACGGAATGATTTTTGTCTAAAGCAAGATGAAAAAGAATTCCTTAGTAATTTTGGAATTTAAAAAAAAAAATTCTCAATATGGATCCCAGGGTGGGTAAAAATCCTTTTTATTTGTGCAAATTTGGAATCTTAAGCAACGTCTTCCAAGTCAGCGGATGCACTGTACTGCTCCTTAACTTCACATGGAAACAATCCTCTTTCAGCTCCTTACGTTTCCAACCCCAGGCAAGAATGAAAAAGTGGTGCAATAGCCACAAAAGTGTATTATTTCAAAGAACCATAGGTATTGATTGTTTGCTCTTCTCCAGCAACGTACCACAATCTCAGCATAGGTAACTGGTCACCAAAACAATTTCTGTGAAGTTACAGTTGTATTAACTTCGATGCTTCAAATTGCATTTTCCCACAGCACTTCAGCTGAGTTCAGCTATGCGCTATGCAGGCAATGCTCTCTTTGTCTGAATAATAACGTTCACTGGAACCACACAAGATCCCTGCACACCCACTTGCCCTTCACAGCATCGAACTCTTGTATAAAAAGGTAAGACACTCAGCCACCATCCCGTTCCTTCGCCAGTGATAACATCAGATGGGTAACAGTAATGGAGAGGACTTTGCAGATGGACAGCAAAGCTCCAAGAACACATGGCTAAATTCAAGTTCTTTATGTGCTGCGCATACAGCCATGCCTTTAGCTACCCAAAGATTAGCTGCTTTGTATAAATTAGTTAAGTGCCATCAAAAGATATTTTAAATAAGTACTTATGATATCGTGAGTTAAATTGCTCTTTGAAGCTACTTCTTGCTTTCCATTGATACCTGGTGGAGTCTAGAGAGATAATTTAGACAAGGTATCAAACTGCATCCAGTAGAAACTAGATGAGATGAATCCTGATGGTGGTAAATAATAAGGCAATGCCATACATCTCGCTACAGGAAGAGAAAACTTCCTCAACTTCAACTTTGCAAAACTAGCATCTTACGTTGAAACTTGTACCAAGGAAAAACAGGTGTTAAGTGTATCAACAGGAGTCATACCAATTCCTAAAATATTTATTTCAAATGCAGGTATATTATCCCAGGTTGCAACTACTACCTAAGCCCCAATACAGTGAGTTCCTCCTAATGGCAAATTTTAATACAGGCTGAAAACATTTAAATAACTTCCAGACAGACATAGGCAGTCCTTGGATATACTCTACAAATGCGACCAAGAGTTCAGGAGACTGTTACAAGGATTTTATTCTAAGTAACAACAGAAAGACTTTTGCATCTAAGTAATGAAGTCCTGCACCAACCCTGGAGGCACCATGGGGCAGACTGACTGATAGAAGTGAGAATCCAGGAACACAAAGAACTACGTGTGGAACTCTTGGGATAACTTTGTATTATAACACAGGAAAGTCCTCCCAAAAACTGGGATATTGCTCTGGTAGCTGAAATAACTGTCACCAGGAAGACTATTTTCATTGAGAATTTCACTCGGATAATAAAAAAGAACAGACAAGCATATAAAAGGGAATATAAGAACAGAGTTGAAGATGGCAAATGTGGAATCTCAAGAGTCAGAAGCCAGATACGGAATAAAAAGCCATGTAAGGAATAAAAAGGGTTTTAAGTTTATTTGAAACCGTGGAACAACCTGTAAGCAAGACCACTAGGAAATATAAAGAGTAATTAAAGAGGAGGAAAGCCCGTCCCGGATTACAATTTTGCCTCAGTCTTATTCGCTAAGAACAACAGGGAGCATGACCCTGCGCAAAACAAAATAGAAATGAGACACTGGCAAAGTAGTGGTGCTGCAACAAGCTGCTTAACGGAAGCAAATCACCAACACAAGATGAGAGCCACCCCCAGGTCCTGCTGAACCTCAGGGAAAAAAAAAATAAAAATAAAAAATTAGATGGCAATACTCCTAATGTAACACGTGCTGTTAATAATACTGAGCTCCACCTCCAGACAGTCAGGGGGCAGGGAGGGGACATGGGCGTTTATGTGTGCACACACTAGTGTCCACAGCCACACACACACAAACCTCTAACTTTTTTAGGAGATGCAGTCCTAGGCGTTGCAGGTCAACTAGCCATAATCCAGTATACAGTACATTTAGGGAAATATTCATAAACAGAGGTAATTTTGAGTGTTTGAAACAGTCTGTTAGGATAAATACAAACTATCACTGCACATGAAAATGCTGCCTCCCACAATTTATTAGGTTTGTCTGAAGATGGAAGAAATAGAAACTAATCTCATCATTTGGCACACTCATAAAATCCCTTGCAAGATATTGCTATGGAAACCAAGGAGTTTGGTTTTGTCATGAATTGGAAACTGATTCAAGAAAGGAAACAAAGAGTTGGAATAAATACCGATTTTTGGTGGGGAGAAAAATTTATGGTAGGTGTCCCAGGATAAGTATTAACTCAAGTTTTTAAATATATTCACTAACAAATTCAATTGAAAAATGAAGAGCAAGAATTTAAAGAATATGACCTTAAATGTGTGATTTTTTTAGATTGTCATGATTAGAGAGGATGTAATAAAGCAACACAAGCGCAGTTGTGGGTTTCTTTTTAAATTCTATGTAAATAAAATACATTTTAATGCATCTTGGAAGAAGAAATACAGAAGGGTCCACTAAAGTCACTTAGATAGCATGTCAGTGAAAACATCTGCTCACTGAACACCAGTGCTCAGGAAAATGAAAAATGAAATCAAATGAAGATGGCCAACAAATTTAAAAAAAAAAAAATGCAGAAAAACCCAACCCTCAATACAAATCAAACTATCCAAATATCTTTTGTATAAATAAAAGGTTAAAAGACCATACACAATTACACTTAATTAATGGATACTATGCTTTCAAAATGAACACGTCAACAATTTTTTTATTCATTTCCCACCCCCAAGAGATTAAGTTTAGATTCAGAAAAACAGTAAGTGAAATGATAGAGTGTCAAATTTGATGAATTTAAATCAAAATTGCTATTTAAGTTCATGTCTATTTCCCCCTCAAATGAGGAAATACAGAAACTTTGGTCAAAATTAGAGGTGAAAGGGAATGCAACTCCAGAGCAACTGCATTAGATAAATCTTCGGAGTGGAAGACAGCTACCTGTGCTGCTGGTACTACACAAAATGAATACAGGAAAACAGCATTTCTAGGGTGGAGCACCACAAAAAACTGTGCAAAGTACTTAGTTAAATGCCAGGAACATAGGCGTCTGTGAAACTGACATTGGTACCTGCAAGACTAACCACATATCCGATGAACGAGCTTAACTGAGAAGTGAGCTGTGGATCATACCATCAGAAGGACTTAGCATCAACTTCCTCTGGTATTAGCTACTGAAGCAGTTAAAATGACCTTACCACTAAACACATGAGGAGACATCCTCCAAAAAGGTACTGTTGGGCTGAGCAGATAAGGAAATAGCTCATCAAAACATACAGAACTATTAAATATGAATTATTAACAAAAGTATTGCTAAGGAATAGACATAATGACTCAGTCACTATGAGTGGCTTGCTCAGGTATTCCATTACTTGTCAAATTACTTGCTCAGGCATGCAGTTTTTCTCCATACTGGTAAACGCGGCTACAAATACACAATTTGATCTATTAGTGCAATCATTTTAAACGTACCCAAAAGTTCAAAGTTTATCTTTGACTCAAGTGAGAAGTGTTTTATCTACATACTTTAGGATTTATTTCTCACTCACTGATGTTGTTACTTATGCCCCTCCACAGATTCTGGTGGACAAGCATAACATGAATCGATGGGAAGCCTTTTTGTAACTTGGCTAACTGCATGCTGGGCTGCTTTAGTAAGGGGAGCAGCAGGTAGGGGGAAAGGAATTATTCCCCTCTATTTGACACTCACTGGTGGGACTGCAGATCCACTACAGTTTTGGGCCCTGCAGTGCAAGAGAGATCTTGACAAACTGAAATGAACTCAGTGAAGGGCCACTGAAACCAATGGGGATCTAAAAGCTCTTCATCCACTGTGTGAAGGCAGGGCAGCAGGAAAGACAGTCTCTTCCTGTCAGCAGGAAAGACTCTTCTCAGAGGTGCACACAGTGAGAGGACAAGAGGCGACACTCACAAGCTCCAGTAAGGGAAACTACAACTAGACATAAGAAAAAATTTTTCAAGGAGGGTTGTTACACACTAACGTAAAAGCATGCCCAAGGAAGAGGTGGCACCCCTGCCATGGCAGGCACTTGGAACCTGACAAGCCCCTGAACAACAAATTTTCATGTAAACTGTTAAGGCCTTCAAATTAAATGAAAGGCACCTGAAGTAATAATTGTGAGTGCAATTTTAAAGACCCACACAGAAAAATACGGGTTTGTACACCTGAGAACAAAATACATGAAGAGCTTGTGTTATTCTAAAGTAACATGTATAATACAATAAAAACAGCTACATAAATTCTCGGTGAAATTATAAGATTAAATTCAAATGAAATATACTAATACTATCTCTTAAGAAAGAAGTTGCATATTAAAAGAGGCATACTATAGAAAAGTTTGACATTAACAGACCATAATGTGATCTCTGAAACAAAATGGTCTGGAACTAAAGAAACTTGACTCATTTTGCAAGGCTATGCAAGGGCGGTGTTGCACATTTGCTGTCTACTTACAGATCTCACTGAGAGTGATATAACATCGTTATACAGACAGAGAACAAAGCAGCCCAGGATTATCTAGGACAAGGACTTAAAATCTATTAATTATTTGGCAAGTGAAACCTAAATTTGCATCAGAATACATTGATTATTAGTAAGTTACAGAGGAGATATGTGCCACTGACAAAACATAATCAGTGCATAATATTTAAACATTATGTTCCTTTGGATTGTTTTAACCTAATTTTACATTTGCTGATTCTATGTGGAGTTTAAAATCTCCTCCTCTCTCCATTCATAATTACATTATAGTTACATTGACGTGTTTATAATCATTTTCATAAACAAAAAGTTATATTATCCAGAGATAATGAAACTCCGTTCCAGTTCTAAAATGTCTCTGTGGAGCAGTGTGGTGATCGCAAGCAAAAATGCACATTTAATCAATGAAGAATATTCTATCCTTCATTCTCAAAGCATAATATCCATATAAGTTTTGCATAAAGCAAGATTAAATATTCTGCAATAGCATAGCAATAGGTAAAATGCTGCAATTAGCTTTAAACCATCTTAAGTATTACTTCCAGTGAAAAAAAATTGATAGACAGCAATGACTGGAAGCAGTTATAGCTAGAAACAGGATTCCCCCCCCCCCCCCTTCCCTAAAAAGCAACTCAATAATTCATATATTGCTACTTACATCCTGTGAATAACCTTTTCTATTAAAGGCCAAAACATTATAATCCAAAAACATTAGTACATTGATTATTTTTTTTAACGATATTCCTTTCTAGTGTGACACTAGTCATCTCTAATATCATCTGTCAAACACCACTACTGTAGGCCTGGAATTTGTTTGTCCTTGTTTTGCATCATGCATTTGGCATTTAGATGCATGCAAAATTCTAATAGCCTCCACGCCTACTGCTGCTGTATTTTTCAAAAAAGCTATTTAACTGAAGTCCTGAAAGAGTCAAATGCTCTACAGATGTTAATGGCCCGAGGCCAGCAAATGCCTTCTAGTTTAAAGTCAGATTCAATACATTGCTTTTACACAATAAGATTGTAGTTTCTTGTCCCCCTCCCCAGTGTCTTGAAAATGTCATTTCCTTTTTCAAATTAAACGTAAAATTACTTAATCTGCTGTTAATCAAGGTCTGTTAAATTGTTTACTGTATTTCCAATGTTTACTGCAATTACTTTGTAATCTAAAAGCTGTGTACAGCATATTGTTGTTCGGAATGTATGCACTCAGTATTCAGATTTCTTTTTGCCTGTCACTCCATTTTAACTGTTTTAACAGCTCTTAGAAGAATCCAACACAACATCAACACTCAAACTTTAATCATCATTTCAGCAGTGAGTAATGGAATTTACACACTGGCAGCCATAAATCACACCTTCAACTTTGATTTCATATCAACATTTTTAATTCCCCTGCAGTTAAATGCATCTTCTTAACGATAGTCCTGGGGGCTATCTTAACAGATCAGTCCATTTGGGTGGGCCAGGAGTTACGGGGGAGATAAGAGAATCAGTTAAAATCAAGAGTCTGTTCAAACACCAACAGTTGCAGAGTTTGAACTAATCCATGCTCCTCAATCTATATACCCCGGTAACATGAAGCTCAAACAGCAGCAGCATAGCTTGTGCTTATCCCACAAGCAGGGGAAAAAGGAAGACAATGCAAAGGAAGTCTTTGTGCTCGCTTGTAACAGAAACCATAACCTCTGCTCCTGCCAACTCTAGCTGAGAGAGGAAAGGAAAGACACAGAAGCAAATCATACAAAAAGCAATCATAGAAATAAGAGACGATAAATTTGAGACTACTCCTCCAATTCTTCTGCAGAAGACTGCTGTGGTAAATGTTTATAATATTCACCCAGCTTAACAAAATGCTAAAATAACAAATTCATTTAAAGAAACTGGACAAAAGCTACACTGTGCACTTCTGAGAAGAACTATATGAATTGCATAACCCAGAGGAAGAGAAGTGGTGAGGGTTAAAGTATTTTTGTGACCTTCCAATTCTTGGTTGTTCCAGAAGACAAAGCAGATTATGGTTCAACTGTGACAGCTCAGGACGCCTGCATAAATTCAGCTATATAAGCAGGAGCACTGGATAGAATATCCGCAGTCATCGAGACCACAAATTCAGCCTTTACTAATCCCCAGACTATCCCAACACACTCTGCATGGTGGCATTTTTGACTGCATTCTTGGGAGGCGGAGGAAGTGTGTGTGGAAAGCCTCTTGCTGTCTTTCTGACTTTCCTGGCAAAGAGAATTCCATTAGTTGGATTTGGGTTTCTTCTAATTTTTTTCAAACTATTTCATGCCTTCTATCCAGCATTCTGTAGAAATGAATCTGCTCAATATTTTTACTACAACTAGGCAATAAATTTACAGCAGGATTCTCCAAACCTTTTATGGTGGTTATCAGCAGCACCAGCAGCAATAGCACTACGGCTATGATAGCAGCAAGTTCTGACTGAGGTACATGTTGTGTTTGGAGATTCATGGTCTAGAATGTCACTCACAACTGTCACCATTAAAGGATAATGCAGGTCTCGAAGGAAACTGCTAGCCTTGCAGTTTTCTACTATTGAATTTAGTCTATTTGACCTATCAAGCCTCCAGACATACAGTGCGCTCAGTAAAGATTCTGTTTTAAATCCTAAACATCGACAAGAAGCATCTTTCCCTCTGGCCGAAAGGAAGACGACAACATGTAAGACATTAGAAAAGATGACAGAAAAACATATGTACTGCACAGAAGTAGAACAACAAGAAATTGCGTTCATAACATATTTCCATGTACAGAAAAACAGCAGCAACCCACTTCTTGCTCTTTGAGCTCCTGAGGGGTAAGTCAATGATAGGGGTAGGTAACAGACACATCACTGTCCCAATCCAACAGTCTTAAATCAGTAAATAAATCCTTTCCTTTCTATTTGGAAGAAAAGTGAAGCTTCTCTATGCTTATGGCTCCATTCACACCAACCTCAGCTAAACCTTACTTCCAAATATATTCAGGTTCTGTGCTGGGGAAAGAAACTAGGTGGGAAAAACAGGAGGGATATACATCATAACGTGCTTTAATACAAGTTATTTCCAGTAGTGTCACAAAAGGTTTCTGCCTTAAAGTCAACTTATTAGTCCTACTGCAAAGAATTGCCACCACCATGGAGCCTTAGTAGAGAAGTAATTTGACAAAAATTTGGTTTGTCTGAGATTGTTGCTTTTTGGAGAGTGTTTGGCGAGCTCTACGTCCACTAAAGCTAAAATAAAGTACTCAGGAAGACACACAGAGACGTTGTCATCTAGACCCTGTTTCTATTTGCACACCATGCAGAAGGAGCAGCTCAGTTTCATAAAATGGTAATTGGACATTGTACAATTTGTCATCCACAGATCCTGGGGGGGACACACACCAAACAACCTTGCAACAGTGGTCTTTTAAATTTTAAGCAAAGTAATCATATTATTTGGTGATTTGGGGGGAGCTGGATGAAGAGGGGTAATTCAGATAAGAAGTATTAATCCTTTTCTTGTGAGTAAATCATGCTTGGAAAAGCTTAGTTTCTGTTTTCATTTAGTCAGCTAACATAAGAACATGATATAACTTAAAAGCTGCTGATTCAGACTATAGCATAGTAACACACAACCTTCCACCTGGACCACCAAACAATATGGCTCTATGAACATCAGAATCCACTTTTATTTTAGACAGAGTCCCTACTTTATATAAACTCTATTCATTCTCCAGGACGAAAAAAATGGTAAGGGGAAAATGCAACACCCTCCCCACTCCCCAGATCCAAATTCCTTCTTCTGTAAGCGCTTCATTAGAAAATCCATTACCTGAGTGCTGATAGATCTGGTTCCATCTGTTGCCTCTACCGTCAAGTTGTAATTTGATTTCTGTTCTGCATCAAGAGGTCTAGCGACAATGATAGTTCCAGTGCCCTTGTCCACATCAAATCGACTGTCATAGTTGCCACCTTGTTCAGGAAATCAGGAGAGGGAGAAGTTCATAAAACACAGCACTGTTGCATTATTTTCATGTATGATCATGTTCTGTCTTCAGATGCTTAATGAAGGTGAAACTGTATACACATATATATACACACACTTATTTTAAACCCTTTGTTTTTTTCTTGTAATGTGATATGCTGCTACTTACAGATATTTAAAACTGATCAGTTTTGGACAAAGCTGATTTGTCTGGCTCATGGAAAGTTAGCAGGTAGATTCTTAGCAAGATTCTCTACTTTCTTTTTTTTAACCAGTATTTAAAGATTTCAAACAGCACAAAACTGAGAATTACTAGGTGAAATGTGATAGCTTATTTTGTGCAGTCAGGCTAATTAGTGAGAAACATACTTTGTGTCAAAATAAATGAAAATCCCAAATCAGAAATACTGTCAAATTTGAGTCTTTTGGATCAGAGTACAAATTACTATACTCGTATATGACTACAGATAAGGTTGAAAAAGCTACAGTACCTCCAAAGGATTCTCATCTCAATGCTGAGTATCTAAAGAACTCACTATCTAACTCCTCCTGAGATAAGCAAGTGCTGAATGTTTAAATGCCCAGTGTTTAAATATGGCCAAGCTCCTTTTCTGAAGCAAATTATCTTAATGTCCCTTGTGAAACTTTCAAATTACCCTTTGAAATATAGTTAAATAATCATGTAGATCAATAGCTACATTTAGTCGTTTAAACATTTAATTGATCATCAGCGTTCCACCCCGAGCAGACTGTCATGAGAATACATCTGTTAAGTCCAAATATTGTTAGCAATGATAAACACTGCCATTTAACTACAATTGCTTTAGACCTCTCAATAAACTGCCTAAAGTGGAGGAATCAATTTTTATTTTGGTCAAGCCAGTGCTAGATATGGCAAACCAATTTCTCCTAATTATGTGCATCTGTTTTTCTAATTATATTTTACAAGGATAGCGTTTAGATATCATCTGAGTGATTTTTTTTTTTTTTTTAAAAGAGTTTTTACATGCCATGTTTTGTAAATCACTGAATGCCTTTTATGAAAAGCCAAGGCTAGAAGTGAGAGGGTGAAGTTCCAAAGGTTGTGAATTTATACTTAATCCAAGAAAGAACAGTAAATACTGAAATGGGCCCCCATTCACATGTAAAAAGGATTTCACCTTTAGAAGGTTCCATTGCACGACAGACATATCAGTTTAGGAAAGATGGGCTGGATTCTGCTTCACTGGATTTAACATACTTGATAATGACAAAGATAATGTAATTTTTCTAGTTTCACTGAAAGCCAACTCCTCTTACTGGCCCAGCAGCAGTTTCTGAATCACACGAATGGATATAAAATGGACAGCATGAAAGGCTGCAGCTTTTTT
The DNA here is from genome assembly GCA_009819775.1 of Phoenicopterus ruber ruber. Taxonomy (NCBI): domain Eukaryota; kingdom Metazoa; phylum Chordata; class Aves; order Phoenicopteriformes; family Phoenicopteridae; genus Phoenicopterus; species Phoenicopterus ruber. The sequence goes on along the minus strand of CM020218.1, from coordinate 35,732,512 downwards.
TTTTTTTTTTGGCCCCCTCCCCCCTTTTTTTTGGTCTAAGAGTTGTACATGAAATTTTTTTAATGGGCTTTGTGCAAGACGTCAGCTTCAGAAAGTGAGTCTCTAACTTCTCTTTTCTAGCTGGCATGCGATACCATTTTCTCAGATGGCTCAGATGTCTCAAAGTCATCTCCATTTTAAGGGAAAAGTAGGGTGAATGGGTATGAATCTGTTCATTCAGTTTCCCTGATATAAGGACAAGCTCTCTAACCAACTTTTTTTGCTTCCTTATCAAGGAAATCACAAAGGCCTTGCCTAATTTTTGTAGTAGTGGTGATATCTGGTAACCCGCTGAAGCAGAACTCAACCCAAACTTCTGCATCTGGTACACTGAAAGTGTAACAGCAACAGTTTTGGTCAAAGCCAAAACCGGATGCTCTGAATTGATGCTGTATAAATGTAATGATGACAAAACAAAACAAAAACGAACCTGTCACAAATGCAACTGTGAGCACTTTGATTTCCGAAGGGTTAATAAAATAAATATTTTATAAATGTACGCTTTCATTTCAGATCTCATAATCTGGTAATAAATTATGTGATCTCAGCAGATACCTTCTGCTGTACAGTTCAGGTCACAAGCCATCTGAAAGATGTAAAATACTTCACTAGCAAGCTTGTCTCCTGGCTCAGCCAAAAAGAAAGAAAGCATGGAAAGCAAGCACAGAACACAAAGGAAAGCTGTCAATCAAATTGATTCATGCTATTAGAAACAGTAAAAGAGGGCAGTAAAGTGACCACCTGTAAGAGTAGCCAATAACTTCACAACATGATCACATATCAAACTTTCCAAAACACTTTTACTAGGAAAACAGTCAAAATAAAACGGTTTATTTTATAGCGTACGGACAAGTTCTGCTCTTTCCCCTTAGAGTTTTCTGTGTATGTCTTTCTAAAAACAGCAGGAAAAGATCACCTATTTTCTGCGTTAAGCATACAATAAAAATTACGTAAATGTCCAAACTGTGCTGCATGCTTAGAAGGAGCAAATCAAAATAATACTATCATCAGAATTCTATTCAGATGTACAGACTGTTCAGAGTGTACAGCAGTTGAAGCAAACTAAAAAGAACAATAGAAAAGTGCATCCCCAATCTAATTAACAAATTTTGCTAATTAAAGACCCCAGGAAACGCCACTGCTGTACTCTGTGGAAACTCCCCAGAACTCTAAGGCCTCTTCTTCTATCTACTCTCTTTCATCTCCATGATCCACTCACCTTTTTCTGACAATATCCCTTTCTTAACCTTTCCTTTAATGGACTCTTTTTAGTCTACAGATGTTTCTGTTTGTTGTTGACTGGATAACTCTCCTTGAATTGGAGCACACGGAACCTTCTCCCCTCTTCTGCTCACTTATTTTTATATTTTCTGCTTTTCTAGTCCCATGTCTACGTGCGTGTATGTTTGGGAGAACAGTAAAAGAGCAGCCTCAGTTCCAAAATACCTCTAATGCAGAGCGCTTTGCCCCTATGAGAGTGCAAGGGGGCATCTTGAACTCTTTACTCCCTCCACACAGTTGTACAGATCTTTAACCCCTCGGCTTGTCTAAACGCAAACACTTCTTATTCAACTATGATCTATTTGGACAGGAACTCCCCCCCCAATACATTAGACAAAAACATTAAAAAAAAAAATCTATGTAAATATTTAATAAATTAGAAATTATTATCAATGTCATCACAGGTTGCTCATGCATGAAGCACGCATTTAGGGAAGAGCTGTGTCTGTTCTCATGTGCTTGAAAGTTTTCTGAGAACGCTCTCAAGTATTTGGCATTTATATACTCCTGCTACATGCATCAGTTTTACAAATTTTGTTTTTAACTGTTGCTGTTCTCAGCATCCCTTAGGAAATACATGCCATCAAAACAGACCTTAAAAATAATTAAATTTTTAAGAAATAATTCAAAAAATGCTCTCCCCAACAACTTAACACCATAATCATGGTTAAAATTTTCAGCAGTAACCAAGATGAAAACATTCCTTCTCTCTCTTGTGAATGTGGTGAAAAAATCCCAATCTGATAGGCTATCTTAAGACCAGAAACAGTTCACTACAAGATACCTCTCCTGAAACAAGGCTGGGCTATTCTCCTTGATTCTGAAGCGCGGAACACAGGACAGAACTTGTTTTCAGTATCAGCTATACAGTGAACTCTGTATTCCTCGTGCTCACTGGTCTACAAAGTCTAAAATTCAAAAGTACTATTCATTATGTCACCACGGCATCAACATACAGTCATATTACTGATTAGAATCCCCCTTTCAATGGTAGAGGCTAAGGTATGATAAAGTAGTAAGAATACATACAGGAAGAAGTTTGCTGGGGTTAGGAACATTGCAAGCTTTCCTTTTAGTACTGAATCAAGGGACAACAAACTGAGAAGCAGCCCAGAGGACAAGAAATCAATGTGAACAGTATAATCTCTCTTTGGGTGTACTATCCCGATTTGCAGGAAAGTAGCATTTTATTTCTTTCCCTGTCCTACAGTTTATGAGATTGATTTGATTCATTTTAATTTCACTGACACACTATTCATAAGTCATTTCCAAAACTACAACACAGCAGATACTTTGCAATGTAATTTTAATCTTTGATATATGGTGGCATTGATAAAAATTTAACAGTCATTTTGATTTATAATGAAATAAGGGAAAAAATACATATCCATAGCTAAAGAATGCCAAAACACTGCGTTATTTAGAAAAGCAATTAAGAAACCAAGCTGCAATGAGCCCTCCGGTATCTCAGACTCCATGCATTTGTTTCTAATAATAAAAGCTCTTAAGGCATCCTTACCCGTTATGTCAAACCAAAGTGGTGTTCCAAGAGGTTCAACAGCTATTACGCCAATCATGTGAGCAACCGGGTCACTTTCCATCACCGTAAAAGAAAAAAATGCTTCCTCAAAATAAATGGGCTCTGTGGGTGGGACGGGCTTTGGAATCCATTCTATGTGAAGCCGTGTAGTTGATGATTTTTGTGGACGGCCATTATCTACAGCTTTAATCTGTGAAACAGACACATCTTTTAGGCTACAGGATCACATAAATCATTATGTCACATAAATGGAAAAGTAGTAATAAGCTCCAAGCATGTTGGCTTGTGTGAGAGACATCCAAAAAGGTTAAGTGTCTCTGAAAGTGCCACTTGCCCTTCATTATCTGGGCAGCAAATGGAGAAAAAACATGCAGCACCTGATAGCAGCACAAACTGTTACCATAAATTCACTTTTATTTTGCTTTCTTCCTGAAAGAGAGTCAAACTGATTGTTTATGTTCCTTCATCTTATTCATTATCTGTCAAGTTCTGGAAAAGAACAGCAGCTTCTTGATTCACTTTCTCAATACAAACATCTGAAATCATCCTTTAAAGAAAAACCAAAACAAACAAACCCACAAAACAATACTACTGGATTTGTTGAGCTTTCTTCCTTCAGATACTGCAGTCACTCATCTGCCAGCTACTGAATAAGTAGTGATGAGAATACAGATAAAAAGAACACTTCATTTATTCATGATATACAAGATTTTGACTCACTGAAAGGATATCGTAGTCCCTTGCTGCAGAGAATTTCTTTGATGAAACCACTCCAGTTTTCGGTTCAATAAAGAATTTGCCATGTTCATCACCATCTTCAATGCTGTAAGAGATCTCTGCATTGGGGCCTTCATCTTTATCTGCAGCAATAACTCGATAGATTGGCTCTCTCCTCGCAGTTCTCTCTCGTTCTGGCTTACCACGCTCTGGAAGCCGGATTTTGTAGAACTTTTGCAAGAACTGAGGCTTATTGTCATTCTCATCTAAAACCTTCACAATCACCCGTGCAATTGTTGATTTTGCAGGAATACCGTTGTCTGTTACCGTTACCTGTTTTTATTAAAAAGGATATGGTTAGTGCTCAATTCAAACATGATCTTTCCAACAATGCTCTTTTTAAATCACGTTTTCCTACAACCGCCTACTACAACTGTAAATTAAGTCCCTAACTTCAGTTAAAGACCATTGGGTAAAGCTACCTGGTGAGTATTTAGAAAAGGCTCTACAAAAGTTTATTCAGCTAATAACGTTTTCACGCTCAATGTACGGCATGTAGGAGTCGAGAGATATTTCACTTTTTTGCAGGACTGTAACTGAAATATTAACTTGAGTACAGGAACAGCACACAAGTATAGTACCTCTGATAATAGCTTCACTATAATAATAAATTAGTATACTTCCAGCCTAGTGTTTCCTTGCAACTTTTCAATTTAATGATTTGATTTTACACCTCAAAAGATGCAATTCATCAGAATATAATTTTCAGAATTTGACAGGCCTATGCACTAAAAATTCCCTATGTTTTAAGACATGAAATCACTATCTCGTTTGAAAGAACCTTCAGAAATTGCCTTTTAAGAAAGACACATAACAATCTATTTCCATGGACTAAATGAAATGGGAAATTAAACCAAGTCTGCTCTTCCAGAAGTTGTCAAAATTTCTACTAAAAAGCCAGGAAATGAGTATGAAATCTTCTACACTGTTAATTCCAGGACTCATCTGATCTTATTGGCATGGGTAGTGAAGAAAAATATAACAACAGTAAGAGTTGTGTTAATGTGAAGTCAGAAAACAGAGGAAAAAAATCCTTATCTACTGGAAAAGGCTCAAACTGATGGAAAAACTTAGTTCATTTATAGGAATCTTACCTTATTACCTTACTTCTTACCTATTTAATCTCTTATTGGTTAATAAGGGGTTAAATATGAGCATATGTAAATTACTTTAGCATCTATTTCAAAGAAGAAAAAGACAGGGGGGTTATGTTCCTTCTTCCTGCAAGAGCTCAGTTAGTAGAAGAGTTACAGAATCAGGCCCATCATTTTCTGGCTGCACCCTGCCATCCCCATAAAAGCTAATGGGCTCAGACAGACGCCAGGCATTTTCAAGGGAGAGTTTAGCTGCTATTACATAAAGCATTTAAAACAAATTATTCACTGATAACGGTATTACCTCACCTCTAGCAGTTTGGCTAAATCTCAGTTTCTGAGTGGGATGTTTTCCAAAAAATTGACATTAAAGACCCAAGTAATAATGATGATTAAAGACATTTTTCTTTCATGTTCTTTTCCTTACTTTCTCTTTGCTGTCAGGCTGGTTTTGGTTTCAGCTGTAAAATTTTAATTGTTGTGTCTCTCATGTAAAGAACAATTTTATGACCCAGTGCAGCACTCCTCCTCAGCATTTCTATAGTCTGAGGGTCACCTATGCTGGCCCTGCTGTGATTAGAGGAAATTAATAATCTGAGATATGCTCATGTAATTCCACCAGATACTTGTCAAAGCTCTAGAGGAATGCAACAAAAAAAATCCTCCAAAAAACCCCAACAAACGCACAACCAAAACCCAAACCAAACACCTAATGTTTCTAACAATAAATTCTATGGAATTACACACTGCAGTTTCATTTTGGTTTTGAGTCTGCAATGAAGATGCAAGTCTTTGCTGGGAAGAAGCTCCATGTAGAAGTCAGTCACTACAGTAGCACTGGGAAAACATTACAGGGAAGATCAGTGCTGTGGAGAGTGTTAAACAAAAACACCCCCCACCCCCCCCCCCCCCCCGTTAACTCAAACAAAAAACCCTACACACCACTGGTATAGGATATTCCCGTTCCAACGAGCCCACCCCAATTTGGGGAGAAAAAGTGTTTTTCTTCAGGAATTTGGGTGGTAAATTCCTTCACTGGCTCTTAGGATGCCCTGGGAAATCTGACTATGGAAAAACACAAGGATACCCCCATCTACAAGAAGGGCTTAAAGGAGGAGCCAGGAAATTACAGGCCCATCGGTCTTACTTCAGTCCCTGGGAAAGTTATGAAAGGAATCCTCCTGGGGGCTATCACAAGTCAAATGAAGCACGTGATTGGGAAAAGCCAGCACGGATTCATCAAGGGCAAATCGTGCTTGACAAACCTGATCGCCTTCTACAACAAAGTAACCTGCTCAGTTGATGTGGGGCGAGCGGTGGACATCGTCTACCTGGATTTCTCCAAGGCTTTTGATACGGTTTCCCACAGCCTCCTCCTAGAGAAACCGATGTGTTACGGTCTCGCCAAGTGGCCTGTGTGGTGGGTGGGGAACTGGCTGACAGGCCGCACCCAGAGGGTGGTGGTGAATAGCTCCTTTTCAAACTGGCAACCTGTCACAAGTGGGGTCCCCCAGGGATTGATAATGGACCCAACTCTGTTTAACATCTTTGTAAGTGATCCGGATGATGGGATCAAGCATACCCTGATGAAGATTGCCGATGACACCAAACTGAGTGGGGAAGTGGACACTTCGGAAGGGAGAGCCTATCCAGAAAGAACTGGATAGTCTGGAAGAGTGGGCTAACAAGAACCGTATGAAGTTGAACAAAGACAAATGTAAGGTCTTGCATCTGGGAAGACATAATCCAGGAGTGCAGCACAGGCTGGGATCTATCCGGCTTGGGAGCAGCTCTGTGGAAAGGGACCTGGGAGTCCAGGTGGACAAGCTCAGTATGAATGAACAGCATGCTGCTGCAGTAATGAAAGTCAACAGGATGCTGGGTTGCATCAACAGGCTGAAGAGGGTCCAGAGAAGGGCTACAAAGATGATCGAAGGACTGGGAAGCGCGCCATATGAGGAAAGGCTGAGAGAACTGGTTTTGTTCAGCCTTGAGAAAAGAAGGTTTAGGGGAGACCTTATCACCATGTTCCAGTATCTAAAGGTGGCTACAAAGAAGATGGAGACTGCCTTTTTACAAGGAGTCACATGGAAAAGACGAGTGGTAATGGTTACAAGTTGCTCCTGGGGAGAGTCTGATCAGACACAAGAGGAAAATTTTTCACAATGAGAACAATCAGCCCTTGGAATAATCTCCCCAGGGAAGTGGTGGATTCCCCCACATTGGACACTTTTACGATTTGGCTGGACAGGGTGCTGTGCCATCTTGTCTAGACCGCACTTTTGTCAAGAAAGGTTGGACCAGGTATCTTTGAGGTCCCTTCCAACCTGGTGTTCTATGATTGATTCTATGATTGACAAGGATAACATGGGTACAAAATAACAGAAAGAATACTAATGGAAGACTAGAATAGAGTCCCCGATGAAAAAAAGAAATCTATGTTGACACGAATGAGGACAAGACTTGTATCTACAAATGATCAGATATTCTTTTTTTTGCCCTTTCTCATCTATTCTAGGAAAAAAAAATATGGAAATATTTATGAAATGTAGTATAACTTGCAAGCATGAAGGAAATGAAAAAGCATGAGTAAAGTGATTAACCATGACAAAACACATGAAATGCAACATGAAATGCAAATATTCATGCTCATCTCTAACCAATGGCAGGATTTCCACATATAAAAATATTTGTTCCCTTTAGTACTTGTAATGGAACACCACTGTATATCTTTCAGTTTGGAAAAAAAAAAAAAAACAAAACACCCCAAACCCAAACACATTCCAAAAGAGGAAATTCCAGGGGGTATGGAATAACTTGTCTGTTAACATAAAATTAGCACTGCCCTGAGCCAAGTAGAAAAAATAGCAAATTTGAGGAAAACCTAGTTTGATTTAAATGCAACATCCATTTTGAAGGCATTGCTGACATAACAAACAGAATACTAAGATATGAGAGAATAACATGAAGCTAACCTAAAATAATTGCATTAAAAAAGTGCCAATTGGCACTCAGGAAATAGTTACAAGTTGGGAATAAAAGAATGGGGCATATTAATTACTATTATGCAAGCAGGAGTGCAATCAAGGATCAAATTTAATAGCAAACAAGGAATAAACCCACCAACCCATCTGGTCAACATTTCAATGCTCAATTAATTAGCCAGATGCTCAGCACTTGGCTCATAATATTGCCCACCATTCTGTGCATTTCTGGGTTTCTTTCCAACCTATTTTCAAAGGTGTCAACATAAAACTATCAACTGGGAAAACTGCTACTTTAGGCCGTGCTGTCTGTCATTATCACTCTGCAGTCAAGAGTTCTTCTGTTGGATACTTTGTAGACTTTTATTTAAAACTTTAACAACCAGCTGGGATTCAAAACAAAGGAAGAATGAAGAATTATAAATGATAGCACCAGGCAATAACCGATATTCCAAACCAAAGAGCAATCAGCTTAATCTGCTATCTTTATAGAGAATGCTGAAACCAGGAGGATTTATGTACTGTTTTGTGATATTGTAACCTTAGAAAAAAACCTTTTTGAGTTCTGTACATGTTATCTTGTAATAACTTAGGTTAAATTAGCAGGCATGACTACTAGCAGACAACCTCCTGTAACGTTACACTGCTAGTGTGATCTCTGGCATAAATTTTGGCCCAGAACAAGTAGCACACTCCCACACATTGCCTAGCTGCGGCCTGAGAATTCATACAATTCAGGCACCATTCTCAGCAGGCAACTTTGGATGTGGCCACCCTGTTCCAGGGATAAGGGATAAGCAATCAAAGCCATACTGTGCCAGGTGGCTTCAGGGTCAAAGAACAATCCACAGCTCATTTTATTTACTGTATAAATCTAATACAAAAGCCAGCACAATATGCATAGTAGTAAAAGTCATGAGATACCAATTTTACAACCAATATACATAGCACTGGTCAAGAAATAACTGACATGGAGTGCTTTAGGAAACCGACACAAGCAGATTTAAGGAGGTAATTTAAAAAGAGAATAACATAATGACTTTACAATTTACAGGAATAACGTGTCTAGTACTGAACCAGATTTGCCAATTAATTAACTTTGCTATTACTACTACTACTAGAAACACACTGCAGAGGAAATTCCACCCTATTACTACTTATGTGCAAAGAGTTCCTTCCAATGCTGATACAGAAATAAAAATAATGATAAAAATTTGATCCAACAGCTGCATTAATCCAGCTTGCCATGCACCAAAGGGATAGAAAAGGGCCAGGAAGACTGTATGTACACTGGAGTTCTGCAAAACGACAGTTTGTGTCATCAAGGAATACCATTCACCTCCAAGTCTATGCAGGCCTTGCATTCCTATTAGAAAAACTTTCTACAAGGTTTCACAAGTTTTGAGTAAGTCCAGACTTGCTTCTCAAGCTTTAATGGCAGTTTTGCTGACTCACATGCAGTCCTTTATCTATTATCCAGAAGGAGAGGTAAAATAAAGGTCCCAGATAAATTTTAGTAAGTATCACTGTGAATATTAAGTCTTCATTGCAGGTGAAGTACAATGCTGTCACACTGCATGACAACACTGTGAAACTGGACAACTCCCAGTTGTCTACATGTTTTTCTTTCATGTTGTTTGACAGAGAATGAGAATAGCTATTACATAAATTCCAGGCAATCAATTAAATGTAGCTAAATAAAAGAATTATGTCATGAATTTCATGCTTTTGGACTCTGAATCTATAATGCGTATTTTGAAAATCATCTACTTATGTGATTGGCAAATATGTTACACAGAAAAAAAAGTCTACTCACTTACAATCTGTTTGCATTCTCAATGTTAAAAAAAGATTCTACATTTCTTTTTCAGAGCTCTATATTCAGCAAAAGGCAGGCTGAAATAGCTATTCCAATAATTACACAGGAAGAAAAAAAAAACCAAGAAGAATCACACTCCTTTTAACAATCATGCCTTTGTACTGTTTGAAAGAAAATAAGAAAATCTTGGTTTACAGATATAAAAACAAAAAATTGCCTGTCTGTATCCTAACTCTTTTTTTAAGAAAAAGTCCCAAAGTGTTTTTGTAAGATAGGTAATTTTGTGCATTGCAATATAATGAACATTGAAACAAATTACTCCTGAAATCCAGTTCTCTAAATTCTTCATATAGTAATCAAGTATGGTAAACTTAACTCTCTGTAAAATAGCAATGAACTTACAGTCACTGTTTTTCAGAGAACTAAAGAAATTATTTACCTCCAGTATGTGCTCTCCCTGCTGCTCTCGATCTAGTTTTCTAGATGTGGTTGTGATTAGACCTGTAAACATAAAAGAATAATTCATCAGATCCTTCAAGAAAATAATCTGAATGAAGGTTAGGTTAAACCAGTAGTTACTGATACACCCAATCTCAATTTCTTCTTAGGTGGCCTCTTCTATTTTTGCAGAACTTAAGCTTTTGGTAATGGAAGGGGTGACAGGTTTCCAATCTTTAAGGGCCGTGAAAATATTTTTGCAATCTGAAAGCTAAGCTGTTGTAGCCCTTAAGACAGACACAGTTCAATTTTCCAACACATCTGTGCATGTCATGTTTTTGACAGGAGTAATGCATGTTATTCTCTCACACAAAGTCTTGTTTTCAGAGGGTGTTCATGTGCCTTATTCAAAGGGTGCATACACACACTATTTGAATAATTACCAACCTCTTCGGGAGAAACATCTGTTTGTATTTTTAGTGACACCAACAGAAAAAAGAATGACCTGAGGAGATGCATTAATGGTGGAAATCAGAGCAATTTGTGTGTGTTGGCTTGATTTGGCAATGACAAGGAGTCAAACAGTTGCTGTTGGCAATAGCAGAGAACGAGGACAAGTTTTTGATGCATGTTAGATTCTGCTGCAAGAGTTTGATACACCTTTGATGCAAGATTAGGAACGCATGATGAGTTTTGCTTTAAATGAAGAAAGTCAAAGAGTAAGAGGTGACAAAAAGACAGTGAAATCTAAATACAAAGGATCTTAGTTGAACTAATTCTCCCTAACAGTAGGTTCAAAGTTTTAACTACTGAGTTTCATGAAAGTAAACTCAGTCAACTCTCAATTAACAGTTGAATGGCTCGCTATGGTGTGGGTTAACCATGCCATGGATGCAGACACAAGAGATACCTGAGTTTCTTTGCTGCACAAAAGCCATTAACCTGCTTGCAGGTACAAGTTGGCCCCACAACCACCACCGCTGTGTTCACATGGCACCGAGCCTGTGCTAGTAAATCCTGCTAGACCCAACTTGTTTTTTCATGCAGCAAATACTAAGATTTCGATTCATCCAACTCAAGCCACTACCGGCCAAAGCATCCCATATTCTCTGTAGCAGGAATCCAGCATATGCTAGATACAGAAAATGCTGCAATGTCATGAGACCTTTTGTCCAACTACCTCAGCTTTTTGCAGTGACAGGAAAGCACTGCCATCTTGATCCTTAATTGTCATATTGAAAAACAGGGAAACAATTACCCAATTGAGGACAAAAATAGAGATCAAAAGACAGGCCGCATACTCCATGTTCCTTTTTCTAACTATAGTGTAAGCTTTTCACTAATAAGACCTCTTATAAGCAAAATTAAAATCCATTTATAAAGTTTTCAAGGTTGATCTGATACAACAAAAAAGTCTTCAATTTTGTCTCACAGCTGATAAAAAATAGAGCGTGTAAGTAAGAATAGCAATAAAGATTTCAATTTCACTTAAAAGAGAAAGGCCAATAGAAACAGAATTATATACCACCAATGCATAGCTGTTCAATGCTCCTGTCAAAATAGAGTTGTAGCCTACGTATAGAATCATAGAATGGTTTGGGTTGGAAAGGACCTCAAAGATCATCTAGTTCCAACCCCCCCGCCACGGGCAGGGACACCTACCACTAGACCAGGTTGCTCAAAGCCCCATCCAACCTGGCCTTCAACACTGCCAGGGATGGGGCAGCCACAACTTCTCTGCGCAACCTGTTCCAGTGCCTCACCACTCTCATAGTGATAAATTTCTTCCTTCTATCTAATCTAAATCTACCCTCTTTCAGTTTAAAGCCCTTACCCGTTGTTCTATCACTACATACCCTTGTCAAAAGTCCCTCTCGAGCTTTCTTATAGGCCCCCTTGAGGTACTGGAAGGGTGCTAGAAGGTCTCCCTTCTTTTCTCCAGCCTGAACAAGCCCAACTCTCTCAGCCTGTCTCCATAGGAGAGGTGCTCCAGCCCTCTGACCATTTTCGTGGCCCTCCTCTGGACCTGCTCTAACAGGTCCACGTCCTTCTTCTGTTGGGGGTTCCAGAGCTGAACGCAGTACTCCAGGTGGGGTCTCATGAGAGTGGAGTAGAGGGACAGAATCACCTCCTTCGACCTGCTGGTTGTGCCTCTTATGATGCAGCCCAGGATATGGTTGGTTTTCTGGGCTGCAAGCGCACATTGTCGGCTCATGTCCAGCTTTTCATCCACCAGTACCCCCAAGTCCTTCTCCTCAGGGCTGCTCTCAATCCATTCTCTGCCCAGCCTGTATTTGTGCTTGGGATTGCCCTGACCCACGTGCAGGACCTTGCACTTGGCCTTATTGAACTTCATGAGGTTCACATGGGCCCACCTCTCAAGTCTCTTCCTCCTGCTGGTCCTTGCTGTTGCAAGCTTCTGTTCTTCTGCACTGTTGGCCCCCCTCCCTTCTGTGTGTGCCGGTGGGGGAGTTTTTGGCTGTTTGGCCGTGGGCTGTGGGTCCAACTGAAAACTGTGCTTGGAACCAGCTATCTAACTCCTTCTCAGCCTCCCTGATGTTACACAGACTTCTCACCGCCTCTTGCAGCTCAGCCACCTGCTGCAGGAGGTCCTCCACCCGGGCACATCTTTGCAGGCAGGTCTGCCAGCTGTCCCTGCCCCAGGAGAAAGGTCTGGGCATTCCCTGCAGCCTGAGGCCCGCACTGCAGCCTCTCCCTTCAGCAGCTCTGTCTGCACAGAGGCATCAGCCACCGCTGGGGCAGATGGTGCAGACCCCCCAGCCAGAGCTGCAGCCTTTGCTCTCAGGTGAGTGCCCACCATTCTGCCTTGAGGGCCGGGTAGGATGAGTGCTCTTGACCTGTGCAGACGGTCACAGAGCGGTGCCCGGTTGCGGGGTTATGTGTACTTCAAGTCTCCCTCTCGGCCAGCGGAATGCCCCGCCTACAAGGAGGTGCCCTCCCACGCGCCCTCCCACGTCAACTGCTGTGCAAACCGCTGCCGCCCCACGCACGCCCTGGCTGCCGCCCCAGGCCCTGTTTGCCCACTCTGGTGGCTGGCGTTGCCCAGGCTGCTTTTTGTAGGCGTGGGGGTGGTGGCGGTTGCTCTGGCAGGGCCCAGGCCTCGTCAGCATCTCCCCGAGAGCTGTGGGCTCCTGGCGGGTCTCTCCGCTGCCCTGGTGTTTCCCTGTGCGCCCAGATCTGCTGCTGTGCTGCAGATCCGTCCGGCTGCGGAGCAGCTCCCCTCGGCGACTGACTGCTAGTTTCCATTACACTGCGTTTACATTTTCTGCAAAGTACATGGCCTGTACTAAATAATGTGAACAAAACCTATATAAGGCAGTATTACAGCTGTCAAATGTTCAAAACAACTATTCTTCAAAAAATAGATAATGCAAATAATGACTGTTTCAATTACGGTCAAATCTGCCCTTGTTTTTGCAGCAATTTGGTTTGCCATTGTATCAAATCCATTATATACCTAGTATCCCAGACCTGAAGATCTATCATCTTCTCCTACTTTTTCTTTTTATGCTTTTACAACACATAGAAGATATGTATGTTATTGTTAGGATACATCTTTTTGTTATTATGAAGTAATTGCCCTTAATTACAAAAGAAAGTGGGAATGAAAATTAAAAAAAAAAAAAAGGAAAAAAATGTTGCATTAGTACTGTGAATTTAGGAAGTGGGGTTGGGGGGAGTGGGGTGGGGAAGAAGGGTGTGACAACTCTGTATTAACCTCCTTGAGGTAATATCTTCCCATAGAGATTACAGAGCTGTGAACAACGACAACTGAAAATATTTATTGTCACATATTCTATACAAAGCTTTCTCCTAATTTCCTGGCTGGGGCTGGTCAAGCCACACCTTCTCTTTTCATAGGCTCTATGGGGAACAGCACAGAAGTGTTAATTGGAAATGAACAAATGGCAGAGCAGATGCCTCATCTGCTTCCCTCGAGCAAAGGGACTTGTAGGTGACTTCAAGAAACACAGCTCTCCTAAACACCCCCTTCTATCGAGCACCTCTGGAGAAAGGCAGCACAGGCCCTCCCATGAAGCATCAATCCCCTGAGACTCACCACAGTTGCAAGGGAAAAGGGTAAATTTCAGCATAGCCACTAAAGGAGTTGGCTGTTGAATAGCTGGGTTGAGGATAGGGAGGATCTCAAAAAGCACAGGAAGAATAAAGTAATTCCAGCAGAAATATCTCATTATGCTTGCATTTCTTCTGAATATTCAATATTCAGTCTACATCCTCTGACAATATTAGATTCCATCTCTCACAGCAGCAGCAAGTAGAGAATTGCTAACATATGAGAGCAGAAAGATGGCACCTTTCAACAGTTTCCTATCCCCTTTTTCCCCCATCAAGAGCCATTAAGACTGGAGCCACCACTAATAAATGCTAATACTCTGGGGGGGGGACGGGGACACCACCACAAATGCTTTTGCTGCAAGCACTCCAGACAGAATTCTACCGTGTACCACTACTCTACGTACTACAGTTTGTTAAAGAAAGTCTAATTCCAGATATAATTTCTGTTAATGAAGCTGGTCACTACAACTCAAACAGGCTAGCAGAAAATATCCAGTAAGAACAAAATATATATGCTTTGATCTGTTAAAACTTCCAGTCTTTTCAACCAAGCATGCCACACTTGTGTTAAAACACTTCAGACCTATAACAGAAGGGTTTAGTCTTCACCATATATATCCTGTATATTCAGCAGAAACTAATGCCAACAAAGGAAATGTAACACTTCTGGATTTAGAATCACATACACATGCATGACATTCTTTTTACTTAACTCTTTACTGCTAGCCACTTTCCCAAGTGAAAATTTAGCTTCAGTGAAGTGTTTCACTACAGCTTAAGACTGTAAAAGGTTTGATTATGGCAATCACTAAGTTTTTCCATTTTTTCTAAGTTTTGTATATTATAAAATGCTTAATGCTGTACTGACAGATTTCAGCAGTTGTTGAAGAGCTTTTCTGAATTAAGGTCGTGATAATAAGGTCGAGTGTTCCTATGCAGTGTGGCTTTTGTGACTGCCCATTAAGATGGTTGGGGAGAATCCAATATAAGTCAGCTGCCTGCAACAGGAGCTGCCGCTCTGCTCTTTCTACTGAAAACAAAAGTTCTCAAACTTTTTAGATTGAGCTCCCCCTCTTTTCTGTAAGTTTGGAAATCTCTTTGCTGTGCCCCTCCCTCTACACAAATAAATGAATAACCACATCTTTGCATACACTACATCCCCGCAGAAGTGACAAGTAAAAGGTGATTTCAATTAATCTCTGAAGAAGTCTGTAACATAATCAGTTTTGAAATCCTTATTATAAGGTGGGAAGAATCTGTTCACTGCTGAATGAGAGAAATGACAGCATGTGTGAGAAACAGACCACTGTGACAAAGCATTCATTTTCGAAGCAAAACAGACTCACAGACCACCATTTTGCAGTGATACTTTCCTGTTTCCCTTCTGCCTCCTCTTATCCCCCTCCCAGCCTCTCCCCGGCCCCAAACCAACAGGAACAATGAGCTCCAGTAATTTACATCACTATTATTCCACCTGGAAATCAATGCACACTATGGCAAGATGGGTCAAGCATCCTTGGGAAAACACAAGTTTATAATACATATTTCTAAGATAATGATGAGCAAATGGTATCTCTAGCGAATTTTTCAGTAATGTTTCAAAACTCACCTCATCAGAAATATTTTCTTAATAGCAACTGAATAATTTAGAAAGTCTTTGGATAAACCACAGCTGTTTTGCCTCACTAGCTGGAGAGGTACTATAATGAACTGAAACTAACTGTAAACACCCATAAGAAAAACAAAACAAAAAACCCACTGCAGGTAACAACATACAATTGCATTCTCCCATTCTTCCTCCTTTCGGTTTACATTCTAGGGATATCGGCTATCTATTTGAGGTCTACTAAAAAATCAAAATAGTTACAACTGTATTCAAATAAAATTTACTTCAGATTTCTATTTTAAATGGTATTAAAACAAACAGATAAAAATGCAACTACAGAGTTCAATTACATAAATAAAACTGCTACATTTGGAACAGAAAATAGCACAAGGGAGCTGACATTAGCAGGGATTTATTTTATCTCATACAAGCTTTCATCTCAGTGCCCAGTTACATCACATTACCTCTGTATCTGAAAAATAGCGCATCAATAACAACTTCCATTCAATACTGAAATGGCAATCTCTTTAAAAAAAATGTAGAACATTAGGTGGGCACCATGTTAAGAATGTTAATATTAATTCCATGCTATATTTATGGCATGGATGATCTCAGTGATGAAAGAAGTACCATCAGAAAAAGTAGTCTTTGCAAGGGGAGGAGAAAGGCTCGAAATTTGTCTTGCTGTGTATACATCATGCATTCCCTACTACAGGCATACCTACAAACACATGCATTTGTGCTTTCACAAATACATACAGACCTTCCGACTGTACATTCAGCTTGAGATGAAGGTTCTGGAGCTGGGTGGGAGTTTGGCCGTTAGCCAGGGCTAACCCACTACAATCTAGAAGACTAAAGCAGATGCCAAGTCTAGTAAGCTGCCTCCAATGAGTTTGAACTGACAGGCTTGATTTGAATGTAGTCTTAACACGATTTGAATTGTGGTGTACGAAAAGAAATACAGTTTCTCTGATCTTTGAATGCATTGGCACTGAAGGCTTAAGGAAATAGGGAAAGCAGCTACAACATTTTTTATCACCAACTTCAACAGATACAAGACATTGGAATTAAATATGATACGGGAGGTCACATTTTGTTGATGAGATTTTTGTCTTCTGTGTTGAACACAAACCATAACCAGTCAGCAGAAATGGTTTCTCTGGACTGCATTAGTGCAACTCAATCAGTTTAAAGCTTTAGATCAGTTTACTTATAACGTACTATTATTTAAGCTCTTCTTCCCCCACTACAACCTCAAAAATGACAAATTAACTAATGAATTTTAAAAACAATTATCTTAGTATTTTCTTTACAAGGTCGTAATATATAAATCAGTGTAAGAGCTGAAGAAAGTATGGGTTTTAAATTCACATGTGGCTGTAACGATAATCTAGTTTGACTACTGCATAACACAACCCTAAAGCACTGGGCAAATTACAGCATACATTCTGTAAGTCAAACACAAATTATGTCTCTTCAAGTGATAAAGATGCTGTCTCACCTCAAGGCAGGATTTCCTACTAATCATCCTCATTTAAGTAATAGTGTATTATATCCAATTCAAGACAGCTTTCCCTTCTAGACAGAGGAATGTATCTTTCTTTTGTTTGATAGACTAAGAAGTCCACTGGAATCAGCAGTTTCCTCCTCATGAAAGTACTCAGTGTGATCAAGTCATGTCTTAGACATCTCTGATAATACAGTCAGCATCAAGTCTCACTGTCAGGAAGATCTCTTATGGCATCGTTTTAAACTGCTTCCAATATCTCAACACTTTCTGCAATACGGACAAAATGACTGATGAGCACAATAATCCGTGATTGTTTCATCACTGCCACAGAAGGACAATTATTTTAGTCTTCTTTCTTTCAGCTGATTTCAAGTTAACTACGATTTACACCTAACTTACTTTACAATCAGTGACCATCAGAAATGGCCCACATTTCCTTTCTAATGTTCCGATATACTTTTTGGCAAGACTGTAGTCAAATCTCGTCTTCTATGTTAAGCCAAGACACAAGGCTTCACAACCAAAGTAAATAAACAGGTTAATAAAAACAGGTCAATGAAAAGTAATAGCAGAGGGATTTAAGAACAGATTTCAGCTTTGCAGCTGACAAAATATAAACTCCATGTCTTACCAGTCATGTATAGATGAGGATTATAAACTAGACAGTGTGCCATTGTAATATATCACCATGAAGGCAGGCTACTGAGTTAAAAAACAAACAAAATCATAGTCCTAACCAGCTATCATACTGGAGAAAGCATATCATAAAGGAACTGAGCAGCTTTGGTTTACAGAGTCCTAAAGACAGTTCCTTAGCAATTTGACTTGCTTTTCATTCCTAAATGCTTCCTTGTCCTAAGCACCTTAATAGCCCTCAATAAAACCAGCAACAGAATTGTCACCAGTAATTTTCAAGTGCTGAAAATACAATTGTAAACATATAGTCCCAAAAAAACCTAGCAATATCATTTACAAGCACATTAAATGGCTGCAAATGCCTCTTCTGCTCAAGTAAAACATTTAAAAGCAATCATTTCTGTTCTTTTCATTAAGATTGTAAAAATGATACCACTTTTCAAGAGAAATCAAGAGCCCAGGTTCCTCTTTCCACTCTCTCAGCCGAGTACTCTATCCATTAGCTACAGAGTTACGTTGTGGCTTGCTTGTTCTCTCTGGCCTCTTGAATCTTACCTTTTTTTGCTATACAGTTGTTTAGAGATCAATTCTGCCTAGCACAGCTTACAGTCCGTGGCTTAGCAGACTTTTCTAGGCAGTTTAAATCCACTTTTGGGGCTAAAGGAATAGTTTTCCACTTCATGTATGAACTTTCTGATCAAGGTATTTTACAAAAACGAGTTATACTACCCTATAAATAGATAGTTTTAAAAAAATTAAAAGGGAGACAAACTGCAGTACACTGTGCTGAAATCAGCGTTCCCTTTCTGTTAAGTATAGCATGATTGCACTTCAACTAGTGTGGTCTTTCACGGCTTGGATGCCTTTCCCCCTTCAATTCCCATCTGCAGCCGTTCAGGCAAAAGCCATCAGGACATTCCTACAGTGTACAGGCAGCCAGGTAAACTCCAGACTGAAAGGTCTAAAACGCTTTATAGAACTACACACTCTATTTGCTCTTCAGATCACCTTTTTATTTACGCGCTTTCTTATTCCTGTTTCAGATGCTGATGCATATGCCCTGGATTTCATCCACAAAGAATATTTTTGACACATTTATCCCAGTGCAATAAATGTCTTGCCCTTTGAATGGTACTCCATGAGAAGTAAAGTTATAATTGAGATCTCAGTCCTACCCAAGTCAGGATTGCATCAAATGAGGGATAACTAGCCTAGTCCATAGCAGCGTGCTTGTGTCAGCACATTAGATGCTTATTGAAGTACAGTAATATCAGCGTTTATGAGTTTGTTACTTGTTGCAGACTGTAAGCTTCGTATATAGCGTCAAAAAGTAAGTTACTTAATCCTATGGCTGATATTTCATACCACCAGTCACCATGTCAAACAGTAACCAGGCAATTTAAGTACTCAATCCTACTACTACACAATGTTAAGTGCAAGGTGCACATCTGAAGTTAAGAGTCACGTCCCGGAACTACTCTAACAGCATCCAGATACAAAGACCTGGAATTTGCTGATCAGAGTACTTCATCATTTTAGTGACTGCAAGCTTTTTAGTGAGTGCAAGGAGTAAAGATAAGCAACCCACCAAAGATTATTAACATATGGTATAAGGAGGAAAAACCACTTTACATAAACAACTAAGTCATCCAATCCAATAAACATTGTAGAGCTTCAATTTCAACTAGATTTCAAATGAAGTATAAAATCGGTGTTTAGTGATCATATAATTATAGAAAACTGCTCAAATGTATCCTACAAAAGTAAATCATACAGTTTTGTAGACTCTAATTAGTCACGGAATAGATTATTTTCAGTCTGGATTTACTAAAACAGTGGTATAACTGCTTCTGCAGTAATTCTTTTACTAGTAAAACTATTTGGGGAATAATAAAAAGAAATGTATAAGTAATCACACACTCCCAAATAGCTATACTAGAAAAATAAACATGTCTAAGATTCTGCATTCTGAGTACTTGAAAGCATTTAGGTTGTGTCCAGTTTCATTGTTAATCGTATTCTTTTGGTAGTTTGTTTCTCTCATACATAAGAAGATAAAAAACAGAACTGTAAGTCATAAGCAGTATAAGATGAAATCACAAAAAGAAAAAAGGTACTTAATAAATAATAAAAAATTACTAAAATAATTTTGAATGGAAAACAAAACAACAAACCCCAAGTATGATTATTGAAAGGAAACTAGTAAGTGATGATAAATTTCCTGTAGAATGAACTTTGACCTTACTATCAACAGAACACTATAAATTTTTGTTATCTCTTTGCTTACCTTGCAAAAATACTCTTGCCTTCAGCACCATCTGGTATACTAGAGCCACACCAATTCAAAGCTCAAATGTCTTCAGTAATTAACCCTTTAAGTAACCTGATCTTCATCACTTGCCTTTATTATCTCATTTTGAGACATACCAGCTTCAATAATTAAGTACAGAATTACTGCCATAAAATCTCACATCATCTTGAAAGATCTTTGCAAACCTGACATAATCTTACTGCATTTATAGTGCTTGAACAAAGAAAGAAACCCCACACTCCTTTCCAAACTTGGCTTTTTGTTCCCCTGAACAAAGGAAATGTATCTTTCAGCTTACTGTAGCCAGCACTGAGTTGTTAATATGTTTTAAAAAAAATCATGATCAGTTGAGAGAAGTATTTAAGAACAATTATTAAAGGATTGAGGTTAGGTTTGAGGTCACTTCCTCTGCCACAGAAGTTTTACAATTTCACAATTAATCTCCCACGAAACTGTTGCAACACCCATGTGGATTAAAGAACATGGACAAATTCACAAAGAATGAACACATATAGTCTTTGGAATTTACTCTGCTGGTAAAGCTATTTACAGTTGGCAAATATTGCCTCTGAAATGCAAGGTAGCTCAATAAAATTTAATTTTGAACTTTTTGCATTGAGCTAACTGAAAGTATTCATCAACAAGCAGATCTGTAGTTACAGTTAAATAGCAACAACCATAAAGTCAAAGTCTGCGTGCATTGCAACTACACCTCGCTACACAAACAACCTAAACTTTTACAACAGAAATTTAAAGAGTTATTACAGTGAGTTAAGAATTCATGATTTCAAAGAGAAATATCAGAGCAGGTTTCTATGTTGGCTATTACCTTGATGTCACAATTGCTCTTATGCAATTCAACTAAGACTGTTTTTTAGTTACAAACCAGTGTTTTGGTTGCAATTACAGCATGTATCTAATGACAGTATTGGTTGAGAACAACCGTAAGTAACATGAGAAATTACTGACATCTTTTTGGCATTTAATAAAATTCTATGAACAGGAAAACATATTATTGGGGAACAGTAGAAAGTTTGATACTACTAGAATATTTTTTTTTGCAAAGTATGAGAACAGCTGTTTAAAACCTTTTGATAAATTACAGTGATATGTTCTAAGAGAAATAAGAAATTAAAATGTCTAGTTAAAAGTTTCTCAGTATTTAGTATATTATAATAAGGAAGTGTCTTTCGGGAAAACAGTTTCCAAATAACCCTACAAGATGCCAGAAAACTGAACAGAAGTACTAGTTTTAAATGTGGTCTCTCTTATTATAACAACTTTGGAAACAAAACCATAAAGGGAGGGTTTTGATCTCAGTTATCTTGGCACATCTAAGACTCCATCTACACAAAGACAAATAAGACCACCCACTGGACCTAAATGTGTACAGGTCATAAAATACCGCCAGCACAAAACAGAAGTCTTTCATACTTAGATGTAGCTCATAATTCCATTACAACACCATACTAGGAATTGATGACACCAAAAAAAAAATCAAAACAAACCAGGTGAGTAAGCAGCCACACAAAATACAGCTTAATATTAAAAATGTCCATTTTAATCTAGATAAAAACTATTAATTCATGAAAGGCAAACTCATCTGAGAAAATCACAATGTTTTATTTAACTAACACTACATATTAAAATATAAAAATGTCAAAAATAATATTTAACTGATTTGTAGAGAATGGATATGAAACTGACTGACTGACCATTATGGACAAAATCCAGTCGCTCCAAATTTTGAAGATATGAATTATGGAAGGGAGAAATTCACCTTCCAAATGTTCATCACTGGACTCTTCTGTGTATCTACACAGTTTATTTCACTATTTGCTTTTTACTAATTCAAACCTTGAGGATTTCCTTAAGAAAGCTCATCAGTTGCAAGAGATGATTGGTCTTGCTTTGTCAGCTTCAGAACTGGCCATCCAATTTGAAAATACAGTCTTCTAAATTTGAAAATGTGGACAAGTTCAAGAATGTGACTCCTTAAAAAGCCAACAAATAGAATTATATTTCTGTTGTTAAAATACAGAAAGTTTTTGAAAGACTTGAAAAAGATGAATTAAAAATGTGATTTGGCAGAAGCTTTTTCAACATTTATCATAGCACTGACACTGGATGTAAAAGTTTTTATCTTATCATAGAATGGTTTGGGTTGGAAAGGACCTCAAAGATCATCTAGTTCCAACCCCCCTGCCACGGGCAGGGACACCTACCACTAGACCAGGTTGCTCAAAGCCCCATCCAACCTGGCCTTCAACACTGCCAGGGATGGGGCAGCCACAACTTCTCTGGGCAACCTGTGCCAGTGCCTCACCACCCTCATAGTGAAGAAGTTCTTCCTTCTAGCTAATCAAAAGCTACCCTCTTTCAGTTTAAAGCCATGACCCCTTGTCCTATCACTACATGCCCTTGTCAAAAGTCCCTCTCCAGCTTTCTTGTAGGCCCCCTTGAGATACTGGAAGGCTGCTAGAAGGTCTCCCTGGAGCCTTCTCTTCTCCAGGCTGAAGAACCTCAACTCTCTCAGCCTCTCCTCACAGAGGAAGAGTTCCATCACTCTGATCGTTTTTGTGGCCCTCCTCTGGACTAGCTCCAACAGGTCCATGTCTTTCCAGTGCTGAGGGCTCTGGAGCTGGATACAGTACTCCAGGTGGGGCCTCATCAGAGCAGGGGGAGAGAATCACCTCCCTCAACCTGCTGGTCATGCCTCTTTTAATGCAGCCCAGGATTCTGTTGGCTTTCTGGACTGCAAGTGCACATTGCCAGGTCATGTTGAGCTTCTCTTGAAGGAACTGAGGCAGGAACTAAGAGTAGCATGCCAGAAGAAGCATCGTATGATCTAACACTATGAATAAAAACAATCCCTTTTTTTAAGAATTGCCTTATTCTGGTGTTTTCTGTATATGGATAAATAAGGTACAGATTAGCACTTTGAGCTATTTCAGGGTTCTGGGCAGCCTTAAGCCTACAAATAACTGTCTTGGAATTTTTTTTGTCTACTCATTTCAATCTTTCATATGAAAGGAAAGTTGAGGCAACAGTATAACAACTGATACAACTGTCCTTATTATCTTCTCTACTTCGATGTTAAGAATGGTATATGGATTACATGTGTATTTACAAAAGTACAGAGAAAGTTGTTCAAATAACACTAAGAATATTAGGATACTTCCAACACCATTACAGGCTTTATTTTGAGGCCCCCTAACTCCCTATACATCTAAGCCCTAACATAATCGTGTCTAAGTGAGAATTTGGACATTTATACAATACTGCTGCCTTTTTTTTTCCTCCCCTTTTGTTTTAATTGCATGTTATTTCCTACATTTTCAAGACAGAATACTACTAGAACAAGTCTGGAATGCACTGCAGTCTTATCTACTGATTTAAAGGGAACTGCTTTTGTAACTGAACCATATGTAAAGACCTCCATGCAACACTCATGACAGAGATGATCACTTAAGCTGCTGCCAAAGGTCTTGTTTCTGCTCTCAGAAAAACTGAAGAAGAATTTTATAGCTGACTCCTAGTTAGCCTTTGACTGTGACTCCACTGTGAATTTTCCAGATAGAAAAATTAGATTACTTCATGTAAAATTGTATTTTTGCTAGGATTGATCTTTTATTTTCATCACTCAGAAATCAAGCCAAACTAGATGTGAATCAGGGCACTAATTCTGACTGAGTAATCTTCTCTTAATAGGAAATTAATCAATACTAATGTTATAGTGTTGTTATATACACAAACTCCATTAAGTTACACTACTCAGGGAGCCTATCAAGGAAAGGCTGCTATCTTTAAAAGTCATTATACTGTGCAAAGGTGGTACTACGCAAGTGGCTCATAACAGTATCTGATTACGGTCTCTTTCCTGGCTAGAATTATAATTTTGCATGTTATATATTCCATCTTAAAAGAACATATGATATAGAGGGAATCTGTCTCCATCACCATTTCTGCATAAGAATATGGGAAAATTGAAAGAAAACCTCACTTTCTTTTAAACTCCTGCCTTACAACACAGATCATGCAGAGTATGACCTGAAGTTTTTACGTAGTTCCAGAGACAGAAAGAGAAGGGAAGGACTGCTGTGCTTCCTGTTTATTTTCCCAGCTCCTACCATTTCTCTTTGGAAAAAGAGATGTAAGAGAATAAGTAAAATTTTAAAAAGCCCCAACACTACCACCTGAATTTTAAAAGAAGTGATCTCTACATAAATGCTTGCAAATAATTTTTAAAATAGCTGCCTACAGTATAGCAAATTTTCTATCTTTTCAAGTGCTAAATCCCTACATACTGTAGAGTGAGTGGATGAGAGGAGGTTATTAGAAATTTCACAGATACGAACTTGTTTTCCCAGTTCCAAAAAAGACCAGGTTGAAAACCACTAGTCTAACAGCACTTCAAGTGCTTTAAATAGTATTTAAAAAGGAAAATAAAAGTAGCTTTTATTATTACAGCTTTTATAAACTCTCTTTCCAAATGTATGTCTACACAAACTTTTGTCTACTCGTGTAACCCTCTCTGGTTGCAGGAGTTCAAACATTTGGGTTAATTCTGGTCACATTTTCAGTAAAGGTAAAGAAAAAAAAAACTGTTCTAGAGACAGTGTAATCAAATACTTTATTTTCTCTGCATGTGACAGGTAAACAGTTGGGCACATGGAGGCTGCTACATACGCTTCGAGCTGTGTGACATGAATGAACAATTGAGCCTGGCATTGTTTGCCAGCTACGGAAGTAACAAGAACAATTTCAGTGTTTGGGTCTTTATTTAAATCACATTAGTATGCGCTGTAGTAATACTGGCTTTATTCAAGTTCTAAAATATTAGGTCAATTGGGATTAAAATCCACAAGTAGTTAAACAACAAAGATTTCCTTTGTTAAAATGAAGCCAATACTACTGTGCAGTCACTGGCCCTTCATTTCCTCACTAAGTAATTCTCCAGGGTTATCGGAAACCCATGGAAGTTGTTTGCAGCTGTACCCATTTCCTATTTCACTTCACTCAGTCTCCAAATCAGGCACGCCCGCACACACACAAAGATACTGCTTTAAAGGTTACAGTGTAAAATGATAAAATCATGTGAGGTAGATGATTTGCCCATGAGCTATTAGCATTTTATAACTTCACAAAGCTCTAATGATTACTAGAGTTTAACAGACAGCGAGAGCCACAGACTCAGTGTTACCAAATTTTAAATCCCACTGTTCGATAGAACAAACTTCTTATATTAAAATAGCACTCTATTTGGGGATCGCATATATAAAAATGTCTTTAAATCAGCACTTAATTTGAAGGTTGATGTTAACTTTGTAATGCATGTTTTGAGGTGTGGTATAATTTATGAAACAAAAACTGCCACAATCCTAAATTGCCCCAGGATCAATTTAGTGTAAGTACTTTCAAAAACTTGAGACAGTAAAGGAGAGCATAGAAAAAAAAAGAAAATAAGAGCAAAAGTTAATGTCAAATAATATTACATCCTAGACAAACACTTATCTTCAGATTTAGTCACTCAAACTAGGAAATTCCAGAGTCAAGACTGCCATATCATCTTGACTGTCTTGCATGTGGGCATTAAGCTGCACAGACTCAGGCCTCATTGGGAGCACAGGATACAGTATGTTCTGAAATGGGTAATTACCTGATGCTTCTGCTGGAATTCCCTGTGTAAGAAAGGCGCTATCTGAACAGTCTAACTCCTATACCACAGGATTATTAATTTCCTCAAAGGAATGTCCGTGGCATTCTTATGATAATACCCAAGTGCTTCATAAATATGAATATATCTTTACAACACTCCCAAGCAATTAGGTCATGCAATTATTCCTATTTTATACCTGCAAAACCAAAGTATGGGGAAATTAACACTCAAAATTAATTTTGTGATTGTCCTGTCCAGATTATGAACCCAAGTCTAGTTTTTGGAAGTATGCATCATTTTCACATCAAGTTGCATGAAAGGCATAGAACGCTATACTTTTGCAATCAGCGTTTCTGCAAATCTGACTCAAAATTGTTATATGGAGTAATGTCAAGTAACTCCCTGCCTCATTTGCTATTATTGTTTTAAATTTCTGAAGTAAGGCATGGCTTCTGGAGAAAGCGTTATTTGCTACCACACCCTGATTCTTTCCCCAAGCCAAATCTAGTCAGTACAATAAATGTAACAGAAGTCCTGAGGGAGTGGAAAAAAGTATACCAATTTGGCAAAAAGATCAGAAATTATTTCTTGCCTGAATACATTGGCAAGGTAATACAAAAAAAGCACAAGGGTCTTCCCTCACCCTGTCTGGATACCTGGTTAGGATTCCAGTTTCTTGCTCAGTAATACCAAGGAGAACTGGAACTCTTTTCACTATGCAAATGCAGTTTTTGCCTTTCTAATGCGCATACTGCCACTTACAAGGTAGTATAAGCTTCTTTCAGGCACCTTAACTCAGCCATCTTTGAGATCTTAATTATACAAAGCCTGTATCACTGAGTAGCAGCCATATTTTAAAATCGTGGCATGGCAAAACTATTCCATCCATATGGAAACTGTACAGAGCCTAAGGGAATTCAGTGAGCTCCTTTTGTTTAGCGAGAGTTCAGCCTAATTGCTCTAGTTCTGCAGCCATTAAGGATGTTATTTCCACGTTTTACATAAGACTTGTTGAGCCACTATTCTCGGTCAGTTAAAGGTGAATACGTTTCTTCTATTTTCACATGAAATTTGCAATCCCACAATTTAAAAAATAAAAATAGAAGAAAACTACAAAACAGGAAACAATGATAGAAGAAGAATTTCGTTGACAATGTCACTCTGGGGAACTGTAAGTATACATTTTAAATTGGGGAGCTAGTTTGCGTATTACCCTTACAATTCCTACATTTAACACAAGATTTTTGTTGCACCCAGTATGTCCCACTCTCCTGTCTCAGAAAGAAAATACATGTTTTGATTGAAAGCTCTTAGTAATATCAATACAATAACTCTCTCTTGAATTGGCACTAACAGATCCATTTCTAAATGGTTAATCAATATAGATTAGAAATTATATAATCATAATTCATAAACAGCTCATAAGTGTACACTTATATACAATGGTATCATCAGCTATTATTAGTAGATGCCATACTAAGTACCTGTTTGACTTTCACTAAGAATTACTGCAATCCTGCTATCAACTGTGATGCTTCCAACATTCCTCATCAAAAACAATAAAGCAAATTAAGATATGATAATATGAAAGAATCAAAGATGGAAAAAATATAAATTTGTCAATTCAGTATGACTGAGTTCATGTAAAAATAAAAATATTCAGTAATTTAATTCAAACAATACAATATTCAATTGTATTTTGTAAATACAACCATGGAGTTTTACATCAGTGATATGTAAAACTTTTCAGTCCTACAACTAGATTGGAGTCGAATCACTGACTTTGAAGTGAAACAGCTCATTACTCGTTCCCTAAAACATCCATTTTTTGTTCATCTCATTGCTTTTTCAGACAAAACGTATCCAAATGCATCCAGTGAAATACGGAAACTAGCAACTATGAGTATTTTGATAATTAAGTTTCAAAGTCTTTGACCTTGTTACAAGGCAATTATGAAATGTAAAAAGAAAAATACCCGAATAACTCACAAGCAAATAAACCATACCCACAAGGAACAGCGAAATATTACTAAACTACTTTCTATTATACATACCAGAAAAAAAATTGTACATTGTGAGCTCCAAAGCATAAAGCCCATAACTTGTTCACTGTTATACAATCCTTGGCTTTACACAAGTGTTGCTAAAAGCGCAAACCTTTTCTGATCCTCAGTGCAATAACTCTAGGGTTAAGTGGTGAGATTAACCATGGAGTCCCAGGACGTGTGTTCTGAATAGCTATCAAATTCTGCCAACTCCAACTCCTTCCATCTAAACATATTAAAATGCCTTGGAACTCTACTGTTTTTGTCAATTACTTCTGTATTTAATTACAAGCTATTTTTGCAAGAAGTTAAGCAGACATAAAGTAGTTACCATAACTTACGTATTTGTCTACAGTTGTGTTCAGGTTGAGCATGAAAGTTGCGCAATTAGTCTTTGCTCTAATTCTTTCCTGCAAATAATATTTTTATTCCACCTAGCCAGCTCATATGTACAGCAGGTTTTTTTCATTACACGGAAACTCCAAAACTAAAAGAAAATGATATTTTATCTGCTTTAATGAAAGGCCAGGTATATCTGAAAAGATTACCAAATGTCCTGTGATGTACCGTGGTATATATCCTGCTCCAAAAAGTGAAACAGCATTTCTGCTTGCAAAGAAAAATTTAGCAATGTTTCTTTAACTAAGTTATTTTATAATTACTTAAAATAAGAAAGATGTTTTAAGTGCCAGTGAAGATTTACTGAAGGGCATACTCAGAAATCGATCACTGTAAGCAGCACACAGATACTACTTCAGCTATTGGCATTTTTGAGAAACAGATCAGTCAATCAATAGTTTTTGTCATGAAAAGAAATCTCTTCTTTCTGCAAAAGATGAACTATATCCCACATAGGTCCATGTCAGTCAGTTTCACCATCTAAGAATTCAGGATTATTGCACAAAGACATAGACATCTTAGTTTGGAGCCTATAAAATTCTAGAAATGAATTGCCTACTGCCAGAGAACAGAAAGCAATATTTTACTTGACATAGGTTACGTGTAGGTTATTGCTATTTATAATCTGTATTACTATTATGTGTGGGAGTTCTAGCTGTAGACCACAATATCATAGTGTTAAATTTTATAAAGAGACAGAAAAAGATGGATCCTTGACCTGGAGAGGAGACAATAATGTATTATCAGCTGAAACTTATTTTTAACACTCACCACCTATTTTAAGAATCCCAGTACAAGCCTTTCGTTGACTCAGACTGAATGCCACTACAGTCCTCCATTTGCCTTTGGGGCTGCACAGTGGCCCGAATTAACAACATCACACACGCTTAACTCTCTTACTCTGTCACTTCCAGTGTTATAATGGGATACAGTTAAAGACTTGATTCATATTCCAGCCCTATCTCCCATTTGTCTGGAAGGGAAACCTGGGGCCCTGTGAAGGTTTCTCTTCCTTTGACAAATACCTTACAGTGCGATAGCCTCACAGGGTCCAACAAGGGTAACATACCTGCATAAGCAAACAAGACAAGATTTGATCTCACTAATTCCAGCCAAAGGTACTCTTCAGCTGAGACCTTTTTTAATTAATTGGGGCAGATAAAATACACTGTGTTAAAAGACACTAGGTATTGTAGTTATAAAGCGATTTTTCAACTCCTTAACATCCCAATCCTAGCAAAAGCGCTTTTACCCCAAATAAGATCTATTCAGGTTAAACGTATTTGATTTCTAATAGACAGAAGAGAGACTTGGGAAGTTACGATCCTGATAACCTCAGTCAAAACTCATCTTATCACTGTGTTAGTGCATACTGCAGATTGACAGTTTCAAACTGAACACGTACAGGAAAAACAAGACAGCGCGTTAGATCGCGTGAAATCCAGTGTCCTATATAACAGGAAGACAGTATACATGAGCTAGCTATTTAATATTCATTGAACTTATTTGAGTGCACTCTGGGAACGCAACAGAAACCAGCAATAGAGGTTTCCCTTCTCTTCTCCTCTGCCTACCTCTTCTCTTCCCCTCCTCTCTGTTTATTATGTCTATCGAGCATTACAATTTTAACAGTAATAGACATCAATGAATTTACCCATCCCTGTGATTTTAACTATATATTAATAAAAAATCTCCTGCTGAATGTAAGTCACAGTAAGATTCTTTTCTGCTCAGTGCTTGTACTCTGAAATATAATTATTTAACTATTTCCATTTGGTAGGGTTTTTTTGTTTGGGGTTTGGTGTCCCCCCCCTCCCCCCTTTAAAACAGAGCTGAGGAGGACTCTGGACTGCACTGCTTGCTTCTACAGTACACATGCTACAGTAAAGGCAGGTAAGAAACTCTCTTGACAGAAAATCTTTATTAGCTTTCTATTAAGTGTTCCTTATCACTTCACTATCTAGTGTGTTCAGCTCCCTCAAGCTCCCTTTCTAACATAAATGGGATTGGCAGTAAGCTACTGATGTGGAAAACTACAAACTCTGTCTGAAGACAAGTCACAATCTCCTCCTGCTCTAATTTTTCTATCCATTAAATAGGAATAAAGATGTTTCTTCATCTCAAAACTTAGGTAAGGGAGGCATGCAAAGGTTTTTTTAAAACAAAGTTTGGAAGATGCTGTGTAATGACACAGAAGGCAGAGAGGAGTAGGAAAGGACTGGAAGAAAGAGCAAGAGAAAATGAACTACAGAAAAAATAAGGGAACAGCAACCAAAAATTATACAGTAAAGAATAAGTGAATGTAGGTAGAGTTTATTTTCACTTGCAATTTGAGCACTGCAGTCACTCAGTTTTTTCCACCCAACTCAGAGGCAATTTTACTGATTTTTATCAATATCACTGATTGAGATGATAAGAGATATCAAAGTAGCAAGCAAACAGTACTTTTCAAAAACAGAAAAGGCAAGGAAGTAGATAGATGAGCAGAAAATTTTTCCTTTTGCATCATGTGTAAGCAGCAAAAGATAAATAGAAATAAAGCGTGCGCGCGCACACACACACACAGATTCTACATTCACTTTAGAAGATTTTGGGGTTGAAGTTTTCTTGTTTTACTTCTTAGGTTGCCTTTGTTTTAAAACCAATGCTTTTGTAAATATAGTATTTAGATACAGGCTTTAACTATGCTAAAGATCTTCTGTTGCTATAGCTATTTCATATGTCTCTCTTGGCAATGTCTTCACAAGCAGATGCAGCACATGCTGACAAAGAAGTTATTGTCAGAAATAACCGAAATAACATACCTGTGTTTGCATACACAGCTTTGCTGACTCAGCAATTACAGCTGAAACAGCTCATATCCTGAGCTGAAACTATGAAACAGAATGAAGGCCATAGTGTCAACCCAGCCTTCAAAACATATTTTTCATCCAACTTTTGCTCCTTTAAATCCCCTGAAATTCCCTCCACGAACAAGCAGGAGCTAAATGAAGTGGGCCCATGTGCACCTCCTGAGGTTCAACAAGGCCAAGTGCAGGGTCCCGCACCTGAGTCGGCGCAACCCCCCGTATCAGTGCAGGCTGGGGGATGAAGGGATTGAGAGCAGTCCTGCCAAGAAGGACTTGGGGGTACTGGTGGATGAAGAGATGGACATGAGCCAGCAATGTACACTCGCAGCCCAGAAAGCCAACCGTACCCTGGGCTGCATCTAAAGAAGCGTGGCCAGCGGGTCAAGGGAGGTGATTCTGCCCCTCTACTCTGCTCTGGTGAGACCCCACCTGGAGTACTGCATCCAGCTCTGGAGCCCTCAGCACAGGAAAGACATGGACCTGCTGGAGCGAGTCCAGAGGAGGCCACAAAAATGATCAGAGGGCTGGAGCACCTCTGCTATGAAGACAGGCTGAGAGAGTTGGGCTTGTTCAGCCTGGAGAATAGAAGGCTCTGGGGAGACCTTATTGCAGCCTTTCAATACTTACAAGGGACCTATAAGAAAGATGGGGACAACATTTTTAGCAGGGCCTGCTGCGATAGAACAAGGGGTAATGGATTTAAACTAAAAGAGGGGACAGACTACATAAAAGGAAGAAATTTTTTACGAAGTACTGCAACAGGTTGCCCAGAGAGATGGTAGAAGCCCCATTCCTGGCAACATTCAAGGTCAGGTTGGATGGGGCCCTGAGCAACCAGATCTAGTTGAAGATGTCCCTGCTCATTGCAGGGGGGTTGGCCTAGATGATCTTTAAATGTCCCTTCCAACCCAGACTATGTTTATTCTGAAGCTTTCCAAACAGCCACTCAACTGAGACTCTTCTCATTACATAACAACCACATCTGCAAATTATCTTCCAGATTCTGTATCTCTTACAACAGCAACAGTTACTTACAAAGATAGTCCCTCTGACTGTGGGACAAGCAAGTTTCCAGTTAATAAATGGCTTGCATTGCTTAGACTAACACTGCCCGGGGAAAAAAAAATAGCACCTGACAAAAACACTTATGCGTGAAAATCGCAAGACTGACACTGCTAAAAACAGTTTGGATGAAACGATGCTAAAATATGTATTCCAAGAGTGTATTTACTGCACTATAAAAGCAAATGGGCATTGAGCAGTCTAGAGTGGAGCTACTCTGAAGTAAAGCTTCCCAAAACATGCATGATGTGGATGTCAAGTACTTTGAACCAACTGCTTCACTCTCAAATGCTCTTCCATTTGTTTGTATAGCTTACTAATATTGACACAGCCCAAGATACCAGGTTAACTCTAACTATTGTGAAAGCACGGTTACAACATTAAACCAAAGATCTTGAGATTTTGCCCATTTGTGTATTTACACAAATACGTTGATTCATTCATAAGTAAAATAAAACACTGCATTGTACTTACCAGTTTTGGGGTTTATTGAAAAGAATCCCTGTGGGTTTCCACTTGTAATCTTGTAGGTTAATTTTTCACTTGAGCTAGAATCTGGATCAAATGCCTCAATCTGAATGACAGATACATCTTTAGGTGAGTTTTCCATGACCTCTGGGTAATAAACGGGTTCTGTGGTCTGAGGAGCATTATCATTAACATCCCCAACTTCTATGTAGATTTCGATGAAAGATGATAAAGGCACAACGCCTTGGTCTGTTGCATAAACAGTTAACCAGTAATGTGAAGTAGTCTCACGATCCAGGCGATCTGCAGTTTCAATAATACCTGTTTAACAGGAAGATAAATAAATAGAAAATGCTCAGTAAATATGCAGAAGTGTGTAAAAATAGAGTAAGCAACAAGCTTAAATAAATGAATAAATAAAAATGAATACAAGTTCAAAATAACTGACATTGATTCTACAAGCTGTGTTAATAACATACACAAACATATTGAGGCTAACCTGAAGCCACAGAAAAATAAAATTACTACAACCGTTTTCAGCAATTATGCATTACAGAGATTAAAACAATGTATTACTTAATTTCCTTTCCAACATCCTTTGAGATTTATCTGATCAATTAGCACTATTCATAAAAGCTATTTTGCCTAAAAGCTTAAATATAATGAGTAATTCACAGTCTTTTGGGACTTGAATGACCCTCTTTACTCATCACTGATTACAGTGAATTTTATACCATATTAAACTATCTGATTTAGATGCCAAACTCTTGAACTGTTTACCATTATTCATATTAATGAGCAGCTACTTAAACGTGAAACATTCTTATCTATGTGCCCAAATGAATTATTTAACTGAATGTTCTTAACGTGCTTATTTGGTTTCACACAGAAATTTCACAGAAAAGAAAACGTAAGTTGTACCTGAAGCTAACCTTTGTAGCATTAGGACCAACCAATGGCTGCCATTGCTCTGGCAACGGAAAGCAGCGCTTAGCTCAATTTTACCCACATAAAATGAATTGGCTTTTAAGAAACAGCTACACAATTCACAAACTTAATCAAAATCTGTTTGCTGAGTCTACAGGTGCTTCTCTGAGCCAGAACTAAGTAAAGAACGAGGGACTCAAGTTTTTATCCACTGTGAAAGAAATGCAGATCTATTCTTATAAGCAGCTTACTCTACAGGTAGAGTCATAATATGCATGTGTCAAATGGGTACGTGATGTGGTGTAACCTATTTGATGGGACGGTGAACATCAAACAGATTCACAGAGCCATGGCAAAATAAAAAGCTGCACTTTCCTTTTCTTGATCCAGTCGCTCTTCCAGGTTGTCTAATCTGAGATATTTTCTGAACATAACTTAAAATGAACCTGATTCATGCCAGAGTGAAGGGCAGAGCAAGCCCTTGCAACTAGTTCTGTGGAAATCTTGAAGGGCTTTGTCATGGCTCTTATTGTTTGTTATACTGAGACACACCAGGCCTAATCAGGATTGGAGCCGAGATGAGTCAAACTACCGTGACAGCCTGTTTTGCACTCTGGATACAGCCACGTAATGTGACTGTGTGTGATGTGGCCCTTGTCCTGAGCTCATTTACTCTACACAACATATATATACCATCAGTAAAACAGGACCTCCATAAACTATGCCACTGTGCTTTTACAGGAGTTCTAAAGGAACGGAATTAACTCTAAGTATCATTTCCTTCACACACCGCAAACAGTTTTTTTTTTAATGCATTGTATCAGCTGAGCAAAGTGAGATAAATACTGAGGAATTATTCATTTATTCATTACTTTCGTTGCCTTGTGGGAAGGTGCATAAAGGTTTGATGATGATCATTTGAAATTTTAATGTCAATAAGACCACTTCAGAAGGGCTGGAGGGGATAGCATCTAATGCTTAGACCTGCAAGATGCCCATGTATAGCATTTCAAGCAACACAGCATTTCAGAACTACCACCAGATGTCAGTGTAGAAATTGGTTTCATATAGTGTCAAAGGCTTCAGAACTGGGATAAAAAGGAGGGGCGCTGCAATTTGAAAATACACATGCATTATATACAGTCTATAAAAGTTTTCTTGAAAGCAAATGGGAGGCTTTATAATTTCGTTTTTTTTTTTTGTTTGCAAAGCAACATCATCAAAAACTAAGCCAAGCTGTTAATTTTAAGGATATTGGCATTCTACATTTCTAGTCTCTTCATCTCAGTATATATATTTTGTTTGATGGCAGTTTTGTTATTAAAAAACCAATAATCCTATGTAGTCACTGTATTTGTGCTGTGGTTATGTGCATAGTTTCCGATTGTTAATGTACATAAATTTGCTCCTAAAAATGGACATGCAGCCTTGAGCACCCAGTTACCTGGATTCCATTTTTGTAACGCACTTACGTTACACCTTTTGCACCTCTACTTCAGCCAGGAGACTTGCTTGGAAGTAAATAAATTTGTTAATTACTGTGGCCTCACTTCTAAACCTAAATGCTGGATGTGGCATGCAAGCACTTCGTCTTAAGTCTGGGTAGATACTCCATGTATGCCTTGGAAAATTTTGTAAAACGTTCATGTCCTACTAAACACAAGACTAGAATGTATTAATTCCCTTTTAGCAAGGCTTCCAGCAATGCTGCTCTGTTGCTTGCGATCTGTGAAGAACACAGTGGGCAAGCTTATGTCCTGAATTGAGCAAGCGTTATCATTTTACACCTGTCCTGCTTTCTTAACAGTAGCTACATCTGAAGTGGCAGATTCATTTTAAGATAGCCTTGCCTGATTTTAAAAAAACATAAAAAGAGACTCTTGTGGTAATGCAGCTCTCCTCCTGCAATCTGCTCACCTGGCATTTACAAATTCTACCACCTTAGTTATCAAAGCCTACCTCAAGGAAAAAGAAGACTGAACCTATTTTGCTTTTGTGGACTATCAGTTCTCAAGTGTCCATTCTCTTAAGTCACATACTTCACAAGGGAAAAAGGGGAAAAATGTACTACACCAAAAACCACAACAACAGTATTTCATAAAGAAATATGTAAAAAGATGATAAGGACAGTAGGGATAGTGGCTAACAGTACAATACAGCAAAGATAGGCAACTTTCTTTTTTGGTTCATTTTTCATTTCAAATTAGATCTGCATATATGACATTATTTCTGTGTATTTTACACTGATTTTTGCAGAAATGTTCACTGAAAGGCTTGTAATCTGTCTCATCATCTGACCACTGAACACATCATGTAACACAAGTGTTTACCCAACAGAGTAGCTCTGGTTTTCAGAATGTCTCCAATTTTCTACCGGGTCATCCACACTCTTAAGCGTGCATTAGTCAAAGTGACATGAAATCTCAGTCACTAGAATTATTTTTCCATTTTTCTCATGTTTCTCACCCAACAGATCCTGAATTGTTGGGTGAACATTTTTTCTGTATGTGCCGTTTATAATTCCAAACTGAAATAGAAAGCATCTAGGAAAATGATTTTCTGATCAGTTAGATATGCAAAAATGCCTACATAACTGTTTAACACTAATCAACAGATTAATTCCTGAATGAACACCTCCTAGAGGCATAAAGGGTACTTAAAAAAGCTTTCATGTACCCCACTTACAGTTCAAAACAGATGGAATAGACAGGTACGTATGCAAGTTGGAAAACTTATTAGAGATGGGCATCACACATAAGTGGATTACTTTGACAATATTAAAAATGAAGACTCAGAATAACATTCCTCCACTATAAAAGCCATGCAAAAGGGGAGAGGAAGATCGGGAGCAAAAACTTCCCTTCACCCCTCGCATATTGAGGGGGGTGGAGGAGAGGCTGCCACACCTAGTAGCTCACCCCTCAGCGGTGCAGGCGCCGCGAGGGAAGGGATGGCTGCTCTGTCGATATGACTCAGCTTTCTTCCTGCTGTTTCCACCCAGCAATAAAGTGGAACAGATACCGATCCGGTACACATGCCTGGGGGTGGAGGGGAAGGTCCGACTACCAAAACCTGAATTTTTTCCGGTTCTGCATCAGCCCTTATGCCACAAAACACAATCAACACTAAATGCACACAACTACACAGAGTATTTGGGGTTTCTTTTCCCTTTTAACGTTACTGTACAATCTGACCTTACATCAGTAATTGCAAAACACCATCCTCTTTTCATTACTCTAGTTGAAGTTGCTCCTGCTTCTGCAAGTTTAACACTAAATCTTTCCTGATTTTGCCTATGAGAACACTAATAGCTTCATCTTTAACTTCTGTGCAACAATAATGAATACAAACACACGTAAACTTCACCAGTCTATTACGCCTTCTAAAAAACACAAGCTATTACGCCTTCTAAAAAACACAAGCCTGAAGAAGAATAATTGAATAATTTAATTAAGTTTGTTGGTGGTTTTTTTTTTTTTTTTAAAAAACAAAGACAACAGTAGTTCTCCTACCAAATCACAGGCCTAGAACCAGTCCTTAAAGTACAATTGGCTGGTAGGCCAACTTTCTGCTTTTGCAAACATTGACGATAGTGGCCTATTTTACGTATTAGGGCAGCACAATACTGTCTGAAAGCCAGCACTCAGGGAGTGCATAAATTCACTGGCTTCTAGTTCTAGTGGTTCTCAAGACAGCAGAGAGAAAAATGATGGGAACTCATATATCAAAGAAGTAATAAAACAATCTAAGTAAGAGTTAATTTGTTTTAATCTCGGAATCATCTAGATCCATTAAGCATTAGTAAGATGTTGATCAGTATCATCAGTTTCAATAGCGTATTTTCACTTTTTTCTTCAAGTGGTGCAAAGCACATTTAGGGAGTACAGCTTAAGTGCTTCTACTATATCTTCAATGCTGTAAAAGCTCCATCTCTGCTCTAACTTTTCTCCCATTCACAGAAAAGTCTTTAATCAGCGAATTTCCCATCCATTCTCTACGCTGAGGCAATTTGGTAATTTTAACTTTTACAAACCATTTGCTTTTTATGTAGCAAGACAAGTTGAGAAATCTTCCACAGAGCACCACTAAAGAATCTTTAGCATGTATGGTAATCCCAAAGACTTGTAAATATTATTGTTCAAAAAATACAGTGAAGTGAGGATTCCAAAAACATTTTTCACTTGGCTGGATATGCAATCTTGAAGCCTTTCAGGTGGTCAGGATAAAAAGAAATTCATATTCAGTCACTAACCACCAGAGGGGAATACAAAAGGGCTCTGATTAAATGTTTCTCAGTCATCTGCAAGAGGACATCAGAGCTGATTTTACAATTTTCATATGCCTGAAATTTTAAACTAGATATTGTTCCCACTTGATGCAATAGGACTTTTCTATCAATTTCATTAAAAGAAGGCAAAAGTCCTAAGTGAATACTACAGAATAGAATTTGGACAGAATTCAATATGAAGGAACAGACTGCTTTATGAATACAGCAACTGAGGAAAAATCAGAATGTTAACCCCATTCTCGACAAGAACCAACATTAGCTCCAATTTAAATCCCACAACCCAAGTCACTACAACCAAAGTCACCCTTAAAACAAACATATAAATCCACCTCAAATCTGACAGTCTTACATACGCCGATTCTATCTAATTAACAAATGCTCAAACTATAATACCCCCAATTCCCAGGGATGATCCTCCTTAAGTCTGCTTATCCATGAGAACTCTCATTAACAATATTAATGATTCTGTAATGGAAATCAAAACCTGCAATCATTTCTCAGCAAAGCATGAAAATGCAGTTTAGCAGAATTTGCCCTGGGAGTGACGTTTGAAACAAACTAAGAGAAATCCCTGGCCTGGAACATGATGCTTGAAATCTGATTACAAACTTAATCAATCTAAATTCTAATAAGCTGGGCAAATCAAAAAGCTTCTTCAGCTTCTTTAAAAGCCACCTCGGGGGGGAAAAAAAGGCAATATTTTAAGAACTGCATAAACAAAGGTTTTGATCAAATATGACCTTCAATGAACAACCAATCCAAATCAAAGTTTTAAAAGTGAGTGGATTAAGTCTGTTATAAACACAGAGGCATGCTGTCCCTCAATGGCACTAGTCCGCCAACACAGATTGCAACTTTGTCTTGAATTCTAAACAAACGGTAAGTCACTGCAGTGTAAACTTCACTATGGTCTGCACAATCTTTTGAATTAAAAATAAAACTGGGCAAAATGCTCACCACATACTGCAATTTACTACTTGAATCTCTGCTACCTCTAGATAGCCTGCATATATTTTCCAGAAAGTTATTAATATTTATGAAATTAGTTTTTTATGTGGACAAGGGTCCAAAGAACCCCAACTATCAGAAGTTTACAGTTTTTTCTGTCAAATTTCTGCTTTCCATTTTGTGAAACCTGGCTTACTTGTTGTTAAAACAAAGGAGAAAAAAAAAAAAAAAATCACATCAGCCTCATTGATTAGTGGTTTGATCGGGTTTTTTTGTTCTTCTAAGTAAAATTTTACTAAATGTAATACTATCATACTTTGGCTTCTAATGTTAAGCAATTCAGAAGAGTTCTCAGTTTCTTACTAAAATCTCCACACTTGCACAACTAGAATAGGCCAGAAAAGCAAAAAGCATTTTACAAAGTTGGTATTTTCCACTTTAATTAACTTTTGATTTCTGCCCAGGTCATCATATTTAGAATAGCATCTGTTCTAACCCATACTTTGCCTTTTGGTGCAAGTTAGTGACAGTGCAGTTCTTCAACACTATCCAGACTGAACATAGATGAATGCAGACGACTTCCTTGGCAGACTTTTTTGTTCCTATTTGTCTCTTCTTGTATGTTCTATTTTTGCCTTTCCTGCAATACACCTCTCTTTCTTAGATTATTACCTGCCATGACATGATAAGCATTTTCCTGAGCTGTATAAATACAGAGGCTATAGCAGAGCTGACAGGACAAAAAACCACAAAAATACCCCACCCCAAAAAACCCCCCAAAAAGCAACAACCCAAAAACCCCCAAAAACCCAGGAAGGAGCATCTGGCATAGGAGAAGATGCAGTGCTTGTCTGCTTCTCAGCAGTCCCCAGAGGCCTCAAAGAGGAATACATCCATACTCTTTCGTCCTCCTTTTCCCCTTGAGTAACTTCTAGAGGCACAGTCAAATCAGGACAGTTGGCAAGTGCAATCCTGTGTATTATGCATGGGTTTTTTGCGTGGTTTTTTTTTTTCTCCACTTTATG
Organism: Phoenicopterus ruber ruber; assembly: GCA_009819775.1. Lineage (NCBI taxonomy): Eukaryota > Metazoa > Chordata > Aves > Phoenicopteriformes > Phoenicopteridae > Phoenicopterus > Phoenicopterus ruber. The sequence continues at coordinate 35,692,706 of CM020218.1, read as the reverse complement.
CTCCCTGTCAGACATAGTAAGAGAAAGCAAGGTGACTTGAAAAAAAAGCAAATTTATTAATAGTTATGGCATCCACCCGCACAAGATAAAACAGACTACAGCAGACTGAAGTGAGCTATTTACAAGTACTACACCCATCTGTAGTACTCAGTATAAATTGTGATTCTATTACTAATTGTGACCAGTGTCATAGCTCTGATTCTTTCCATTTTTAGAACAATTAAAAAAAAATCCTTTAGCCAATTTATCTATATTTCTGTTAACTTCTTTCTCATAACTTCTGGCCACTACTGTACTCTGACATTGGGAAATGCCTTGAAGTAGCAGCCAAGTACAGCCACAACCCCACATGCCATAAAGAGTTCTATAAAGTGAAGGTTTTGAAACACGTAACCTATCGAACTCCCAAGAAAAAATTCTTTCTTTCCCTGAGGCTGCTGTGCTACTGTAACTCAGGCCTCTACCAAGCACCACTGTGTAAGGGACAACAAGCCTTAAGCCTACAGTTCTTCTAAAATAGCATCCAATGCTAATATCAGCAAATTTTAGTATTATTTGGTCAAGTAATAACCACTTGGTAAAACCAAAACAAACAAAGGCAGCACAATATCACACTGATCTTTATTCTACACAAACCGACTATCCTTAAGCACTGAAGATTTCAAGTATGTCCTGCCACAGAGACAAGGAACTATTCAGCACTTAAAATGTCAGCTGAAAAGACCAAAATCTCCATCCTGTGAACTCCTTGAAACAAACTCCTTCTAAAGAAGGAATGGAATGAGATTCCTTTTGCAGAAGTGAAATGTCAGCTCATCCACTCTATAAACAGGGCAGAATGCCAAGAGAGGCACTGCACTCTAACTCTTGAAATACTAAAGACCTGTGGCAGGCAGCGTGAACTTTTAAAAAGTATATACAATCTCTCCTCTAAAAGAAGTAATATTTTTGATAAATAAACTGAGCTGGAAAAGTGCTAGCCCTCCTTTCTTGTATCACATATGCACTTTGAACAGGAAGCACTACGTGTTTATGCCTCTATGCAACAAAGTGCAACAGCTACCCAGAGAAATATGATTTGCTCTTCAACTCCATAGCAATTTAAAGCTTATCACTGACAACGCAAGCTACTCACATATCAGACTTCTTGCATCTGAAGATTCACACAGACTAAACTGTACTATTTCAGAATATAAATAATCCTTGGTTGCAGCCCTGAAGGAGAGCAGAAAGTTTTAGCAACTATAGCTTGCCTTTGAATCACACACGAACAAGAGGTTTTCACTGCTCTTCTCTCTCCTCTTCTCCAGGAGCATTAATTAGGCACAGCTAGGAAGACTGTAACCTAGCAACAAACCATCGATATTGCATTTTGCATAACTCATGAAGAATTCAGATTACTTGTTTGCAAACACGTCTGAGGAATATGAATGTGCATAACTAATAACTCAATCTAGTTTGAAATAGTTTCATTGTTTCTTTTTGATCTCTCAACGATTCTTGTATTTTGCCTGAGTAAAGCTGAATCTTAAATTAACACATTCTGATTTATTTTTTTTAAATAATTTGGTGGCTTTACCTTTTACATGCATCCTGGCTAACTGTACTTTAATGTTTTCATGAAAAAAAATCCCAAACAAACCCACACTCCACAAAAAACACAACCACCCTTGAAAAATTCTGCGACAAATTATGTTTGCAGGCTACAGAATTAAGGTTTTCACATGCACCCCGAAAGTCCTTAGATAATATCATTTAACATCTGTCATCAATATAAACATTCCTTCTAACAGTTACAGCTTGTCACATATTTAGATTTTACAAGTTTATTTCTTTAGATATTCAGTAAGTTTCTATATAGTGGTCTTAATCCACTTTTTAATATATATTTCTTCTTTATAAGTATTCAAGAAAGGCAATGAAAAAACTTAAACTTTACAATTTCTGCTTCAGAGAATGCTCAGAAAAATTTCTCTCAGGAGAAGCTAGGAAAAAAAATACCAAAAATAAGCTCAAAGTAACATATTGGAATTACAAGTCCTTTGTCAGCATTTATAAAGGCAGATTCCCAGAAAATTGAATGAAATGTTATTTATAGCTCTTTGAAATAGAAAGCTATGTACATTTCAAGTTCTGTCTTGTGTACTACCAGCTGAGAAATCATGCTTAGACAGGACTGTTAAATGGAAAGCAACTCTTGTTACTGTTTCAAGAACACATTGCTCATTTTCTAACAAATCAGGGCTTAGAAAGTTTCAAGTAACTTATCACCAGCAGTATCAGCAAGCTGATGGAACTGTAGTGAATTTGCACCAGTTCTTTAACTGGTAAATGCCATTTCACTGTGCAGCTCCAAGACCTTCAAACACGTCAAGTCCACCACTGCTTGCTCTTTTTTGAGGGACTAGTTGTTGCAAGTCCTGGGAGGTGGAAGGGTAAGAATATCACTGCAGAGCATGCGTGGTCTCTAGAACACGCGGAACCCTTAACAGAGTATAGTAACCGTCATCATAAGAACAGATTTGAGATTTTAACTGAACAAAACCAAACTGAACAAAGTAAAATCTCAATCATAATAAAATGATGACCTGTTTTATATCTCAAATTTAACTTCACTGAACTGTCTAGATGAAATGAAATACATAGCCAAATCCAGTTTTGTACCAATACCTTAAGCAAATCTGAGTACAAGTTTTCAAAAACTCTGAAATTCCATGAAATAATCTACTGTATTCAAAATTAAACAATTTCTGTGTATGACACTAATGGAACAACAGAGAGAGTAGTTGGTGAAACAATCAGACATGATAAGTGTCCAGCCAAACCTGGTAGACTCACTTTTGTAAATGCATAGAAATTACCAATGCCTTCACAGTAAAACACTTTTGGGGGGCAAAAATTTGGCATCCAGAGAGCCCCAGCATGTGGTTAAAACCAGACCTCGACATAAGACTTAAAACACAGAACAGTTTATGCATCACTTCTGCGCTATGAACCGATGGCAGTAATTTGAATTGTGTTCAAGCAGAGGGAGAGAAAGGGTCACTATTGATCTCTGCTACATGCAGCCTATAAACAAGGTAGATACAGAGATACTTGAAGAAATACAGTATGTTCAACAGTTAAGAGCAGCTATCACTCAAACAAGCATCTAGAGATAGTATGAAGACCTAGAAGCAAAGACGTGCATAGTTACAGCTCTGCACCAAACACAGACTATATTTTAAAACACTTGAGAAAACGGGTTTTGCACGTCTTAAGTTAAATGAGTAAAGTAGAACAAAATACAGGGCAAGACAAAGAACTGTAAATAATTACTCAGCAACTTTTTGACTTCCAGTTCCTGCCACATTGCTTTCTACACATTTGTACAACAAGTCAAATGAACGGAAAACACAGTGTTTAGGCCATTTATAAAAGAAAAAAGTTCTGAAAACATGTTCTTAAAATTGTCTACATAAAAGACTATGCCCAGAAATTATGATTCAGTACTAGGTAGTCTGGGCTAAAAGTAATAAATCTACTAAGTTCCACAAAGATTGTGAACTTGCTTTCAGGAAGTCAGGGGGTGGCGAGGGGGAATTTTTGCAATTAGAAGATCCCTGATGGGGTTGCCTTAGAACTCAACTGATTACTTCCAGCTCAGAAAATCTTTTGGGACAACAGCAGACAGCTCCTATTGTCAGCCTCATTTATGGTTATTTTAATAGCTCCAGCTTATTTCTGTCAGCTAGGCTGCTTGTATGTCAGGCTTTCGGACAGGCAATATAATTGCTATACAGAGGAACAGTGCCATGGTGATAAAGCTCGATATCGAGAGACATAAAAACCCCCTGATGAGTACACATTAGGGAAATGAAATGTTGACTCCTATGCCAATAGGAAAAATTATTGTAACACAACCACATACGATCTATGTTTCTTTGAAGAGAGGACAAGTAAAGCAGGCTTTGCTGTTAACATGAGCAGTCATTCATGATTTGAGAGAAAGCATGCTGAAAAAACATGACCGCAGTACTACACCAGCATTACAGCGGGTTTATAAAATATTAGTGAAAACAGAACAAACTGCCAGCAGATTCTGGGCCAAGCATGCAGGCTCTCAGTACCCAGAAAAGCAGCTCTTCTTACTGTGTTACATGAGCAAGGTTTGCAGGATCTGATGCAAATCGTTGCTCCACCCGTCCATCCCCTTATTCAGGGCAGATTTTTGTCTTCAGGTAAAGACAAAACTGGTTTCTGTGTCCCAAGAAACACAACTACATAGTATCATAAAATTAGAGTAAGGAACTAGTTTAAGCAAAAATAGTTTGGGATAGTATCATCACTCTGTTCAGTTACCTTTAAATCCTGCTCTCTTACTACAGTTTCATGACCAACAGAGAATTTCTACTGAAATGCAGATCATTCAGAAACAAGCGAAGGGTTCTACAGGCCTGCTGTTTGTTTACTTACGAACGCCAAAGAAGGAAATGTATTTAATCAAATTTTTAGAATGTATGTGTACTTGCACAAGAAATGCAAAGGATGAACTTCTATGTTCTTTGTTAGACTTTATAAGAATGTCTTATATACACACACAAATGTATACATACATGCTCTTTATAACTCTGGCTTCACTCTGCAAAATCCCTTTAACTTCACTGTCAGTCTTCCTAGTACTAAGGAATTGTTGACAATGTGAGTGGTTATATTACCACTCTAATAATTTAACTGGGAAATGGGGAGCCCCTGAAGGGGAAATTCCTCTGCAAATGGCCCCAGGAATTTCAAAACTAACTAGAGTTGACAGATTAACCTAGGTCCCCCTTAGGCAGAAGAAGAGGCTACAAGGAAAATAATGAGACGCATAGGAAGGCAATTAGGCACAAGAGCAACACATTTAATTGTACAGAAACTGGTTTGTTGATCCAGAAGGATCTAGCCGTTTAGATCTCTGCGAACTATTAAAATACCTGGAAAGTTCTGCCACAAGTATACTCACTGTTTGTCTATAAATCTCAAAGTTTAATGACCATCTCAAATAAGGAAAATTGTTCCATGTATCCCAATAATCTTTTTCCTGCATACACAGCATTTCTTGCAGATTCCCCTTTTTGGTTGCAATTTGAACAATTGCAGCCTACCTTGTATTACTTCCGCAAAAGTAACTTTGAAGGCCCAGCAAGTTCAACAGAGCAGTCCTACTGTTTAGTAAGAAGCAGTTACAGCTGTGCTCCACAGCCCCACTGCCTCATGACTAACCCATTTGCAAAAACACGCACATGCTAAATGAGAATTTATTTATACTAATTTGTGTTTTAGGCTGCTGCAATCTTGCTTCAAGCTTTTGGTCTCCAGACTATTTTCAGTTGCAGAAACTGCTGGTTAACAATGACAGTTCCCAGGCCAGCTCCGAGCAAGAAAAGATACTGATACCTATCAAAAGGCAAGTAGCATGTTGACAAATACTGGAAATCAGGCTGTTAACGCTGTTCAAGTTAGTGCACCAGGTAGCTATATACACAATGGCACTTAATTACTGTCAACAGGAACGCTGCTCCCAAGCAGATTTACGTGTACAAAGAAGAGCTGGTGTACCTGTGGGCATGTGAGTGCTAGGAGAACAAAGCAAACCAATGAAGTCAAGAGATTAAAGCATCTGGGATCCAGTAGCATCAAAACACATTTGCATCCTTGTTCTGACAAACCTACTAAGTATCCATTTATTAATTTAGACTTTATTTCTACTCGTGTATCCAGAGGGGATCCCACATTGATCAGTACCTGTTATACTACTTTTTTTATTATTTACCTTTGCGTATGAATCAAAATAAACAAAAGGCCATACAAAGAAATGTTTCAGAACTTGTTTGTTTCTGCATAAAGACTTCAGGATAGGAGACTCATGAAGGCAAAGAACTTGGGGATTAAAAAAAATATGTTCATTCTGTTTGGTTAAGATTACTGTATCAAGTAAATGAGAAATCCTCCATTTGTAAGCAAATTCTTACATGCACACTGAAGAATCAATGTTTAACACCTAAAAAGGAGGCTTGCAACTAGAAAACTAGAAATGACTTATTAGATGTCAAGCATATTTATTTGTAAGTGCTCTGGATGCTGGTTGGGAGAGGGGTTCAGTATTTTTCATGTAAGTAATGGATAACTGCCTGCATGGTTTTAATCAACATTTTCCAGAAGAAAAAAAAAATTACTAAAGGTAGTAGAAATTAATGCAAGTTCACCTTCTTTAAAAAAAAAATCTAAAAATTTAAATCATTCTTTATTTATTGCTTAATAGTAGAACCTGCAAGCATTTAGATAAACAGACCTCAGAGTTTTTCTGTTAGAATTTCTGTTGGAAACCTCTTAATTATTCCCCACAGAAACATTTTTCACTGAAGATAACTGCAACTTTAGTAACAATACCAAAGAGAATGAGTGACGTGAATAACTCTCCACCAAACAAGAAGTTTAACTGTCATAGAGCCATGATAAAAGTAAATCAACTCTGTCTACACTCGTACACTCAGTGTAAATGAAAGAACACTACAATATTGTAGGTAACTAGTAGACCATTTAGGCACAAAACACATTTTGCTTCTGAGCCACTAAGATTTTTTCCTTGTTTAAGAAATTCACAGAATCTGCAGTGACTAGAGATGGAGTTGCACCAGGTGACCTTCTCAAATCTCCATATCTGTGCATGAGTGTTCTCAAATGCTGGCCATTCTTGTGTTTGACTAGGCTGAACAACTCAATTTCTAAAGCATTTTTCAATCACCCCTGGAATTACAGACAGATCATGACATACATTTCTTACTCCATTTCCTCCTATCATCACATGCTGGATCAATATTCACTCCAAATTTAATCCACATAATCTGCAGTAATCTTGTTCTCACTGTAATCATCACTCCCTTAACTTCTTATTAAACAATGCACATCAAAACTGACGCGTCACTCGAGTCAATGACAACTTGACAACTCATCTTTTGCTAAGTTTTTGAACCTTCCCACACTCCCCTCCCCTACCTTATTTGTATCTGGAAGGATTAAAGTCAGACCAAAATTTCACTACAAAATGTCACCGTTCAGCATGAACATTTTTAAGCAAGAAAAAAGCTAACTGAAAAGTACAACTTTAAGATTTTTTTTTTTTGTTAATATTTGCAAGCACAGTTCTTGATTTCTACGTAACACACAAGTCCCCGTTCAGAAAGCTGATTAGGAATGGTGTGAAATAGTGGGGACTATGAACTGCTTAGATTTTTATTTTACCTTTTTTTTTTTTTTTGGAGCCATGTTTTCTCCATATCCACACACAAAGTACTTCACTTCTTAACAAGCTGTCATCTCTTCTTACACTTTTTAGTTTAAAGTGGTCTGGACAAGCCCAGGCAACCCAAAATATTACTGTACTAGCTAGTAGCACAGGTATGGAAGCACATACGTATAACCAGACATCAAAGAGAGAGGCATAGGTCCTTTTTCCATTTCCGATCAATCTGCTAAAATTGGTACTGTAATATCCAAACTACCTTCAAAGTGAACTATGATACCAGGCTTCTTATGCAAAGGCATAGTCATCTTTCTCTCCCTCCCCGAAGTAATTAACATTCCTTGCACAGGCAGCTGGACATTTGTTAATCATTAACTGTTAGTGTAATAAAGACAGGGAGAGAAACTGTTAGCCATTCCTCACAATGGTACACCAAAAAAATCTTTAAGACAGAAGATTTAGTGAATAGTGTAAAATTATTTACAGTAACAAAAAACCTGTTGTATTATCATAGCACGTTCAATATTTTGCTACTATCTGGTTTTGCGAGCAAAACTTTCCATGTTCAAACCTAAGTAATTAACTCAGGAATTTAATCAATAAAAACCAGCACTTTTAACTAAAACAGAAAGAAAGAGGTATCTTTTAAAAATAGGAGCTATGCTATTAATCTCTTGGACAGTAAAATAATACATATGACCAGAATTGCAACACCAAATATAATAGAGGCATAACCAATGCACACATTCCAATCTTATCTAGAATCACTTTGATTCACTCTACCTTGCTTTCATTACAGGAAGGGCAGAGCAAGGGCATTCCTCTCAGATCAAACAGAAAATTCCACAGACAGAACTTTCCACATGTCTGATTCGTTGCAGATTAAACCCTTATCATTAGACAGCAATCTCTAATTTTCATAGAAACCGGATATACCCTGTCATGGTAAATCTATAGGCACAGGTTTGGGGGCGGGGGAGGGGACAAAAAAAAGAGTCTGTAGAATGGAGATGTATTCCCCATGAAAGAGCTATACATGTCACCCTCACGGCTTTGGAGGAACAGAGGGGACAAGGCACTAGCATTAAAGATCACATACATAATTCCATTCATATATTCCATCATATGCTTCTTTGTACTGCAAGTCTTTCAAGCTGAACTACCAACCTTCCTCTGTGCATAAATACGAGGACTACAGGCAACACATATGAGAAGTCTGTATTCATTTTTAGCACATTATGTTACCAAAATCTTCATTTCTTTACCCACATGACTGGAGCAGTTCTTTAATCCTCATGTACCTTTATCAGTAACACTAAAATCAGAAGGCTATTCTGTAACTATACTTCTCACATTTCGAAATTTTTAATATAATAATCTTTTAATCCTTAAATCTTGCACAAAATGTGAATAAGCACACTATGATCAGCAACTTCAAAACCAAAACTCAGGAATCTTCATTTTTTAGTGTATAGAGGCAGTTTCGGGCTTTTTGCATCAGCAAAATAAAAGTGGCCTTTTCTATAAGCACCTAAAATGATTGATTTAAGAAACATGCAGATTTTGGAAGCAATCCATGTCAGTGAGGATTATTCTAAGACGACTGGGACATAAAACAATGTAACTACTGAATTTTCTGTGTGTAACCTTCACTGTCATGCAGGTGGATATTCAGTTCTGGTATCAGTGATGCCACATTGAAAAGTCTGCACCAACACAGAACTCTGAGACGAAAGAACTATTAATGATCACCACTACAGGCAAATCAAGACAATTTATATCCACTAGCTCAGCAGTTCGCTCTTTAACCCTGACGCCTATCAAAATTACACAGCTCTTTATAAGAGCCATGAATGTATTGATTTACCCTCGTTCACAAATAATTTAAAATTAAATAGAAGCGGCTCTTAGAAACATGGATAGAACACAAGGAGTTTGGGGAAACCTCATTTCTGAATAAGGAAATTATCTGTTGGCAGTCCTGTTGCTAGATGCTTTGGACACTTCTGTTTTCCCAAAAATCCCTCTTTGATGGCACTGGAATGCTAGAGATTTTCTTCTGTTGAGCCACATGGAGACTGATGAATTGAAAATTCAGTTTTGGTCACATTCAGATGACCAGTGCAATCAAGTCACAGATGCAATAAGAACGACACACAGATTATAAAACTGACCTGAAAATTGTAGTTTCAGCAGGACCCAAAGTATTTTTAAATCCAAGTTCTAAAGCTGCAACTACTGGATGTTATAAGTTGTGGAAGTTTGCCAAATACTCATGTAGGTTTGTCCTTTGTTAAATATGTCCAAATGCTGTATGATTAAAGTTTAAAATCTTCAAAGAAAAGAATAAACATTACGCAATCATTTCAAACTCCCCTCCTTTGACCTTAATACGTACTTCAAAAGCTAAGCAGATGCTTAGTAGGAAATAAATCCCCAGCGCAACAGATGTACCAACGGTGATATGGCAAGATGCACCTTCCATAGCTTTTGGCAACTCTGCCCTTTTCCCTTTTATTATTCCTCTGCTCACAAGTACTTTTCAAGCCAAAGAGAGGCCTAAGCAAGTTAATAGGCCCTTAATATGTATTCTGCTGCCTGAATTGATTGCTGTTTATAAGGTAATCTTTGGGACCTGCATGTGGCTCAGCCTCAGTTCATCTCCTACAGAGACACAGCCCCCAGGCAGCTCTGTTTTCATCAGACCAAGTTGTAACCCAATCAACACCTTTCACAACAGAACAATCCCTTACTTTCAGCATCCATGCAGAAGACCAGGGGAGCCCCAGCTTTTGTACGAGATCTCTATTCGGCAGCTAAGGTGACGTTTTACTCAGCAGGATACCTAAGAAAACTCTTAAACTACTTTGGAAGATCCCCCTGCCAACAGCAAAACACAGGATGAATATGTTTGTCTAAAACTAATTCAGCTTCTTCCAAAGACACATTCTAAAAGCTACATTAACAACCTAATAGCACTTTGCGAGTTACCACCATCACAAATGCAAATTATGTAGTTTCCTTCTAGCCTAAGAAAGGTAATCAGCTAGCTCCAGGCTGCTCAGGACCTTGGTCCAAACCCAGGCCTCATCCTCTGCCAAACTGAAACTCAATGTTAGCTCTAAATGCCAGGCGTAGCTCTAGCACATTTGATGCACCTGAAAAGAAACATGAACGCAACAGCATCATGCCACAGGTTAACCCAGCGGCACCATCAGTTCCAGACCTTAGCCTGAATGTAATCACACCCCAAGTACACTAGTGCAAAGCTGCAAACTCTAGTGAAGACCAGATGGTCCTTGACAGGTTAACAGGTAACCTCTTCTGAACTTGAGTACTTACATGCACATGACTAAATTCAGGTGTCGGGCAGCCAGGCTATTGGTACCAGCAATAAACCAAACTACCTTTTAGAGGTGCGTTATTTATCTCCTAGGAAAAAGCTTTCCGGATTGGTTTTTCGGATAGCAGCAAATTTAGGACTTGTCCTCTGTCTAGCTGATAGCAGGTGTCTGGCTCTTATCTTTATTTCTTTAAACAGACACAAATTGTGCTGAACTGGGTCTATACTTCTTCAAAAAAAGTTTTTAAATTTCTCTTAATACTAGAGGGGATCGAAAGATACAACAGTTATTCTTAGTAAGCTGCTGTTACAGCTATTCGTACTGTCTCATAAAAGAGAATCTATGTGCCAAATGCCTCATTTTTAAAACCATAACAAATTGGTGGAAAATATATTTTAGTTGCATGAAATTTTAAGCAAATGTTTTTTAAACTCAAATCATTACTGAATTTAGGCACAGTTGATTTTTTTTTTTTTTTTGACATAACTGATTTTTTCTTGCACAATGGCCCGAGTTTGGCTTAATGCCACTGAAGAAAAATGCCATAAAACCAGAAGGAAACCATACAGATCTTCCTCTGTGTCAACTTCACTCTTATTTTCAATGTCATACTGAACACACTCAAACCCACTGGGTATCATTAACTAGAAAGGAGAAAATAAGATAATATCCCATTTTAAAAATTGTCTACACAAAAAGTTTTTTAAATATCTGTAATCAACAACTGTGAATACGCCTCCTCAATTTAAGCGTCCCACACAGATACATTTGTCTCTCCCATCTCGCAGACTAAGCTAGGATTTCAGTTCTGCTCCGTGTATTGCATGCTTGACTATCACTGAAAATGCTAGTAGGGAAGAGAAGTCATCAAAACATGGGATAAATGCTTTAAAAAATAGGTTATTGTGTTTGGGTGGGCATGGTACTGTAAGCAGCTTTGTTATTTATTGTCACAACAAAACCTTTCTTCTGGTGGGCTCCGGAGAAGTTTGATAAGGACTCTTCTGCAAAGGATTCACAAGACTGCCAGCGGGAGAGTTGAAATGGGTAGATCTTGTCTCCCAGTCACATCAGTTCAAGTTGTTCTCAGGCTGCTCGTCTTTCTCAATTCAATACCAAAGTGAGGGCATGCCCAGGCAAAGCACAAAATAAATATGCCACTAGGAAAAAACACTGAACATATATCTGCATTAAAATATCTTTCCAGAGCAGTTAACTACCAAATTAATCTTCACTCCTCCCCCCTTCTTTTTAAAAAATACAGTATTATTTTTACTAAACTCTCACAGAGAAAGCTAAAGGGAATGACTATTTCTGCATCTCTGACCTAAACTACTTCCTGTCTCCAGAATGAGAACAGCTGTATTTTTTATTATTATTATTTAGCAGAGTTAAACTATTATTTCTTGAACAGATATGTTCCCAACATTTCTCAAAATAAAAAAAAACCCAACATACACTTTAATCTTGATACACACACAAAAAAAGCCTCTCAAACTTAGAAAGTGTTACGTGAATTCCTTTAAGAGCTTTAATTATACACCATTCAAACAAATAGAAGATGCTTGCCCTTGTATTATTTTCCAAAGAAATAATGTGTTTAACAGTTTGTGGTTGAACTCCAGGTTCTGACCTGGAGAATTCTGTTCCAGATGTCAGTGTGGCAACTGACCGTCCAATTCCAGAACCCAAGAATAATCTGCATAAGTCCTTTGATTAAGAAAAACCTCCTCTCTGCTGACTGGAATTTCATACAAATCTCCGGTGTACATGTTAGAATCAGGTTTTAGCTTTCTTAACTGCTAACTGAAGCGCTGATACAGCCTCCCATTTAAAAGATTAACCTTCCAAATTAACATTCACAGGCTTAAGAACTTAACTCCAACTTGGAGTTTATAGAACTTAGTAATTGTTCTACAACAGTTTGGCTTTGGTTTGGGTTTTTGTTTGGTTGGTTGCTGGGGGGTTTTTTGGGGTTTGGGGTTTTTTTTGGGGGGGGGTGGTGTTTTGTTTTTTTTTGTTTTAACGAACCTTATCAGAATAACCTTAGAAATTCTTACTCTAGCACATATATAACTCAGCCACTGAAGAAAGTTAGCTGCTATAGCTATATGGGCAAATCATTAACTTCAGTACAACGTAATGCAGCAGTACAGAATTCAGTGTAGGGTGAAAAAAACTTGCCTGAAAAGCTAATTAGATGCCTGGGAGATTAGTCTGTGCTCTGAGCTTCACTCATGTCTCTACCCAAACCAGCTAGGGTAAAAATGTCTTGTGCAAAAAGCTGCAACCACTTAGTATTCTACAGAAATAGAGCATCTCCTAATCCATCTCTCTCATCAAAAACAGTGGGAAGAACTACTGCACTTTGCAAGAAGAAAACACGTGAGAAGACCCTCATAGGAGAGGGTCTTCTTCCCATTTACTCCTCATTTTTAACCAGTCAAAATACTCACATAAGGAATTTTAATGTCAAAACCTATGCACCAATGAGACTGTATCTGTGGACAGAAGCTAAGCAGGAAATGTCATTGTCACAATTTCTGTAAACAAACTTTGACTAAATCTTAGAGCATCTCCTCCTCATAGCCTATCATATAAAACCCACCAGGAATATTCTTTCCTGACTATCAACATCACCTAATCGATTAAAATTTCTAATTTAATGTTTAACAGCTTTCCTACAAAAATATTTACTCAACATTTTTTCTGTTAACAGTTTTCAGTGACCTATAACCTATTTGACAGATCTGCAAGGACTCGGAATAAACAGAGCACACAGTCATCATATGGCTTTGACAGCAGCATGTTTGGAATATATATAGTAGAAAAATGGAAACGATAAGGAACTTTTGGGGGGGGGGGTTTGTGAGTTTTTTGTTTGTTTTTTGGTTGGTTTGTTTGTTTTTAAATTAAACTGAGGAAAACTAAGTTCTTGTATATCCTGGTGCTTATATTTGTGACTTATACAAAAGGGGTAACAAACTAAAGTATATGGAAGGTGCAACTTCAACATGAAGCTTTCACTGAAAGGGTGTGAAGGAAGTCCCACATTTCTAAGGCTGCTTAACTACAGTTAACTTAAAACAAAACCATACTAGTCTCAGTTTTGATTAAAAATGCCTCTCCTACCTTCAAGTGGTTGTATCAGTACCACAGACAGACAGAAACGTTCCCAGGCATTGGAACTTGATTCTCTACATTGCTAAACTGCTTCTGGCCTGTGGCAGCTACCACTCTTCCAAAGAGCACCGGGGCAGAGTTAGGAGTCGAAATGCAGCAGAGAGCATTCCCAACAGACAACCTGGGTGCAGCCGCCCTGCCTAAAGGTACGAGAGTTGTTAGGATAGATGCAGGCCAGTTGGCTTCTGTTCCAGACAACGCTGCTGGTTTAATAGCTATCCAATAGGTGCTTAAGTGTTCTGCTCCACTGATGATCATAGTATTTAATCTTTGCTAACGCCTGTCTTCATATTAGAACTCAACAACAGTGAGCGGTGGAATGATATGAAAAGCTCAAAAGCCAAAGATCACTGAAGAAACGGAATCTGAAGCTACCCCTTACATATAAATGTAAATCATACCCTGCATTTTAATTAATGCCATTACAAGAACACTGCAAAGAAATATTAACATGCTTATTATGTGTTAGCAGTGCTCTGTACCTTAAGAGTATAATTCAGTACTTTGTTTTACCTAGTTAAAATCCTATTCATTCTCCTTAATGAATTACTGTCTTCCCAGCTGGAAATGGTTCTGGTAATATTAAAAATAGTGTCTCATAGCCATTAAGCTTTATTGATGGTATTTTATGCACACAGAGATAGTGCAATAAAATTAATTTTCTTCCACATGCCCCTGTTAACTTTTTTTTTTTACTTACTCCTTTAACATTCCTTACCAAAACAAATCATCTTTCCTTATCATGGTAGCAAGGTTACACTTGAAAATTACACGGTTCCAAGGGAAGACTACGTAAGAAAGATAGATCTGCTAAAGGTCACAAACCACATCTGACTCAAAAACTCCCCAAACAGAAAACAACCAGAGACTGGGAAAGTATTAGAAGGAAGTGTCGTGTGTCTGCCCTGCTCTTATTCTTCCTTATGCTACTGGAGACAGCGTATCAGGACAGACAGACCTTTGTTCTAATAAAGTGCAGTCATACTTACATCTTTTTAAGTCAGCAAATTAGTTCAATCACCTTAAACTTTGTTGCTGTTGTCAGAACGGAATTACTGTTATTCTGTAACACTCATGGCCTAGTAACTTAAACTCAGGTCACTGAAAGAACAGTAAGATTCCTGGTAACAAATATCTATATTACTGGATTAAAAACAAGTAATAAGGTTATCATACATGAAGTTCAGACTGCCACATCACCCTCAACACCATTCTGGAACTAGGTTATATGCTGGGAAATATCCTCAATTGCAGAAGTTTAGAAAATGTCTGCTGGTAGCCTTGCAAGCTGAACTAGCTGGGAAGTTTCTGATAACAATGTGTTTGTAAAATTCACCATGGTTTATTAAAAGTTCAAACAAACTGTCATCAGGGGAAACCTTACTGCGTAGGGTCTACATGTAACACCCTGCATCTGGGTGTACAAAGGTTGCAAATCCAACCGCTCTAGTACACAACTGGTTAGACACAACCGGGCACCAGGGAATTCATGACCCTTGAAACTTCCTTCGTTTCTGAACATCAGCTTCCAGGATGGGCTCCCATCTTCTACAAACATTGTAATGAGATGTCTCTTAGGCTAAATGACCCAGGGCATCTACACTCCCAAAGTCTGCTGGCTCCCTCAGCTACCTAAACTTTGAGCACTAGAAAGAAAACCAAAACCAAAAGATGACAACCTTGAAACAAGATAAAAAACAGTTCTCAGTAACAAGCTAGAAGCCCTGATATCTCAAGGAAAGGAGCAGCCTGCTTGGCAAAAATTCTTCAGAGAAGGCCAGATACTGAGCAAAACTATTAACAGTTCTCATTTTTACAACTGAAAACCAGTGTGAAAATTTGCTCACCATGTGCTGGTGCTCCCGTCACAGTGTCACATCCAGCCCAGTGGGCAACACTGAATGCCCTTGTTTACCTATACAACTGGAAGCAGTACTGGGAGTTCTTTCTAATACTGTTTTTACGTACTAGAGCTTCCATCTTTCATTTCACCTTTCAGGAGTGTAAATACTTAATGGAAATGCTCTATCCTTACATTTGACAACCAAAAAGTAAACAGGAAGACATTCTCCTTTTCCCTGCTTGCCTGCTGGGATGAGAACTGGGACAAGCAAGGAAGAGGTTTCAGTATTGCTTTGGTCCCACATAGCTCCTGCTTTAGGTTCTCCTCCAGCAATTGCTGCTATCATTCCTTAGAGCTTTTCTAAACAGCAGTGGCAGCACGGTATTGACATGATTTATCTCACTTTCATTGCTCAGTGCTAATGGGATTTAGATGGTGCATGTGGGTTTTTTGTGGCACGCTGGGATCTGTATCAACACAACGCATTCTATTATTAATACATCCCCATCTGCTCGAATCCTTATCAAATTATTTGGGAAAATATATTACAGCTGCTTTAGTAGGCAATTTATATAGCCAGATGATCATCTCAATTTGCAGACTTCAGTCTAGCTCACACATAAAAAGCTATCTTAAATTCCAACTTCTCCTGAACACACATACTTAAAAGACAAATTGCTTTGTTGCATAAATTCACTGTACAGAAGTCCTGTTTTAACATTTTTCCCCTCATACTGTTATAATACACCCAGAGTCTCCGTTTATTATGTAATTTTATCTCTGTACAGTAACAGTCACAATGCACTGTTATACTTCTGAATCATTATATATTGAGTGATGATCTCTGATCTCCTTCCCTCACCCACTTGGCTTCCAGTTAACAATTTATGAGCTGGAGATAGCATGAGGCCGAACCTCAAAATAATCTCATTAGTATCATTTATTTTCTTTAGTCATACTTTCAATCACTATAACTACCTGGGGGAATGAGTTTCATGACTTTATTACACTTCATGTGAAAAATACTTCCTTTTAGGTTGCTTACCTGGTGACTGTGTGTGCCCTATTTCTTGCATGGCAAAAAACAGCCAATGATATGAGGAAGGTGGTACAGAAACTACTGCAATTTTATAGACTTCTATCACCTTGCTCTCCTCCTTTCCTGACCATTATTGCCTTTTCAAACTGAAGAATACTTACATAAAAGCTAAAATACGACTGACTACCCAATTCACCCCAGCGTACTTTTTTCTGTGTCTTCTTGAAAAGCATCAGAGCAATTAGGTAACAAAGTAATCAAAGCAACTCCTGAGTTTGGGCCCATTAGGGCTCCCTGTTAAGAGACTGACTTCTAATGGTTTGGACAGGACTGCAGAAAACGGAACCTATGAAAGCCAGCTGACCTAAAACAAAGGTAAGTCTTAGAAAAAAGTACTCAAAAGTTAGCGGCAAAGATATATTAAAATCTCTTGTGAAAATTCCAGAATTACAGGTACAAATATCAAACACTAATACAATTCCCTACCTTTTGGAATGTAAAATTTAAAAACTCATTAACATGGAAAAGATAACCTTACAGCCAGCAAAAATTCCATGCATGGAACTAGCTATTTGATGCTTCTATCATCAATCATCTAGTCTTTCTGCAAATGTGATTGTTGTCCTTGATTCCTAAGAAGTTATGCACAAAAGGATTCCTCTTAGCCACTGAATAGTTAAGTGTTGACTCCAAATAACTTCCTAAATCCAGTTTATCCATCTTTGAACTGAAAGTGCAGTAAGATGCTTTCAAAGACAGCAGGAAGAGACATGCAGCTCAAGGGTAAAGTCAGAAGAGCCCTTTTGCAAGCTGAAAAAGTTAACAAGTTGCTGGCCAGACACCCTCTTTCACAAATTCTTTCATGTGCTTTCTCGGCTAATTATCAGTCTGCTCCCTGTATCAAGGCTAGTCCATTTTGAAAAACATGGCAAATATTCAGACAGTGCAGTATAAAGAGTGCCTTCTGTAACAATTCCGATGGCTTCTTAGCAAAAAAAGAAAAAAGAAGAAAGTGTCAAGACAAAATTTAAGCTACATTGTCAAGCTTGTAGATACTCCACGTTCTTTCCTTGGTTCCTTTAGATCAACATTTGACAGAAAGAATACACCTACCAAACACAAATACACACATTCTTCCCCATGCCAGCGTCTTAAGTGGAATTTGTTCACTAAGATTTAAAACAAGCAACCCCTCTTCACCACCACTCCCTCCCCACCAAATTCCTCTACTTTCATCCCTGAAGAACTGCGAACACTAGATACCAGATATGAATATAGACAATGCCGCTCCCCCACCTTGAAAATACAGAGCCACTGTCCTGGACAAGATTATTAAATAGAAGCTGGTTTTAACCCAAGTTCTGCCAACTTTGTAAACCTGGCAGATTAAAGGGAACTTACTTAGAC
This sequence comes from Phoenicopterus ruber ruber, assembly GCA_009819775.1. Classification (NCBI taxonomy): domain Eukaryota; kingdom Metazoa; phylum Chordata; class Aves; order Phoenicopteriformes; family Phoenicopteridae; genus Phoenicopterus; species Phoenicopterus ruber. The sequence goes on along the minus strand of CM020218.1, from coordinate 35,674,626 downwards.
TCACACCAGTTCTTCAGTAAAGCAAACTAGCCTCGTGCCAAAAGAGTAAAGAGGCAACACATGCAGGCAACTAATTCTGCCACAGCAGTAGTGTCACAAAAATACACATACCTGTCCACATACACATAAATAGGTACACATTGGTGTCAAAATAAAAATACTACTTCACTCTTTCATTCTCATTACTGTTATCTATGACTTGGACAAAAAATTGGCAAATTCATTCTGTAGGACAACTAGACACTTGCCTAAGATACTGTAACACACAGTAAACTTGAATGTACTTATGTCAAAAGAAAGGTATAATGATACACAAATGAACAGTCTGCACACATACCAAAAACCTAAAAGTGAAACTATTAAGTCTTGGAAAGTACTCAGCTCTCCATTTTTAGAAAATCTGTTCCACAATCTTAACTATGTGCTTTGTTAAAACAAAGCTAAGAGAAGCAATGCTACATTTCAAGCTCTAGAGTTGGTTCTTTAGCCACAAACTACATAATTGAATCACTATCTACAGAAGAAAAAATATTGCCAGTAACAGTCTGTTCACCTAAACTTTGAAGAGTAAAGTGACTTTGTGAGTTCGTATTACCCACATTCACAACTGTGGGAAGCATATAGAACACATAGAATGGCTACCAGATCAATCAGATATGATTGCCATTTTTTATTCTCAGTTACAAGGGTTTTTTTCTGCAAGACATCAGTCACATACGTCGTAATTTACCTACATGTAATCCGTAGCTGAATTTTGCACAAGATTCCTCCTCAATTTATTTGAAGGCGCTTAGATAGTAGCACAATATCAATGCTCTATCAGAGACATAAATGAATGGGTAGCTATGCAGATGTCCAACCAAAACGTTAGAAGTCAGCACTAGAATTTTATTAAAATCATGATTATGTTTCTTCTGAATACATGTCACTGGAATAATTCTCACAGTTGCTCATCAATTTATACATTATTAACGAAATAAGTCAACAGTTCAGTCTGCTTCATTTATACAAGTTTTTTTAAAGGCTGCACCTATGCTTTCTTTGACAGAAGCCTTTCCATGAAGAAGTCACTGCTTACTAACTTATAGATGGGCACCTATAACAACTCTGAAAGATAACTACCAAAACCAGCATGTACGGCAATATCACACCCATGTATACCTCCAGTAAACGAAGCAACAGAAATGTCACTTAGGATTAAAAAGCATGAAAATCCCTGCAGAGAGCAGTTTGCTGCCCTAGCTTCACAGTCTGACTTTCCACAAGACAACAGTGTTCACATGAGGTAGACCATTTTATATCAATAGTATTCTTATTTTTGCCAGGTGGCAGAAGTTTTAAGATCTAAGAATGGCTTTAGGTAGACTGGATAGAAATGAGGACAACAGAGGAAAATTACTTATCAAACGTATACATATAATTTCACTAAAGTGGTAGATAAAACTATACATGCTATTGGTGACATCTTTTTGTCCTAACAAGAATATCTATGTCAACTGTGACAATACTGCTTCTCTTATCTCTTTACTGGCATATGATTCCATTTAGAATGCAAAAATAACAGAAAGCCACCTTACCTTTTTCTTCATCTATTCGAAAAACTCCTATACCAGATCCGTCTCTGATGGAATATCTAATCTCCCCATCTCGTCCTGCGTCTTCATCGTAAGCAGATACTGTCATTACTGAGGAGCCAACAGGGGCATCTTCTTTTATAAAGCCTTTATCTGCAAATATAGAGAACCGTGGAGGGTGCAAGTTTTCATTCACATCAACTATCTCAACCTCAACGTAACACGTAGAGGACAATGAAATGGGTTTTCCTTTGTCTTTGGCCCGCACAGTCAAGTTATAAAGTTGTTTCTTTTCATAATCCAGTTGTTGTACAATACGTATTGCTCCACTTAGTTTGTCAACATCAAAGGTGCCATCTCCACCATCCAAAAGACTGTATCGTACTTGACTTGACTGGCCTAAATCAGGATCATAGGCTTCTAGCCACGTAATAATAGTTCCCTCAGGAAGATCTTCTCGAATTTTCACATGATAAATCGAAGGAATAAACTTAGGAGGATTGTCATTAACATCTTCTACAGACACTTTCAAAATAACTGTTGAAAATAATTGAGGTTCTTCAGTAGCTTGGTCCCTAGCCTCTATTTTCAAGAAATAGATGGGCTGTTCTTCACGATCCAGAACTCTCACAACTTTCACAACTCCTGTCACAGCATTAATAGTAAACTTGTCTGTATCTGTAAGAAGAGAATATTTCACTTCTCCATTAGCCCCCAAATCTTTATCAGTAGCCTGAATTTGAATTATTTCACTGTTTGGCTCTTTGTTTTCACTCACTTCAACAAAATAGCTGTCTTGCAGGAACTCCGGTGGGTTGTCATTAGCATCCAAAATTTTTATATCTAAAAGGTGCCAGGCAGACTTCTGTGGTATTCCAAGATCATAGACAGTAATATTTAGAGTATATTTATCTTTTACTTCTCGGTCAAGGGGAGATAAAATTTTCAGCACTCCTCTTTCCATATCAACAATGAAACTACTATCTTCATTACCTCCAGAAATGACATACACTAGCTTTCCATTGAAGCCAGTGTCAAGATCAGCAGCATTCATAAGCATTATGCTGGAGCCCACAGGTTGGTCTTCTCTTATCTCAATGCTACTGGGGAGAGTACTTCTAAACTGAGGTGCATGTAGATTCAGAGAGTGAGTGTCAAAGAAAACATCCTCAACTTCTACACGATGGTGCAATTTATTTGCTTGTAAGAGTTTCTCTGCGAGCATTTTGGCAACACCAGTTTCTTTACACTGCAAGTTGACCGGTTTGCGACTAGTAGCTACAGTTATGTTGATATACAATGGCTTTGCAAAGTTTTCTCCATCTGTAGCTGTAATTTTCAAACTGTGAAAAGACATTTTAGCACCTAGGCCATCTACTAGCGACTGTTTGAGTGAAAGTACTCCAGAATTTGGATTTAGGCTAAATAAATCCAGTTCATTTCCAGATTCAATTTGGTATCTCACCAACTGGAGCTCATCAGCATCAATAGCAGATACAGTTGTTATTTGTTCTCCAACACCAAGATCCCTGGGGATTGTTCCCTCACAATTTATTTTCTCAAACAGAGGTATATTGTCATTCACGTTATTTAAAATAATAGTAACAGGAACTTCAACTTCTCGACGATATGGTATACCCCAATCAGAAGCTCGAATCCTTAAATTGTAAACCCTTGGCATCAATTCATAGTCCAATTCTTCTGAGGTACTAATAATCCCACTGAAATGGTTAATCACAAATGGCAAAGGATTTAGGTTTGCAATGCTATAGGTCACATAACCATTCTCCCCTTCATCAGGGTCTTTTGCACTTACTCTCATGACACTCGTACCTACTGGCACATTCTCATCGAAGGAGGCTTTATAGGATGTCTGAGTAAATTCAGGAGGATTGCTGTTCATGCCTAGTACCTTAATTAATACTTTTGCAGAAGCTCTTCTGTCACTTGTCACAACTTCAAGTTCAAAATGGGATGCATATTGTGCTTTTATGGGTTCTAAAGTGGTAATAAGACCAGTGTGAGTGTTTAAATTGAATTTTACTTTGCCTGGTGTATTTTTAAATGCATATTTTAAATGTGGGTAACTAGGCAGAGCTTTCACCATTATCACAGGTGTGTTTGGAGGGGCAAATTCACTTATTTCAGCTCTATATATCTCTTTTTCAAACCTGACAGGACCAGACTTAAATTGTGGTGATGTCACATGAACAACTTTTACAGAAGAAAATTGTGGCGGATTTCCTTTATCTTTAGCTTGAAGGGTAAGGTTGTATCCAAAAGGGTGGCTCTCCCAATCAATGTGACCAATGGCTTTTATTCTGTATTCTTTACCTCCTGGAACAGATCTCACTGTTTTGAACTGTTGAAGCGGATCACCTGCAACAATATTTAATGATGCTATTTCCCCATTTGAACCCTGATCATTGTCCTCTACAGTTACAATTGCATAAGTTGGATCTTTGTCCGATTCTGATGGAGTCAATGTAACAGCTGTAATAACAGGGGCATATTCGTTTGCTTGCTCTATGTGAACAGTCAGTTTCGCCATACTGCTTATGCCACTGCTACCATACAGCTTCAGCCCACGGTCCACTGCAAGAATTTCCATCTCGTAACGCTTAGTGTCCGAGTAGTCAAGTCTACCAGTTAGAACTACCACTCCACTAGTTGGATGTATAGCGAACATATCCGTTCTTTCTTTAAAGCTATAGTAGAACTCTCCATTTGTTCCTATATCTGCATCTGTTGCGCTGACTCTTGCGATGCTGGTCCTTATTGCCGTGTTTTCAGGCAAAGAAACACTGTAAGATGTTGGAGAAAACAAAGGTCGCAAGTCATTTGTATCCAGTACCTGTATCCTGACCTTCGTGCGTGTTTCAGCATTTGTATTTTTTTCAACTGCTTTAATAGTCAGCATATAATGGTCTTTTACCTCTCTGTTAAGGATAGCTGTGTTTCCTCCCTTGGTCCGTATTCTCAAAAAGCAAAAGTTTCCAAGAACATATTCTTCAGCTTTGAACAAGTTCTCATTGTCACCAGAAATAATTTTGTATCTTAGGTCCCATAATGGATTTGTAATGTAAATGCCCATTTTCACTGGATGCCCAACATAAGTCTTGGCTGCAGAATTCTCATACACAGTGGCATTATACTGTGCTTGTGTAAATTGCATTGGTGGAGCATGATGCGGCCTTTGATTTCCTTCACAGTTTCCAAAATGCTGCACCAGCAGCATCAGCAGCAACAGCATAGTCAAGTATCTTCCCATGGCAGCAATTACAAAGAAACCCTGAAACGAGAGAAAGATGTGTTAAGACTTACAACTGTTCAAATATTATTCAAATAACCTTCATGTTTAGTTTAAAATTCACACCTGAAAGAAAACTAGAAGTTACACATCTAGGTTATATCCTTTTTTGCCGAAAGTTTCACCATGATTTACAGTAACAGAAAAGCAAATAAATTAAAACTCCTGAAAAATGCCAAGAATCCCCAAGATCAAAAGTCTAGGAATTACTACCATGACACAAGGGGAACACACAGAGTTAACTTCAAATGAACAACTCCATGAAGCAACGTTAGAAGAAATGTGCCAGTGCTGTCTGCTATAAGTGAGCAAAAACTAATCTGGAGTAGTGAACTCCAGTTCTCTACTTCATACGTGACATTGCCTTCTAATAGAAAATTCTTCTCCCTCATTTCACTTTGATAGTAAAATGGCCGATGTCCAATGATGTGGAAGTGAACTGCAACAGTTGGCTTGAATTGCTATAAATTCTTCCAAGTATCCTATAAGCACCTGTTCCAAGAATTGTAAAGAGAGAATAATTCTATATGTATTGTATTCTCTCCAGCTCCAAGCACCCTTATAAGAGTAGTGGATAACAGTGCGTATCATAAAAACCATTTTTAATCAAGCATCATTAAGCTGTAAACCCAATAAAGAATGAGACATGTTCCTTTACTCCCTTCAGAACAGATATGAAACAAATTAGTATCAAGAGCTATGAGAACAGGCATCTATCAAAGTAACTGGAGGAACTATTAAGACATGTTTCTCAAACACACTGCAGAAATGACAGGGAAAGAGCCTGGAACAGCAAGAGAGAGGTGGAGACACACCCTCACCGGTCCTCCCTTTTGAAGAAGTCAGTGTATCGTTTCCAATGCCTAAATCCAGCCAAGACTGCAGTAGGAAGAAAGGCAGAAACCTCAGGAACAAGACCTTCGGGACCACCCACTTCATCTGGGTTTATAGCAACAGTCTTTACTGCCCAAAGTCTCACAGGATAACAAATCAAAGCTTCAGAACGCTTCCTCAACAAGCCCAAGCTTTCAAGAAAATCTTGGGGGAAAAATTTCTTTCCAGTAAGTAGAACGCAATCTAGCTTCAACTTGATTACTTTGATTAAGTAGTACACATTCTTTTCTTTCACCTTTCCCTATTTATCCTAAATATTTTTCCCCTTACCTCTCCTTTAGCATCTTATTCCCTGGCCAGTCTGTTATATAACTCATACTAATTCCTAATCATACTCTTCCTTCATTCTTCCTGACCTTCTCTCCCACATTTTAGCCCTAGTTTGTCCCCACTCTATCTCCAGCTGTCAGCCTCTCCTCAGTGCCTATCCTCACACTAGTTCTGTTCATCTCAGCTCAAAAGGTACCACATTATGTTGTCTCCTTCCTCCACTCACTTTTTCTCTTACAGTTATTTCTCTCTCCCCCAATTTCTACCTGCTCAGGTAGATACATGAAATATCGCATCGGCTCAAATCCCACGGCCTACCTCTTCCCACCATAAAGTATTAGAGCAAATAAATCTACTTGTGTCAACAGTTCACTCCAAAACCTCGGAAGCAGCTAATTCAGTCAGTCACAGCCATTAGTGAGTCAATGATTTTGAGAAGAGAAGAATTTAAGACTCAGATCCACACAAACTATAGGAAATATTGAAGAGGAGTAATGAAAACTTAGCTAGTATTCTTTTGGAAGGAAAAAAAAAAAAAGTAGTATGTCTGTCTTCCAAATCTAGCAATTAAGTTACATGATTAAAGCTATAACCATAGCAGACAATAAAAAGTGAATAAGCTTTTAAAAGTAAGTCACTAGCGGGAACCACTACTTACAAGGTCATAATGCTGGATGAAGGAAAGGTTGGGAAGGCAAATGAGTGTGAGGTTGGAACAGCCACCATTTCAATGAGTTAACAATATTATTCCTCCCCTATCTACTCTTCTTCCCAGCCTATGATTTGTCCTGGGAATAAACAGACACTTGGGTCTCCAGGGCTTCACCCCCCTAACATACCGCCAAGTAAACAAACATTTTAATCAAAAACCCCCACCCAAACAAACAAAAAAACCACAACACACAAACAAAAAACAACCAAAACCCTGCAATAAATAACTGATATCAATACTTCCAAAACTCCGAGCAATTTAAGATGCCAACAGACTGTCCTAAGAGACATGTTAAAAAATTACTACATCATTTTTAAGTAATCAACAGAAATAGATTCTTTTACTCCATCTTGCTGGAATTTTGGAAGCTGTCTATTATCAAAAGCTACTTAATGATCAGATCTTAGGCTCATCTGATCAGATCTTTCCCTCTTTTCTTCCCCAGTTACACTAGGATTTCTCTTTTTTTTTTTTTGATTTATGCTTAAGTCCAAAACACAGCTTGACCTCTGATACTATGGCATCCCGTAACTTACTGCCTATACTTATGTTTGGCAACAAGCTGTCTGAAGTGGTGTATTTATTATGTAAAACATTGTACCTGTCTCTATCTTTTATCATTTGCTCCTCACATCTCAGGCACATTAGACACAACATGCACCACACTGATGCATTAGACTGCATTAAGAGATCCAAACTCCTCATTAAAATTCAAAGTTGAACACGTGTGTGTTTTACTATTACCATAAATATTTTTCTGTGCCATAATACCTTAAGCACTTTTTGCTGCTTTTCTGTAATAACTTCAAGCAGAGTTCGCTCAGAACTGGCAACAGGCAGCCTATTACACATGATGACGCAACTACCAGTAAGAGAATCCATTCCTCAGCAGCAACTTCTAAGGTTTGCTGAGTCACTATCAAAAGCTTAAGAACATCTCTCAACTGAACAGTTAACCATGTTAGATAAAAACAAGTTAGTCATTTCTGTTACATGACACTTCTTCCATCTTGTCATAATTTACAGAGCTACTGGAAACTAAAAAATGATGATCCAGGATTATCCAAAAATCAACATAATATAATCTTGATAAATATCTAAAGTATTAAACAATGCCAGTTGTAAAGACAGTTAACTACTAAGGGAAAGTATGAAGGTGTTAAGATAAAGTGACAATGTGTTAGATATAAACTCAGATGGCTCATTGCAGTGAGCAAGAATGACTGAATTTCAGAAACATTTTAGCCAAAGGCTACACTTTGAACTCCTAAATTATTTATTGTCTTTGGAACATGACCAGTTTAGGATTTTCTGCATCCATTTTCAACACATAAGGCAACCGTTTGCTTAACAAAACATCATAGCCCTAGGTTTATAAGAAGTGCACACCATATTTATTCTGAAAAGCTACTTTCAAAAAAAATTTGATTTCCTATTTGGAAATTACTATTTGGATAATTTTTATTTATATGCGTATCCAAGTCATTTTTATTTATATGCATATTCAGCGCTGGGATACATAAGATTATAACCAAGTAGTAAAACTATGTTAACAAAATTATTAACACATCAACACCGTTAATTTGTATACGGGAAAAAATGCTAACGTAACTTAGAAATATGAACTATCTTCACGCTAATGGTATAAGAATAAGCAAAGTTTTGGGGCTAGCAGATCTCAAATTGATAACATACAAAGGAAGATGATTTGCATAAGATAGCAGTCATATAAAAAAATGTTTCTCTTAGCAGTATGCTCACAGTATCTAGACTTCATAGTTCGAGATTTGAAATTTTTAAGCACAAAATACAGAATTTAGTAAGTGGCAATCTCAATGCCAAGCAAGCCAACAAAAAAAGACAAGCTTATCTTTTACATAATGTATCAATGGGGCGCATACATTGAGAGATTTACTCCCCCAGCAATCAAATAAAAGTCGCAGGTAGAAAAAGAACCTAAATCAGGCCACACAGCCCAATTCGTGATGAGTCTTAGTCCTGTTGCTCTCCCCTTTCTACATGCAAGATCTGCCAGTTCAGCCCAGAAGGACCTACTGTAAGACTAAGCTACATCGTTTACATTAACAGAACGAGACTCTGAGCATGGCCTGTTACACCGCTCTAGGGAAACATCAAGAGAGCATTCTGAGGACTAAAGGAGGTTCTTTAGTGCTGTTTCTACAATGCTTATCTACTGAAATCTTTCACTAGCTTTTAACAAATGTAGTGGGGGTTTCCCCCCACATGTGCACCACCTTCTTTGATTTGTAATATTATTAACACTCTATCAATCAAAACATCACGTACTTACTTTAAAGGTCAATTTTGATCAGCATATGCAACTGATGCCATTTGACACAAATGCACTGTGAAAAGTTATTACTGCAGTAATTAAACCGTCATGAGAGGGTTCCTATTGTAGAAATCTATTAGAGATCATGTGGCTTTGTGGGCTGTACTAACTGTAGTTACATCTACTCTTTCAATTATTTAAAAGCAATTACTTTTGTAGTCTGATTGGAAAAAAAAAAAATCATGTTTAGCTGTTTCAGCATGCTTCAAGTTTCCAATCAAAAAACTTAACAGTGTCTTTTGCTTTTCTAGGAGGGAGGGTGTCCAGTTGTTTTGGCATCCAGAAAATTAAACACACGGTGAAATCGTATGTTAATGTTACTTTAGTAAAGCTGGTAAGTTATTCAAAAAATGTACACTGTCGCAGAGATTAACATAACAGTTTTAACTTGCGACTAAACTCCAGTAAGTTTTATGCTTGTATTCTCCACATTATGAGTTAATCTCATGCGATACTCTGATTTATGCTTTCAAGATCTTTGCTGTTAAAAGGAAAATGCAGCAGCTGTATTCAGACAGCACGCAAAGATTCTGAATCTGGAGTGAAATAAAGTTTCACGCAGAGAATTTTGACTATTTACCTGTATGGCAGTTATTTACTAGGTAGGGTATCTAATACTGAACTCACCAGCTGCGCAAGGAAAAGCAGACCTCCGATCCCTGTGAATGAAAGAGTTTGATCGAAATTTAACATGGCACCTTAAAGGTTGTGACGACAAAAATAGTTTTACTGAGCTTGAACTCAGTTTTAAACTCTAAAAAAAAAAAAAAAATAAAAGATGTAAATCTTTGGGGGTATAAAGGGATTTTATGTTTGCTTGCTTGCACTGAACACAGTGATAACTTAGCCATATAAAGTTCTTTTGCATGCTAAGTCATAAAACCCAGGTGACTATCCTACTACTGGGACGACTACTACAGCTCACCTTCCAGTCTCCTAAAAGTAAGATTTTAGGATTTCACAGAGAACAAACCAAAAACTTTAAAATGAAACAGTTTTCAGCGTTTAAGCAAGGTATTTTACTCACCCAATAGCTGAGTATTTCCACATGGCTAGACAGGTAAATAGGAAATACACATCTATTACATAGCATTCTTTTCTTTTGCAGAAAGACAGCAGAGGTGGTGAAAGAATACAGATTAATATTTCTCATGCAACTACCTAGGAACAACTTGCATGCAAGTAGTTTAAACCGCAGGAAAACCTGCTGTTAGAAGGCAGCATTTTTTAATTTATTAATGCGTTTCCCAAAAAAAAGTTTACAACGGGGGGGGATATTACCAGCGGTAAGACACACCGTCACTTACTGACGCCAAGAGATTAAAAAGCGCACCTTTCAAACAAAGCTTTGTTTTCTTTCAACTGCCGTAAAGAGGGAAAAGAAAAGCAGCCAAAGCCGGCTGATGCGTTCAGCCGGGACCTCCGAGAGCCGCTGCTGACCGCCGCGTCCCTGCGGACCCTGCCCTTTCTCTTTCGCAGGAATCCGGCGAGGAACGCAACGAGGGACGCGGTGTTGAAGTGCAAACAAAGGAAGAAAGTCACCCCAAGGTACTTACTCGCCGCGAACCGCCCCTGCCGGCTTACCAGGGAATTAAGTTTGCAATGGCCCATCAGCGGCAGCCGCAGACACCTTGCCTCCAGGGGAAGGCATCACCGCCACCCCTTCTCCTTGACGCAACTCAGGAGCAACCTGCCGGCTCAACTCCGGCCGGCTCTCAGGGGAGCGCGGCCGCGGCTCCAGCCCCGCCGGCCGCCGCCAGCCGCGGGGGGGGCAGCGGGGCGCCAGGGCCCGCGACTCCCGGCGGCCGCCCCGGCCCGGCGCCGCGGCCGGGCGGAGGAGAGGGGAGAGGGTGCCGGCGCCGCTCCGCAGCCCCTTCCCGCGGGCCCCCGCAGCACGCGGCGGCCGCTCGCCCGGCGCCTCCGGGCGGCCTCGCCGCGCTGCCGGCCTCGCCTCAGCGCCGCAACTTCCCGAGGGGGCCCTCGCCGCCCCTCGCCGCCCGACCGGCCGCCCCCTCCCCCGCCACCAAAACTTCTCCCAACTCGGCCGGCTGGCCCGGCGGCCGCCGCCGCGCCGCCGCATCTCACCTCTCGGCGGCTCAGTGCCTGCGGGGCGGGGGCGGGGGGCGCGGGCCGGGGCCAGCCCCGCATGCCGCCCGCCGCGCCGCTCCCCCTTTCTTCCCCGCTCTCGCGCGCGCCTCGCCGGTGCCCCTCCGCCCCCTCCGGGCCGCGGCGCCCCCCGCCGCCGTATTCCTCCGCGGCGCTGGCCGGCCGTCCCTCCGGAACTCGTTTCTGCGGAGCTCCGCGGGTGCGGGAGCGGGAGCGGCGGCGGACTCTGCACCCCGGCCCGCCTCCCCGCCCAGGGCCCGGCCCCGCCGGGGAAGAACGAAACGCGGAGAGGGGGGGCGGGGGGAGGACGAACCACAGCACAAGCTGTTCCTCCCCGTGGTCCGGCGCTCACAGGGACGCCAGCGGGGCCGGGGTGCGGGGACCCCCCCAACCCCCGTCGCGCTCGCCTCGCTCCAGCCCGGCCAAGGCGGCAGGGAGGGGATGTCGGTCCGAGGACGCGGGCGACTTCGCGTGTGGCGAAGTCCTCCCTGGGAGAGGCTACTCAGAAACTTCAGAAAGCTGCTGCCGGGGAGTATCTTACGGGGATGGCGAGGGAGACCGTCAGACCCCGCGGGAACAGGCGGTCCTCGATGGCGGGGCTTCGCCGTCCGAGGAGCAGCGCGTACCCGGGACAAGCCCTGCGGTCCCCACTCGCGCCGGTGGCAGCGAGGACCGCCCTGCGGCGACCGCAGCGCCTCGGCAGCCGCTCCCTCTTCCCCGTGCGGCGAGCGGGAGGGGGCGCGGGCGGCCGGGCTGCCGCCCCCGGGCCGCGCCGGCGGGCTTGGCCTCACGCCTGGCAGCCTCGGGCCCTTGGCTGGGCTGGGCGAGCCGCTGCTTAACGGCCGCGCGGAGGGAGGTCTCCCTGCAGAGGCTAAAACCGACTGACGGCTACCGCGGCTCCTCGCCACCGTTTTAAGGAGTAGCGCCGTGCCCCGGCGCCGGGAAAAGCAGCGGTGAGGGGAGCGTGTGCGGGGCCGGGCACAGCCGGGGGAGTGCGGCGGCGACCCCCCGGCCCGGGCTACCTCAGGCGGGAAAGCGCCCTGCAGGAGTCACGCTGAGGGGATGTCTGTCAGCCAGCCAGCCCAATGTTAAAGATTAATACTCCGAAATAGTCCTCGGAGGATTCCCCGCTCATTAATAAGCGATCACGGTTAATAACGATCAAACGTTTGCCTGGGGAATCCCGACCCAGCGGGCTCACGGCGAAGCCGGGCTGCGGGCGGGAGGAGCCGGCGGGGGCGCATTTACCGCGCATTAGCCCCGCCACGTCTTTTATTAGCCACATAAATAAATAAATCCTGCGGCGCAGGGGGCCCTCCTGTAACCGAAGCCTCGCGCGCCCGGGGCTGCAGATCAGAAGGAACCGACCCCTCCAGGCAGCGCCGGCTCTCGGCTCACCACCCCGCAGCCGGCAGCCTCCGCCGCGCAGCGCCCCCGCAGCGCCCGCGCCCCCTCCCGGGGCAGCCCCCGGCCCGGGCACCGGCCGCCCCGCGGCGGCGGGGGCGCAGTTCCGCGGCGGCCGGGCAGGGGGCGCCGCGCCACAGCGCACGGGCGGCCGGGCACGGCGCCGGCAGCCAGCCAGCCCGGCCGGGCTCGGCCGAGCGGAGCGGAGCAGAGCCGGTAGCCCGCGGCGCCCAGCCCGGCTCCGGCTGCGGGGGGTTGGGTCGGGAAACCTGCGTGCCGCTGTCTCCGTGAAGGTGGCGGTATGGCTGGGGGTGCCCTCAGCCCCAGGTACGCATAGCTTTGGACAAAGTCGGTGTGCATATATATATGTATAGATATATACAGAAACATACATATACTACACAAACTACAGCTTGAAGCGAAAACCTGAGTATTTTCAATAACGCGACAAACTAGAGCACCAAAACTCTCATGGGAATCATCTTTCTAAGCACCCTGCTGATAATAAACTCATTAAACAAAGAACTCACCAGACCAGCTGGACTCGGCGCTCTTCTCCCAAAGTCCGCTCCAGCTCAGTTCATCTCCGCACGCTTCCTGCCCCCCTTTCTTTTTTGTCCTTGTGAGAAGAAGCGAGCAATGCCCCGGTGCCCACACAGCTCTAGAGCGTGAACTCCGCCGCGGCCCCGGCGCTCAGCGCGGCCCCGGCGCGCAGCAAGCGCGGCGCCCGTCCCCATCGCCACAGCGCGGCATGTCGGCTCCGACCCATCCGCTGCTCTAAACTTGAACGAGGGTGGGAAGGAAAAAGAGATGGGGAGGGGGGGAGATGGGGAAAAAAAAAAAAAAAAAGAAAAAAAAAGGAAGACGAAAGGGAGGGACAGATCCAACTTTTTAAGACATGTCCAGGCAAAGAACGAGCAGAGTTGAGGAGTTGCAGCAGCGGAGAGAGTGAGTGGGGAAGCGGCGCCGGCTCGCTGATTCCCTCCCTCCCTCCCTCCCTCCTTCCTTCCTCCGCCTCCTTCCCTCCCTCTCCCTCTCCCTCTGTCTTCTTTCGCACTCCGTCCGTCCCCCTCGGACCCTGCTCCCGGCAGCACCACCCCCTCCCTCTCCTCACCGCTGCAGCGGAGCGCGGCGGCAGCAGCAGCAGCAGCGCGCTCCTCTCCGCGCCGCCACGGCTCCGCGCGGGGCCGCTGCCGCGCACCTGGGCCGCGGCCGCCCGCCCGCAGGTGAGGCGAGGCGCCCTGCACCCCCCCGCCGCCCCCGGCCCCCTTCCGCGGCGACTCTCCGCGGCCGCCGCCGGTTAGGGGCACCGCTGGCTCCGCCGCCGCAGCGCCGCTCGGCTCGGCTCGGCTCGGCGCACGCCGCTTCCCCCGCCGCACGGCTCCTCCTCGGCGGGGCACAGCCGCTGAAACAACCGGGCGACTCCAAGCGGGCTTCTCTTCTCTTCTCTTCTCTTCTCTTCTCTTCTCTTCTCTTCTCTTCTCTTCTCTTCCTCTTCTCTTCTCTTCTCTTCTCTTCTCTTCTCTTCTCTTCTCTTCTCTTCTCTTCTCTTCTCTTCTCTTCTCTTCTCTTCTCTTCTCTCTTCTCTTCTCTCTCTCCTCTCCTCTCTCTTCCTCTCCTCTCTCTCCTCTCCTCTCCTCTCCTCTCCTCTCCTCTCCTCTCCTCTCCTCTCCTCTCCTCTCCTCTCCTCTCCTCTCCTCTCCTCTCTCTCTTTTTTATTCTTTCTTCTTTTTTCTCCTTCTTCCTCTTCTTCCTCTTTTTCTTCTTTTTCTTTTTTCTTCCTTCCCTTTTTCTTTTCTTCAGGGGAGCTGTATTTTTCAAGGTATAGCAAAGGGTTTTCACCACCCTCCCCTTCAAAAAAAAGCAAAATGGCAGCTCCTTCTCAAAAATAATAAAGCATAATCAAGCAAGGCATATTTACACCATGGTTCTCCCTCATTCGAAGTAACCCCCTAACAGTTACTCTTCCTCAACCAAGTCCAGGAGCGGTGGCATTGCTAAGTGGCAGGGATCAGCTGAAAGCAGGGGCCTGAGTAGCTCCTGAATGGTGGAGTTTATAAAATTTGGGGAAAACTACAGAAACTGCTTTAAAAGTTATTTACCTGAGAGAGTGTAACACTAAATTCGTAAAGCACTCTGAGATTCTCAGAAGGTAAAATATGCTTTTATGGCACCATTTATCCCTAAGGACCTTAAAGTCATGGCCTTTCTCCAAAAGTCAAATTGACTTCTGAAGACCTTGGATCATTATTTCCTATAAGATACACCACTAAAATCTATCAGCCAAGGGAGCGTGCAGTACATTCTGTGTTAGGAAGAGCAGAGACAAACTGCAGTGTATAAATACTAACTACATTTCCAAATAGTGCCTACAAGCCAATTCAACCTGGGAATGATGACTTTGAATGAACCTGTCTGGAAATTTTAATGTCAAAATTCTCCAGCCTTATAGATTTCCACAACAGACACAGCTGATTGATTTACTTAGCATCTCAGAGTTACGTTTTGAAGACCCTAAATGGAATTATACTAAGTCCTTATCCAAGTGCCACTGGGCCAAATGATCTTTCCTTCTGTGAAAACTGCTTCAAAGTGATCTTCATAAAGTAAACTGCATTGAAAATAGCATTCCAGAAAAGAGCTGAAAGGGGAACACTTTAAAAGCATTATAGTTAGGAGCTGGAAACAAATGTAAACCACACTTCTACTCGGTACAGTTACAAATATTTCATAATTTTGGAGTATAAAATTTGCTATCTTGCAGACTCATGACCATATTGTGGTTGATTGCTGTGTTCAGCAGTGGAAGGCCGGAGCAACAGATTGTGTCAACTTTTGTCTAAACTTTAATTCTCGGTGCCTGGAGAAGTGCAGGGGTGGGTAATTGCACTAACCTCCTATAAGGGGGACAGGGGCATCTCTCAAAAGTAGCTGGTAAAGATAACAAAAACCCAGGGGCTTCTGATTTGGATTTCCTGCTATACACATGCTATGCTGACGGTAAGTACTTTAGATGAAGAATAAAGGGATATGCTGTCACTCTCCAACGGTGGGTAATGGTGCTTAGCACTTCAGATAAAGTGTTGGAGCCAAGATGTCCAGGTAAGTGTATTCATAAGCGTTCGTGATATATATAGTTTTACCTATTAAAACAGGTTTCTAACATCATGAATAATATTGACAAAGTCATTCTGATAGTTACTGAAGATTCCATGTTTATTTCATGTTTTCTCTGCCCTTTGATTTTTATTCTTGGAAATAGTGTCAATAAAGCTGTTATAATCATTGTTGGCTATCACATTTAAAGATTAATCTTCCCAGGGTATCTTTTTGATATGTTATCATAAAGAAAGTTAATATATTCTGTTACATTTTGCTAACCTATAGGAAAGGTACAAAAGAGAATACTTGAAATCACACTTCAATGCCTAGGGCACCATGCACTTCTCTGAAAAACTTCCAGTCTTATAACCACTGTAGCAAAATATGTTCGGTGCTCCCTGTCATCTATTAACATATCCTTGTCCTTATGAAACTACCTAAGCTGAAACAAGTTTTAGCTCAGCTGTCAATAAAAAAATCGTTCTCTGGATTAGACAGGGTTTTTTTAAGAGAAACATGAATCCTTCAACTTTGGAATTATTTCCCCAAAACTGAAATAGAAATCTGGTATCAGACTACTAGCAAGCCATTATGTTAGAGAACACTTGTCATAAAATAATAAGACAATCAGAAATTATATTCCCACTTCATCATCATCATCATCTCCCTGTAAGGCATTATGGCACTAATACTCTTCTCACTAATCTACCTCCAAACCTAGCCTCATAGATCTCACCCCTTGTTCGCTATATGTTTAACAAACAGGAGCTGATAGATCAACTGGGTAACTCAATAGATCGGAAGTAAATACCAAAGTCAAGTGTCCTCCAGAGAAATTTTCCTGCTACTAGCCCCAGGTAGGCACATGGGGAATGATATCTCAAGTACTTTGGACTGATCTCTCAGCTCCCCTTTTGGAAAAGAGAAGTTAATTTCGAATTGTAGGGACTTTGGCTGCATAAAGCTTTAACGATCGAAATCGGCACTTTGAATTGCACCAGCTCAGAGATGGCAAAGGGGAGGATAATTATGGCTTGGTCTCTATGAGGGCGAAACTGTTGCAATTGCTACACCAAGTGCAGCTTCAAAAAAGCACTTCTGAACACAATAGCAGCCTGTGACTCAGGCGCAATCAAGGGCCCATAAACATTGAGCCTCTGTGGCAGAGGGCAAATACATCTTCTCAGTAATGGGGTCAGGCGCAGTTTCAAGCAAGTTCTCCATCAGTTAAGCGTGAACTGATCTGACATTGGTTTTTACAGTAAGAATAAAATTCTCTGCAGTACATAAAGCTAGCACAAACCCTGTACCCTATCCGAATCGCATTTACACAGAGAGAAGGAGGCTGATCAGTAGAAGCTTTGCTCTGGCCATTCTCCTTTTCCTCATCTGGCCCCAACGTCTTATGACAGCACTTCAGGAAGAACTCCCCGGCATCTCAATTAGTTGTAGCCTTTGGAAAGCAAAACAAAACGATCTGACCTGGGGAATAAAAAACAATTCTGCCTTTCTGGCTGTTCTTGCCTGCTGTCTGCAAACTTGGGTTGAACCACAACTGTCCACTCCCCCCCCTCCTCCCCCCCTTTTTAGAGGGGATAAGGGGGCAATTTGTATGAGATACACATTTGAGAGAGCGCTGGCATTTTTCTGCTTAACCCAAACTTTTGCAAACCCCCCGAAAATCTTTAGGATTGCCTTTGCATGCATCTCTGTATCTGACAGAATTTGAGCAAGAATATTTAACTTTTCATAGTTTAATTATTTTTATTGACTTTCTTTTACCCTAGAGAATTCTTACTGTGTAAAATATCACTGACTACTTGATTAGGTAGCCTTTCACAGTGCTTTTCAAGACTTTCAAGGCAGCAATGTCAAAATAATAGTCATATATCAGCGTCAGTATAATGAAATGCTAAACAATCTCAGCTACTTGACAATCCATTGTGTGCCCTGTGAACCTAAAGAGGCGCCTACTGAGGCGACTCAATCATTAGACTTATGAGCTACAGCTATTTGTGGATATGCATTAAATACACACATATGCAACAGTAAAGAAAACCTGGGGCAATTCCATAGAGGGGAAAAAAAAAAAGAAAAAAGACTTAAAAGATCATAGTATGTTTCTAGGTACAACTAGTTCTTCAGGTACTAACGGGGGGAGGACACCCAAATATTTGAATAGTTATTTTCTGAGCCTTCAACCTGGCAGAGACAGCTGATCTGGAAAAGAGTGATCTTTTTTTTTTTTTCAAGCAGCAGGAAGGAGAAATGCATTCTCTAAACAGGAGTGAGCTAGGCACCCTCATATTTCCAATGTTTCGATCTTACAGATTACTTCTGTGTATGCCAACTTTTGAGAAGCATTTTCTCTTCACTTCAGAAATGAGACACTTTTCCACATCACGCTTTTCTTCACCAATCTATCTCAGGCTGAGGGCTAGTCAAATAGATTACTTTAAGTCTACATAATAAATAATAAAAAAACATCACATAAGGGAAGTTTGCTTTTATGACGTTTATCCTGCTCCATGTCATACTGGCAAACTGGAACAGAACCAGTTGCACAGTTATGGACAGTACTGGTATTTTAATTAAAGGTTTGGATTGAAATTAGGGTAATGGTTTGTGCTAGTGCATCCAAAAAAAAAGTGAAACATTCCACTTATCTTCAATATTCCCTAGGGTGGAATGATGATGATATGGAGATCTGCAGGGATTTTTGTCTTGTCTGGCTCAGCAAAGTAGGATAAGTCTGCTCCTCCGTTAGGTGTTGTTGCCTTCCTACTGAGTGGTGCTTGGACTGCACTATCGAGTCCAGATCCACAGAGCTCAAGGCAGAAAGGCATCAGTTCACAGTCTCATGCCTATAACATGAGGAACTCTTGAATTTAGATTTAAAAAATTAAAGGACAATTAAATTGTTCAAAAAGATCAGCAAAGGGCTAGACTATAATGGTGATTAAACTTTTTTCTTTTTTAAGCTGTGTAGGCTGGTATTTTGGTTCTGTGAAGCACAGGTTTAACACTGGAGTTAGGAACAGGATTTCCAGGCTCACCAGTCCAGAGCCAACATGACTTTGGCACTCTGTAGGACCAAAAGAGGTGAAAGAAATCTGCTCTCCATTGGGTCTTAAACCTCCTGTTTTCTTGAGCTGGTTCTTCAGCTGTAAATTTAGCAATTTGAAGCTTAGGGCTTTCAAAACTAAAAAAGTTGGAGTCCAGATGATGTTAATGTATCATAGCGCTAAAAGATGGCAATAAATTGGGAACTAAACTTCCTTGGTTTTGAGTAGTTGGAGTTAGTTGTCCAGATTCCATTAATCCCAGAGCTGGTGTGACTTCACAAAATTAAAGTTTTAAGAGCTCAGGTGACATCAGTATTAAATAGGGCTGAACGAAGTAAAAGAAGGGCTGGTGTTAAAGTACTATGTTCTGTTTTGTAGTAAGGTACTGGTCCTTCTGGTTCTAAAACTGGTCCTAAAGCTCGAATTAAGGTTTGAAGAACTGTAGAGAAAAATAGAGAGCCCCAGTGACTGTGGTACTCATAAACATCAGGAATAAGTTTGGTCTCTGTGTCAGCCATGGATTTGCCTAGTGTTCATGGGCTGGTAGCCCAGTTTTAATTTAGTCTAGGATGATTAATGTTGGAATTTAATACTCTGAATGTCTTCAACATTCTTCAGGTCATAAAGAAGAAGGAAAGGCCTAAGTCTCTACTGGGACTAAATCATTATGCCCCTTTTATTGTGGTCATCGGTCCTTTTATAAAGACTAGGTTTAGACTTACAGCTTATAAATCTATAGCATTAAAATATATATAGCATATAAGTCTAGAACCTGATTGACTTCAGCGTGCTGTAGGGCTCAAAGAGATTTTAATTGAGCTGGCATCTACAATGTCATAAGCCTCGTGTTTTTTTAAGAGGTATCGCTTATTCCTCCAGCTTTAATTCATCTTAGGTTATGGTTTGGTTTAGGATTTGCAAATCCAAATAGTCAAAAACCTAGATGACTTCAGAATTTTTGAAAAGCTGATAGAAAGGAAGCTGTTTTCCATCATCACTAAGGCTCAATGTTTTATTCCATAGTATGAAATACTGTACCTAGTCCTGCTGCAATTAATCTAGATTTACAGCTAAGTTTAGGATTTTCAAAGATAAAGAATTGAGAACTCCGTGCTTGTCTGTATGCTGTAGAGCTCATAAAGGTTTAGTCTCCTGTGTGTGTAAAGCATTACGTCCTCTTTTACTGTGGACTCGGAGCCCTTAGATTTCATCAAGTTGAAGATTCCTGGTCTTTACTGATGGTTTTATCCCATTTTACTAGTATTAGGATTCATTTCTGATTAAGCTTTGTGTACTTGTATCCAGCTTCTGGAGTTCAATATATTTGGGAATATTATTTCGTCCAATGGAAGAGAGGACTCCGTGACTAGACATTCCCATCCCACATGACGTCTCACCTACTGTAAACTGAGTTGCCTGGTCCAGAAGAAGTACATATGTGAAAAAGCCCTTTCTTCATTTGCTTACATGGTATTCTTTTCTATATTATTAATCAAAATCCAACTTAAATCAATGAAAAAAATCTGAGTTCAATGAATGCCTGTTGGATCTTGCAAGTGCCTTAATACCTGAGTAAGAAACAGAAGGTACTCAGCATGCCTCTCACCATGAGAGTCCTTGCTTTAAGGAGAGTTTGCTGGAAGGAACAGAGAGCCGATACACAGCTATCTGCCAGGGATGACAGAAAGAAAACTGGCTTCGTGAGTACTAGGGGGCAGTTCTTCTCAAAACATTACTCCTATAGGTGAAATGAATCCAGCGTGTAAAACAAGAACCTCTCCTGCAAGGGCACAGTGGGCAGGGAAAGAATCGTTTATGAATTCTTTTTATTTATTTTCTGTCTTACCTAGTCACTGTGGTTTTTTTCCCATTTAAGTCAAATCTTTACTTTAAAAGTTAATAAAATCTACTTTTCCTGTATTTGAAAGTAATTTACTATCCTTTTTGGAAGCTCAGTGTAAGAGAAAGGTCTTGGTCTATCCACTCTACCTGATCTGGGTTTCCATCGCAATCCTTCTCATAGAACTGTGGCATTTCTTTTTTGATATATGCAAAGGAATTGTGTTACCAAAACAAAATTTCCAAATAAAAGGATTAATATATATGCATGAGCATAAAACTTACCTACTTTTTCTCTACTTATCTACTTATTCTCCTATGTGTTCTGTATTACTGAATAGGATTTGACAACCTGTTTTTCCTCTTACTCTTTCAGCACTTACAACACTTCTGTTTCTCTTTCATTCTAAACATAGAGAACGTGGTTTGCTGCCTTCTTTACTCTTTTTTTGCAAAGTTCTTTATTTTAAATAACTAAATCATTAAAAGCCTCACAGGACATCCAAGATCAATATAACACACCATCCTCCATAACAAAGCTATGTCATGTTTAAGCTCTGGTCTCTATACTATCTCTAGTACTCTATACCATCTTTAGTACTTTTATGGCACATCAGATAGGGTTATTACCATGTAAATAAGCCAAGTAAGGAAGACTGTGGAAGTGTTCCTTCAGACCAATATTGTATCACTCTGAATGTGTGGAAAAACTCCCTCATATAAATGGGATGACATAAAGGTCAATGTCTGTAAAATAAAAGCATATATCAGAATAGGATTTAAGTAAGAATCAATATCAACATATCCCATTTCCACATCATAAGCATATATAAATGTGTCAATCACAAGAAATATGTTGTGTCCTTTTCTGTTTGTAATTGCAACATCATTGCTTACCGACAGTAAGTTATAGAGTATGCCTTCAGGCATGATTTGCCCTTAAAAGAAAATTCTACTGTATTATTATTTTATATTGACAATCTTTATAAAGCTAGTGTCTCAGAAGCTGAAGCTGTATAATAAAACTTGTATGCCACCTATGCTCAACTCCTAACCAGTTTCTTTAACTTCGGAAAAACTTGCTTTAGTTCAAACTAAATAGAAAGACATATCTGCCAAGAAGGTCTTACACAGGGAATAGAAAGAAGAAAGAGAAAGTAGATTGGTGAGATAGACTGGGTAGAGTTCAACATACGGTGCATGAGAGAGAATGAAGGAAATATTTTCACTTTCAGAAAAGGTACTATGCGAGCTACAGAGGTGACATTCAGTTAAGATGTTCAAACTTACCACTGTACCAGGCAATTTTTGCATGTTTTATGCAGATTTTTCAATTAGCCAATGTAGTTAGATCTATTTTGTACCTTGAAAGAAGTTGTAGCCAATAATAAATGCTTGTGGTGATTCATTCATGTATATATGTCTTGCACAGATGGAATTTTTCAGACCTATGGATGGAATTTTAGGTACTTTGTTCAAGGCTGTTGAGTCAAAAACCCTACCAGGTCCATTCCAATATTCTGAACAAATCACAGTGCTGCCCAAAAACTGAAATGAAGAATACTTCAACATATATTTTATCCAACACAAACTGATTAATTAATACCCACAGGAAAATGTATATTTCAGTTCATAGAATCATAGAATGATTTGGGTTGGAAGGGACCTTTAAAGGTCTTCTAGTCCAACCCCCCTGCAATGAGTAGGGACATCCTCAACTAGATCAGGTTGCTCAGAGCCCCGTCCAGCCTGACCTTGAATGTTTCCAGGGATGGGGCTTCTACCACCTCTCTGGGCAACCTGTTCCAGTGCTTCACCACTGTCATTGTAAAAAATTTCTTCCTTACATCTAGTCTGAATCTACCCTCTTTTGATTTAAAACCGTTACCCCTTGTCCTATCGCTACAGGCCCTACTAAAAAGGGGTTAATCAAGAGCAGTCTACTAAGAGAGAACAATGAGGAAAAAGGTTGCTTTAAATTTGACATTTGGCATTTCCAAGCCATTGTATCAAATGAAATAATTTTGAAGAGAAATCATACCTAATCCTGTCTTTCTTTGGTTGACATTTTATTTGTATTTTCTGTCTTCCCCTTCCGTCTTTCCCTTTTTAACAGATTTTAAGGATATTTCTGCTAATGCTGTCTGTCTCACAACTTTTCTGTGTACTTACCATCCCATGACTGTAATAGGAATGATCTGAGTACATGACGGAAGGCTGGCTTTGATGATAACTCCTTCTCTGCTCTCAAGTTATTGACTTTTCTCTCTGCTCAGTTTTCTCTCCTATTACTGTTACCACCATAAGTGTTCAGGAATGGGCCACTCCACTGAACCTTCATTTGAACTTTGCTGAAAATCTGCCCAAGATCAGCAGAATATCTTATCTAGTGTTTCCTCAATATAAATAAGAGGCCTTGGTCTTGAAAATTTCTTCCCACAAATGCAGTGAATCCAGATTATTTTTTAACCATTTGTCTGCTGTAAAGCTCATCACTCCCTTTTTTATATTTGATATTATCAAGACACTACTCAAATGAAACAATTCTATGGAAAGGATGTGTTGAGCTAGAAACATTTTTATACTAGCATTTTTAATTTATGACCCAAAGAAAACCAGATAAAATAATGCAAGAATTTATCACCTGTACTTTCCTGTCAGTATTGAGGTATGTCAGGGAATCAAAAGCAATTGAGTGATTGTATCTCTTGAAGACACTACCATAACTCTCTCATAATCCTTTGCAAAATGAAAGTAAAATGCAGGCTGAAAAACTCACTACTTTCACAGCAATGGAATAAGTTTCTATGTTCAGTAAGTAACTATGTTTGAGCTGGCAGGCGAGAAGTTTTTTACTCAGCTACTTGAAATATTCTGGCTATCTCCTTATTTCATTACTGGGGGAGGCAGGCAGAAACTATATTATGTGAAACTCGGTATTGCTGTATACAAGTCTTCTCGTCTCGCTTGACTTAAAGAGTCAAATACATTGTTAAACTAAGTGCTTAGTCTGTATGGTGATAAGGACTGTGCAACTATCGAATTGCGTAAATAAAGGTACCTATTAAAATGATTTTGTTTAGTTCTTCTGGCCCTCTTTTTGATGAAAATGAGTCTTTTCAATCAGGTAGGCTCATCGAAAAAAGATTCTACATAATTAAATTACAGTGGCTATAACAGAGCACTACTTGATTGTACGATGTTAACTGTATTTATAGAGTGAGTTATGAAGAGTTTTTCCCCCCTTCTTTTTTAATGTTTGGCAACACTGCTTCAGTTGCAATTCTGCAATTCAGGCAATTGCTGCCTTCAGTTCTGATTAAACTATTTTTCCAGAGTATCTTCAAACACAGTGGACTGTATTTCTTCTTTTATATTTTCTGCAATTGTGTTCTAATTGCAAAGATCACTGCACAGAAGAATAAAAACTCTGACCATGAAAGAGTTTTCTGCATTTTGATGAAATATCAAATATAAAAGTTAAATTGCCTGTATCTTACCAAGCATCATAGGGTACTTTTTTGAGTTTAGTGGAAATAAATAATTACATAGTAAAAAGGCTATCTGAGATGATGGATGCTCAGGGAAGTGAGAATGGATTTTTTACTGCCAGGTCACTGGCTTGAAGCTGACCCATTTCAGTGGAGACTGAATGTAGTTACCTTCTGATGCCTCATCGCTGGCTGTAAGAAATTTGTTTGTGAATTAATCTAGTTCTGTGTAGATGTGTGTTTAGGATGCAGAAAAAGACATTGTGCACACTTAAAGATTCAGAAGAGAAAAAGAGATACTTCTAGAGCCTTTATCATAAGACTAACATTTTAGCTGAAAATGCCAATAAGTGGGTAATACCGATACAGTGAAGCCTGTACGGCCATACCTTCGTGTTTGCTCTGTGCATCAAAGACATGAGTTTCTCAGACTATTCACAGATTACTACAGACAATAATTATTCTTGTTAAAAGATACCTGGTTAAACACAAGGAGAAATTCTGTAACTACTACTGAATAAAACTGCTTCCATAAGAAACACTCAGTGTAAGCAACTGTTGCAGAATTGGACCCTAAGCAAAATTCAAGATCAAAAAAATGTTTACCGTAATGTTAAATTGTAAAAAAGTACAGACTGATTTTTGATGAAAGGAAATTCAGGAAAAATGACACACACAACCCCAAGGAAAACTTTCTCATGATTTATTTGTTAAGAAGACACCTTTCGGATTTCCAGTTGTGAATTAGGCAGTTATTAAAAAGGAACACAGTTAGCCAATGACTGATCTTTTTTTAACTGCTTTTTCTCTTGGGTTAAGATCTTGAAATATTTCTTCAAGCTGGTCTGTGTAATATGGTCTAGTCTAAGTGAGACCTCCATAGTTTATTTATGTGTGCCTTTCATTCTGCTATTAAATAAACATTTTGTTTGGCTTCTTAATACCATGATGACCCTTTCAGTAGTTAGTATATATTCTGAAACAGGCACAACAGGAGAACGACACACACAAGTATGCTCCCCCTTACAATAGAAGTGTCAGGAATACCTTTCTGGTTTTGTTTTGTTTTGTTTTTTTCAAAAAACCCCTTGCTTTTTTTGATCTTTTTTTTTTCCACAGAAACTACAGAAAATTCAGAATTTACTTTCTTCACCCTTTATTTAAATGGAGTTGGTTTCTTGGTCACATTCACAACATACGTTACTGTTGCCTCTTCTGTTCAATGGCATTTTGTGATTTCTACTCAACATTATGACACAAATCTTTAAAGTGTATTATTGTTCCTATTATCAAGTATTGCTATAAATAGAGCCTGGATTCTCCGCTAATGCTTTCAGGGACAATTGTTCTTGGATTCTGTGTACATAATAAAAAATTCCTGCTCCAAAGATTTCATAATGTGTGTGTGTCTGAGCAAAACAGACAGATACAAACTGGTGACGAGAAGTATTCAGAAGCAGTGAGACTGTGCTGGTCAGCTGGAGAGGACTGAGTATCACTGCCAGTAAACTGACTGTCACCAGGATTACTGTAAACAAAGGAGGCTTTTGTGGTTGGTCCAGAAGGATTTTAACTAGTTATTTTGAAAACATCTACGGGAGAGGCTGACATTGTGGGCCAGTGAGTCCAAATAAATCAAGACGCTTACTAGATATTTTAATAATTGAACAATTTATGTCCTTAAGCTACTTATTTGAAGAATGTTAAAGGATGGCTGTCCTTTGAAATAATTTTCAATGTGTTGTGCTGCATTGTGTGTGTCCAGACGGCAATATGAGAATGTTTGTAAATGTAACAACATGTTAAATAGAATTTGCAAATGATCCTCTGTCCTAAAGAGCTAAAAAAGGATCCCTCCATGATTTCCTCCATGTTTCTGTCATCAAGGTGTAGATATGACTTATGAGAGATGAACTGAGAGGAAGAAAACACCAGAGTGCCAGTAAGGAAAGCTTTGCAACTGATTTCAGAACACAAATGTGTTTGTTCATGCTAGGGGACACACAGGAAACAAGGACACGGATTCATTGCCGTCGCTGTGACGCTCAGTGGCCCCATAAAAAAAGTAGTTATTGGTAAGGATTAACTGGGCAGCCTGGGTACGTCTATTGGCTTAGGGAGTTGATATTTTACTCTGTGTAAGCAGTTTTCATTTGGTTCTTTTAATCACATCTGTGTTGATATATTCTGTCTGCTTTGACAAAATATTTTTTGGGGTGTCATCAGTATGAACAAGACGACCCTCAACTTGTTGAGAAGCCCAGTTCCAGCTGGTTTATTTCATTTTCTGCCATGGCTTTGTTCTGTCTAGATCCGTGGCCGTGAAACGCGTTTCTTCGTTGCCCTCAGAATCCAGATGAATCAACTCTGAGCATGTTACAAGACTCCTGAATGTTTTTAGGGAACATGTAGGATAGAAGCAAGGACCTGGGCAAGGGAAGCTCACGTTTTGGGTATTTCCTTTATCTGACTGTAAATAGCAAGATTTAAGAACTTAACTTTTAAATTCATTGGCTAATTAGATAAAATAAATGCAGTTCAGTAGCATACCATTGAATGCTATTGGCATTTTAGCTTCATTTCCTTTGCAGAATAAAAGTAAAAAGTGTAGCAAAGCTATCCTTCATGTATAAGGTAAGTCATTTTAGCGTGGAACTGTCATATATTATTGATCTATCTCAAAATCCAGTACTAAGAGTCTATGTAATTACCATCTCACTTTATCATATAACCATTGTTTACTTTACAACTTCAATGTGTTTCTTTTTATAATAACCTTTTGTGGTTAGAAGGTTTTAGTATATTCATTTCATATCCGAGGAAGCGAAACACAAAGGAGAGCTTTTATTAACATGCCCAAGTCCCATTTTTAAATTACTTTGATGCCAGAATCTCACTGAGTACTATTGATATTCAAGCACCTAAGGGCCATATTTTAAATTTTTAGCTGTGAAATACTGAGGCATCAAAAATAGGTCAATAAAGTCAGAACAACAATAATTAACATTTTATATGAGACAACATCAGAACCAACTGCATGTTGCTATACTTTCTTTAGCTGTTTCTGCTGGTGCTATACCTGATCCTGAACAGTAGAAACTGTGGCGACTGCATCTACACTTAAAGCTGCTATGTAAGAGTGAACCTGGTGAATGGCTTCAAATCAAGTTTTTTACTCTCAAGCCTTTGAAAAGCATGCAACCATCATTTAGGAAGGTAACGTGCTATTGCAGTGTAATAACATACTGATAGTTTATGGTTCGGGGGCTGAAGACTTAAAGGGTGATATCATTCAAAAAAAGCAAAGAATGGAGAGCAAAAAGAAGCTCTCATCAGCCACCTGAGGACCTGTATCTCAAGATATGGCTACTCAAGACTTATTCTATATTAATCCCTATGGAATTTTTTAGATTCCATGAAAATTTTCTTGAAATAAAAACTTTTACATGAAAAAAACTACAAGTTTGCAGGTTGATAAAGTTTAGTTGTACTATAAAAGACCCTGAAGAGATTTAGTAGATTAAGAGTTATTGACACAAATTTAGGGCAATATCAAGTACCACTTATGATATAAATTAAAAAGGAAATATGAAAAGGTAGCAACTACACTGGGCTACCTCAACAAGCAAGTGCAGTTTCCTATGTGTTACCTTCTAGCATGCTATTGTCTAAGATATTAGGAATTGGTGTCCAAAGGTAATTTGTGTGACAGAAAATGCAGTTAAATGCTTATAGATCTTTTCAGAAGTGCCATAGATAGTTAGGCACTTACCTCATTCAAAAAGTTAATGCAAATGGTGAGTTGCCACTGAACTCATCTGTTCACATCTGTAAATGATATTAGGCCCTAAACACATTTACAGATTGCAGGGATAATATCCAAAATATTAGTCTGAAATAACTCAGTGGTTCTTCCGAGTCTGCAGACAGGCTGAAATTAGTGTCTCTCCAGAGTGTTAACTATTTAATCATTGGTTGAATGGTAGATGAAAGAAAGAGAGAACAATTTTATGGGAAATTATGAAATTTATGACTGTTCTGTTAAATATCAAAACACCACTTCCGGCTGAAAGAAATTCCCAAGACAAAGTATTGGATGAATGTTCAGGAGAAATATCCCTATGTGGTTACCTTATATTAACATTCTTCCCTAGGCATTCCTACTGTCACAGAATCACACAGAGTCTCTGAGGGCTTGAAGGGGACTTGAGCTCATCTAGTCTAACCCTCCTGCTCAGGCAGGGTCAAGCTACAGCTGGTTGCCCAGGACTGTGTCCAGTTGTGTTTTGAATATCTGCAAGGATGGAGACTTCATCACCTCTCTGGGCAATCTCTGCCAGTGTTTGATGATCCTCACAGTAAAAAAGTGTTTCTTAGATTCAGAGTGAATTTCAGGTGTTTTAATTCGTGCCCGTTGCCTTTCGTCCTGTTACTGAGAGGAGTCAGGTCCCCTCATCTTCTTTTCCTCTCATATGATATTTATACACATTGATAAGATCCCCCTGAGCCTTCTCTTCTCCAGGCAGAACAGTCCCAGCTCTCAGCCTCTCCTCACCCGAGGAGTCCAGGTCATTAATGAACGTATTAAACATCATTGGCCCCAGTATCAGCCTCTGGGGTGTGCACTGACTCACCTCCAGCTGGACTTTGTGCCGCTGGTCACAACGCTCTGGGCCCAGCCATTCAGCTCTTACCTGATACTAATATTCTTCCCTAGGCATCTCTGTTGCCCACAGTTAGAGCACAGGATACTGGGCTAGATGGACCCATTATGACCATTCTTGTATGCTTCTTTTAGCAACTAAGGTAGAAAGACATTGTTCTTAAATCAGATAGTCCCAGGACTGTCTGCCCTCCCAAACACACCCCCAGGCCTGCAAAGCAAGAACTACCATGAACGGATTTTCTGTAATCATATTCCAAGCATATAATGAGAACCACTTGGACTAATGTGCCCTTTCCTTGATATTAAAAAGATGGGATAGCAATAAAGCTGTGATGTTTTAAGTTCCCTGGCAAAAAAAACCCCCAGAGATTACATGAATATCCAATTGTTTATTTAATTCTCATGCTGAGCACCTTTGTCCTTTAATGGCCTTGACAATCCTAACCCGTGAACTAAGTCCATAGAAATAAAAGTACATCCTTCTGAATGATCTTCTTTACCATAATTTCATGTAAATTACATAAGGAATAAATTAGTGCAAAATTTCTTGTTTAGCTTCAACCTCTGCATGTGTTGTATTAACTCAGTGTGAACATCTATGTTCACATGTCACATGCCATTCTATTATTCTTTGCTGGCGTAAAAAGAAAAGACAGAACATTTAAAATTATATTATAAAAATAATACATCAAAAGGAACAAGCAGCTTTGATCCTCACATCTAATTAATTGCACATTGGATAGATTTAACTCATACAAATGTGGGATAGTTACTTCACTGTAAATGATTAATAACAATGTATGAACAGTTGTTTGCTTTTTCTTCATTCCTTGCAAATGCAAAAACACAAACACCTACAGTTCAAGCATCAGGAAAGAGGTTAAAGCATGCTATGTCTGACCTCTCCATAGTTATTTATGCTATGTAGGGTCTGAGAAGCACTCATCTTCCAAGGGCTTTTCAGTAATTCAGTTCATAAGCAGGTAGAACATGTATGCACTTCCCTAAGCATCATTTGTAAGTCAGTACAGATGCTCTCATACCAATCAGTAAAACATGAGGAGCTATAATTTATAATAGCTAGTACACCAAGATCCATTTATTATACTTTACACCTATACAGCAATTGATGTATATTGCCAGTTCCCTTGGGATATGTGAAGACCTTGGGGACAGACATAATATTTTTTAGAATCATGAGGCACATCACAAGCTTCTTTGATCTAGGTATAAAAGGAAGCTTAAAATAAACCTACTTTTCTAATGAAAGTTTTCATGTAACCACTAAATGCTTCGACTTCTTTCACTGTGCCCAAAATGCTGTGGTTCAAAACTAAAATTTTAAAGATATCTTTCACAATATACTCGGTGATGTTTACAATACTATTCATGCATAATATACAATAATTTTTTTCAATTACTCTTTCACAAAATCCTGCCAAACACAATAGAATCATAGAATCATAGAATCGTTTAGGTTGGAAAAGACCTTTAAGATCATCAGGTTCAACCGTTGACCTAGCACTGCCAAGTCTACCACTGAACCATGTCCCAAAGCACCACATCTACGTGTCTTTTAAGTACCTCCAGGGATGGTGACTCAACCACTTCCCTGGGCAGCCTCTTCCAATGCCTGATAACCTTTCCAGTGAAGAAATGTTTCCTAATATCCAATCTAAACCTCCCCTGGTGCAACGTGAGGCCATTTCCTCTTGTCCTGTCGTCTGTTACTTGGGAGAAGAGACCAACACCCACCTCACTACAACTTCCTTCTAGGTAGTTGTAGAGAGCGATAAGGTCTCCCCTCAGTCTCCTTTTCTCCAGGCTAAACATCCCCAGTTCCCTCAGCCGCTCCTCATAGGACTTGTGCTCTAGACCCTTCACCAGCTTCGTTGCCCTTCTTTGGACATGCTTCAGCACTTCAATGTCTTTCTTGTAGTGAGGGGCCCAAAACTGAACACAGTACTCGAGGTGCGGCCTCACCAGGGCCGAGTACAGGGGGACGATCACTTCCCTACTCCTGCTGGCCACACTATTTCTGATACAGGCCAGGATGCCGTTGGCCTTCTTGGCCACCTGGGCACACTGCTGGCTCATATTCAGCCGGCTGTCGACCAACACCCCCAGGTCCTTTTCCGCTGGGCAGCTTTCCAGCCACTCCCCCCCAAGCCTGTAGCGTTGCATGGGATTGTTGTGACCCAAGTGCAGGACCTGGCACTTGGCCTTGTTGAACCTCACACAATTGACCTTGGCCCATCGATCCAGCCTGTCCAGATCCTTTCGGACCTCGCTAACCATTTCCCCTTGGATTATGGAGGTGTCGTGGTTTAACCCCAGATGGTAACTGAATACCATGCAACTGCTCACTCCCTGCCCCCCCTCCCCAGTGAGGTGGGGAGGAGAATCGGAGAGAAAGGAAAACTTGCGGGTTGAGATAAAAACAGCTCACCAGGACAGCAAAGAAAAGGATAATAATATATTAATAATAATAATATATAAGGATAATAGAATATATAAAACAAACAATGCACAATTTCTCACCACCCGACGACCGATACAGCCCGTCCCGAGCAGCAGGCAGGGAGCAGGGGTATCCCCCCCCAGCTATCCCAGAACAGCAAGTTCCAGAGAGAGCAGGCGAGGGAACGAACAGCCGAGGGAACGAACAAAAAGTCCCGAATGAACGAAAAAAGGAAAAGCAGGGAACAAAAAGCAACCAGAAGGGAAGCTTAAGGGAAGTGTCCCACCGGCCAGCCCTCACTTATACCGGGCATGACGTCTATGGTATGGAATACTCTCTTTGGCCAGTTTGGATCAACTATTCTGGCTCTACCCCTCCCAAGTTTTTGCACCTGCACATTAACAAAACCTGGGAAACTGCAAAATGTCCTTGATGGTTTAGCAGTAACCAACAACATCAGTGTATAATCAACATTCTCCACACACTAAATCCAAAACACAGGAGCTGCTGGTGACAAAACTAGCTCCTTCCCAGCCTAAACCAGGACAGGGGGCTTCATTCTGCTCCCTGTCCCTGTCTTCCAGCTCAGGGGGCTGGGTACCCAGAGAACAGCTGGTCTTACTATTAAAGACTGAAGCAAAGAAAGCATTAAGTACCTCAGCCTTTTCCTCATCCTTTGTCACTATGTTTCTCCTCACATCCAATAAAGGATGGAGATTCTCTTTAGCCCTCCTTTTGTTGCTAATGTATTTATAGAAACATTTTTTATTGTCTTTTATAGCAGTAGTCAGACTAAGTTCAAGTTGGGCTTTGGCCCTTCTAATTTTCTCCCTGCATAACCTCATGACATCCTTGTAGTCCTTCTGAGTTGCCTGCCCCTTCCTCCAATGGTCATAAACTCTCTTTTTTTTCCTGAGTTCCAGCCAAAGCTCTCTGTTCAGCCAGGCCAGTCTTCTTCCTCGCCAGCTCATCTTTCGGCACATGGGGACAGCCTGCTCCTGTGCCTTTAAGATTTCTTTCTTGAAGAACATCCAACCTTCCTGGACTCCTTTGCCCTTCAGGGCTGCCTCCCAAGGGACTCTGTCAGCCAGTCTCCTAAACAGGCCAAAGTGTGCCCTCCAGAAGTCCAAGGTAACAGTTCTACTGACTCCCCTCCTTCTCCAGGAATTGAAAACTCTATCATTTCATGATCGCTATGCCCAAGACAGCCTCCAACCATCACATCACCCACAAGTCCTTCTCTGTTCGCGACCAACAGGTCCAGTGGGACGCGTTCCCTAGTTGGCTCACTCCCCAGCTGTGTCAGGAAGTTATCGTCTTCCACACACTGGTTCCTCTCTGCTGTATTGTATTTCCAGCAGACATCTGGCAAGTTGAAGGCCCCCACGAGAACAAGGGCTAGCGATTGTGAGACTTCTCCCAGCTGCTTATAGAATAGATATGAATCGTCCACGATGAGTGAAATTTACCTTCAGTTACACAGCAGTAACTCATTGATTTGGCAGAGTATGATTTCACGGTGAATGAATCACTGTAAGTGTCTGCTGATTTATGCTCTCAGTATGCTTGAGTGTGTTTGTATGCGTGTACGTATAGATCACACAATCCTTTTGTAGCTCCAGATACTCTGCAATTTCTCTGGGATGGCAGACATTGCGAAAGTGAAAGGTGCATATTTTCCCAGCAGGGATCAAAGCAGAAAAATAGTACAACTTAGATAACCTTTCTGCCAGGCTCCCTCCACGGTGGAATTCCCATTTAAACGTCTTTCCCAGAGCTGCATCTCCTCCCTCTCTGTGCTTTACTGTTTCTACACCAATGGCTATAAGTAGGAGGTGCAGTGAAAGATGAAACCAAAATGTTTTGATGCTGGGGGCTTTGATCCTTCCTGCTCTTTTAGGATCCCTTGTATCTGAAGCCCTCAATCAAGTTCTGAGAAACTTCTGGGAGGAAGGATGGTCTTAAAGACTTTTTCATTCCTTTTTTTGTTTCTGCAGTTTTTCCCACAGAAGGGCGTATTCAGATTCCTAAAGAAGGCTTTGAAAGGGATCCAAAGAAGCAATCACATGCATGTGCAACTATTTTTTCACCAGGCAAGAATATATGGAATGTGAATGGAGTTTCAGCATAGCTCTGCGAATGTGAGTATCAATTGAAACTGGGTAGGCAAATTCTATGAAGTTCTAGGTAAATTAATGTGCATATAGCCATTGAATTACTAACTTCATATAATTAAAAGCAGGAAAACCTGTCTGCATTCAGTTGTTAATATAAAGTTTAATTAGAAGGAAGATCTTTAAGGTTGAAGGGTGTCACTGAGCAGCACAGGCTTCACAGTGTCTCGAGAACATGATTCTATCAAGTATAGGAGCTCTGAAGGGAAAAATGAATCTTATTCATGCTTCTTTTGTACAAATAGTAGTATCTGTAGGCTTTCCATCTGTAGGTTAATCCTAAGTAGGAAAAAGTCTTTTCCAAAGACTAGACAATATATTCTTTCTCCTCAGGTAAAAAGGTGTAATTGAAATCCATGTAACTTATTAAGTCTTCAAAATGTAAATTAGTTCAAACATATCTGATTTTCACATTCAAAATAGCTAGTAGATGCAACCACAGTTGCTCTTAATTATTGCCTGTCATTTTTTATTATCCTCCTGTTTAAAAAAATTCAAGTCTTCCAGCAAGACAACAAAAAAAGCACTGTGTGACCTAAGCGACTACTGCGAGTAATGTGAGGAGACTGACCAAGCAGACCTGCAAACAGCATACTGCTTATGTCGATGGTTTTCAGGCTATAGATCCATACACTGTACCTATGAATAAGGGATACAATTGCAGCAGTTAGGATTGATTGCTGGATAAAGTAGAAGCAAAACCGTGATACATTCACTGGATACTTCCTTTGCTGCGAAAAAACAACCATTTGTAGCAATAATTTACTACTTGCACAGTTGTTTTAAGATAGGAAGCCCTTAAAGTTGCCTTCTGTTATTTTTAATTTTTAAATTTTACTTTCTAGGAGTGCCTTATATGTCTGTTTTTGAGAACCTATGTGGAATGGCATAATCCTCATAGAAATGTGACTAATTACACCTCCTTAACTGAATTTTAATTTGAAACTGAGCTTCCAAACTGTATAGAAACTATATACATAGACAGAAAAGACAAAAATAGCTCAAGAGCAAAAGCATGCCCTCTGTTTTTATGCCTCTGTCTAAAGAAAATGCATACGCTGAGTATTTAGAGAAGTAGATTAAAGTTATTGTTGTTTGAAGGATGTTTACTGGATGTAGTTTGTAG
Source organism: Phoenicopterus ruber ruber (assembly GCA_009819775.1). NCBI lineage: Eukaryota > Metazoa > Chordata > Aves > Phoenicopteriformes > Phoenicopteridae > Phoenicopterus > Phoenicopterus ruber. The sequence goes on along the minus strand of CM020218.1, from coordinate 35,640,079 downwards.
GACTGTAAGTGAAGCACGACCCATTCATGTTTGCTTGACTTTTCTCAGTTTACTGTGACCCAGCATTGTTGGGTTTGTTGTACCTTTATTTAAACTTTGTTCCTCTGTGAGGAGCTGTGGCTTCTGTATTTCTCAGCATCACTGTACCCCATGGGTGACATTTCCTCTGATCCTTAAAATGCTGTATTTCAGATGTTATATCACACCTCTGAAGAGTAACTTGCTAAGGAAAATATTGCTGTATTTTCCTGAAGGAACTGAAGCTACATCAGGTTGAATTTCACCCTGTAGGTTATTTAAGCACAGTATGATGTTATACAAACTGAAAACAGAGGGCAAATTCCTGTCTGCTACTGAAGAGATGTCATTGAGGGAGAAAAAAAAGCAAATAACTCCCAGTCCCTTCCACTGATGTCTTAAAGGCAAAGACTTAAATTGTGCTGAACTGGAGAATAAAATTAATTTCCAAGAGGACTGACATACAGGTAATTTGGACCTTGCTTTGTAGCTCTGGTATATAAAATCAACAGTTTACAATCTCTTGGTCTGATCTTGTTTACAGAAGGTTGGATGAGGGATTTTTTTGTTTGCTTATTTGTTTGGAGGTTTTTTTTCTAGTTTCAGCTGATTTTAGATGACCTTTCTCTCCTTTTTCATTAGGTTCAGATGTCTAAACTCTGTGGGACAATCTGGCTTTACATTAAGGATTTTTTTTTTTTTTTTTTTTAATGGAAATTTTGTAAAGTCTATGAATCATCTGGATCCATCTTCCTTTCTTTTCATTTGCACTCTTTCCAGTGCTCAAGATCTCCCACATTTGCCATGGTGATCTATACTAAATTGCAGCAAGTAAGCAAGGGATCAGTGTGTGGTAGCAGCACTTCAGAGACAACAACTCTCTGCAATGCGTCTGGATGGGAACCTACTTCCCCATGTCCAAAAATGGCTGGGGAGGTCGGAAGAGAGAAAACATAGAACTGTAAGAAAATTGGAGAAGCACATCTTAATCCTGTCTCATATTCTTCAGTGCCTGAGCTGCTTAAAAAGCCATAGAGATCCTGAAGAGGCACATTTTCCAATGCTGGGGCCTGCGGGAAGCTGCGTGGGTCAGGTCCTTCAAAACTTGGATGAATGCTCATTCACTTGCCCGTGATCTTTGTCCCTCTTTGAAACACCTGGCTCAATCTATAGTCTTTGTTTTCCAGTATAGTTCCATCATTTCTCTGCTGTTATCAAACCATGCTATTCCTCAGTATAACAAGTACGGTGAGTTACCTGTTTTGTTACATTCAGTTGTATCTCCTCCTCTTCTAGTTGATATTTGATTGCCAGAAATGCTTTATGCATATCTTTTACTATATAAATATATCTCCATATATACGTATATTTAAGTGAAGAGATATATAGATGTGTGAATCTTTGTATATTTCTTTATGTTCAGAAAGTGAACACTAGTGAAATTCCTTACAGTAAATAAAGCACATCATGATGGAATGGTATCAGGCATGTTCTTTTTATTTCCATAGAGACAGTTCTCTAAAAATTGAATATAAGTATAGTTAAATAAGAGAAGCAATCCAAGAATCTGAGTCTGTGCTTTGTAGCAACATTGATTATAGAAGAAGTTCGCAAAAAGCAAGAAGTCCAGGACTTCCTGTAAGTCTGATTAACCTGTGAGGATGCTTGTAGGGACTAAGAGCTGGTTAATTGCTAGCTAGGTGTAAAATGACAGATATCTCCTTTTTCATCTGCTACTTTCTCCGGGGCAGAACATAGAAAAATTATTTTCTTCATCCCTTTCTTAGCTAATTTTTAAGTTTTCAAATTCACTGCTATAGTTCTGCTCCCCTTTCTAAGAAGGTAGGTTGTATGAGTACACACCCTCGTCTGCATCTTACTCTTTTAAAAGATGCTCTTTCCTACTAAAAAGCACTGTGATATACTGAATAAAAAGGCATTGCAAATTTTTCTCTCTTGTTTTTGTAGGTATCTTTGGCCATCAAAATGCAATCTTCCATTTGTCCCTGTCAAGAACTGTGCCCTGAGCGTGTACTGCCACAGAATGAAAGAATGTCCTAACAAATGCTTTTAGACACTACTCTGGATCATTGTTTCACAGTAGCTTTTTAATAGAGTTATAAAGTTGCATCTTCCAGTTAGCAAGAAAAGACATGATTTGTCTGATGGTGATAATACTGTTAAAAGCATTTTAGAAACTGCAGAAAGGGTTTGAAACATTTCTTTTGTTCTGAGCAGCAACACTATGTAACGCAGTGCTGAATGTGTAATGGATGAATGTTTTGTACTGGGCTTGTCCTTCCCATCTCAGCATTTTCCTATTTAATGTAAGGAGAAATTGACACAATACAGTGATTTTACATGTTTAGAATATGAATTATAAGTGTTATATGCAAAGTTCTCAGACATTTATTACTGTCTCAACAAACTTTAATCCCTTCCCTTTTCCTTCCCCTTTCATGTCTGTGTTCATCATTTCAGCTTATGCATACAGTTTACATTTGAATACAGCAACGAAAACGAGTTCATTCTCGATTCATATCTTCACTCCCCCCCCTTTCATATAGCTGTATATTATTAAGTCTCTCCTCATTAAGTGTTTTTTCCAATCTAACATATTCTGCTCTTGCTGATTTTAGATGATGCCTAAACAAAGTCTTGCAAAATGAGATCGTTACCTTTCAAGGTTTAAATTTGAAGTTAATTCACAACCTGCAACAACATGTAATGCCCGAGCATAAGTGAATAGATAAAGAGAGGGTTGGGCAGATGGGCAAACTAAAGATATTGAAAACAGAGATTATAGGAAAAGGAATAGGAAAGACCCCGCCCCCACCCAAAACCCCCAAACCAAACACACTGCAAGTGTAAATCAAGGCAGCTCTGGGTTAATGCTGCTCCACTGATACTCACTTATAACAGCTGAGGATCCGGGCCTGTGACTGTCAACCCTGTGCATAGAGATATCTCATAACACTACTTGTATTGAAACCCATTGCATGTTTATTCAGTTTAGCTTACTGTGATCCTTGACAGTGAAAAGCTGTCAACATTTGCGCATAACAACAAAAGCTGTCATCATATTGTGCAACATGATCCAGAACATCAGCAGTGACATCCCCAGTAGTTGGCCACTTCCCTTTCTTGGATTTACAGCAGGATATTTCTACGCCACATCGTGCTGTGCTGTATCAAAGATCTCCCAGGTTACTTCATGCAAACAGCACTGTGCATAGCCAGGTTAAGATGCTACACTAGGGACTCGGAGATGTGTAGCTTTGCTCCAGGATATCAGAAAGGGAGCTTGACAGAACGCAGCATCATATTTTCTCTCCTTCTCTTCGCCTGTTTACAGGGCTAAGTATGTAGGGTGCAACATCTTACCAATGGAGCTACACTGCTTCCAGTTCTGGAGTACTAATGTAGCTGGCACTGCCTAGATATCTCCAAGCAACATGGTATGGGTAAGTGTAGACGCGATCTACAGTTGTAGACCTTTCCTCAGCGGTTAAGAGTTGTTAAAACCTAGTTAAAAGCCAGCTGGATGCTTTGTTGCAAAGATTCTTTGGTTTTCAATCCCAATTTATTTTAGTCATTCAGTTCATAGTGCCCATCCACAAACTATTGTATTCTCATAGGTGAAGGAAGAGCGATTGGCGGTGTGGGTTTGCGAATGTCTAATTTCATCACTGAAGAAAAAAATGTACCATCTACAGAATTCCGGAATTCACGGTTTCCTGAGTGTCCCAAATAATCTTATCCATTTTTACCACAACAGTTGAACTTCTGTATTGCCCAATTTGATATTCACAGAGTGAAATGGCAGCTGAGTTTACTGCCCAAAGGACAAGGCATAAACATAGACCTTCTGAGAATCAAATGCAAGACCATTCCCCAAACTGATTGAGGAGGAAAATTTGAATCCCACAAATAATCTTATAATGTCACAGTTGCAATCCCTCTTTTCCCCTCTGTTGCAATGTAGAATTTTTTTTTTTTTTTTTCCGGGTGAAACAACTTCAAGAAGAGAAAAAGATTTTCCCTCCATTCTCTTTAAATAGCTCAGAGTTTGAACGCTCTTCCAGAACAGCTAGGGTTTCATCTTCAGGGAGAAAGGCCTTGAGTGAGGAACTCCAAGCTATTAGATAAGCACTTTGACTCATGTGCCAGCAAAACTAGTATTATTTGGGGGGGGAAAGCGGTTTTCTATGAATCCTGATTTCATATACATGTGATAGGAAGTGTTGGAATCCTCACTTCACTACTACTCTCCTCAAACATTTTTTTCATAACCATGTAGTCAATACTTTAAAAATAAAACTTTCCTACAAATTGTGGTAGTATATAATTTTTCCTACCAGAATCCATACATTCCCACTGACAGGGGTTAACCACAAAGCCTTTCTTAAATGACTATCATCTGTAAGGAATGTACACATAAACATTGCATTCTTCTCTGGGAGCTTTCTTTATAAACTATAATATCCTTAACCAAAAATAACAGCTGTCGAGCCTTCCTTTCTCCCTCCTCTTCTTCTTCTTTTTATTTTATTTTTTTTTTAATTTTTATTTTTATTATTTCATTGCTTTAGGATTAATGTGTATTGACAGAGTTCAAATGTTGGGTCTAAAAGGAAAGCGTGAGGTTCTTTAAATCTGCAATTGTGTCTAGCAGGGAGAAAAAAAAATCGTCTTGCCTGCTTTTTATCTCCTAACCTGCTGGGCAGGCATTAAAATAAAAGAAACAGTGGTGGTTTGTTTTGTTTTGTTTTGTTTTCTTTTTTTAATATGTTTTCCATTTTTCAAGACGGCTACTTCTGTCACCAGGAGAAATCATAAATACAAAATCTCATGTTATTATTCACCCAAGACTCCTCTTAAAATTACTTTTAACATACTGCAGATAGCTAAAATTATTTCTTGATTCCTCTTCTATACACACTGTATCGCCTACAGTGATACACCTACACCTGTAAAAATAATTGAAGAAAGACCAAAATCCATTATATTCACTTGCACTTTTTGTGCAAAACACAAACTGCAGTAATTTCCCAGAGTTTTATCATTCCAATAAAACTTAGAAAAGATTTGGTTCTAAATAGGTGCATAGAACAGTGGAATGAAGTTCTTGCTTTAAATCAAGTATTTGAATAATGATTCATTCTATAATTTCTCTCTGAATAGCAGAAATGTGTTAAGTAAAATTAGATCTGTTGCTATAATCTTGTAAGTGCTTTATTTGAAAACAGTGAACACCATTATTAAAGAAGCATTGGAACACACCTATAAAGATAAGGGTTTTAGTTCCACCAGTGTCTCCAAATGAATGTGATGGAGTAAAAGCAAAACCAGGCCCAATAGCAAAATCCACACCCTGGATAATAAGTTATCCAGATGCTGTGTATTAGCTGGGGCAGTTAGATTCCAGGACTATTAACAAAGAATGGAGTTAGCCTTGTAATGAAAAAAGGTTTTATTCTCAGCATCTTTTTGCATATGTTCATCTTAATGTCAGGTAACATCAACGTGGCATTTGCCAGTACCTGATTTAGACTCAGCCTTAGAGTTTTATAATTTATCATCAGCTCCTTTGAAATCTTCCCAGATTATAGGAGGAAAGACAGCAAAACTCAGCCGGACTCTGGGCCAGCAATTGTGGCATGCAAATGTCTTAGTTTTAAAAAGACGGACTATAAAAGATTTCCCATATACTTATTTATAACTCGAGAACATATACCATGGCAATTTAGCTTCCACCAAAAAAGAATAAAAGACAATTTTACCTGAAATACCCAGAATCTGAGGTATAATGTAGTGCCTCTCTCTCTGTCCTTCAGTATAATATAGTGTCTCTCTCTCTCTCCTTCAACCCTCATCTCTAAGAAACCCTAAAAAAGAGGGCTCTTTTGAAATGAAGCAATGATCGGATATTGATTACAGGAATAGATATGCCATTTTAAGATATTACCAGTGTTGCTGCTCTTTGTTACTGCCAGTCTGCTGGAAAGCTGAAGAGCTCATGTAATCATCTCACATCATCTTCCATGCAAAGACAGCTGAGTTAGTTTAAATACTGTTCCCCATGTAGGAGAAACTAACTGGACTGACTTTGAAAAGAAATAAAAAAGCAAATAAAATTGTTACAGACTGAGCATTTCTGACGTCTTCTTCTATTCAAGTTGTTCCATTATTTAAGTGACACAAGCCTTTTTTCAACCTGAATAACAGACACATGGATATTATTTAATGAAATTGTAGATAATAATTTCATTAATTGAAATAGTGTGAACAATGTTTTACAAGACCAAAATACAACTTAAAAGAGCTTGGTACTGTAACTGTCAAGCACTTTTTTTTCATAATGTTTGCAATTTTATTGATTTAATTAATAGTCTGTTCTGTTCAGTTTCACCATTAAAACCCAGTGAACATCAGAATATTCATTAAATTATCCACATTTGTACTTATGGAACTGCAATGCATTAAATGACAGAGATCATAGAATCATAGAATCATAGAATTGTTCTGGTTGGAAGAGACCTCCAAGATCATCGGGTCCAACCATTAACCTATCACTAACAAGTCCCCCACTAAATCGTATCCCTTAGGGCCTCGTCTAAACGTCTTTTGAATACCCCCAGAGATGGGGACTCCACCACCTCCCTGGGCAGCCTGTTCCAATGCCCGACAACCCTTTCGGTGAAGAAATTTTTACGAATATCCAATCTAAACCTCTCCTGGCACAACTTGAGGCCATTTCCTCTTGTTCTGTCGTCTGTTACTAGGGAGAATTGTGGACAACAGAAGTAAGAAATAATAGCAAGCACCTAGCACAATGCCAAATCAAATCATTAAGAGAAAAAAATCCTCAAAGCATATGTTTCTTTTCACATGCACTTTTTGTCAACTAGAGAAAGTATTTCAGCCACTCTCAGAAGTTAACTTGAGTCCATTTTATGTGACATTTACAACAATATGGTAGCTGGGTTATTTGGAACAAGAGCAGTAAGCCTCAAATCAAAGGTTTACAAACTCAGTATCAAAATCATGTACTGTATCGCTCTGTTTTGTTTCATTTAAAAACTAGAGTGTATGCATTTAGTGGGCTCTCTTTTTCTAGGAGACGTTTATTCATGATGTGGAGATATCTTAGCATTGGTGGGCTATAACTTATAAAATTGACTGCCTAAGTATATCCTAAAATATCACAGTATAGAATGTTTCCTATATTGTCATTGGTCTCTGATTTATCATCATTTCAAATCTGTGCTTTCTCCATAATTTTCCCAATGAACCAGAGAAGGACAATAATGATCAGTTTTTAAATTCAACTGCCCTAATCAATAATAGTTTGCAAAAGTGAGCGTTTAGTTTAATAAAATTCTGGAATAGAAATGGCTGGCGATTCATTTCACTTTCAGGAATCTTGATTAAAATTTCTTAAGAAATGTACACGGAAGCCAAAGCTTCCATTGAACAGTTATTTCGCTTTGATTGTTGGTTTTGGGGGGGTGGGGTTTGAAGGGGCATTATAAATATAGGACCAGACTATGGTGCTTTCTCTACAGGTGCTGGTTACTACAGGACCACTGAAAATATGTTCACTATTCTTCATGAATATGAGGATCCCAGTAAATACGAAATATAAGCAAGAATGTACATATACACAGCAGGCATCACCTGGAAGCTTTCTTCGTGGGAACCAATAAAGCCCACAAGATGCTCACACGTGCAATCTGCAGCCTCAAAAAGGTGCAAATGAATTAATCACACACTTCCATCTATTTGTTTAACTTACTACCTGGGCATTTGTTCACTAATTTTAGAAAATAGGGCAAGATGTCTAGTTATTACTAGCTAGACAACTGAATGAAATTTTAGCTATCAAAGTAGTCTCTATCATAACCTCCTTTACCCTGTGATATTTAACAGTGCAAGATATGATTGCATCCCTTTATCATAGACGTATTTCTAACTTTTAGGTATATTGCATTTACATTTTATCTTTAAATTCTATGAAGTGAAAAATCATTCAAGCAGATTTGTTGAATGTTTATGTTTTTTTAGCAGATAATAGTAGATAATAAGAGGACGTCACTTTGAAGAGGTTAACGGTAAAAATGAATACATTTTGCTTTTTTTTTTACACGCATGCAAATAATTCTTAATGACCCTATTGCATACTCTCATATTTTATCAGGATTATACCCCATGTATCAGTAAGTAATGTGACAAGGGAACTTCTTTATGCCTGATATAAATCAATGATTGCTGCCTTAATTTAAAAGCTGAGTGATGATAAGATGCTGTGACTCAATAAATTTGAGCTTCTAATATTATGCAGAAGAACATAAAACCTGTTTGTGCATTATAATGTAGCAATAATGTATCCCTTCCTAATCACTGGCATACCTATCTTTTCTAGCTTGCCTATAGCATGCATAATAAAAAGTTTGCAAAATATGGAGAAATTCTAATTTTCATATACCTGCACTATGAATCCCTGAAGCTATTACAAAAAATACTAAAATGCTTAAACTATGAGGATAAAATACAATTTACAGAGTATGTTTTCTTATTATTGCCTTTGAAGATAGCATCAGTTGTCTACACAGACCTATAAAATGTTTTAAGGGTTGAAAGATAGACCTTAATGCACTTATCTTTCCTTTCTTAATAAAGGATAAAACAACAACAACTCTCTGAACGGTAAACAAACAAAAGCAAGCAAGCAATAACTTACTGCTTGCCTAAGCTGACCTCGGGTTTAAGAATCAAGGATTGCTTTTTGTTGGCTCTGGCATTAGCTAAACTAAATCCTAAAGCGTATTCTTAGACGGTGTGAAGTTGGCCTAATTGTGTTCAAGTGAAGGGACACTGATTTGCACTAGCTGCAGATCAGAGCCCTTACAGGACTAACCACCTGCTCACGTTTCAGAATTAACTGGGGATAAGACTGATTGTTTTGTAACTGTTTAGTAGAGGATTGGCTACCGATTAGTTCTTTTTGACCTTGTCTCTTTAACCTTGTGCAGATATCTCAGTTGGAGAAGAAACAGGAATGGAGAAGGTGGAACAGGGTGATAAGGAAGCTGTGATATTTTCTAGTGCAAGAAATTAATAATTTAATATACATTCAATGTGAACTTTGTGATCTATGGGTGATGTACGGGTGTTTCTTTTAGCTTTTCAGAAATACAGTCCCCTCAAGCTTATAGATCAGCTGGAAAAAGAAGAGAAGGTACAGATTATTGTGATGTATCTAAGACAAGAGTGAGAGGGAGGCGGGTATTTTTTCCTATATTGGAATCACTTCACAAAGAATATTTTTGAGAGGTTTCTTCAATATAAATCACGCCATTCTAGTTCAAAGCAACAAATTCAAACAAACTTGCAAAATGTACAAACTAGTAAGTTCAGGATACTAATTTAGATATGGTTGTTTACATTCTCACCCCATTTTGCTAAGTGTGAAATGTTGAAAGCAATTGTAGAGACCACAAGCATTTTAGTCCTGGCTTTAAGTAAAAGAAACAGTGTAAAAAGGGAGTTATTGCCTAACTTAACGAAAGCTTTTGCAATACTCACATTTTCTTTTGAACAGAAGTTTCATACACTATAAAAAATTGTTCACTGGTGGAATACATTAATAATTTTTTTTTTTTTTAGCAATAGAAGGGAATAAAGTACCTCATAAATATGCTTACAGCTAGTGTTTACAAATTCTGCTAATGATCTCACTAATGGAAGCTAGATTATGGAATGTATTTTGCATCAGGTTTATGCCCAGAGCGGCCATTTTACAAGGAGTCCCTGATAGATGTTAATTTTTACTTTTGGATCTGCAGTTCTTCAATTAGAAGAACATGTGTTATGCTGGGGAATGAACCTTTCAGTGGGTGCATTTACATGTACTGTTGTTGTCTTTGGTTTTTTTTGTTTGGTTGTTTTTTTTTTTTTTAATTCTGTGAATCTTCTTTACACATGCACATTTCAATTATCAAAAAAATGTTCTGAGGATTTCAAATGTAAGTATGTAAAACTCTTAAAAGAATCCATGATACCTAGTTTCCATTGGTGTGTGATCCTAAAAGTGTCAAGTGTATTTATATGATGCAGTACTCTTCCACCTTTAAACACTGTTTGTGACCTAGAGCAAGTCAAGTTTTAGGTTGACGGCATAGACGAATAATCCCTTTTTTTTTAGTGCAGTAGCAGAGCTGAACAAAATGACTCAAGTGAAATGTTCAGACCTGATATTTGTATGACCTCACTAATGAGAAAGAGATTATAGGAAGTATTTTACAGCAGGTTTGTTTAGGGACTGCAGGGCCCAGTGCTGGTACTGTTCAAGACAAGGAGAAATTTCCAATTAATTACAGTTAAGAGAAGCTCAGGTACAGAACAGGTAACCTCTATTAGATTTTATTGCTCACCTCTTGGGCTGTTTAAGATACACACTAACTTTCCATTTTCCCCTGCCCTCCGCGGCAAGTATTTGCAGTCTTCACCCTTGATGAATAGCACATGCAATCAAGGACTATGACCCGTGAACCTCCCTCACTGTGGTTCTGCTGTGACAGGACTGCACCTTCGCACGCTGGGTTGCAAGGCTACCATTTTCAGGACGTCAGCAGTGCTGAAATGGAGAAAGCAAGTTCCCAAGCAGAGAGAAAGATGCTTTGTGCGCTGACTCTGCTCCCATCTCAATGTTATCCTTCAGTTTAACGGGAACACAAACGAATCCTGAGGACCTTATTCTGATTTCATATAATTGAAGACTAAACTCTGGAGCTCAAGTTAAGAAAAGACTTTGACATTTTGTGTTGCAGAGGCTTAACCTCATTAGAAAGAGGGAGATGGTTAGATATTGATGTCTAATATTAATTATATTAACTATTGTATTGGGTTTGTGTGGCAAGGTTTTTGTAGCAGGGGGGCTACAGGGGTGGCTTCTGTGAGAAGCTGCTGGAAGAAGCTTCCTCTGTGTCCGATAGAGCCAATGCCAGCCGGCTCCAAAGACAGACCTGCCACTGGCCAAGGCCCAGCCCATCAGCGACGGTGGTAGTGCCTCTGGGATAACATAGTTAAGAAGGGGAAAAGAACCCCAAACCTCGTGCAACATCAGCAGCAGTCAGAAGAGAAAGGAGTGAGAATATGTGACAGAAACAACTCTGCAGACACCAAGGTCAGTGAAGAAGGAGGGGCAGGAGGTGCTCCAGGCACCGGAGCAGAGATTCCACTGCAACCTGTGGTGAGGACCATGGTGAGGCAGGCTGTCCCCCTCAGCCCATGGAGGTCCATGGTGTAGCAGATATCCACCTGCAGCCTGTGGAGGATCCCACGCTGGAGCAGGTGGATACGCCTGAAGGAAGCTGTAACCCCGTGGGAAGCCCACACTGGAGCCAAGCTCCTGGCAGGACCTGTGGATCCGTGGAGATAGAGGAGCCCACCCTGGAGCAGGTTTGCTGGCGGGACTTGTGACCCCGCAGGGGACCCACGCTGGAGCAGTCTGTTCCTGAAGGACTGCACCCCATGGAAGGGACCCACGCTGGAGCAGTTCGTGAAGAACTGCAGCCCGTGGGAAGGACTCACGGAGAAGTCCATGGAGGACTGTCTCCCGTGGGAGGGACCCCACGCTGGAGCAGGGGAAGACTGTGAGGAGTCCTCCCCCTGAGGAGGAAGGAGCGGCAGAGACGACATGTGATGAACTGACCAGAACCCCCATTCCCCCTCCCCCTGCGCCGCTCGGGGGGGAGAAGGGAGAGAATTTGAGAGTAAAGTTAAGCCCAAGAAGAAGGGAGGGGTTGGGAGAAGGTGTTTTAAGATTTAGTTTTTATTTCTCATTTTCCTACTCTGATTTGATTAGTAATAAATTAAATTAGTTTTTCCCCAAGTTGAGTCTGTTTTGCTCGTGACGGTAATTGCTGAGTGATCTCTCCCTGCCCTTATCTTGACCCACGAGCCTTTCGTTGTATTTTCTCTCCCCTGTCCAGCTGATGGGGGGAGCGACAGAGCAACTTTGGTGGACACCTGGTCTCCAGCCAGGGTCAACTCACCACAACTATAAACCAATATTTATTAATTAAGATATAAAAACTTTAATATTAGACTGTTAGGTTGGAAGGGAGTCACAGCCTGAAATCTAATGTAAAGATAGAAACAGCAGGTTTGAATTTTGATGTTTTTATGTTACTGACAAAAAAAAGGCATCTCTCATACAGGGAAACCCATAAAACAACTAAACCCATTAATTCACTTTGCACCACTGACAAGCTAGCCATCTCTTGGAAAAGTTTTGGCTTTTGAAAATTTAGACAAAATGAAATAAGTAATCTAAAGATTTCAGGTTTTTTAACTCTGAATCCCTTACCTTTGCCTATCCTTTGATTTTCATCCATGAAAGTACATAAATTCTAGCCATTAGATTTTTTTTTGTAGTTACTCATTATACATTCCTCATATACTTTTTACTAATTATAAAGTAAATATATCTTTTCAGAACAGATTTCCCATTCACCAGTTTGTTATCCTTCAGATACTGGAATTTTAGAATCATACCATATTCAAAAGCAAATATTTATTTTAGTCTTGTGTAATTCTTTATTTCTCAAAATATTGTGACAAGATTTGGAGAATAAGGTGGTATTTGAAAAGGAAATATGAATGTAAAAACTATGCATACAGAATGAGATAAGTTTAAACCTGCAGAAGACAAAGGTAATGGAACTAGAAAGAATTCAGCTGGGATGCAAAAATCGTTTACATTGATAAGTGGGAAGAAAATAACTTCTGGGTGGATTTTTGAGATACATTTCCTATGTTAACTTTCTGAGAATATTTGGGGATGGAGTGTTATAAATACGGCTAGCAGGGTCTTAAGAAGCAAATATGTATTATATTCATCTTCACCTATTTGCTTTAGTTTTCTCTCTTCTTATATCCTGCTCACATGGCAGTTCTTTTCCTATATTAATTCAAAATTTGAGCCGACCTTGGAGAGAGTTTGCTTGTCTCCCTCACTGTTGAGAGCCCACAGCCAGTTTGTGTGGAAAGTCAAAGAAGGAACATTAGAGAAACAGCTAAAAACCCAGCGATGTTTAATTGTTGATTTTACCAGCTATCCAGAGGGGATTGTGGGAGGATTCATGTGAAGTTTGTTTCTTATTGAAGAAGAACAGCAAAATGCCGCAAAACTTAAGGTTTTTAACTTCTGTTAACTCCTGTGTACTTTCGGTGGAGATTGGACCCAAACCAGACTGTTGATATGGACAAGTATATGTATGTTCCTAACAAACACTTACACGAGAAAATGAAATGCTAGATAATGCACATTAAAAGGACGAAGAAGATTGGAAGTGAAATGAAAATCTGCAAATTCCAACTGTAAATATGTACTAGGGAGTTTACACATTTTCATAGCGTATCTATATATTCTTCATCCTGACTTCATTAGATACCTATAGATCTCCATGTATAATAAAGACTCATAAACACAAGCTTACATTTATGCTCAGTGTTAAACTTGGCTTTCTTAAAATAATCCCAACTATTCTCTGAGGGATTCCTTTGTCACAGAAAATCTACCAATACATATTGTTACGGGATGACTCATAGATTTATCTTCCTGTATTTCATTTTATTTCTTGTGTGGAATCTGCACAGCAATTAGCTGCTGAGGTTTCTGACTGTTTTCTCTTTCAAGTTTTTCTTTTGAGGATTCCCTTCAGCCTTACTTGGATTTAATGTATTTCTTTGTGGAGCTCTTAAGCTGCAGATATGAAGGAAAGATTTAGCATTATCATAGTACGTCCTGTCTGCCTTCTTTCAATAAGTCCAATCTAAGCATGTATGGGAAAATAAACTCTTGGGGTCATCAGTGATATAACAGACTGCTATGGACTTATGTGTATTTTTAAAAACTCAAGAATTCAAATGTCCAGATACACTTATGCATGTATCCATGCACATCCACAGTCAACAATTAGAGGTCAGGCTGCTGAAATCACTGCAGGATATGTTTTTAGTTATTTCAGTGTGTATTACAGTGGAGTTGTGGTTAAATGGTAAATCATATTTTTTCTAAAGGTATTCGCTTAAAAAACTTGTAAAGTTTTTCAAATCTACCAAATGTTCACAGTTCTGATTGATTTCAGTCTGTATATTCCTTTAGAAAATCATGCCAGATATGCATCCACGCTGAGGTGACGATTCTTAGGCTTCTTTAAAATGCTTAGTAGAAAATATTACACTGGAACCTATTTACTCTTGATGAGGTTGGGTTGACCACATATCCCCTGATACAAGCGCGTCCTTTTTGATGGAAAGAGGTGAGGCAGCATGGGAATTCATAATAATAGTGCGTTATAGCAAATGGGAACATGGCCTAGAGAAGAGAATGGCTACCCGAGGCAACAAAACTGCTGTTCTCAGATCCACTGCAACAGCACATCCAATTAAATGTTTTGGAAGACTGCAAATATTTCAAGTTGCTGCCTTTATTTTTTATGAGAAATTGAAATTTTTACATCAAATCAGATTTTTATATGGAGGTACAAAACATATAAAACTATATAAAAATGTCAAAACCAATTTCCATTGCCTATTTCCAAGGGGTTTTGGGGGTGGGGGGAGGTGTTTGGTTTTTTTTCACTGCAGTACTGGAGTTTGATGCATATAGGAAAAAGCAGAGTAATATACTCTTAAGCTAACAAACATATATGTTCAAAGTCATCCTTTATACAAGAAATTGCATAGCATAAGCAGATAAAGGGATAACTCCATGCATAAAGCCCTCAATAAGAAACAGAGGTGTTCAGGAACCTCAGTAAAGTCAGCTCTCAGGTAAATATGGTTGGAGCTATGAAGAAGTGGACAGAATGCACCAGATGGAGAAGCAGCTGGTTTATGTGTAGTAGGAGAAAGGTGTTTTGTTTTTCTGCTTGTTTTAAACTCTTCATATAATTCTTCTGTGTGTGTAACTAAATATTTAGCAACATGCACTGCATAATAAATGTTTCAGAGGACACACATCTTAATAAAAGACCCTTTGCTTTGCTGGTAGACAGCAGGAATCGGTTTCAATTGTCTACATGACCTTAAGTCCTTCCTGTGGATCTAACACATACCTTTATTATTTCTGATACCTCCCGGTGTTCAAACAGCACTAGAAATAGAAAATATTTACAAGGATGGATGTATTTGGCAGCCATTTTGGGGTCAGAGGATATAATCAGATAGAAATATGCATTTCCTCCCTTATTAGGTATTCTATCGTTAGATTATATACTCTGCCCATTTATCATATCTTTGAAAAAACAGAGGACATCATCGTTATGATATACTAGGGGTCACAACTCATATGGATCACAGCAATGTAGATATCCATAGGTTTGAACATACGAACCTATATACTAAAACAAATAGAATGTGCCTTATAGACATTTCCCAGTGTCATGAAACGTCAAGAAAATGTTACAATCTCTGCTGAGTCAATGCAATATCTGCAGCAGGAAGAAAACAGAGGGAGAATGGTTAATAATAAAGTGGTAAAGACTGAAGATGTGCTTTACTCTTTACATAAATGTAATTGTTATGATCTAATTCTAGGAGGTTAGCAAGAAAAAATATTTCAGAATTGCTGCGATAAATGCCCTGAAGCTTGCAGCTTCATGTGCCTGACATACATCATTAGTGTGAGCGGGTACCACTATATAACAATTAAGGAAATGTGCCAGAAAAGTAGGCATCTGGGTCTGATATTGCCAGGGAAAGAAAGCAGCCTGCTTAGCTGTATTATACTTAACGTTGCAAGACAAAGTTGTTCATGATCTTGCAGATTGGAGGCCATCTGGAAAAGGCCTGTGAGTGAACAGATAATTAATCAAGTTGAGAAATATTTCCACTTTATGGAAGCCATCGCCCTTCGCAATGAAATCTAGTTCCATCACAGGTGGGAACAAATATAAATGTACACTGAAAAGTGAAGGTGGAAATGTGAAGCCAAGCACATTTGCTGGGGAATGGAGAACTGAAATCCTGGCAACCGAACCATCAGCTTCAGCAGACATGGGCTGCACAGGCGGGCATCATTTGTCATGAAACTATAAACAGTGTTGAGTTTATAATGCAACTGACCCCCGTGTTTGGAAGCAAACAGCTGCTTTATTTTAAGAAATTAATGTTTTCTATCTGTCTACCTGCCCCTCAGTGACACATTCCCACTTCCTAAGCAGAGGGAGTAGAAATGAACACTGAGCCAACTCTAAAAACACGTTATGTGGTTTCCTGTGAAGGGAGAGGGCTGGCAGCAACGAAATGACTGTGGTCTACAGCAGTGTCCTGGAAAGCCCATCTGGCTGCTGACGCTGGTCCTGAGGCAGGCGATGGTGTGGCACGGTGCCCTGCTTTGGGCAGTTGGGAGGCGATGGCAGAAACCGTTGCTAGAAGGAATCAGCAGCATCAGCTGCTGCAGCGAGTAGCTGGGTGCTTCTACTATTTTTTACCAGTCTCCTTCAGCTGCTTCTTCTCCCTTCTCATCTTCCAACATAGAAGTGACTCAGTGGTAGCCAAGCCCTTGTGACTGGGACAAATAAAATTCAACTTTGTCCTTCCTGTTCAGAAATCTTAGCACCGTTTCTGAGCGAGTTAATGAGTGCCTTGCAGTGATCAGCACTTAGGTGTTTTAGTGCAATACCTCCTTCAGTTACAATTTCAATTAAGATTTGAGATGGAGAAATGGGCTCAGCTGTGATGTTGTAACCCATTTTATTTTGCAAGAAAGCAGCGGGGGGACCAAAATATCTTAATAAGCAACAGTGCCTTTGTTGACTATGTTAGATCACATAACATAAGCTGGACCAAGAAAAGTCCAAATAAATTACACTTTTGGCAACTTGAAGGTGCTTGATGTAAATATTGCCTTTTTTTTGTATACTACAATGTTTACAAACTAAGTTTTGGCATTTTAAAATTTATATGTTTGTATTTTTTGTTTGAGTAGTTTTTCTGTTAATTATTAAATTAATTTTTTATCTAAAACCATATTTAAATGTAAAGATTTAAATGAAATTCTTTGCTTGTTCCATAGAAATTTTTTTGACTTTTCAATTTAAAAAGTTGACATTCTGCATTTGTTCTGGGTCAGTGTTATTTTTTAAATTTTGGAATAATTAATAAACTAGAAAATCTATTTTCTTCTCTAATAGAGGTCATTGAGGAACACTGAAGGAATAAAGAAAAGAGGGCATCTGTTGGCTTTTTAAAATGTCTTCTAGCTTGAGATGCTTGAGTGAGCTCACAACTGGCTCAGAAGTCATGGATGTCATTGATTTTCATGTTTCTTTCAACATTAAATGTGATTGTACACAAGTGAATGTGAGAGCAATGAAAGGCACAAACACCATTGGAAGTTTCCTATTTAAATCTGATGTTTCAAAGGAAGTTAAAAAAGTTGTCGGTAATGGGGAATAACGTGAAGGACCTCATGTCTAGTACGTAAAACCTTTAAAGAACCGTCTCTTTTTTAAAACGTCCGGTTTTGGTTAAATATAAAGAAAATGTGCTCTGGGATCTGCCCTATTTCACACTGAATGCTGTAATGGAACATGTGCTTTCCTTATTTATTATAAGCAGGAAACCCAACAGATCATTTCAGACACAGAGAAATGCCTGTAATTTTTGACATTTTCTGTACCATGCTTCAATGTTTATGATCTTTTCCTGAGGGAATATTTATCTTAGAATCCGCCACAGAAAATCACAGGCTCAAAAATCAAAGGAAAGGACATGGATATGAAAAACTGAAGGCACAGTGGCATATTAAAACAGCAACTAAAATTAGGTGAAGTAAAAAGAGCATTTCGTTGCTAATTAAAAAACTTCCACATTTAAAGGCCAAGTAATGGAATCTCTACTGATGAGGAAATGTGAATGTATGAACAGATGCAAAGAAAATAATTACATGTCTTGTTATATTTCATCTAACTAGGAATCAT
Source organism: Phoenicopterus ruber ruber (assembly GCA_009819775.1). Lineage (NCBI taxonomy): Eukaryota > Metazoa > Chordata > Aves > Phoenicopteriformes > Phoenicopteridae > Phoenicopterus > Phoenicopterus ruber. Next base: position 35,622,065 of record CM020218.1, on the reverse strand, counting down.
GATGACATTAAGGTATGCGTTTAGGGAGAAATATGGCTAAAAACCCCCTGAAGTATGTATTCTGACCAATGCATTAGATTCAGGACAAATGGAAGCTTTTCTGTGGCCCTCGTGTAAATTAGCCCGCAAACGTAGAACAGACCTGAACACCGTTCTTCCTTTGTGCAAGAATGATTTACAAAAAGAAAGCTGCCGAAATGCATATCAACACAGAACAAACAAGATACAGTATAATGTTTCAAAAAAGGAGAAACTATGTTGTAAAAGAGATTATCTCCTGTCATAAAAAAATCAGGATGTCGTTTACTGATCTGTACAGAAAGATACATAAGTAAATATGAGTGTTGGCATTTTTAATCACTTTCTTCTATAGAATCATAGAATCATGCAATCGTTCTGGTTGGAAGAGACCTCCAAGATCGAGTCCAACCGTTAACCTATCACTACCAAGTCCACCACTAAATCATATCCCTTAGCGCCACATCTACACGTCTTTTAAATACCTCCAGGGATGGTGACTCCACCACTTCCCTGGGCAGCCTGTTCCAGTGCCTGACAGCCCTTTCAGTGAAGAAATGTTTCCGAATATCCAATCTAAACCTCCCCTGGTGCAACTTGAGGCCATTTCCTCTTGTCCTGTCGTCTGTTACTTGGGAGAAGAGATTGACACCCACCTCGCTACAACCTCCTTTCAGGTAGTTGTAGAGAGCGAGAAGGTCTCCCCTCAGCCTCCTTTTCTCCAGGCTAAACATCCCCAGTTCCCTCAGCCGCTCCTCATAGGACTTGTGCTCTAGACCCTTCACCAGCCTCGTTGCCCGTCTCTGGACACGCTCCAGCACCTCAATGTCTTTCTTGTAGTGAGGGGCCCAGAACTGAACATAGTACTCGAGGTGTGGCCTCATTATATATATACCTTATATACCTTATATATATAGAGAGAGTATATATAGTATACAATATAGAATATATATTATATAGAATATATATTTTTGTATATATTCTATATATACCTTATATATACACCTCATTATACATATACATTATAATGATAATATTTTTTACTTCGTTAATTAAATCAATATCTGTGGTGCAGTGCTAACAGAGAAAGCAGGAGGAAAAGGGTAACGATTGTGTGGCCGATGGCTATTTTACACTCACTGTACATTCTCTGCAGCTAGGGAAGGCTCTGGCCATTTGAGTTTAGTCATGTTGCAGAGCCAGGGCAAAATGCATGCGGCTTAGGAGATAATCAAGATTAATGACTAACAATGTACAAGTGCAGGTTTTTTGAGGGTGTTTTGTTTGTTTGCTTGGTACTTTTTCTCCCCATTGCATTTTTTAATTGATTTACAAATTATTTTATCTGGGATAGCCAAATATTCTCAAATGACAAAGTTAAAATTCAGTGTGCTTAGAAAGTCCTCCATCTTGGATTGGAGAAAGAGACGACCCTTAAGAGATCCTTTCTCTTACTCATTTATGCTTTCATCATCTTTCTAGCAATGCTATTTTATTGGTGATAATACTGCCTCTGACATCTGCTACGTAAATGCATAACATCCTTTCCTATGAGGTGGCCAGCCAGTTGCAAAGCGTGCTATAGAAAGGTCAGAGAAGAATTAAAGTTCTGGTATTCTGCCATTAGCTTGGTACAGAGCCACAGTGTTTTGGAAAACTGCTTCTTTCCACTGAAACTGGATGTGGTCCCTGTAGGAGAGGTCTGAATAGGTTTGATCTTCCCAGCAACTCATCCTTTCCATAACCTTTCCAGAGAGTAGTGGCCGTTATGGTAAAGCACAGATGCGTTTGTGGGACAAATGTGTTGTGCCCTGGGGGGGTTAGGAACCTGGTTTGTGTCCCGGTGCTGACACAAGTGGCAAGCACATTGTAATTCCTTTATGCCTTAACATCCCTCTCTGGGATGTTAAGATGCATAAAAGCACACCTTGCTTCCAACCAACGCTTGGAATTTACCTTTAGGATTAGTGATAATTGTGGGGTGACTTAGCAATGGCACCACAGAGCTTAGATATGTGCACATGTGCATAGGCGTGTGTGTGTGTGTGTGTGTCTGCACGTGCATGTGCATGTATAGATGCAAGGAACTTTTACAGTCTTGGGAACAAGGCAAGCATACAGTAAGGCACCAGGTTCCTCTTTCATTCACTAACCACCTTTGGATTCAGTTCCCGTGTGTGTTTCCTGCCATGCAACACTAGGTAGATGGTCCTTGTTTCTCTAATAGGGTCAAAGTGATTTTTTATTATGAAAAATAAAATATTAAAGAAAAGGTAAATATAAACAGGCGAGCTTGCTTTTGCACAACCAGTAAGAAATTGCTTTCTCTTGCTAAGGAATATAATATCTTGATAATGGAAAATGGCAGAATATTTAGGGCCTGCTTAATGAAAAAATTAATTGCCCGATAACATTTTTGCATAGTTGCAGTGGAAGAGCACAAAATGTACCATTTCTATATTTATCAAACTGCCTTCTGACCTGCATATAATAAAACTTGACCACAGCTATGAATACAAAAATAAATAGAAAAGTATGTGAGTTAATTTCTAGGTAAAACCCAATAGATTTCTGATAACTTTTTACTAAATCCAGAATCCTTTCTTCTAAGTACAGGTTTTTTAGTTAATAGTGGAGTTATGGGAGAGCGTAGGTATATACCTGTCAGTTATGTGCTGCACTGTATGATGTGTTTGATGTATGCCATGAAGATGAAATGCAGTATTCTTTGTAAGAATTCAATAAACAGTATTATGTGTTGTACTGGATGTATAGTATAGCTATGGTGTATAACACTGTGTTAAGAGAGCAATAGGAAAAGTAAAGTTCCTATTACAAACAGCCCTTACTGAGTTCTGTCACCAGCACGCTGGTTAGTAACACATGTCAGCAAGAGCAGTGGATCTGAATAAAAAGCATAATATGGCCACCATCTCAGCATGAAGTAAAATACAGTTTGGATTTCATAAAGCTTTGGGAAAAACTAGATACGAATAAAAAACTGCATCTGAACTTCACAACCGGTGAAGGTCTTCTGTGACCTGTCTCAGCTATATCCATTTCTTTACAATATGTAACTCTGAGGAAAATGTTGCTTATAGGGATTCCCTACATGCTCACAAAATCAAAGTAGGTAAAAGCATTAGATGCTGGGAATGAATGCTTCGTTGGGTTTTTTTAGTATGTTAACATCCAACTTGAAAACATGAACAAATGCATTTTGTAGGAGCAGTTGCCCCATGGGAACAGTTAAATTAAAGATAGAGGGGGTTACTAAAACAACAGAGGCATTTTTAGCCATGCCACAGCACTGGCTAGATGCTCATGAGGTCCTTAAGTATTATACCTGTGTGCTATTGAGGCTCTCTTGAGCAGGCGGTAACTCTCAGGACATAGGCTCCCTGTCTGCAACATTTCACTTCTCAGCTGATTCCCAAGACTCCTGGCAATACCTGGGCTCCGCAATAGTTCATGAGTGTTTAGGTGTGCTGGATTTACAATGCACTCTCCAAGGCTTCTCTTAGTTGAGAGAAGACATCCAGATTTTCTAAGAGACTTTAACTACAGTTACCCTTACTTTAAATAGCGCAGAAAATAGTTGTAGCCAAAATAATAAACATATCATTCCGTATGGTTTTGTCTGTCAGGAAATTGGTCAGCTTTTAGGAAGTGAGTCAAAATCCTCTAGGAGTCTTTTGTGCCTGGTACACCATTTCTTCCCTAAATCATAGAACCAGAGATTCTCATCTACGCATTGATTATCCCTTTATTGTTCTGTCCAAACACCCACAGAGTAAAAGACACTTTATAACTCTTACATGTACCATTGTCTTATGGTCCTCTAGTCAGCCTATTCAGGTAATTAAGTTCTTTCCTCACATGCTGGCTACCAGCCCACAAGGCAGAATAAGATTGATTTATCTACAGAACTGCACAGTTAAATCTATTCAAACGCCACTGAGCCCAGATAGTTCACCCTTCCAACCTAGACCTGGTAGTGTGCCGCACATGAGTCCATTGACTGCCTTTTCCTCAACCCCAGAGAGTATCTCCGAACAGAAGTTAATCCCTTGAAGTCAGTTAAGCAACCAAGATCACACAGCTACACTAGGTGACACTTAATATTTCATAAAAATACTGCAAAAAAAAAATCCCCTATGGTCTCCAACAGCTGACATTTTTTGGAATAATTTATGCCTAGGCTTCTAAAGGTGTTCAGTGGGGAGAGGTCTGCCCGCATGAGATTTTGAACATGTTTTGTCTAATTCAGACATCTTTAAACATTCCTCAAAGGCTCCAGGTTTGCCTGTGAGCCCATCATTTCTGCAGGATTTGGGAGTCCAGTGGTAAGTGATGAGTTATTATAGTGTATTCAGCAGTGAGAACTGCAGTCTTAGGCTTATTCTTTTCATCACGCTTGTACTAGCTGTGTTTTAAAGAGCTGTGAACTAATTTACATTTCCAGCTCTTTCTGGGGTTGTGTTTTCTATGAAGTTCCACTTGGCTTTTAAGTCTTAGTATTCCTTCTCTCCCCCCGCATCCCTTTCCCCAGTGCTCGTTTTATCTCTTGACGAGACAGATCAGGCAGCCAGCTTGCTGTGACAAGAGGGTTAGTAAATGTTAAGGGCCTCTCTCAAAATGGCACGCAGGCTCTGAGACGAGTAGCCTGGTGGCTGTAGGCTTGTGAGGAACTGGGTGACCGTATGAGCCCTCTGTCTTCATCAGCCTCTCTGCAGAAGGGTGTGACGAGTGTAGAAAGAGTAAACTGTGACACAATCTGAGTGACTGAAAATTACAAATACTCAGGACATCAGACGTATGTTCCCATTATAGAAATTGTCCCATAATATGGAATTTTGCTTCAGAGATGATTCAAACGCTAAGTAGGACCTATCGAGTAAATAGATCCCTTGTTGTAGCACCCGAACATTATGAGGTGCCTGTTTGAATGTATCCACACCCCAATTTTATTTGCTTTGAAATTTTGGGAAGCAGTAGCAATATGTGGTTCTGGAGTGTATTTCGGGAATCATGAAAAAGAAAACACATATCCCATGTTTTAATCTTTGAAAGAAACCATGGCTTCATTAAAATTAATAGTCACATTTCTGTTAGCATCGATGATGACAGATTGCACTTTTTCTTGTCTTTCACTTTTTAGCAGAAGAAGATGTGTTTAGATGTATTTAGGGTCTTGTTGCATAATATCCTGCCTGCATAGAAAAAAATCCATTTTTAATTTTAAAAACACTCTGTCTGTAAGGACATCAAAAGTACAGATGGATCAAAGTGAGAGCTATTTGTCTGGACATTTTTCTCCTCCGTTGACTTTGGGCACACTGTGGAAAGCAGAAGGGATAAATAAAAAGAGAGCTTGACTTAAGCTACATCTGACTTTGATTTCGTAATACCTAAATGTGAGGCACCAAATGTTTGCAGAGTCAAAACCAGCCTTGTTCCATACTGGGGGCAAAATTATAGTAAATAATGTTAAATAATTCTGGCTATTTGTATGAAGAAAGTTAAAAAACACTGAATAATAGGACAAATGCTTTATTATTGTCAAGGTTTTATTTAATGAAGGACTTATAGCTGAGAAGAAATATTGAACTGGGAAAACCTACTATCTTGGGCTACTGAACCAAAGGAGAAGATCAGCGGCAAAGTTTAGCTCCAGTTTTTCTGATGCAATTATATCTGAAAATCCAAATTTTTCTGTTTTCCTCTCACCCACTTTCTTCCTCTAACAGTGGTCAGGCTGTTTTATCTCATCTTCAGTAGATCTTGGAGAGTATCCAGAGCCACCCACAGGTTATTCTGAATTCAAGAGAAGAACAACTTATTTTCCTTGCAAAGAAACAACATTTTCTAAAACTGAAATTATTGCTTCATTATTTAGGAATCAAGAACTTTAAATGGGAAATTCTGAAAAGATAAAGCAAATACAGGAAGGAGGAGTGTGTTGCCACAGATTAATTTGATTTCAAAAAGGAAGAATAGAACCAGACAATGTTTAGGAGAACTGTCTAGGACTCCCAGCCCTAGCAGAAATCCTCTTCCCAGGTTTACAGCAGGGAGAAGTGTAACTAATTCTACATGAATTTGAAAGAAGAGGAGGAAGAAACTCATATTTCAAGCCCTTTAAGCATGGCTCCATGAGGGTAAAGTCACAAAACTTGTGAGAAAAAAAGAGGCACCGCATAGATACGATTCACCAGCTTGGAGAATATCCTCCATGAATTACCATGTAGCAGTTTTTGTCCTCACCCATCAAATAAAGAAACAAAGGAGTGATTCCAGTGAAAGGAGAAGGTAAATAAATAGAAGTAAAGGTAAGAGGCAAAAAAATCCCATATAATTTTCTGACATATCAAGCAACAGTACTGGCATATTGTCAAGTAGTAGGATTACATGGAATATAAACATGAATATGCTAAAAATATACAGTTTTTTCTTTCTTGTTGCTAATTCTTGTTGCTTTTAGTTCAAGACTGGAGCTTAAAAGCATGAACACTCTATACCTTAATGTAAATAGCAGTTTCTTGCAAAACTGTGCTTATCGTGCAGTATGCTGATGTTGGTCTAGCTCTGTGTCTTGCTTGGTTGGCTCACAAATCAGCTAATATCAACCAAAAGGATGTAGCAGCTAGTATAATTTATAGAGAATACCTTTCTTCCGAGAAAACTAGAGTCAGAGGTGATATGCAGGGCATGCTACCTAGGTACTGTGCAAAACTTGTGAGCGGACATAAGTTTGAGTACACTAGCTGTACAATCACCTACACATAATGTAATCACCTGCCTGCTCTGCTCTCAAGACTTGACATTTAGTCTGGAAGGGTGAGGGAAATGCCTTGGAACAAAAGACAATCTCATCCTGAAGCCCTAGCAGTGTGCAACACCATTGCCCAAGTGTGGATCGCTTGTTGCTGTGGGCAGGCCTCTTTGTGGGAGTTTTTGATGCTGATCCTTGAACCCTCAAGCTTCACCTCTCAGTTTTTCCTGCATTTGAGACAGCTTCTAACTTCATTGGTGCACTGGGTACAGAACCAGGGGCAGAACAAGTCCCAGCAGCTCGAACAAATAGCTGGATCTCCTTACTTTCATTCTGTGACTTGAGCAACAAACTCACATATATTATACGCACTGGCAAGTTACGCATCTGCCCTTGGCAGGGAAGGTTTGCAATTAACATCTGACAATGAGGTTCACTCTTTGGCTGATCCTTCTCTCAGGAGTTGGCTTATGTCTGAGGCAAGGCCAAGAGCTGACCCTGGCCCCCCCCTTGAGCTGACTGTGGGGACCCGATGCCACGTGAGACAGACCGGGCACAGCACACAGGGCACAAATGCTGAGAACCAGCTTTCCTGTTTGCAGAGGACCAGGCCATTAGCTGATGCAAGTCAGTGTTGCTCCATTAGCTGTTGCTCTGCGGATTTACGAGTTGGTAGTTCAGTTTTAAATCCTGCTGTATCCTGAAGAGTAAAACAGGGGATGGAAAGAGGTCCAATAGGTGGGTCATTGAACCTCAGACTAAACTTCCAAGGGTAGATGAAACATAGTCAAAGGAGTACAGTAGCAGGCCCAGAAAAAGAGAATCCTCTTGCTCAGAGACAGCCAGAAGGCAGCTGATGTAGAGAAAATGCTGTACTTGAGTTCAAATCTTTGAGTTTAATTCAAATCTTTCAATTCAAAGCTGAGCCAGGCTAACAGAAAGGTATGAGGTACAAGCTGGAAGTTATGACGTTAAATTCATTTTAATCCACATAATACAGCTGCTAGATGAATAATGCTTCAGATACTTTAGGTAAATTTGATTAATTAAGCTGTCTAATGACATTCTACTGTTTCTTATAAGTCTAATTTTATTTCAGAGCTAATAGGAGAAGAGCAGAGAACGAGACACCGTCTCTCATCTTGGCTATATTACAAATCAGTTACAAGTGCAACATGCAACTCAAAACCACACAGCTGATTTACAATTATGCAAGCAAGCACTTCAGCTAATTGTATAATGATACCTAAATTACTGAGGTACAGTGACATTCACTTGTTATGCTCAAGAATACAAGTAGCAAAAAAAAAAAAATGTCAAAATGTATAATTTTAGCGTACAACAGGACATAGAGCTGAAAGAGAGATAATAAGTCCTTAATTAGTATCAAACTGAGCTGAGTTATCTCTTCTGGCCATTACAAATTGAACACTCACAAACGCTTATCAGTCATTACTTTCCTTTCCGCACACTTCAAAGCTGGTAGCCTACAGAGGTGCTTTAAAAGTAATTATTATTACTTACTGGAACTCAAACACCTACTACTCTTATTTTATTTTTTTTTTAACCAAAAATAGTGCTTCATCTTGCCTCCTGCTTGTGTGCACATTTCTGTTTATGCTTTCAGACAATCATTTCTCAACTAGCAGCATTCTTTTCTCTGTGCTATTGGTCTCCACCCATGACAACAGCAACAGTCTCTGTACAAACAACATATAGCTTTAAGAAAATGACGACAATGCCCCAAACACTATGCGTTTGTTTGTCACATACAGTTTTTCTTAAGTAAAATTATAGTACCTTTTTTTCCTATAATTTTGTTGTAAGGCAAAAAATAACAGTTTCTCACTGAGAAATCTTGGGGGTCCAAAGACCATGAATCTGTAGGCAAATTTGGCTACAATTATAGAAGAAGATCAGAAAAAAAAGAAGGAAGAAGTATATTATCATTACAGTAAACCATGTATTTTGGAAAGTAAATGCTGGGAATGGAAAGTGCTAACAATACCAGAAAAATAATATAAAGCTAAAATCTTTTGACTACTGTGAAACCTCCTGTGGCAGAAAACCTGAATGTTGTCTTTTAAGTTTTTTACATTAACCTTTTCCTTCTGATCTGCGAACAAACCTGTATTTTTCAACATTCTCTTGCAGATCACCCCACTAGGAAAGGTCCTGCGTCCTGACTGGGAGGAAATAATTGTGTCAACTGCACAGAACAAAACAACTCTTCCATTGCAACTGTTCTAATTAGAAGTGATCAGGTAATGAATTAGATGCAGAAGCAAACAAGCTGTGGAGAATTCAAATGAGCTGTTTCCTCAACTGGATTCAAAGTCATCAACAGCTGAATGAAAATGTGTTATCCCAAACCAGGTGCATAGGCATGGAGCCCTCAGCATATAAAAAATACATGAGGGGTAGTTGCTTAGTGCTTTGAGGCATCTGTGTCCCCTCCCGAGCCAGAAGGCCTGCAGTCACTGCTACAGGTGGGTAGTGCTGGCTTAGCGGCTATGAGTCCATGGAGGGACAGACGGATGGAAGGACAGACAGAGGGGAAGAAATAAAGGGGTGTATTGATTAAGAATACCTTATCTTCATCCATTTCTGCCAGGTTTCCTATAAATCCCTGGCAGATGGTGAAGCTTGCCTTGCCAGTGTATAACTTAAGAGTATCCAGCGATATAAACAGGACTTACCCTACCGCAGAGGTAAACTGTGTCCTACCTTCCCTCAGGATTCAATAGCACTTAACTGGTGCCAAGTGACACTGTTTGTGCCTAACGGGGTGTTTGATGGCTAAGGAGAAAGAACAAATAAAAAGAATGTAACAGATCATTTTCCTATGGTGTATCCCTGTCGTGCATAAGCTGGTTGTTCTTTAGTAAAAACAAGGTGCTTGTATCGGTGGGATCACTGAAAGAATAAGTTGCTTTGAGAAAGGGATCAGCATCTGGCTCTGTTCTAGCTAACATAACCCACAAAGAAATGGCTGTCATGAAATGAACAGATGTGCTTAGAAAACTAAAGCCAAATTCTCGTCAGACCTATGCAACTCTATTAGCTTCAGCAGAGCTACATGGGAATAAGTGAGTGAAAATTAACTTTGGGTCTTTGCTGCAAACAGTTCAGATACTTGGGTGGAATTCTGGATAAGTTTAGCTCTGGCTTAAATAGTATGCAATTCCACTATGTAAAGCAGAAAAGAGTTTAGCCATTTGTTAGGAAATAGCTGCACATGAACATCCGTCTGTTACTACAGAACTCTAAACACAACTGTGTTTTGTTGATGTTTTAATTCATGTATACTGCTGTAATGTGCAACAGCAATCTCCTCTAAATTGTTACTATAATTAATGAGAGTGCTATGGTTTTATGTTTGAATCAGGAAGCTGCTATTTGCATGATAGTACCAACTGATTCGGAGACAGTAATATCATCTGATGCTGTGCATGAGGAACGTGCCCAGCTGGAGAAGCTTTGAAGCAGTCTGAGTAGGAGAGTGAAGTTCTGATATAATTAGTCTGGAAAATAAAGACAGTCTGAGTCAAAGTTGCTATCACACTTAATCATTTCTGTTGTATTTTTATTATGTATCGTGGAAATCTAGAGGAAAAGCAAAGACAAGTATTCCCTGGGGGACAGATGCTGCTGCCATTCTTGGTACAAAGCCTCTGTAGGCTTTTGTAGGCAGTTTCAGTTAAAAGAGATGACAGGATAGGGAATTGCTCTGTCTGTGATCTGCGCATGGTGATAGGCAACAGAAGAGTTAACACCAGAAACCTCTTACAGTGAAGATAATGCCGATTCAGCCACATCACTTCTGGATTATCAATAAACAACTTAACGGTGTTGAAATCGCACATGATGTTTTGCTCTTGCCTCTACCACAAAGCAGTAGGGACCACCCAACTCAGCACTGCAGTTGTGTTGAATGTATGCATATTTGAAAGAAGTCATGAAACAATTTAACCGAAATGCATTTCAGAACACATGCTTCTGTGATAATGACACTTGGGAACTGTGTAATGGGATGAGCAATAGGTGGTATGAGCGAGTGGGAAGCCTCTTTCAGCAATATACATTGTTAAGGAGAGGTAAGTCTGAAATGTTGGCCTATGCAATCCAGAAAATAACCCAAACTTTTTGGGCCATATACTGAAACAGGCTGGGGTGAATAGAAACTGGTGAAGATGATAGGGACTGAGGAGATCACAGCAACAGAAGATGAAGCGAAAAGCACAACTTCTTTACAAAAGAACTTCAATGTATTAAAACCAATGATAAAGAGTACACGGTTAATAAATGAACAGTCAAAACAAAGGCATAAATCACACTTTCCACTTACCATACAATTCACGTGTACATTTTAAGTGTCTCTCACTAATAAAAGCCAATATATTTCAGTGTAGAAACTGTAAGAAAAATAAAAAAAAAAAAAAAGAATGGAATGTGAGATTGCAGAAGGAGCACTGTATGAGAAACAGTAACTAATCAAAGCACCACTAGACGATTCAAAAGTGCTAAAAGCATTGGGCATTTAGGGCTTTTTTCGGACTGCAAATGTGAAAAAAATATATAACAGTTCTGACTGTAAATTCATCAGAAAAAGGTCTATAACCCTTGAAACTCTTATAGAAAAGAGAGGGAGACACTTAAGGTGACTCAGAACTACAGTAGGAAGCTACCCTTGTCATTTAGAGAGGCTACTGCCGTTGCAGCGATGAGGATGAGCTACCATTGGAATTTGCCTTGGACAATATTAAGAACCACACATCATTCTGTGCTGAAGGATGAAAAGAGGATCTTGTTTATATCAGCAATGCCATAATGGTGTAGTTGTAGCTGCTAGGGACTGAGGCTATAAGTTAGCCTACCGGCTTGTCTCCCCTGCTACAGCTCTATCAGATTTGTCTGAGAAATGTACTGCTTTTCCTGACAAACTTTGCATGCTCTAGATCAGCCGTGCGGTGATTTCCTCATATTTGCAAACACTAGCTGTGTTTAATCATGCGAGAAAGACTAATTCCCTGCTACTCTGGGATAGTTCATCTCAACTTTCGCGATGAATTATGTGCTTACTGTAACATTTTTTCATATCCTCTTTCTGAATCAGTTTGTACTTTAATGGCCACACAGACTGCTCTTTATGTACATCTTCCTTCTCAAGGAGTCTGTGGGGAGGCTTTGTAGTTCCACATCTGTTTTTACACATTCTTCTCTTTCTGTTTCTCTTTCATACCAAAAGAACATATGCATCAAAAAAAAAAAAAAAAGAGGGGAAAAAAGAAAAGAAATCCCTTTATGTCTCTTTTCCCCTCTCTCTTCTACCCCTCCCTCCCCTGTTTTATTAAGATTCAGAATTGTTACCATCCCAGTGATGCAACTGCGTCAATAGTGGCACTCTGGCAGTTTTATATACATACATCTCATGGATTCACTCCCTGGTCTTGCTCAGATTTTGTAAATAGACCAAATGCTCTTTCTTTTTTTTTTTTTTTTTTCCCCCCCCAGGAGATGGTGATGCTGTGAAATGCAGATGCATTTATCTATGCCATGTAGAATAGGATTTACCTGAGAAGTAGTGGACTTCTGCCCTACGAACCCACCTCTGACTATGAGCACTAGTTCAGGACAGCAAGCATTCAGGCAATGTGACAGGGTATTGTTATGCCACAACTGAGGTTTCCTTACTGACATAGATGCACCCAACCCTGTCTCTCTTGTCTGAAATAATGTCTAGCTGAAATGTCAATGCCATTTTGGCTTGCATTACAGAGGTTTCTGGTTGGTTCCATAGCCTCAAAATAAATATTTTTTTTTGTATGTAAAAATTTTTCTTTTCTAATAAGAAAATACCAATCATATTTATTTGTGGGTGTCAGCATGCAGTGGTAGTTTATGACATTGACTTCAAATCCATTAAAACCAATGGTGATTGTAGAGCATTTTTAGTGCACAGGCTCCAACTTCGCCAGTGGTATTGCATCCGAGACAGATGTGCCTCTCCAGATCTAACTATATCCATGAAAGGGGGAAGGTTTTCACCCAACCTTTTTCTTCAACACTTTCTACAAGCAGTTATGGGTGGCTCCCCAGATCAACATACTCATATCTGTGGATCTCATTCTTTGACGAATCATGCAGAAATAATGAGAGGTCTGTTCATGGACACACGTAATTTTCCATTAAGCAGAATATGTCTAAAAGCCAAGCATTGCCATGCTTGGTTGCCTATGATTTAGCTAAAAAGGACTTCATATCATGATACAAATCAAGGCAATGTTGGAAAAAACACAGTAGAAGCTCTGATAGCCTTTTTTTTTGTCATTTCTGCTCTGTTACAATGCTCTTTCCACATCCATAGTCTTTCAGTTTTATACTAAGTATTTATTAATAACTCCATTTTTCCTGCTTCTTGCTTCTTCACAGGACATTTAATCATGTATTTGTGTCTGTTTATCCATATAGTAGCTAGGAACGTTCCTTGATGATGAAAAGTTCTTGAACTGGTAAAGCAAAGACAAAAACTGTGAATCTTGACTGAAGAGCAGTTATGGGAAATATGCTAATGTAAGTCATTTTACTCTTGGATAATGGAGAGAAAAGTGTTTAGAAGAGAAGGAAACAAAGATCCTTTTTCCATATTGATATGAAAAGGTAAATGAATAGGTGAATATAAACTGTATATTACCCCCCATCTTTACTTGACATGATAGTTTAGTCAAAACAGAGTGCTTGTTTATGTAATTTCAGCGGTGGAATCTGAAAGAATGAAAGTGAAGAACTGAAATGCAGGTTGAAAGAAACTCTCTGCATCTTTCTCCACAGTACTCATATTAATAGACTTCTACTGACTTAAACAGTTTTCCTGAGAAATTGTGTGCCAAGTAGAAAAGAGAAGAACCAGAATTACTATTTCTTAGAGACACCTTTTCCTGTTCTTGTTTATAGGAATGGTGTTAAAATAATTTTGTCACTTTCATTAAAGAAGAAGAAGTGGTAACAATTTTTTATTAATACTAAATTATACAGCTCTCAAAATCACGATCCCCATTTTACATGGCCCCTTCAATGAGAACAATATAAATTGCTTTTTTGCTATCAAGCTCACCTATGCTCTGTGAATCTAGATTTTAACAGCACGTTGAAAAATTGGTGAAGAGGTGTGAATATTTTGCTCCATAGTTATCTTTCTAACAGTAATACTTGAGGCCAGCAGTTTTTCCTTTTTTAAGTGATATTGGTACAACTAACTTTTTTTGCTGAAGCATTACTATCTAGGATTTCTGTGAGCAAACTGTTATTGTTCAGAGCGAACAACCAGATTTAAAGTCGTATGCATATTTAAGTGGCTAGTTTGAAAACAAAGGGGCCATTTGGGCCTCCCAAAAACACTTGAAGGAGGAAGGCTTGTGAATGGCCCATATGCTACTTGGAGGATGTCCAGGTATGGTAGTATAGCTATGGCTTACATTACGGTAAAGAAACTACTGCTTGTTGGCTAGTGCAGATTTGAACTACCTCCACCTGCAGCCCCCAGACTTCACCGAACTTAATCTAGGGAAATCTAAGACCTACACGAGCAGATCTTCTACAGAATCCCACTCTCCCTACACTGCCTGTAGAAGTGGTTCAAGCCCGTTAGAGGAAAAGGCAGAGTTAATCCAGTGGTCAAGAGTGGTTTCTCCACTGAGCTTTGACAGTTTTGATTCAGTCCCTGGATTTGATCTGGCAACAGTTTATATGAGTTTCTTAAGGCTATCTGCCATGCATATATACAGATCTGAAAATAGAGAAAATGTCATTAGAATATTGCGTACAGGGTTTTATGTTTGTGGGGAGAAAGTGTAGAAAGAATTTTTTATTTGGGGGAGTAATTTTTAATCTATTGATTATATAACCTAGGACACGTAGAAGATTTATCCTGGGGCTCATGAACCCTTGCAGTCAAAGTGTTTAAAAATATTGGCACCTTTTTTTATTTAAAAACATCTGTGAACATGCAATTATTGATTTTTTTTTTTTTTTTTTTTTTTTAAAATGTACACGTTAAGACCAATAACTGAAAGTGCAGTGTAGGAACTAGAAAGTGGTGATGATCTCCTGAAAAGAATCAAGAGAAAAACAAAGTCTTGGGAAAAACAAAGATAGATTACATACCGAGAAAAAGAGAAGATGACTCTCTGGCGTCATTGGGAATGAATGCTACACGAGATGGAGCACAGTAGTATGACACAGACAATCCACAGCTCCCACAGTCAGTTTAGATGGCTTACGAGCAGCAGGGCAGCAGGGCTGGTGGCTGTGCCTGAGATAAGGCTGGTCCTGGATAGATACAAGATCTGAGGTATGAGGTAATATGGCCTCAGTGTCATAGAGGTCACATACTGAACCTCTTTCCACAAATTAACATGCTATTGTGCATCCCTTGGATCATGACAACTTACCCTCCATATACTCATAGCTTACAGCAAGTTTGAGTTAAACAAATATGCTAGCTTAGATCTTAACTGATAAGCACCTGTTTTTCCATGGAAACTTGTCTGTATATCCAAGTATCTTCTTCTTGTTGAAGCCAAAACTAAAATTTCTGTTCTTCAATTAAATCATATTCATGTTCATTTTCATTTGATACACCACTAAGGGATTTAGAAGAATAAATATGAAACAGGTGAATCTCATGTACTTACGGCGTTAACTCTATTTCTTACACTCATAAAACGTGTTCCTCTTTGCTTAAAGGAAGTACTGCAACCACAGGTTCTGATTTACTTGCAAAATAATATTTATCTGTTCCCAAAGCTGGTATACTATTTCCTCAAAGCCTGGAAAACTTTTTCCATTGGGAAATTACAATTATTGTGACTGGGCTGGAAAACAGCCATGAGAAAAGGGATTTTGCTAGGGGAGGTCACACCACCTTACTGAACTCCAGTAGCCAATAAATCTTTTTGTAGGCGACATAATGGCTAGCTGTTCTAAATAGCAGTTAAGAGCCAACTCTGCATAGAGCAGTTCATAAAAGGTAGCCTGTAATGAAGTTTGTACTTTGTCCTCTTAAGTTAAACTAATTGAACTTTGAAGTATAATTCAGGATATGGCCAGCTGATATCAGTAAGACTGTAATTTCTAATATCAGTATACTCATTCACAGTCTAAAATCTGTTCTTTATGTTGGGATACCAGGTAACCAAGAGACAGAATCCAGAAAAAATAGCCAGCAGTTATGACTCAGAAATGCCAAATGAGTTTTCACACTGGAAATGCCAATGCCTTAAGTATGATGTGACATAGCTATTCAAAATAAATTCCAAATACAAATCTGCTTTTGAATTAGAAAAGGGGGAACATCATTGAATAGATCTGTAAGCATCTAATTTAATTTTTGCTTTATTTTGGAAATAAAAATAAACTTTTTTGATAGTGAGCAAAACTGGAACTCAGATTCTTGCTCTAAGTTTCCACTGAAGATATGACTCCCTGAAGGGAGTTTATAAATTAACCTATAATTGGGACTATTTTATTTCCATCATTCTCACTGCAGCATTCCTGAAGAAGCTCTGGATCAATCACTTAAAAACCACATTAGCATGAACAATGCTAATTTAATATTATAAGCTACTAATTAATAGACATCTGTTCAAAAGAAGTTTAACAAATGAGCCTAACAAGTTCACTAATATTCCCACCGAATCTGTTGATCTGTGAACTTCAGATATGAGGTGATCCAAGCAACCTTGGCAGATAGCCAGTTGCCTTACCAGGCTGAAAACATTAAGAGGACAAAAGCTCGGTTGAAGTGAAGGACTTGGCAAAACAGAAGCTGCACTCAAGTTTTTTACGAATATACAAGTGGAAGGCAGTGGAGAATCAGGCCTTCCATCTTAACATGTATAAATACTGTCTCATCCGGCGCCCCCAGGAATATGGGCGAGTCCTTTGAACTGATTAAACAAATACACTGTACTTCAGTCTTTAGCAGACCAGCGTTTATGGCTTTCATTGAAGTCAATAGCAGTTTTACGCTGGCTGCCAGTGTAAAACCCAGGAAGAGTGCTGGGCTGTAAACAGCCTACAGTGCTTGTTCCACAATGTCGTGCCATAATGTTTGTCACAACCTTCCCTTTCAGCTGACATTGCTGTTCCAGAGCTCTGTGATTTCCCAAGCAACCTGCAGAACAATGCAAAGAGGAGTGTGCATTCCTGCAAGGCACTTACAGCTGTCGTTTTGTTTCTTAGGACTTCTGAATGAAGGTATCACTGAAACCAGCTGTGCCATGAAGAAATTTAAGCTAGATATTACTGCCCTTAGTGTTTGTGCTTGAAACACTTTGAACATTGAAATTACTGTTTGTAGAGGTAAAAAATGCAGGCTACATTTGGTCTAGTAGCACTTTAATTCGGCTTATCACTTGCTCAGTATTTTCTACAGTACCACTGTGCTGGTTTTGGCTGGGATAGAGTTAATTTTCTTCACAGTAGCTGGTATGGGGCTCTGTTTTGGATTTGTGCTGAAAACAGTGTTGATAATACAGGGATTTTTTAGTTATTGCTGAGCAGTGCTTACACAGAGTCAAGGCCTTTTCTGCTTCTCACCCCACCCCACCAGCGAGTTGGCAGGGGGTGCACAAGAAGTTGGGAGGGGACACAGCTGGGACAGCTGACCCCAACTGACCGAAGGGATATTCCATACCATATGACGTCATGCTCAGCATATGAAGCAGGGAGAAAAAGAAGGAAGGGGGGGAAGTTCGAAATGATGGCATTTTTCTCCTCAAGTAACTGTTATGCGTGATGGAGCTCTGCTTTCCTGGAGATGGCTGCACACCTGCCTGCCGATGGGAAGTAGTGAATGAATTCCTTGGTTTGCTTTGCTTGCACACACGGCTTTTGCTTTACCTATTAAACTGTCTGTCCTGGTTTCGGCTGGGATGGAGCTAATTTTCTTCCCAGTAGCTACTGTGATTTGGATTTAGTATGGGATTTGGTATGAGAAGAATGTTGGTAATACGCTGATGTTGTTAGTTGTTGCTAAGAGATCAAGGATGTTTTCCAGCTTCCCAGGTTTTGCTAATGCACAGGTGCAAAAAGCTGGGAGGGGTATAGCCAGTACAGTTGACCTAAACTGGCCAAAGAAAGTATCCATACCATAGATGTCATGCCTAGTATATAAGTGCAAGTTGACCACAGGCTGGGGGCCTTTCGTTCGTTCATGCTTTCGTTCATTTGTTTGTTTGGCTGTTCCTTCCCTCACTCTCTCTCTCTCTGGAACTTGTGGTTCTGAGATTGCTACTGGGGAAATTGCTGCTCTGAGATCGCTGCTTGGGATTGTTCCAAGATCGCTCTTGGTTTCACTCCGTGATCACTGCTCGGGACGGGCTGTGTTGGTCATTGGGCAGTGAGAAATTGTGCATTATTAATTTTGTACATTTTATTATCATTATATTTCTTCTTATTATTATTATTAATATATAATTATTTTTATCTTTCCTTTACTGTCCTGGTGAACTTTGTTTATCTAACCCATGAGTTTTCCTTTCTTTCCAGTTCTCGTCCTCACCCCACTGAGGAAGCGGGGGAGTGAGCGAGCGGCTGTGTGGTATTTGGTTACTGGCTGGGGTTAAACCGCAACACTGTCTTTATCTCAACTCATGGGTTTTCTCACTTTTACCCTTCCGATTCTCTCCCCCATCCCACCGGGGGAGGAAGTGAGTGAGCGGCTGTGTGGTGCTTAGTTGCTGGCTGGAGTTAAACCATGACAACCATTATTATTTTTGGCCATGCATTCATTTATTTCTTAACCCTAATCTATTTGTAAGAAATTATTAGTATACATATATTTTTTTCTATATATAATGTGTCCTGAAGATTTTACACTGAATTTAAAGAGAATAATAGGAATAATAATATGTTTCCAGGACACTAATAATGATTTCTTTCCTTACTGTCTTTTTTCTCCCAGAAAAAAATGAACTGACCTACGTAAAACAGACTTTGAGAAATACAAACTGAAAGTAACAGAGTAAAAACCATTTACAAAACTTGAAATGGCTGATGATGTAGATCAAAGGCCTCAGTTTAATTGCACCTGTATCTTCTATCTGTAACATTAGTGGAAATATGGACAAAATAACTCTGAGATCAAATGTCATTCAGTTTCACAGGAACCAAAAACCCTCTGGTATACTGTTTAGCTGCTTACACCATATCTGTTTTCAAGACAATGGTGCATGAGCTATGAGAGTAGTATGAAATAAGAAAGGAATCCTCCCCCCCCCCCCCGCTTTCCATAAATCGTGTTTTTACAGTTCAGGAGGAATTCTAAATAAACAAAGTAGGAAAGAAATGATGGCAAACTTTTATGCAGATGACACATTACATGAGTACAACCGAGAAGCAAATAAGGTTTTAATGCAGAGACTGAGACTTTAAAGGATGTTTGCATTCATTTTTTTTCCCATTCAACTCTGTTAGATTGCTCAGCACCAGCAGCTTGTTCAGTTGTGTCTAGGAGAAAAGAAAAGGTCCTTTTAGAAGCGTTGTCCTTCACACTTCATGAATGAGCAGAAGA
This sequence comes from Phoenicopterus ruber ruber, assembly GCA_009819775.1. Classification (NCBI taxonomy): domain Eukaryota; kingdom Metazoa; phylum Chordata; class Aves; order Phoenicopteriformes; family Phoenicopteridae; genus Phoenicopterus; species Phoenicopterus ruber. The sequence continues at coordinate 35,602,698 of CM020218.1, read as the reverse complement.
ACCATAGCCCAATGGATTTTCTCCTCCTACTTTCTGATTATTGTTTGACACAAACATCTGGTTGGAAGCCCTAATACTTCCTTGAGCACAGAAGCTCCCAGACTGCACAAAATGGGGGCTCAGCCTGTCCTGTCTCTGAAAGGGATGCCTGTAAGTGCCTGCAGGGGAGGACTGGGAATGGACCACTTGAGGTTTGCTCAGGGATCCTGCTGCTAAACACAACTTAGAAATGAGTATGCTGGCATAAAATATAACCAGTATTTTATGCACTGTGATGTGGTGAATGTGGGGTTTTTTTGCCAAGGTTCAGTCTTGCATTCTTTGTATAAATTGCAGTCCTCTTTACCTGAGTGGTGGATTGGAGTGTCCAGGAAAATGGAACGGTTGTAAATCACTAAGACAGTATGGGAGAACATTACTAAAGCAATTATGATTACAATCTTTAAATGGTTATACAGGGATTAATGATGCAATAGCTTGCGACATTCTGGTTTATTACTAGCAGAACTTAGATGTACTTTCCAAAGGAAAAGGCTTTTTTAATAAAATAACAATATTTATTTTTACTAAATTCCATTTATATTTAGATTATTTAAAGAAAAAACATCAGTGACAGCATTCTATTAATTTGCTGTCAGTAACAAGTTCCATATATGAATATAATTATTTGTTTCCACACTTGCTCAAAATACACTGAAGAGATGTTATTCATACTTACCTTTGACATAATCTTTTTCTGGTTAAATGTCTTTGAGGTTTTACCTTCAATGATTCACCTATATAATACTCAGTGACTAAATTCTACTCAGTGCTTTGCTAATCACTGTCATACAGTCTGTTTACTTTATCAGTTTCAATTTGCTAAAAATCTAATTGGAGATGGTGTGATAGTATTATGTTCCTGAGATGGTAATGTTAATTAAGAAGCTTTTTTTCTAAAGCTTTTATTCCACTGAGCAGTTCTCATTCCTGACGAGGAGTATTATATGAGAACACCTTTTACTTCTGGAAAGAAATTTGAATCCTGTTATACCTGTTGAGCAATGAGAAGATAATTTAGTCCTTTAAAACATGTTTTGACAAAGCACCTGATAGAAGCAATATGCCTTGTGAAATGACACATAGCAAAGCCAGAGGAACTTGGCTTCCCATATGTCTTCCATATCTGTAGTATATGGTGTAGACAGAAACAAATCCAGAAATATTACTTACTGTGAGGATATCTGGACTGGTTCTTTCATAATTTAGAAAGAAACTGTGAAAAGAAACTGGAAAGGAATCCAAGTCAGAGAAGAGAGAAATAACTTCTTTACTAGTAAGTGAAATGCTAATGAAGAAAACCTAAAGGAAAATGGTTTCCTTCCAATTTACATTCTGTTTCTATTGTATGATTTGTGCTTATTTCACATAAGAAGTGTGAAATGAGCAATAGAGATCCACAGTCTATATAACAGGAGAAAGAGATTTTTACTTGTAATGACCTCAGTAACACCATCCGATGCATTCAAAATGTTTTTACTCAGCAATTCAGGCAATAACAAAAGCAGAAATAATGTTATAGTTATATTATAGTACAATAATTTGGTGATTCTGTCTGAAACTTCCACGTTGTGATTGGTTCAATTACATTGCTCCTTCTTTGCATGTTAGGGTGTAAATTGAGTCAAGTTTTGCTACCGGTGCTTTTTTTTGCTACATGTTTCATGTGTATCCCAGACCAGGGACAACTGGGAATCATTAATGTGACTCATTCACATGGGAATACATTGAAGAATGAATTGGCTTCAGTTTAAGAGAAAAGGATTGGAGTCATATATATTCTTAGCAGAAAAAAACAACTCTGTAGCTTGCAACAGATTCTCCCTTGCTGAGCTGGAGAATTAAGGTCTGAGGCAGGAGACCATAGGTCCCTGCAGAACCTGGAATCACTCAGAGTGATCAAGACTGTGGTGGGGATCTTCCCACGCACTGAAGAGTTTCAAATGGATCTGGGTGGAGCTTTTAAAAACTGTGAAACACGAAAGCATTTAATTCCTACAAAATGTTCGCATAAAGCTCACAGAAAAGTTTCTGGGATATGAATTTTCAGCAGAATTGAGAGTGGGACAGATGATACGCATCAGATACAGAGGTAAAATCACATCTTTCATAAGTTTTTATTGTATTGACTTATAACTTGGCTTTCACGTAGACTGACTTCCACTTCAGCTGCAGCCCTGTGGAACAAGTGATACTCAAATCTCCTATGCAAAAGCAGCTCCAGTCCCTTTCTTTCAGCATTTCAACTCCTCTCCCACCTTCCCTAAACTATTTGAAGCACTTTTTTTTTTGGATGACACCTTCTGATTTGTCACCTTTTCATTCAGAAGTGGGAGAGTGAAAGTTGCAGAAACACTGCAATGAAAAATGTTGGGAAACTTGTAACACGTATTCCGTACAGGACGATGTGGAAGATGGAATACAGTCTAGTTCTCACCAGCGGGAAAGGCTGACAAGAATAACAAAATATCCTTTAGCCATGAAGTAAACACACATTGCCTGGGTAACTATAGAGGCACAATTATCCCACTGCTACGGTTGTAGTGCCACTAAGTCAGTAAGGTTTCAAAGTTTCACTTATGGTAAAGGATATCTCAGTAACTTGAACAATAGGCAACAGAAGTAATGAAAAAAATCTAATTAGGTGGTGTTTGGACTGCTGTGATAGGCTTAATAAGAAATAGGCCTAAAATAGCTTTTTTTGCATAGGAAAACTTTTCTATTCTGCTTCAGAAGTGATTAAAGTATTACTATAAACAAAATAATCATTATTATGATCAAAAATATTATTATTATTATACCCAGTTGCACATGGAAGTATATGGAGTTAAGAAACTGCAGAAGAGTGAGGAAAAGGCGATTCACAGCAAGGCGGGGGTCGTCGTGCTTCTGTCTGGAGGGAGTAGGTTTTGCATGCTCATGATTGTGGTATCCCCTTTGCAGAGAGGCACAGGGGATACCACACAGAGGCTTGAAGGATCTTGAGCCACTGAATTTGTTACCACTGTATCCGTTTCAGGTGCCAGCTGTATTAGGTGCAGGTAGTTTATACTAGAGTGGGTTTTTTTTCCACTTTTGCATTGGGAAATTGTATTTGCAGAACTATCAGCATAGCACATATCCACTTCCACAAGTCACATAAATTATATTCAAATGAACAATGAATGTGCCAGTTGCCAGATGAAAACTACAGGTAAGACAGCTTCTTTCTTTCCAGGGTGACCACTGGGATAATATACAACCTCTTTTAAAAAAGAAATTCCTTGGTAAGATTATAATAATGCTGAAAATACTTGTGTACATTGTGGATGACCCATACAATCTTCTACTGCTGCAGGAAGTCACGCATGTAACTTTCTCAGAACAACACCAAGAAAACTAGTTAGTTACTAAGAAAATAACACTAAATTAATACTAGCAAAGAAAATGAATTGCAAATTATTTTGCAAACAATGGAAGATCAAAGTCATGAATATTAAAAGACAATTCAAATAAATGCACTTCTTGGTGCTATTACTTTTATGGCCTTCTTCCCAGGCAAGAATTCTGTATTAGAAACCTAAGTTCCCAGGCAATTCATGGGTAAAGTAAGATTGACATTTAGAATAACATGCTGTGTGTGTAGCTGCTGAGTGTTAAACAACTGGGTGGGTGACTGAGTTATTAATCCTGTCCCTGAGTCAAGCTACCTGGGCCTCTCCTGGAGACAAGTGCCTGAGTCTTAAAGAAATACGGTTGTATGAAGAACTTCAGTTTTATGGTCAGAGCATTTGGCCTAGAAATACAGGAATCTTGGTTTAATATTTCCTTATTGCCTCAAAGAATTCAAACCCGCACCACTTACTCAAAAACTTTCCGGACATTATGGGTCTGAGAGAGAATATGGTGCTGCAACCTAGTAGTCTGGACACTAGACTAAGAAAGTGAATGATCTGGAGGCAGCAAAGACTGACTGTTTAAAGGACTGGAAAATTTGTAAAACCTGCTCAGGGAGGAAGGCCTCTTCAGAAACTAACCTAGGCACTAAATTACTCCAGCTTAGGTGTTTTTTCCATCATTTCCTATTCCATTTTTAGTCATATTCATATAAAGGAAAAGAAAAAAAAAACCCACACCTTTGAAATTGGCTAAGGAAGAGACTCTGTTAGAATTTCACAGCTTTTCATGATGTAGACAGGTCATGTTTTAAAAGATTGTAGTTACTTGCAGCTGCATTTGAGATGAACTTGAAAGCTGAATGTGTATTAGATATGCTCTGACGATGTCTCTCGAGTTCCTTGGAGAACATATGTAGGAAATGACATAATTTTGGATCCTAATCTAGCTGTATAAGCAAGGTGTGAGCCAAGCATTGTGAACTACTCAGCCATGTCAATTGTAGGCATCTCTGGAATTTAGTTTTAAAATGTGAGTCAGCTTGATAGTTTGGATGGCAGAGCAGTAAGGATTTTTCCGAGTGCTGTTTGGACTTGATTTCCAAACTACATTGCAGTCTAGGTGCCTCATTCCTTTGCTGCTTTTGACCCCTTGCCAGTTTGTTTTCAGGGAGATTACTACACAGAAGGACAGAGTGTTGGTTTATGTTGTAGAATAAGAGTAACCATAGAAGTGGATTCGGTTGTGTATAAAGCCACTTTACGTGGCAAGATTTCTCTTTGGCTTTTAAGGTATCTAGGTATCAGGAAATATTTTCTTCTAGTTCAGATTAAAAATTTATTGTGCTTTTGTATACACAGCAGGAAGATATTGTAGGCAGCACAAAAAGGGCATTGTTCCTAGGCTATTTTTCATTGTTTTGTCAGAGCATGCCTCAAGATAATTTTCTTCCTTCCAATTAGGAATCTGGCGTGTTTCAGAGATATGGAATGTACAATAATTATAATGATCAAGTAGTTGAGTGTTTGAGTGTGTGCCTAAAATGTATGGGTAATTGGTATAAAATGTGCAAATATTTGACTAAGTGCCCTGAAACACTCTTCTTCGCATCTTAAAGACAATATTATGGTATCGAGACTTCATGCAAATAACACCTTGTGTGATATGCTTTGTTCATATCTATTACATACAGTTACATTTACATAATTCAAAGTAACTGCTTTCCATGCTTTAGGAATATAAACTAACACAGAAACCTGAATTTGTACTGCACATGTCAACCTATTGCTCAATTTATTTACGCAGATTACCTATACTGTGCTCTTACTTGGAGCTGGAAGCAACACATCCATGTTTGTGATGTGCTTATCAGGTGAACCATCTGGACCTTGTTGACCTTTATTTTCTCCATTAGTCACCATATGTTCTTTTATCTTAATTTTTACCTACTTTGCCATATCCATGTTTTGAGATTATTCAGTTTATCACATCTGTTCATTTGAGAGTTAATTGACTATTCTGAATAACGTTGTTGTCCTGGTCCTGCCATTGTAGGCTGCCCTTTGTCAGATGCCACCTGACCTTAGAAAGATTCTTTTTCCCTTTCCCTTTACAGACTGTACCAGAATGAACACAGGGAAATGAGAAAAAATATATGGTGCTTTGAAGAGTAAAAGTAAGTTATAACTAATACACCTGAAAATCTCACGGAATCAAATGAATGAGATTGATGAAGAGAAGACAGATTCCCTAAAGCCAGAGGGAAGGGAATTCACAGGTTAAAAACTTCAAGCGTATAATTTTCTGATTCTGAATCTTTCCAAGGAGACGTCTCTAGAATAACTTATTTCAGTACTTTCCAAAGCTTTTAAGTTACATCAGGATAGTTGGATAATTCCTGCCAAATAACTCCAAAAAGTTCTGTTTGCTTTGTGTAAATATCATTTTAACTGTGTTCCCTCCAAAAATGAAGACTCCTGAGGGAGAATTTCACTGAGGAACACTGTAATAAATGCATAGAAAATGCCTCGTGTTTTCTGAAGGTGTGCTGAAGTTTTATGTGAAATTATGAGTCACATTTTTTTAAATTACCCTTATTTTTAATCCTAGAACTGTAAAAATGAAATCACATTTTCCCCAAATGATAAAAAACCAAGACATATTAACTCTTTCTTTGTTCCTTTATGCTCAGTGGATTTTTTGTATGGGACAGATGGCCAGCTCTCTTTTTCCCCATTCTTTCCTGACCATACTAACGGTATATAGTTCACTATCTATGCTTGCTTTACTTCTCCATGGCATTCTGAGGTTTGTAATTGAGAAGGCGAAAGGTTTTGTGACAGTGTGCACATAGCATGACTATTCAGGAGGCTGTAGCACAGTCTCATTTTGAACGTGCTATCTTGCAGCATAATTCTATCAGGTTAAATGAAGTCATCTGTGACCTATCAAAGTGTACATGACATCAGATTCAGCCTGCTCTGAAAGCTCCTTCCCACAACGTCTTGGTATTGAATCCTCCGTGACAGTATAGTGACAAGTTACTATTCTGTCATGAAGCCAGCTGTCTCCATGAGATGATAGAAAAACTTGTGAATAAAAAACCAAAGAATAAATGTCAATATATTGGTTATAAGATAAATATCACATCTAAAGCAAACACTGGAAACGGTACATATGATTACTGATTATTGTCTGCCTTGAGGCCTCTTTCAGTCCACGGAAAATAAGAGCATATAGTAAAAGTGAAGAGGAAGACACAAGAGGTTCAATATCCTTGTAAAAGGAGAGAATGGAGTAAAGGAACAGATATATAAAAGTTAAGTGGTCAGATTACATTCAGTGGGGGATAAAAGGCTTTTAGGATAGGATCAGCTAAGTGCCAGAAATAAAAAGGTTACAGTGGTTATAGCCAGACAGTGGGAGGTTCAGGGCTGGAGTGATAACAGACAGCAGCAGAGACAGGAAGGTGATAAAACTGAATGGATGAAATAGGATTAAGAGGGATATAAATAAATTAAATCAACTGAAACCTTACTTTGCTTCTGCCATGTAATTATATACAGTTATTTTACTGATCATGAAGCTCAGAAAATTGCAGCCATTTTCAACAAGCCATGCCTGTTTGAAAAAAAAACCAAACCAAAAGCGTGCCAAGTAAACAACATACACATGCACAGAGGGAATATATTTTTGCAGTTTTCTTGACCTGTCTTGAAGCAGCCGTTCTGGGAAAGACATCACATCATGCTGCTCAAATAAATTTTATAACAAGAAAATTCCCTGGAGAAAGCTGACTTAATCAAGGAGGTCTTTTTGCTGGCTTGCAGCAGGGCCATTTTTTTTGCAAATCAGCTATGGGGAATCTATCCATCAAGTGGGTAAGACTTATATATGTATTCTATATTTGTGATCTAGTTGTTATAGTAGAATCCAGTAGCAGATGCTAGTAGTGAGGTTCATCTCAAATAATTTTATGTGGTTGAATAAGTGTGTAGTCAAACTCAGCGTCATTTTTTTTAGTCGTTGGAGAGAGACTGGTGCCTCCAAAGTGCAGTTCACCTATGCATTTCCATAAGGAAGGAATCTAGACAGCTAATTTTTAAATGCCTGAAGTTAGGTGAGAGGAATATTACCCAAAGTGTCCCAGAAAGACTAAGCAAAGTAACTTGGATATCTACTGTTATCAGTGGAATTATTTATCAACACAGACTCTTAGTGTTGATAACTTCAGGATAACAGACCCCTGTTTGTATTTGTGGCCTCTGTTCTTTAGGAGCTACAAATTTTCTGTGGAAGACACCAGAGAATCTAAATGCTATCCCAGCTGCATGGAAACAGGCTAGGTTAGGAGAAACAGAGAGAAAATTAGTAATAAACTCTGTGATGTCTGTCTTTTATTAATAACAGGTGTGAATCGCTGCAGCTGTGAGAGAAAATGTTTACCTGATGGTCAGCCCTGGAGTCAGCTACAGCCTGGGAAAGGTGGCCTCAGGAGCTGCCTACTGAGCGCTAGAAGCACTAACTCTGATTTGTGCTATCAAACATCTTTACAGAGGACGACGGCCAATAAATTCACTTTCTTATCATATTTTCATGAGTCAGACACCATTATGGGCATGGGGTGGCATGCGCTGGCCAGCCACGTGGCTCTGGGTCCTAGAGAGGCCCAGCAGCAGGGGTTTCAGTCAGTTATCACGCATGTTCCAAAGGCATCCTCAAGTGGCCTTTGCTACTACCTCTTCTTATCTCATCCTTCATAAAAGTTATATTTTTCCACACCCATTTGCAGTACGCACTTAACCAGGAAATACCATGAATAAATATGATAGCCACGAAGTTATAGTAGCCTTAAAAAAAGAATTACATAAATCATAGATGATTTGATATCTCTTCAAAGTATAATGATGTTCTGATCTGAAGCTCAAATAAATTATTAGGATGCCACTAGGCTTTAAAGAAGGCCTCAATAACTTTCTAGTGCCTTGATAACAGGTTTAGTTTTCCCCTGAAACTTGGAGATAGTTGCAAATTTTCTACTGGATCAGTTAGGGTCATTGCTTTAGAATTTAAATCCAACTTGCCATTGAATATATGGGATTTGATTTGCTTATTACAGAAAAATACAGTTAAACCAACCAAAGAAAAGCCTGGATTGCTGTTCCAATCCACTTTATATCCTCCTAATATAACAACTTCAGCATTTTATCTATTTGACTGGAAGGAAAAAGAGGCCTACAAAGCCAAAGATTTTAAGTCTGAATTAAGGAGACAGATATTACATAGGAACATTGATTTGTTATGAGGAGTAGATAGAAAAAGATTACATTCTAAACTCATATTTTTTGAATTAAGAGGGTAAAACACAACAGATATTGATCTCTGCACGTAGGTAAATAGCAGTTGCAAATACAAATTGCTATTTCACAACACCATTCATGAATGTGTCCCAAGGAGCTTTACTTGCTATCAATAAAAACCCAACAAAACTGCTACTGAACTAGATAAGCCTTAGAAAACAGATGTCTTTTAAGTAGTATTAAAGTCAGAAAGCCAGCTGCTTGGGCCCAGCCAAAGGCTGATGCAGGATTTGAGAAAGGGAAAATCATCTGTCTTTAAGGCAGAGTCTTATCTGGGATTGGCAAAGGCCAGGTAATGGCTCGCTGCCAGTAAACCTACTCTGCTGAAATGGGGAATGGGACAGATGGAACAAATCTCTTGGATTCTCCCATACTTCTCCAGATTGCTACCAAGGGCAACATCTTTTCGTATTACCTAAACAGCTAGAGTCATTAGGACAGGGGTCTAAGGATCCAACCTTCAAACAAAAGCGGGATGAAACAGAAGCGCCAATTCCAGGGCCAAGGGTGGAGTGAAACACAGACCCCTTGAGAGGCTATACCAGGTCCCAAAACTGTGCTACATCCCCTTGGCATTGCTTGGCAAGATGTTGTTTGTAGTAGAGAAGAATTTTAACACCCCTGCTCCCAGGCTGCTGCTGTTTAAGTATTCTGTCACCAGCTTGTATGGGTTTTGTGTAATCTATCAAGCCAAGAAGGAAAGTGCATATGTACATAAAGGATTTTGTTTGACTGAATGGAGGGTTTCCTACATCAAATGAAATAGTACTAAGCTGATGTGGAAATGTGTCAGATCACTGAGAATCAGTATTGGCTGGTCTTTTTGTTATTTTGGCTGGTCACGGAGTGACTGGTAATTTGTCCTACCCTGCTCCCCTCCTTACACCTGTCACTTCTCTCTTTGCCTTCTCTGTCCGCTTCCCTTCATTCACATTTACTACTTAGGTTATTTTCTCTTAAGTAAACCTCAGTTCTTACAAAATAATGCATATATACCTATGAACCAAGATGAAATTAAACGTGTTTTGGCTGGTTTATTTGTATGTCATACTTACTTCCTTTTTTCGTGTTTATCTTACCAGTCAGATGAAAGCTATTGAGAACAGAGACTGTCTGTGATGGTGTTTTTACACTTCTGGGAGCACCACTTTTCAGTTGGTCCCCAGAACTATATATTACATTTATTATAGTGTCTAATGGTATGTCCCATAATTAATATAATTAATAGTTCTTAGCTTAGAGAAGTACCAATGTTGCGTCAAAAATGCAAAGTATGAAAAAGATAAGAAAGATATAAGGCTATAATATTTTAAAATAATAAGCCAATAAAGAACTGTCAGGAATATAATAAAATGAATGATTGTCAGGAAGGAATATTCTTTCAGGCCGTCACAGCAAATTATGTATTTGGCAAAGTACATATTTTAGTAAAAGGTGTGTTTATGAAATATTGCATAGAAGAGTGTAGCAGAGGTGATGCTGAAGGGAGAAGTGGTGTTATGTGTTAGCCAGCAGAAGGCACCTGGTAAGAGGGATATGGTGAAGAGGAAGGGGAAAAGAGGGAAGATGAATATTGGAGCAGGCACAAAAAGAATAATTTGAACACAAAGTGTGTGTTTTGCAAATGAAAATTAAAAAAAAAAAAAAAGAGAGAAAGAAAGGGAGTAAGAGCAGAAGTGGGACAGATGAAATAGGAGGAAAGCAAGCCTTTGCAGTACTGCAAGATAATCTGTTTCAAACTGTCATTAGATTTGATAGAATATTAGGATATTTGTGAGTCAAGCTTCCAAATCTGAATGGTAACATCTGTTTTTTATGAGCCTGTAGCACTCAACAACTGCATGTTACATGCTGTGGAGATTCATACACATTTCTAAGATCCTGATCACTTCCCACATGCCAGAAATTCTGAATCAGCTATGCTGAGCGTAAAAATAAGGGAAAAAACTACTAGCAGAAAAAAGTGATATAAGAGGAAGTCTACTGTAATAATAATTGAACCACTCTGTGAAATTATATCACAGAGAGATAAATTTTCTGCCATGTTATCTGTTTTTAAGCTTAGCTAATGCCATTCCTTATGAATCTTGGCCTCTTGAATGACTGATAGCATTCAAAAGAAATACAAGTGAAAACTGCTTTTTCTTAAAGGGAAATTTCACACCCATGATGTTGTGCCTGTGAATCAACTTAAAGATAACTGGAAATATTGCATGTTTGGCTGAGCTGTGTTTTTGGATACAGACTATCAAAGCCTCCAAGACTTTGGGATGAAAGAGCTACTGAGAAGATGAGCAATAAATCTGTCTGAATGTGGTGTTTGTCCAGCTTCCCAGCAGGCGTGTGGCAGAAGCAAGACCCAAGACATGCGTGAGCAGGACTGGAGTCAGGATTGGAAGCAGCGCAGAGAGGAAGGCCAAGCCACAGGCAGAAGAGAGGGATCCGGAGGAAGGCAAGCCTGCCGGTGACTTGCAGTGGGTTGCGTTGCACAGATAATGGCCGTGCAGCCGTAAGGCTGTGATGTACTCCGGAGCTTCCACAGTAGGAGCTTTGATAACTGTTTCCAGGAGCTACGCCTGTGAATTGTTTCTGTTGAGTTGTGATGAATCATCACACAGCGATATGTGCCAGATGTCACCACCAGTTTATTTCCTTGTAAATTTGTAATAGGTTACCGGAGATGATAGGAAGTAAAAGACAACCAAATAGAAAACTAGTGTCAGCATTTCTTTGCCTGGTGTTGGCTCATAAATCAGCATAGCATAACTGCTTAACCTAAGGAGACCTGTACCTAATGTTTATGTAGATCTTGTATCTTTTTGAAGAAAACTATTCTATATTAAAGTTACTTGACCAATATTGACCTGGGAGATGCGTTTTAGGCCTTGATACTTTCCAGTTGTAGATGATGATTTAGTTTAAGTTTTATGAATAGGAATCTGAAGAGAGAAGCAGCTATCACAAATCTCGAATTCCAAGACTTTTCTATAGTTTTTTAACAAAAAAGAAGTGTGTCTTTTTGGAAAATCTGCAGCATGATTTTATTTTTGGACAAAAAAAAAAGAAGCCCCAAGATTTGTGCATAAAATTAAGTTATATGTGACTTTAAATGAAATTCAAAGAAGAAAGTATTCAAAAAGTCACTTGCTACCTGATGTACAACGTATGCAATTCTTTCATTACTGCTACAGATATGAATTTCTTTGCCAGAAGGCAGAAGTGGTTTTGAGAAGACGTGTTTAGGCACTGAGTCTTTGCTTTTAAGGGATCTTTTGAGATCTTAAGAAGCAGTTTTACATTAGCTGTGGTATTATCTTTGCTTTTAGCTGTGAAATGCAGTAATAGCGCAGTTTTAATTGGCCTTTGAAAATGGTAGTTTTCAAATGGTAATCTACAAGGAGGCTTAAAATTCTAAAAAAATGAAGACTGCTGATTTAATTATAATGACGTCTTGCTTGAAGAATTAATACAAGCTAAGTGTTTGTCTAATTCATGTCATTTAGCAATCACAAAATGGCCACTCCTATGGTTTGCATTTTGTGTGGGAATCATGCATATTTTAAGAGCCATTGAAAGTGGCTACATAGAAGTGAACAACAAGAAAAATCTCTCTTTTCCTTGCTCATGTCTATAACCCGTTCCTATGATATGAAGAACTTCAACAATGATAGCCAAAAAGCAGAAACATTTCCTCACAATTGCTTCTACTTCCAAGATGAACTTGCGTGGAACTGAGTTCTGCATGCTGCAAAGCGGGCAAGGATTTTTAGAGGTCTGGACAAGATGAACCACACAAAGTGTGGTATCTTTTTTTCTCAATGAAACTACAGAAGTCTCCTCTGAAATGTTTCATAAATGTGTGAAACAAACACAATTTAGAAAAATACGTCACTCCCCAGGTGTACAATATTACTGAGCTGCGATGATCTAATTGTCCAAACCAGAAAAACATTGTTTTGCTAGAATGAATGAGTGTTGAATGAAAACTTGTATATTTTTCAGAGCTGAAAAAGACTCATGGCCTCATATTGCAGCTGACAGAAATGAAAATAGAAAAAAAACATGCTCAGTGAAGCTCCAGCACAGTGCAGTTTTCAGCACATTGATAGCTTTAACGCCTGTAAGCAGATAAAAGAACGCTCTTTCTAAGTGCAAGAAACAAAAACTATTGTATCTGTAAATAAATGGGAGATTTTAGAAATTAAATGTCAATTTTATTTAATTCAAATAGCTATTAGAAGGATTCATCCGTATGTATACACAGCACAATCTCCCCACCACTAAAACCTTTTGGCAGATATTATTAGGTAGAATTCAGCTAAAAAGGGCTTCTCTTAATACAAAGAAGGTTGATAATATATACAAAAATGCCTCTACAAACACAAATGTAGTGCTTATCAGACAAGACAAGAGTTTTCTTAAATGCATTGCCATTTGTAGTATTTAGCAAGGATAACAGTACAAGAAAAAGCTTTCTTTAAGAAATTCTGTCTTTTTTTGTGCTTTATTTTTTGATTATTGTTAGTATTCTTTTTAGCATTTCAAGTGGCAAACCTTAACCCAAGCTTATACATCTTTTTAAGTTACAAAAATGAACTTACTTGTTTCAGTTGCGTGCTATTCATTTTCTGTGGAAGTTGGCAATTTTAAAGTTATTGATTTAAATAGCAGCATTTAAAGGCAGTGCAATTTGCAAACATTTCCAGTAGCTAAATTAGGACTTGGAAAGAATGCTGCAAGCTATAATGAAAAGTCCAGTTTCTCTCACGTCTTATCATGTTGTCACATTCCGCATTCTTGAGGCAGACTGAAAATCATTATGCAGCCTTTATGATACAGCCACTATTTTGCCAGGAAGTATAGTGCCATCATTTTAACAGCAGAGCTTTTATACTGTACTTTATTCATTTTTTTTTCAACACGGATTTACAAACAATCCTACCTGCATATTAGGCCAAGGTATAACCCTAACACACAGTTTCCAAACAAAAACAGAATAAAAGACAGGCTGAGCAACAGCTATAAGTACCTGTCTCATGCAAAGAGAAAAAAATAGTTAACACTTGCATCCTGGAAGGTGCTGAAGCACCTCATTTTCTGCCTTGTTTATTTCAGTGGTAGTCAATGGCGTGCAGAACTGAAACCTGAGAAAGAAGTCTGTTTTAGGCTAGTGCTTATTCCTATTTGATGCAAGAAAGAAAAGCAAATGAGGACCAAAGCTCATTCAGGTGTACTCACAGTGGAAATTCTTTACAGACCACTAATTTCATGACCAGTGAGCCCTTGCAAAAGCCGATAGTCCCATTCACACTCGAAAAAATGTGTATTCCGTATTATTTGGCAAATAACACAAAACCTAAAATGAACAGCCTTTCTTTTGATACAGTTGCTTTTCATTGCTATGCATTTGCCCAGGCTGGGTATTTTAAAACTAATGCACCAGACTTGTTGACTCTCATGTTACTCTGATGTTATGAAGTTACTCAACTTCAGTGATTTGAGAGAAATATATGTAGGCATGTCTTTGCTGCAGAATCAACCAGGAGGTTCAGCACATGGGTTAGCCCCATGGAAGAAAGGGAATACTGGAAGCTACACTTGAGTTACCCTGTGGCTTGCTCTGGCCCTGTGGGTTGCTGGGACTTTTGGAGTCATATTTTTGGAGTTCCATATCTTTGAGGTCATATCTTTTGTTCCATAGCTTTGGGGTCATATCTTTGGGATCATATCTTTTGTTTTGCTGTGTACAGCACAGCAAGTCTGAACCTTGCAGAGAGAATGTGACTCACCTTTGAGGGCACAGAGGAGGAAGTTTTGGGAAGGCAGTGAAGGACAACGAATGTAAGAGTATTCTACTCAATGTACTGCTTTTAAAGAAGCCAATGACAGTGAAAACGCACCCCATGCTCTCAGCCAGGCTAGCTAACCCGCATTCAAAGGAGCTTTCCATTCGAGTGCCTAGCCTAGTGCTTCGGACAGGAGAAAGCAAGCAAAGAAACCCCACAAACAAGCCCGACTAACCAAAACTGAAAAAAATTTCCTTAAATCCCAGATGAAATATGGATTTTGCTTTCAATCTGGAAATTATAGCCTGCTGTATCTGTGATTGTTACTACCGGTTGCTTTTGGCCGAGGGTGACAGTGATTCCTGTAAGGGAATGTACACTGCTATAAATTCAGAAGCTAATCCCGTTATATGTATGTCTTTCGAACACGGGCTGCAGAGTCTTGATATCCAAATGAGCTTCAAAATGTGAACTACTGTTAAGAAACTGGGAATGTTTGCTGCCAGTGAGTTAACTCATTAGGAAGTATGAGTTGTTAAATTGAGTTCAGTGTAAAGAAATAAACTAATTTGCTTACATCATTGTCAGAGAAAAATACCTAGCATTGATTAAGTAGTTGAACAAATGTAGACACTGTTTGGAATATATAGTTCACAAGACACTGAAGATAAGTGAATACAGGAAAACTTCTGCAAACGGTTCACATGTTAATGCTTTGGTTTGACTCTATTTATATTCCTTTTGTAATACTTTTTGCAAAATCTTTGCTGGATCCAATTACTGTTAAAACACTGCTTTTGGCTGATTTTTTTTTAAGCAAACATTGCAAACACTTGCAGAAAATTAATGGTGAATTTTCTATGCAAGTATTCACACTTACAGATTGCTATTTAGCAGTATGTTCGTCTGTCATAGAATAGAAACAAAGCTTCTGCAGATGTGCAGAACAATATTCAGTAAATACTTTTAAAAAATAAATTACTTTAGGCAAATAGTAACTTCTTTAACAGGAAATTCAGTTAGAAAAAGCACTTAATGTTATTTTTCACAAACAAATCAGTCAGTTTGAGTGCATATATCTAAACCAATGCAGGTGCTTGTTTCATGGGCTGATTGGCTGACACTCATTTCTCATAGTCCTACTTAAGTAGATACTTAAAACTTGTTGTACAACCACTAGTGGCTGCTAAGCCCCAGATATGCTCAGTCTTTCATATGGAATATTAGATCTTCATGCATCTCACTGAATCACAACAGAGTTTTGGTTTTGAGCTGATCCTTGGTGAAAGGTTAGGGGGAAGGCAAGCTCAAGGTCAGGGATAATATTAAGTCCTACTTAAGTTAACTTCCTAAGTAGTTATACAAGGAGCATCTGTCTCTGTCTGAGTGGTTCTGGAATTCTTTCCTCCTGGAGTCTCAGTATACATACGATAATGTTTGTCAATAACGCAGATCAGTTTTGTTAGTTAGGTAAAAAGAACACAGATGTAATGACTGGTAATTCCCACACTGGTCACAACATACAGTGAAAAGCACCATGTATTTACACCCTGATCTAAAAGTTACATGGGTGTCTGTCTTGTGCCTGAGTGAAATGGATCATGCAAAATTCTTGAAATACTGCTTGACAAATGGCTGACTACATCTGACAGATCCTTTACCCAAACACTGGATAGCATCATGGCGGAGACTCGTACTGTAGCCTGGCAGCAGCAGTGTGTTTGGGAGAGAAGTAGGATTAATGTTTCATATAGAGCAAAGCAACATTTTTTTTTTCCAATATACCTCATGAGGGGAAAAACCACCCCAAAAAGAATGAATAAAGGAAATTATTACTTTAATTACTCTGCCCCTACCAGACAGAGAAGAAATTAAAAGTGACTCACTAATGCTGTCTATGAAAACTGAAACAGGTAATGGTAGGTACCCTATCAGATAATTCCTCAGCATAGGAATTCCTCAGTATAGCAGTTCCTCAGATTAGATGAACCTGTGAATCACAAAAAATGAATAGCAACTGTTCTGTTCACATATGAGAGAAAAGAGTTTCAGGAAAGAGGATGGGAAACTTTAGCAGGCTGGACTGGAGGACTGTGAGGTCCTCCAGCTCAAGGTTTGCTTGAGCCTAAAACCAATTGCTGGTTGACAATATATGTGTAAGACCACTCTTGCGTGACTAGAAGTATTCAGTGTGGAGACTGAGCCTACTTCATACATTTGGTGTCCCTCATGAGGCCTTTCCTGCCCAGGACATTCACTGTAACTTTTGAAAACATATAATATTTAATTTTTCAGTCAGATATTTTTTGTTTCTTCAACCAATAATTAAAACCAAAGGTCTATGTGAACACAATTGTAGATCCTGAGGAAACCAGTAGGTCTTGCTTCTTCACCTAAAATACAGAGATAAGCTTTTAAATTTGGTTAATAAACCCAGGCCTTTTCCTTTCTATGCCCACACTCTGTTTACTGAAGGGACAAAGCAAAGGTAATCTTTGAGATTTGGATCATAAGTGTCTGCCTTCCCTGAAAGACGGCTTGCAATGTGTCATGCAGCTTTCCTCTCCTTACTTGGCTGAATAACGAGATCCATGTTGGCTCTTCCACTGCTGGATAAACTCCCCTCATTGACCCCTCTGCTCACCAGCCTCTGCCCCCAGATCTGTACACTAACCATATCTGTACTGAATGGCTGATTCAAGCCCTCACAGCAGGGGTGGAACGTGATTACCAGCTCTTGAAAGCAGATCATCAACGCGGTTTTACTGTAGGGGCAAAATTGTTGAATATTTACGGAGCATAACTTGAGCTGATATTGTTCAGAAGCTCCGATATACAAGCCTCTAGAAGACTGTAAAAGGAAAATGGCCGTCTCAAACTGAGAAAGGTCACCTGGAAACAAAATCTTTAGCTGTTTTCTTCTATAAAAAAGGCAACTATGCTCCAGTTCCTACAGCTGTAAACAACATCAGAAATAGTTCAGGCAGACCACTGTATAGAATGAAATCATAGGCCACAAAAATTTCTTATGTTTTATATCCCGAGGGTAGCAGCATAAACACAGTAATGCTTTGCAATTATACAATGCCTTTGAGCTGAGGAGCCCAAAATATTTTACAAAGGTGGGTAAGAAGCACACTTTTGAAAGACTTACTTACAAACAGCAGTGAGGAGTCTTCCACGTAGAGCTATATGAAAAACTGATTATTTTCTTTATGGTTTTCTGGCTGAAATGAAAAAATAGAACCAAAAAGTCTGTTTGGGTCAATAGAAGGCTGATTTTTTATTTTCTTGGTGAAGATGAAGGTCACGTAAATTCATTTTTTTCATCTAAAATAAAACATTCTCTTTTATTTTGCAAATTGAGCCCCTTTTCTAATATATCTTTTATTCAAAATAAATTTTAAAAACAAATTAATAATGTTCCATTTTTAGAAATACTGACATGATTGACTTCCAGTTTCACCCATTTTTATCTCATTTTGAGGTCTCTTTTGAATTTGACACAAATTCATTAAATATTTCTGTTCTTCTCCTTTCTAATTAATGCAACTCTGTTCCACTCTCCTCCCATTTCTGTCATTAATACCTCTACATCCTGAATTTTCACCGGTAACTGGTCCCACTGTGTAATGATTGATGTATCAGTTCAATCTGAAAGCAGTGTCATGATGCCTGAAATACATTTAATTGCACTGCAAGCCAACTCAAGCTTGCAGGGGATGGATGGAGTTTCAAGGCAAGCAGTGACTCTAGTTAAGAAGCTGTGAGTAAAGCTGATAGTAAAGGCTATCCATATTGGGAATCATTCTTAATGTAAAATGAAGTATCTGAAATAATCCTTGTTAATCTTCTTAAAGTCTGAGACAATTAAATTAAACAGGATATGAGAGATAAAAAGCCATGAAAAATTTGACTGAATTGTGTTTCATTAACATTCTGATATTTCCAGGTTTTTTACACTAGCTGTAGAGTAGATGGGAAATTGGAAAAAAAAACCAAAACAAAACAAAAAGAAAAAGAAAAAGGCAAAATAAACTCTTTAGTTCTCCAGCTTCCAGGAAAGCATTGCTGTTGGCCTAGAAAAGCCTCAAACACATAAGCATGACCAATATTTTTCTATTGTACTCTGGGAGTACGGCATGTGCCCAGCTGTAGCTCTCTCCACTTATAGAAACTTTAATGACAGAGGCTCTGGAAATGAGTATGGCATCTAACATTTGTGAGCTAAAGTTCTTAATTTTAGCTAAGTCTCTCCTAATTCTAAATAAACTGACATCCACTAGGATATTGCTTCTGATGGCTTATGCTCAAGCAAAGTATTTGACCATATAGTGTCATCCTTGAGTTATCCCCTCCAGACTTGAGCTTTGGAACAATTAAAGACGCTACTTTTAGGGAATCAATCAGAGCTTTTACGTGAGGCCTAGTGCCAGCTGCAAGACATGAGGAGTTTATTCTGGACAGAAATTATAGCTAAGGACTTGGAAGCTGTGAGTGTTAAATACAGGAAAGAGCACGAAGGACGGAGAAAGGAAAGACTCTTAACGAAGGAGTCGTCTGCAACAGGGGAAGCTTTCTACTTTGGCTGTCAGTAATACGTGGGCTAACACATGTGCAAATGTAACTATACACACAGACACACACTGTATTGGTAGCCTGATTGGATTCTCAGATGTGTACAGACATCTCCTCAAAAAACTTTCTCCAACCTGAGCACCTTTTAGTGCACAGGGAGGAAGCGGCGAAAAATACAAGCCTATGATATAAGGGATCAGCTTCTCAGACATTCTTGCAAATAACTTTCTTGCCATCTAAATGTCGTGAAGTCAAGGCAAGTCTAGCGACTATGAACTGACACTGCCACTGAATGCTGTCAGCTATTCTCATTTCTTCAGAGTCTGATAATGTGAAGACAGAAGGTTTTCCATAGCATTTCTAACTTCCCTTGTCTACTCACGTCTAAAAATGAAAGGACAGAGAAAATGATTTCATTTTTAACTCTAAGAATCCCTACAAGATTTGGATTTGGGTCAGAGGTATTGCAAGGTTGTTTTCATTGTGCAGATTGTTTTTCTCATTATAAAGTTTCAATATAAAAGCAATCTGATTTTTCTTTTTCCTCAGACTGGTTGGTAAGTCTCTTCTGAGAATTCATCTCTGTGAACCATACTGGCGAATTTATTATTTGTGACTACATATATAACTATGAAAGATCAGAATATGTTTTGTTACTTACATTCATGTTTCAAAGAGCAGATCCATTCAAGATGCACTGCTTCGCTATTCTCTTTGGTAGAAAAGTATAATATGTTTGTGGTTAAATATCCTCAGAAGATTCCTCCTCTTCTTTTTTTATAGCTTTGTTTCATATTTCCCACAACCATGAAAGACCACACAAATAAAATATTCCTGAAAAAATGAATAGCACAGTATCACAGAAATTATCTTAGTTAATTTGAGCACAGAACAGTTGTCAAACATGGTATTCATTTTTACTGTGAAATATTTATTTTCTTGTTTTCTCTTGTCTTCAAGAAAAAAATGAGATGACGCTTTATTTTAAAAATTAATGAGGAAATGCCAGCAACAGTTTGTATTGCTCTGTATGGAAACAAAGTTCTTCAGTAATCCAGGAGTAAAAATAGTTATTTACCTAAGAAATAAAGAGTCTTTCCACCGAACTAATACTAAGCAGGACAAATACTGTAAAAAAAATCCCAAGTATATTCATACATTTTTTAAAACTACCATAGCTGTGATCACATTCTTTTTATATCCTGTTTCCAAAAATACTCCAGCAACAGTGTTTTCTGGCAGGAACATGTATAAAAATAGCCAAATGTTAGCATGACTATTACAGAATGTGTGTGGAAAGAAAATTTTAATTTCATTTTGCAAGCTTTTGTATATAAAATACATTTCCTGGACTCAATAAAGCACTTAGGCAGATGCTTAAGTCTCATTATTTTCAAAATATATGCTAAAATACTCTCTTCTGGAGTTGAGAAATAAGTTGAAATTGTGATATTACTCTAAAGTTTCATTCATTTATTAGAAAGATGAATTCCATATCTGTAGATAAAACTGGAACACAGACAGCAGTGGAAGGGATAAACCAAGGAAAATAGGTGTCACATGAACTTTTTGTCTTCCATTCAAAATTAATTTAATTCTGAAAGTCTAAGTCTCATAACGGATTTGTAAACAAGCCACACATTAAGATTTTTGAAATAGAAATTACTCAGTAGTTAAGTTCAAAACCCATACATTTTGATATGTTCAGAGTTTGTGAGTAGGCAAAAAAAAAAATCATACCAGTTATTTATGACGAATTTTTTCATCTAATAGTTAGCAAATTATCCACTTAGAAGGAATAGAGGATTTTTGTCCGTTAAGAAGTATTGGTAATTTTTTCTGTATTGTGTTTTTCAAATAAAACACATACTGCTGTTGTTTTTAAAAGGTATGTGGAATTAACTCCAAGGTTTTTTTCTTTGGTAGCCATGAGTCAAATTTCTGTTTAAGGGCAACTGCTGTCTTGTTTAAATTCCTGATTAACCACATTCAGATTTTTTTATATTTCTGGCATTTTTATTACTGTGGGGTTTTTTCTGCTTTAAACAAAATGACTCTGATTGTTAGCAGATTGATTCTGGTGATAGCCAGTGGCGACTTGGGCCAACTCAGGCCAAGGCTGCAAGTACACAACATATAACTCATTTGGGGCTTTGTCAGTACCTGCTCAAGTCATTAGTTCAGCCAATACCTGTTGAAGTCAACAGAAAATCTTCAAATAAACTTCGGCTATATCCCTGAGAAAGGAAAATCTGTATTTTTCTGGGAATCATGACTGCATCGAGGACTGAAATAGTTGGTGGGCGAGATATCTGCGAGTTCCTTATTTTCTGAAGTCACCACATTCTTTAACTGAGACTCACTTCCCTGATAAGTTCATTACTTTTCTTGGTAGATCATTCCATTTTTATCACAAACAAACAGTATTTAAAAATATTTTCTAGAAGTCATAGAAGTGGCTAAACCATCTATTCAATAATGTTCTGTTGTACAGCCTGTATTTGTGTCAGACTCACTTCAGTTCTTGTATTCTCGAAAAAAAAGTCATTAACTTCTACAGTATGACAGAAATGGCCACCGTCTCAGGGCTACTAGTACAGTAATTCCCATGCTTTCCTGTTATATTTAGTTGTGGGTACCATACAGACTTCTCTCTATTGCTGTTTTTCCTTTTTCTTTTTCTTTTTCTTTTTCTTTTTCTTTTTCTTTTTCTTTTTCTTTTTCTTTTTCTTTTTCTTTTTCTTTTTCTTTTTCTTTTTCTTTTTCCCCTTTTCTCATTTTCTTTCTCTTTCTCATTCTCTTTCTCTTTATCTTCTCTTTCTCTTCTCTCTCTCTTTCTCTTTCTCCCTCCCTTCCTCCCTCCCTTCCTCCCTTCCTTCCTTCCTTCTTTCCTTCCTTCCTTCCTTCCTTCTCTTTCTCTCTTCTTTCTTCCCCTTGATTTAAGAAGAAAAAGTGCAGACAATTTTTTCTTACAATTCTTGTGCAACAGTAACAATTATTGCTTGATATCTTTCTCTTCTGCAGATCTCAAAAAACTGAAGGACTTCTAAAATAACCAGTGATAAATCTCTAGTGTTTAGTTAACCACCAAAGTAAGGAAAACACAGGGCAGGCTTTTTAAAGCAAAGCAAGTACACAAGCCATGGCCTTTGGGATATTTTCCCATGATTTGCTCATACTGGAATTTTCAAGTTGAAATTCAAAAGCTGAGAATATCTTTTCTTATTTCCTGCTACTCAGAGTAGAATAAAAGCTTCCCATGTAAGCACTCTCAGTAAGCAAAAATATCTATAAGTCTGTATAGTTGCTACCACATTCTAGAGTTCCACAGCATTATGGTTTTTTCAGACCTTTTTTTTATGTTTTAGATTCTGAACAGTCCTAAATGGTTTCAGCCATCATATAATTTAACACTGAGTCATTCCACATTCCTACAAGAAACCTTCTCTTATGCATGATTATATATTGTGAAAATGGATAGGCTAATTTTGCAACATGAATTTTCTATGGTAGCTGTTCTGCTACTATTTTAGTCTGTTTTTAATGATATACTCACTGCAACAACCCTCTTATATACAATTACAATTTTGAAAAGTGACTAACTTTGGCTACAATTATATACATCAACCCAGACTCTCTCCTGTGGCAGAGTGTGCACGAATATTTTTGTGTGTTTCTAGACCTAAACAAAGATGTTTGAAAGAATGTGCCACACTACAGGTATTACCATTAGGTAGAGGCGAAAATGAGAGGGTTCTGACAGTTTCTCAACAGTCAAATATGTCTTTCACCTTTGCTCGCTTGTTTCAGTTTCTAGGCTGTTGTGCAGCTGAACAGAGTGGAGCTGCTTTGGGTTTACATAAGACAAGTTGTGGGTCCAAGAGGTCCATTTGCCCTACAGTAGCCAAGAGTCTGCTTTTATTTTCTGCACGCCTAAAGAAAAAACAGATTTTGCTGTTGCTGTCAAATTTAACAAACTTAAAAATAAAATTCAACTCAAACCTCTGCCCTGTTTTTGCTTTGTATCTCTCAACCCCAAGTAGAGAGAGAATTGACATTTGGTAGCCATCTTTTGCTTGCTCAGCAAAATGGAAGGTCAAATTAATAGTGTGTGACAAATACTGAAACAGTCATTTAAGCTGAAAGAGAAAAGACATATTAATGGGGCTGGAAGATGCTGCACAACACCCCACTTAAAGATGCAGCGAGAAGGATAAAGGTTCTTAAAGAGCAGAGTCCCTTATTTTCAAATTTGTGAATAGGTCAACCCAAAAGCTGCTGCACATTGGGAAGTAATAACTGAAAGAAAGAGAAGAGGTTAGGCAGACAAGAGAAGCACAAAAAGCTTCTGCGTTGGAACTTCTTTTCTTTCTACAAAGGAACAGCTTTGGATCGTCCCCATGTGGAGGATGATAGAGATAAGAAGCTCTCTGGTGGTAAGCATCTGGGATGGGAGGGAAGATCATAGGATGTTGTGGGATTCGCTGTTTCTTTCTTTAACTGTGTATGTCTCCACTGTTTTTTTGAAGCTTTTCCAAACCCCAAGGCTTCTGAGGTTCTTGCATCACTCATTTTAACTTTTTTTTTTTTTTTTTAATATAACAATGTCAGAGCAATGTGTATATATGTTAACACAGGAGAATATCAGTGTTGGGCCCCTAATTAGATTCGTTCATATTCATACTGAAATTTTAAAAAGTCCCCAGCACAAATGAGTTAAAGTAATGATTACTTCCCTCCTGATGGGAAAAGATAGCAGTTGTTGCTCTATGTACTAGTCCTGAGCCAAGAATATCCATAGATTCAAGTTTGATTGAAGCTCAACTAGATTGTGACATAATGAACTCGATTCACCAGTGCTGCCTTGAACAAACCAAGGCTCCCCCACTAAGTTTCAGATTGTGTCTTTGGAGATCCTTGGAAACTTACTGTATGTGGGGTGGTGTTGTCTGAAACCAAGTTACGGTCTTCAAATCAAAGTACCAGAAGACGCTGTACATTACTGGAGAGTGACCAAGTAAATATTGGAGTACTGCCATGTAAGTCAAGAGAGAGAGAAACATGTTAAAGGAGACAATTTGCTGCAGGGAACTACTAGGGAATAGTTTAGGGGGTGGGAGGAAAGAGTTTAGGGCACAAGGGAACAAACCCAAACATGCCTTATATTTATTCAGCACTCTGTAGGCCATTCTCCAGTGGCCTTACCTTTAATGTTGAACATTTAGGTTTTTTGTAGACAAACAAGAGCTCAGTAAATGTTCTGTTTTCAAGGTCTCTGCTCATCCCACTCATCATGTATTCTTTGATCAGTGGGAAACTGAAGTAAAGGCAATGCTTTAGGGCCTGATCCAGAAAGCTAGATAATTTTATTTACATGAATAGAAGTAGACAAATGTACGCTAACGGGTAGGGGCTGTACACGGACATATTTAAAAGATAACTTAGGAAGTGTTAACTTGTCTTTATGTGAAGGTTGTTCAGACAACTCTTTTTGCTAACAAGGAGGTAAAAGAAACCAGTAAAATAGTAAACTAGTTATCAGCATGGCTGGGAAAGGAATCATACACTTGACATCTGATTTATAGGCAATTTATATAGCAGCTTGTTGAAAACTGTGTTGAAGAAAACTATTTTCTTTTAGTATCTTTAATGTTTTTAGTGATTTCTATCCAGAGCACAGATTTAAAATCAGAATTCAAAATTCAGTGATTTTTTTACACTTGCTTCCATAAGAAATCAAGTCTTTCTCAGCCGGTTGGTCTGACTTGCTGTCTGTTAAAATGGCAGTTGCTGAAAAAAGTGGTTTTTTACCCACTGGGACTTAAAAAGGGCTATAATTTCTCAAAAAGCCTAATTAAGAGTGAAATTTTGAAATATGTTAGAGTATTCCTCCAACTTAATTTTGTATTGAGATGTGCATGTGTAATATATCTTCACAAAGTTTAAACAAAGGTTGATAGATTAAATACAAAAGTAGTCTAGAATGTCTCATCAATCATGAAAAAAACATGGCAAAATCTTGCTAGCTTAGTTTATTAAACCAAAGTTTTGTACAAGACTTCACTTGTGTAGACAATTATGTTCATAAAAGCTGCTTTTACTTGGATTGTGATGAACAAAATGTTCACAAGATTAAGGCACTTCAGTGGTCATTACTGAAGTCAAATATTTGACTTCACCTTAGGAACACATTTCTATGGCCTGTGCTTTATATAGTATCAAATCAGCTGAACATTGTTAGGCCCTAGCTATTCTCCATCTCTATTTCCACCGGCTTACCTGCATTTTCAATGACTACAATATACCAGGAGGTGCTTTTCTACCTGTAGAAGTTGTTTTCACCGTCTAAAGACTATAATTGCTTTGTTTATGTCTGGAGTAACATAAGCAAGATCTAGTGCTGCAACTTCTTTAGAATACAGCTTACATTTTTTTTCAGTATCAGTAGCTGCAAGTTATTCTAAGTTGTAACTCGCACAATTTTTCACACTATCACTGCCTATTGCATCCCCACTGAGTGTAGCTGTTATAACTGGTCATTTGCCACATACAGTGTCATGACTGTCTAAACATCAAAGTGATCTTTCAAGATTTAAGGCTATACTTAAGGAAACTATAAACTGTAGAAATTCAAGGGAATTATGCATGCCTGCAAATGAATATAATTTACAAGTGCATGGGTCATAATGGGTGATAGGAAAATATCAAAAGATTAATAAAATGTCTTAAATTAAATGCAAGATAAAATATAGAAGATCTGACATTTGCCATGCCTGCTTGTTGGTGTTTATTTTCTGCTGTTTTTCTACTTTTTAGGTCCTCTCTGTCAATTACACTAATTTTTATGCTATAATTTTACATCTTTATTTGCAATTTGGCTGAATTCGGCAGCAGACGCAGAATATAGATAGGCCCTACCTTGACATTTTGGTTTGGAAATACGGAATCTTGGCAAAAACTGTATTTATTTGCTCATTCACTGTCATTTTGATAGTAAATACATCTCTGTATGGCTCACTGAAATGTTTTAAACACTTTTTTTTCTCTGATAGACAGTACTTTTCCAAATACAATTTTTAAGGAAAACTTGGTATATTGAACAGTGACATTTTGCCATTTTTACAATATTTCGTGATTTTTTTTCATCAATAACGCTATTGACTTTCTTTTGCTGAAAAGCGACTAATGTCTCTTGGTCAGGACCTTTACCAAAGTCCTAGTGGAGCCTAGAATGAGGAACACTTTGACAACTGGACATAAATAAATTTCAGGATTCCAAAGCTGTATTTTATCTTGGCAGCTGCCCTGATTAGTTTCATTGGAAAATGCTTTCAGTTGTGTGAGTGAGGAAGGAGAATGTGACTCTGGACTATACAAGGGTTTTGGATTTGTGGTTGGGTTGATTTTTTTCCCCACTCTGTTAGGTTTGGGACTTTCTAGGGCACTTACACAAACTGCTTTTATAAAATGCCTTGATATTTCTGGATTTTTAGGAGAAGTATACACAAACAGAGGAAGGCGGATTCAGCTACCAAAAGAAACTTTTTGTTCTAATAAATACTTTGATTTACTTAATCTGTAACCTACAGGGGAATACCATTCAGTGGGTTGTCAGAGTTCACATGATTCTGTGTGTAATTACCTTGGTATTATAATTGCCCTCTGTAACTGCCTATGCTGGAAATGATGTAAGTTTCTGACCAGGGGGGATGTTTTTACATTATTGCATTATTCATGTTTAAAGCAAGTTGGTGAGGAGTATAATTGGAAAGAGAGAAAACAAGGAATTTAGATTAAAGCCCTTTATAGTAAAAGAATTTGGGTTTGGAAGAGGTTTTTTTTGTATGGCAGAATTGTTGTGAGGCAGATTAACGCATACCCTATCCTATAGAATCATTATTTCTGCTCAGAAAAAAAATTAAAATTTAATAATTGAGAGGATTTGGGAAAAAGTCTCGACCTTATAAACACTTCCTGAAAATAATGTGTTTTGGAACAAAGCACAAGTCATTGTGAGAGCCTCCAAACTTATGTACTGCATTGCAAAATAGCAACAATTTAGGGAATGAGATTATAACACTAATCAGCATGCCATGTAGTTAAATGTGGTTTCAATATGCTTGTGGACTGGTTTCTGCTGCTTCTCTGAAGGAATGGGAATCTGCTTCTTCAATTTCAGGGGAAAGGTCATAAAATTTGTAAGATTAGAAATCTAGCAAATTCTACACATCTGCACTAGCAGAACTCCCTGCTTTAATTACTTTCAAGTAAGCACATAATTTAAATTAACAGTTATTCTGACTTTTCATCACCTTTTCTATTAAAGTTCACATAGTGAATCAAAAAAGACTTCTAAATGATCAACAAATGTTTCAATAAGCAATAATTAGCTGTGGTACAACAAATTCATATGTTGATTCTCATGTGAAATGTTACCATCTTGTATTTTCTCCTATTGTGCCCTAAATTATTTGTACCACATACAACTTTTGTCGGTTACATAATTCTAAAATCCATCATTCAAATTCTGAAATAAATCAATCATTTACAGCAATTTTGAAACACTTAAACAGTGAATCCTGAGAGTTTAAGAGGTTTTTAAATACTGATTTACCACCTTCCTGGTGTTTCACCTTCTATATAAGCAGAAACAGCTATCCATTCTCTCAGTTATTTTAAAGTTAAATGCTGATGACTGTAACAAAATGGATACAGTACTCTAACCACAATAAGACACAGATGTTTTTAATGTTAATTAAAGGTAGAACACATTTTTTAAGTTTATGTGTCTGTGAAGGATATACCCCATTACCTGCTTTAGCAGTTGCAGCAAAGAAATCAAGAATTGAGGGGAAAAGGGAGGATGTTTCCTTACAAATTAATTGTCATATTTTAAGTGGTATATAATCTTTTGTAATAATGATGACATTCCTCTCATTTATACATCAAATATTTATACTAAAATAAAACTGCTCATATGATTTCCCGTTTGCTGCATGTCCGCAAAGAGGTATCAATTATCTTTACTAACATAATTTATTCTTACAAAAGTTTTCTTTAATGACTTGGCTATGAACAGCTGCTAAGAGTATCTTACACTGAGTACTTGATCTGTGTGAAGTAATTAGGTTCAGTCAGAATTATACTTTGGACATGTACAAAATAATCACAAGCTCTCTGAATCTCTCAAGAAGAGGTAGTAGTTTAGTTGAAAAAAATATTGTGGAATTTTATAATAGTTTTAATGCTTTGTGAATTGGCTACACTGGCTTAGCCCACAGCATCATTCCTGAATATATTAAGCTACTGAAAGATTTAATGACTGAGTGAAGATTTTAGATTAAATTGTGTTTTATCACATTCATGTGTGTAATTGCGTGAGCATGCACAGCCTCGGTTGCAAAGAAGAGCTGAAAACCAATGGCTGAGTCATCAAATGCCTTTGTATCAGGACTCTGGCAAGGTTTTTTTTAAAAGAGCAGTGTCCTGTTCTACACAGGGTTGTCAAATGCCTTTTGCATTTTCTAAAGTCATTAGCAATGCTGTCCCAAATTGATCATGAGTCAGAAAATTCTTCTAATTCAAAAAAGGAAAATACTTTCTTTCTAAGTAAGAATAAGAAAGTTCAACAGCTTTTTTAAAAGAGGACTAGCTTTAACTTGCGCAGCAGCCTTTGTAAACTGGTTCCATACCTGAATTTCCCAGGTTGAGAACAGTGTCCACCACCTGCGCTAACTGTTGACATAAAACAGCAACATGCTTCTGCTTGGTCTGAGCTGCAAAATGCATGTTCAAGTTCTTGCCTGGCTTATTTAGTTACTTCCATAGATATGATCTTTGGAGGAAAACTTGTCTTTGGTTTTACCTGTGAACATATACTACCAGTAATGTGAATACTTGAAACACGAACTTAAGCCCAACTTCTTTTTGGACCAAGAGGATGGGGGGCTCTTGGGATCCAGTGGCAAGTCTCTGCTTCTTGTGAATGATTGCATTTACTCTGTACCCAAAGTAAATATGAATAGCCTCTGAGCCACTCTAATTTATGCCTGGTAGCCTCAGTTTGCAATAGATAATATACCACTAAAGAATTCCAGGGGAAGAGCACCCACTGGACGTCTTTTTTCCCAGCCTGTGATGCATTGCATATGGCAGTGTAGTGTGGTAGAGGCATTGAAAAGGATTACACTTGGTCCACTGCTGCTATTTTCTGTCCTTCGTACGCTGCTCAAGAGGTGTAAAAGAGCAAAGAACAGATGAAAATCTGGCCTTGTCTGTTGTTTTTTTTTTTTTTTTCTGGTAATAGTTCTTGTGGAAAGAATACACTTATGGACACCTGAATGTTCGTCAAGTGAATAGGGAATGAATACAAAAGTAGGCTGAGCATGACTGAAAGCAAATTGAAACAGACAAAGATATAGTTTTGGTGTCATTCTCCTAATTCAACATTTGTTCATATGCTTATTGAAAAATTGATGAAGACGGAACGTTCTCAGCTAGTTTCTCTGCAGAGATTCCAGCATTCACTTCAGGACATCAGTAATACTCCTTAAAAAAGAAAAACAAGCAAATGTGCTTGTGATTGTTTTTCACCATTCATAAAAAGAAAAACTAATCATGAAAATACTTATTTGATGTTTTATTCATGAGATAAATGTTATACATTTGTTACTGTAATAATATAGTTATATACCTTTTTGTTTCGTTCCAACAGTTTCTTCTCTTTATACTCATGAAAGATAAAATATAATGGTGCAAACAGGGATGAGTGATTAGCATAATGGATGTACTGATCAAACCATTTCTTCAGAAATTTCCTCCCTTCACTTTCAATAACTATAATTATTTTTTATTCAAAGTAAATTGCAGCAGCAGAATGTACATCCCTTTGGTGGCTTTTGCATTTTGTTTCAAGTGAAATGCCTGGCAATAAACAATGTTGCCCCCCTTTGTTCTTCCTTACTAAATACAAGCGAGTTTTCACACTTGTAATATTTCATGGTCATTCAAATGATAATCTTTAAGTACTTTAGAAAAATAAAGGTTTTGACTAAAATTTTATTTTCATGTATAATACAAAACTTCATTTTCATATTGAAGTCTTATGATTAATAGACAACAAAGCTTTTTCTTTAGCCTGAAACATTTTTAGTTTTTGAGAATGAATTAAAAAAATCATGAGCTTATCGAAATAGAAAGATAGTTAAAACCAATTTTTTTCCAAAATTAACTTATGAAACAAAACCAGTGTACAGTTATCAATTTTTTTCGCAATCACAGAATCACAGAATGGTAGGGGTTGGAAGGGACCTCTGGAGATCACCTAGTCCAACCCCCCTGCCAGAGCAGGGCCACCCAGAGCAGGCTGCACAGGGCTGCGTCCAGGTGGGTTTTGAATATCTCCAGAGAAGGAGACTCCACAACCTCCCTGGGCAGCCTGTGCCAGGGCTCTGTCACCCCCACAGTGAAGAAGTTTTTCCACATGTTCAGGTGGAACTTCCTGTGTTCCAGTTTGTGCCTGTTGCCCCTTGTCCTGTCGCTGGGCACCACTGAAAAGAGTCTGGCCCCATCCTCTTGACACCCGCCCTTGAGATATTTATAAGCATTGATGAGGTCCCCTCTCTGTCTTCTCTTCTTCAGGCTAAACAGCCCCAGCTCCCTCAGCCTTTCCCCATAGGAGAGATGCTCCAGTCCCCTCATCATCTTTGTAGCCCTCCGCTGGACTCGCTCCAGTAGTTCCTCATCTTTCTTGAACTGGGGAGCCCAGAAGTTCCCAAGTTGAGTTCTTTCTATTTACTTACATGGTCAAGATTCACTGTGTGCTTAAACTGGTGGAATCTGAATCCATTCCTATTCATAAATAAGGATGAACCTAATATTCCTCCTAAACCATCCTTTAATCCTGATGACTGATAAAATACAATTCAAGAAAAAAAAAAAGTCTGAAAAAATAGTTTGTTATTGTGGATTTCACTTCCTAATTGTTGCATTGGGCCACCTCACTGCCTGATTTGTTGCATTCAAAATAATGCTCATGGCATTCTAAACTGAGAGTACAGAGAGAAAGTGACTTATTATTTCCACTGTGGCTTAATTAAGAGGAAAAGTTTTTGATTTCTACAGTTTGCTCTTAATAACCCCCTTGTTGGTACAGCACTGAAAATAAGCTACAATGTATTTTTTCCCTGTATCAGTCGTAAATAAGCTAAACAAAAAAATGTAGTGAAGGGGAGGTAGGGAATCTTAGCAGCATATAAAAAGGAGGATGAAGTCCTTTTTGAGGAAAACTTCCTTATCTTATAAAATTAATTCAAGCGGGTTCCAGATCCTGCAGAATCAGATCTATAGGCCCTTAATGTGGGCCCAATATTAATAACTTTATACTAAGTTGTGCCTTATGTTATATGAACTTCTTGTAAGTGAATAAAATTGCTTTCATGTGAACATACAATTTGCCAAAAGCAGGAGTTTCAATATCTGGTTTTAAAATCTGGCAGTTTATGCTTTTACCCTAAAGCCTTATGGGTTGGAACAAACTAGCATCTGGTCCTTGCAAGTCAGTCTATGAAGCAGATTATAAAATTTTGAATATAACATTTCTGCAAAAGTGTTCTTCATTTTTCTTTCTATTTTTCAAAGGTAAAATGTTCATGATCATCTTTTAGTGTCTGAATCTCAGATGAAGACAAATCTTCTTGGATGAGTTAGTTGGCAACAAACTTCTTCACGACATAGTTTCTCTTTTGTCCTCCACTTTTGTAATTTAGTCTGGCTTAAGTTCAAGTATCTTCTCCATTTAGCTACCTTGAGTATCCTGTCTTTGCAGGTTAGGAAAGCGGTTTGTGTTCTTCTGCCAAACAGTATGAACAATCAGAGTGAGTAGGAATGTTGCCATCCTTCTAATGCCTATATTCCAAAAGAGTAGGAAGACTTCCTAGGATATTAATTGCTCCTAGCTGAATTGTGAATGAAATTCATAATCAGTTAAGCCCTTCAGTTTTCACATACCTTCTTTGATTCTACTGTAATTTTAATTGAAAAGCATAGTGTAGTAGTATTGACTGGAGTTCCATATGACTTTCTTTTTGCTAAGGATTCTTCTTATCCAACAAGAATCTCCATTTAAACAGATAATTTTAAAATGCCTATGCGATTAAGGAGTGCCTACTGTGTCAATATAGTCCAACAGCTAAGGCACAGAGACACAGAAGACCTAGATGTTTTTCTTAGCCTAGGCTTGGGCCCACAGTGTGTCTCTGGGCTACTTACTTTCCCTCTCTGAGTCAGCTTTCTCGTCTGCTGGAATTTATGAATTGTCCTTCTTTTGTGAAATCGTTACTAATCTACAAGGGAAAGGTGTTATGTAAATGACAATTATCTAGTTACAATATTATTCAATGGTGTAAAGTCACAGAACCACATTTCAGACTTTGTATTTGTAGCCCAGGTCCTATCAAACTACCATTCATTTTCCAATTGCACATGCAAGATAGGTGATCTGGAGGTATTTCTCATAAACCACAAACACATCTGATGAAATGTGCTGCAGTATTTCTCACACTGGCTGTGTTTTGAAATGACATTTCCCAATGGAGACCAC
The DNA here is from genome assembly GCA_009819775.1 of Phoenicopterus ruber ruber. Classification (NCBI taxonomy): domain Eukaryota; kingdom Metazoa; phylum Chordata; class Aves; order Phoenicopteriformes; family Phoenicopteridae; genus Phoenicopterus; species Phoenicopterus ruber. Next base: position 35,569,960 of record CM020218.1, on the reverse strand, counting down.
ACAAAATCATGGTAAGTGAAATAGAAGAAAGGGGAATAATACTCTGATGAATCAGAATCCGTACAGATTCTCCTTCACGATGGAAAGTCTTCAGAACTTCTCCATGTTTTCTGGACTACTAATTGAAGGAAAATTTAGCTGCTTTAATGGTGTCTTTATTTTCTTAGTTAAAACTTGTTATCTGTAATTATGTTTGTATATAAATACACACACACACACATCTCTTGATGACATATTGATGCTGAGCAATTTGGTTTTTGTAGGCATTTCCTTAATATCAGAATTATCTTTCAGATAGTAAGCACAAAAAATGTTGAGTTTTTCCTTCAGACAGTAGAGTCCAAACTCTTAAGGCGGAATTCAATCAGCAGGTTGTGGTTCATAAAGCTCTGGGCAGTGCTACCTCTCTGCTTATTCAGTGAGTCACACACATCTTTTTTGTTTCTTGTTTATTGGGGGGAGACGGAAGGCTGGCTTTTTTTTTATTTTTGGAGGGGGGCTCCTTCTTGTATCTCTTGGCATCTTTCAATGATCAAAGTGCCCTTAGGTCTCTGATTCTTTTAGAGGAAACGTGGAGGGTCTTCGTACTACTTACGTGCTGAACACGGAACACTACTTTCAGCACTGCCAAGCAAAAGACACACCCTTTTAAATTTTACAGTGGAGGCTCAGCACAGGCATGCAGGAGTCTGCTCACCAGTTCTGTCTGGAATGGTATGTGAGAGGAGGTTGCATTTGTTTGGTTGCCTTTTAAATAGGCTAATAAGCTATTATTAGCTTTCCTTGTGAGAGGTTATAATGGAGAAAAAAGAAGGGGGGGTATTAAAAGCTTTGGCACTGATTTCAATGCAGTGAGAATTACAGTGGTTAGATCATAATATTGCTGGAAGGGAATTCAAGAGGTTATCCAGTCAGTGTCCATCCACCTACTGCAGGGCAGGGTCAATTATATTTAGGCAGAGTCTGAGAGACATCTGTGCAGTCTAGTCTTAAACACTTCCAGCACTGGAACTGCCACAACTTCCCCAAAAGGTGTGACCCAGGCTTTACCTTACTGCGCTATTATTAATATGGTTTTGTTAATACCTTGTACATTGTAATTTAAGCCAATTGCTGTTTTTCATATTCACATGAATATGATATTAGGTTAATTCCTTCCCCTTTCCTGAAGTGTTTATTTAGGTGAGTACCTCCTTTGTTTTTTTTCCCTCTTGTATCTCAGTTTCTCTCCTTCAAACTAAACTTGTCCATCTCTTTATTCAATATTCTGTAATAAAACATGCTTTAAAAACCTCTCCTATTTGTGCCGCTCCTCTGGATTCCCTTCCTGTCACCTTTCTTGAAATATATTGGACACAAAATACTTCCACTTTGTCCTTAGCAGTCTAAATCGAAAGATTATTGCATTTGTCTTTTGTTTATATGTGACAATCCAAGGTTTAGTTGGCTGATTGCAAAAGCATGACTCCATTGACTTATGTTCTGCTGCTTATTAAGATAACTACTATATCCATCTCTCAGAGTGATTTCCTACCCAGTTATTTCAGGCCATGTATTTATGTAGATGACTATCTGTCCTTCAGTAAGTTCTACTTCTCTCTGTTAAATAACATCCAATTATTTTTCAGGACGAATCTCCAATTTGTCAAATTCAGTTCTGTCTTTCAACATATTTGTAATCTTAATTTCATGAGTTCACCACCCAGTCTCTTAATGAAAATATGGAATAGGTATGAGGACACAGATACATGAGGAATAGAGCTCTGCAGAAATCCATTTGCCATGTAGCTCAGAGGGAACCATTAAGAACCATTCCTGGAACATTGTTTTCCTCAGTTCTACACCTACAATATTCATCCAGATCATGACTTTATAGTTTGCTTATGAGAATGTTATACATAAAAATCCACAAAATATATGACATCTGCTGATTTTTATCTCCTCACAGTGCCAGTTTTTCTGTTGTAAAGTAAAATCATAGTGTTTTGCCCTGATTTATTTTTGATAAATTCCTGTTCCCTGTTCATTTATCTTTTTTCCCTGTATTTGCTAAACATCCTTTGTTTGTCTTTTCCCAGATTATTTTCTGCAATTTGAAGTTAAGATAATAACTCAGTAATTCCCCACTTCTTCCTTTCTTTCTCTTTTAAAGTACGGAATTTTAATTTTTTTTACCACCCCTCTCAATTCCTCAAAGATCTGCAGTTTCATCTGTCAGTTCCTTAAGGTCCCAAGTGAATTAGGCTAAGATAACTTGGAATAATGAAAATTATTTAAGCACTCTCTTATTTATTCCTTCCTCACCTAAGGACAAGATTTCGCTCTCTCGTCCCTGGTATCATTGATTATAGTCACTTTATCAAACCTGATATTCTCAGTAAAAAATACCGAAAAAAAGTTCCCCTTTTCTACTCAAACCAACCCTTTCCATACGCTACCTCATGCTACTAATGTTCTTACAAAAAAATTTATTTTGATTCTTCACATCTCTAGTTAGTTACGTCTCTTGCGTGCTTTTACTTTTCTGATTTTGTCCATACCTACTTTTGTCTTCGTCCTTAATGATCTGACCTAGCTTCCACTTTCTGCTAACTTCCTTCTTGTGTCTGAGGTCCAAAATGAGCTCATTGTTTAGCTCATTTCCCAATATGCTCATCTTTCCTCCACAGTGGGATGGCTGATAGTTGTTTCCCAAGTGATATTTTGCTAAAGAACTGCCTGCTCTTTATCCCACACCTCCCCAAGCTGGACTCCCATTTTTTTTAGTTTGTCAAAATCTGCTTGCCTCCATCAAAGGTTATTGTTTTGCTGCTATTCTTCTCTCCTGTCTCAAGGAGTTATATTTTATGTCACTGTCTCCTAAAACATCTTTCTTCTGGATATTTAACTCATTTCATTTTGCCAATTAACAGTAAAATCTCAAATGACCTTCCTGTAGATGCATTCTCTATTTTTTTTTTCTGTGATAAATCAGACCAAAGAAAAGTTTACAAAAACTTGAAAAAAGTAGTTGTGCTGTTCTGAGTTCCTTCCCTAACACAGTCAGTATCTTCTATTTCCCCAGTCCTGCCTTCTGCATCATTTTGACTGCTGATCACAAAAAACCTTTACCTACTCAAAAATCATACCCACTTCTTTACTCACATAGCATAAATGTTCTTTTCCTGCACAGTCACTACTCAGAACTTCTTCATCAGGTCTGTTTCTTTTTACAGTTTTAGTGTATTGTCACATCTTACAAATTTTCACCATGTTCTGCTAAAACTGGGAACTGACCGTATTAAAAATTAAAGCTCAGTTAGAAAGAGAGAAGGTTTTGAAGGAAAGAAAATAATCTTTGCCAACGTAGTTTAATGCCTCTGGGGTTTTTTTTTGAGTTGCATGTCTTATCTTGAATCTTACTCTCTTAATTCTTGCTTATGAAGAGTGTGCCTTTTTAAGTAAATGCGCTTTTCATTCCTTCTGAAATATATCTAAGTAAAAATATATATTAATTTGAGCTTGAAGTCTTAATAGGCTAAATGCATCGGTTAAGTTCTCCACTTAGCTCTTGCTTATTTGAAGAGAATTTTGTATTTTATTTCCTATTGCTGTACTCAATTCGGTTTCATGTTCTGTCATTTGACAAATTGAGTAACATTCAAAAATCACAGTGATTTTCGTTACTGTATCATTTAAAATAACCACGTCAAAACTTATAAATGTCATAATAACTCACATGAAATAAATACCTCAAGTGTTCCATTCTAAGAAAACAGAAAGGTTATTTAGTTCTAATGTCTTCTTTTATGCTAATAAAATTAGGTAACTGATACCTTCTAGATGTACAAAGACAAGGTTGAAAGGAGTAAAATCTCCACATGAATTTCATTTGAAGTAAGACCCTACTCTAGAACAGAAGTGATGTAAGTATACTAGCTTGGTTCAAGAATCATGTATATGGAATGATGCCCTTGATGGAAAAGTGGTGCTACAGAGAATGAGCTCCACAGAAAATCTAAGAAACTCTGAAAAAACAGTGTCAATGAATTTTTTCATTAAAACCAAAACAAAATGTTTCCACTTCTTTTTCAAAAAGAAGTCCAGTCTGGCTGCTAGAAGTAGTAATCTAGACCAAGAAGAGTTGGGATCACTTGGGAACCAAAAGCATGGATGTCCTTTAAACAGATAATTATTAAGTTAATTGTACAGTTATTATGGCATTCTTCTATTGACTATAATTTTCTGTCACATATCTATCAGGAAGATGGCTAATTTCTTCATCTGTACATTCAGTGATTACATCAGTTCCAGTCTCGGCAGTAGAGGTGTTCAGTTTGCTCTACACCATCTTGAAATGCTGTATTTGCATGTTCCTCCATCTATCCATCATCCTCCTTCAGTGTTACACTCCTCCTGTGGTGGTGACAGGCAGCTTGCCGCTTAGTCTAATGATTTCTCAGCCTGAAAATTATGGTGTTAGTTTTTTGAAATGCAATGCCCGGCTGGGGCGAGCAGAGCAGGGCTGCTGAAAGGGACTGGGGTTGGCCAGCTCCCCTCCATTGCTGGCCATGGCCTTGGGATGGGGTGGCCCTGGACCAGCTGGGAAGCAATTGATACTGAAAAAATGCATCACCGAAAAAGCCTAAAATGGTATTATTTGTTGAAAAAGTTATGCTTTTCCTAAACCCTTTGAACTGGAGAAGCCTAAGCCAAAATACATCAAAATAACATGAGACTTAACTGCATCATCTTTCAAAACAGATATCTTCATGCGATCTATTTAGGAATTACAATGGTAATTATTCTAGGGGAGTAAGTGTATATAGTTCATGGGATATTGTTGTTCTATTGTTTTATTTTGTAAAGTACTAGATTGACATCCATGGAAACTAAATTTCATTTACAGAGTAGGCGTGACAGCCTACATTTTCTCACCATTGTTTTAAAAAATATGTTCAGATTTTAACAAAGGTCCCAACAGTCCTAACAACAAATATCTTCACTTTCTATGCATTATATATGCATTACCCATAAACATCTCCCCTTCTTACATAAAACCTTTTGATCTATCGATTCCACACTCCCCTGGACCTGTCTGCCTGTCTGTGTGCCTGGCAGTATGCATACTGGTGCATAGCTTGTATTTGCTTTTTTGGAGGCGGAGATATTATCATTTCCTAATTGTTTGTCTAGAGAAACAAGAGAAGAGTTGGGGCACAGAGGTGGCACTGACACAGTAGCTTTCATCTAATTAAGGGCTGAGATCAGGGGAATACCGGTTGTTTTGTGGTTAGGGAAGGTCATGGATAGTTGCTGAAAATCCTCATTGCGCTCAGTAGAGGCTTGACCTCATTGAACATCCTCCTGTTGGAGCAGCTGATGTGATATGTAGGAGATCGTGATGGACGGAAAGGGGCCAAGAGGTATTTTATCCTTACAGATACTGCTCTGTCAGGGTCAGATTTCCTTGATGCAGAAATTGGTAAAGGTGTTTACCACTCTTTTTGATATTAGGGAACGACACAATAAGCAGAGTTGTCTTCATGTTTTTGTGTGGGAGTAAAAAAGTTTCTTCTGCTTATTTTACCCCTGCTGTGTGTAAACATAAGCAACTCCACTGCAGACACTCCAGTGTATACAGGACATGAAAGATGAAATTAACAACATGTTTTTGGGAAATATGAGAACCCTGTATGACCTATTTGACATACAAATGTGCCTGCATGTGCACACAATTTAAATATCCCTTCTTTTGCAGAGGTAGGTGTTGCTTATTATTTCCAGATCTGGAGATAAGATAGGAAAACAATCAGTTTGAAATGATTTTTCAGTGCAACTTCAATGAAACGGTGGGCTAAAGGTTTACCCTGGATCACTGACTGCTAGCTGTAGAACTAACTCTTATAACACTGTTGAGAACCAAACCCGTGAATTGAATTCGATGCAAAAAGAGGGTGCTGGATGGCCCTTCCTGTGGTCAGATTCTGACATCTTTCAACAATGAGGTCAAAATCTAGTTCTCCCAAGTGGCTAAAGAGAACCCTCTGACACTAGGCAATGATATGATCACAGAATCACAGAATCACAGAATGGTAGGGGTTGGAAGGGACCTCTGGAGATCATCTAGTCCAACCCCCCTGCCAGAGCAGGGTCACCTAGAGCAGGCTGCACAGGACTGCGTCCAGGTGGGTTTTGAATATCTCAGAGAAGGAGACTCCACACCCTCCCTGGGCAGCCTGTTCCAGTGCTCTGTCACCCTCACAGTGAAGAATTTTTTCCACATGTTCAGGAGGAACTTCCTGTGTTCCAGTTTGTGCCTGTTGCCCCTTGTCCTGTCGCTGGGCACCACTGAAAAGAGTCTGGCCCCATCGTCTTGACACCCACCCTTGAGATATTTATAAGCATTCATGAGATCCCCTCTCTGTCTTCTCTTCCTCAGGCTGAACAGCCCCAGCTCCCTCAGCCTTTCCCCACAGGAGACATGCTCCAGTCCCCTCATCATCTTTGTAGCCCTCCGCTGGACTCGCTCCAGTAGTTCCTCATCTTTCTTAAACTGGGGAGCCCAGAACTAGACACAGGACTCCAGATGGGGCCTCACTAGGGCAGAGTAGAGGGGGAGGAGAACCTCCCTCGACCTGCTGGTCACACTCTTCTTAATACACCCCAGGATGTCATTGGCCTCCTTAGCCACAAGGACATGTTGCTGGCTCATGGTGAATTTGTCATTCACCACGACTCCCAGGTCCTTCTCCACAGAGCTGCTTTCCAGGAGGTCAACTCCTAACCTGTACCGGTGCATGGGGTTGTTCCTCCCCAGGTGCAGGACCCTGCACTTCCCTTTGTTGAACCTCATGAGGTTCCTCTCCGCCCAATGCTCCAGCCTGTCCAGGTCTCGCTGAATGGCAGCACAGCCTTCTGGTGTATCAGCCACTCCTCTCAGTTTCATATCAATCATCAGCAAACTTGCTGAGGGTGCACACTGTCCCTTCATCCAGGTCATTGATGAATAAATTGAACAAGACTGGCCCCAGTACCGACCCCTGGGGGACACCCCTAGCCACAGGCCTCCAACTGGACTCTGTGCCGCTGATGACCACCCTCTGAGCTCTGCCATTCAGCCAGTTTTCAATCCACCTCACTGTCCACTCATCTAATCCACACTTCCTGAGCTTACTTATGAGGATATTATGGGAGATAGTGTCAGACGCCTTGCTGAAGTCCAGGTAGACAACATCCACCGCTCTCCCCTCATCCACCCAGCCAGTCATGCCATCGTAGAAGGCTGTCAGATTGGTCAAGCATGATTTCCCCTTGGAATGATGCTTTTAATAGGACAGGCTAACTCTTTCTAGGTTCTTGTGCTGTTTGAGTACTGGTCCTACAATGACAAATGAATTTTTCAAATGTAATGATAATTTCGCCCAGTAGCAATAAATTATGAAGAGTTAATTATCAAAGCTATCAAGTCTGTTTTTCCTTGTACCATTTTGATGATTAAATTAGAAAGCCTCTATATTTTTTAATTAGTGAATTAAAACTCTACAGATGGAAGGTGTTGCCTTACTTTTTTTTTCACCCTTCAGGTGAGATAATTAGGTTTTCTACTCAATTTTAATCACAGATAGAGTTATCGTACTTTTTGACTTGGTGCTGTGAATCAATTCAATATGGTATAGCATGGATTAATTCTTGTGAAGGTAACTGCAATAATATAGATATTTTATAGTAAATATTCTTTATTTTTATTCAAAAAGTGTGGAATTGAGCTAGCTGCCCAATAAAAAGCATTTTAAAAGGCTGAAGATGATTTAAAACTGAGAGAAGGCAAGCATAGAGAGTTTAAAACAATGTTTTAAATAGGATTAATTTTCATCTACAAGCACCACCAATATATACCACAATTTTTATACCATCACATACAATATGATATAAGCTTGTTAAACTTATATATAAACTTATATATAAAATTATAAACTTATAATTCCTGTCTGAGACACTTCCACATTCTAAGTAACACACAACATCTCCTCTATTTCTTTATAATATTGCTACATTCAACAATGTGGTAGCAACCATTTTATTACTATTTTTTATGGTACAGGTTTTCTTTAACAATTATTTTTTCAGTAAAATTCAAATGTCCTCAGAGCCAGAACTGCAGGTGGTATAGCTGCTGTAACTGATTTTGCTGAGTTAAATTGGAGATTTTAGTTTAGACTATGAAGAATATCTTTAGGATTTTGGTTTTATTTTCTTCTCATCATAGCATCTGTTACAGTTATGTGACTCTTTTCTAAAAGCATATGCGCTACAACTGCTGTTTCTCATGTTTTTCTTTGATCATCACCTGAGCTATAAGACAGTGTGACTGTTTTATGTTGTAATCAGGAGGAGCTAATCCCGTCCAAGTCAAAATTCACTTTGTGTTTCTGATTTACTAATGTCTTGATTTCAGTAAATAAAAAAGCAAACTGGTGCAATATTGCTTTACTCTGTCTTTTTTTCCATGTCTCTGTCTCCAGACTTCACTAAGCCAGCCCAATATCATCATGATGCTGCAGACTTTTAGCTAGTTTTCTTGCTTGCTACTGGATTAGCTTGTGACTCTGTGTTTTCCGTGCTCAAGTTCCAAACTTTTTTCAAGGGCACAATAAGCTTGAAATTACCAAGAGGATGTGAAGTTTTAACTGAACTGAAAGCCTGGAGCCCTTGCAATGCCTGCCAAGAGTGGCTGAAGTTGACTACAAAAGGAGACCTTTCGGACTGCAAAGATTTGTATTCCTGACCTATATTATTTTGTGCACATCCTTTTTCATCACCAATTGTATTCAGCCATACTCCATTTTATAGGGCTACATAAGCGTGGTGACCTGGCTGCTGACTCTCGGCTGTGAATGACTTGAGATTCTCTTTTCTTCCTGAGGTTGCTGTTGTCTCTTGATACCTTGTTGCTGTTTAGGGAGGAATTAAATGTGAAGAAAGAATTGAAGTAAGAAAAGAACAGTGACTATCAAGAATGAATTGGACCAGACAAGCTATGTGCAACCAGACTAAACAGCCAAGAATGGAAACAGAGGAACAGGATAGATGAAAGTTGGCCAGATAGAAGAGGGGAAAGGGCCAGAGGCTTGGGAATGCTTGGCTTGTTTTAACACCTGCCCTGTCCCCCACACTTTCTTCTGTTATTTTTGATTTTCACACGTATTGCAAATTTTTAGCTTGTTCTACATGAAAAATAGAAGTGCCAGCATTCTGGGGGTGGTGGTGGTGGGGTGGGATGGATTTTGTTCTCTTTCCAGTTACAGCAGAAGCACACCACTTATTTTGAGACCCTTCTTGTGAAATACTTGCAGAATAATTTTACAGATTAAAGTGTTTTATCCAGAACTTTTGAGAAGGTTCTGAACTTATTCATTTCAGCCCCCTGGATACTTTAAGGCTGGCTCAGCACTCTATCAAACTCCCTTGTCTTATCTCCAGTCCTGTACATACATATACATAGATGCAAGAAGCTTTATATACAACTTACATTGTAATTTATAAGCCTTAGATGTGTAGGTGTAGGTGTATGTGATAAGTATAATTTTAGAAAAGTCCTTGAGGGATGATCTTTTTTGAAAGATCCCTCTAGGGGAAGAGAATGATTTTATTCACAACATTGTCTCTGCAGTTCTGTTGTATTTTTCCTTATTTCTGTCATTAATATAATGCTGGTTTCACAACCATGATTCAGAGAAAGCCTAATGAGCCCTTTGAGGACACTCTCCCTTCACAAAAATTTTAATGCAGCCCTTCAGTAATTAATTATAATTTAATTTGTTATTCTCCACTTCAACACAGACCAAGAAAAAGCCATTTACTTGCTCCTGGACTGTTGTGATCTCTTAACCTGAATGTCATGATATGACATGTCATGACAAGGAAAGGCTTCTTGGACATGTCCATAGAGATTGGCTTTTTTTTCATGGGAAGCTCTGACTGCTAGTTACTTTCTTATTCCTTGGACCTGCTCCCAGATTACTGGCTGCCCACAGCCATCCTGTGTTTATTAAAATATCACGAATAAAAGATTCTTTCTAAGAACCTTCTGAGAGGTGGAAACTGCCCTTGAACTTGACCTGTACTATAATCCTACAAAATAATTGTCTTTGTGTAGATGACGGCCAAATGCAAGGGAAACTGCTCTACCTGTGCTGTGCTTACCATTGCCAAGAAGGGACAAGAGATGTTTGTGGAGAGCTGGAAGCCCTGAGCTAAATATGCCACCTTCGAGGCACTGTGGTGTCCCATGACAGTTAAATGATTTGGGGTTCCCTCCCCAAAGTACAAAGCCATCTGTAGAACAGCTCAGAAAATGTAGGATGTATCTCAGAGAAATCCTCAACTTCCAATTGTAGTTTTAATGTTTATATTAATACAATCATCTGAATTATGTACAGACTTCTGATACAAATACTCCAACGTGCTTTGTGTGCATACACAAACTTGTACACCTGCACATGAGCCTAGCGCATTGGTGTATCCTGCAGCATATCTATTCCTTCAGTGTGTATTGTCAGGATTCTTGACAAATTTTGGCATTTTGATCATGCATCATATTCCTGTAGCTATGAAGCTGACTTCCCCCAGAAAGCTCAGCCATCTTTTCACAGAGTGTTCTCTGGTCACACTGGGAGCAGATGGACAAGCCCTGAGCAGAAGAGACATTATCTTCAGCTGTTCTGCCAGAAACACTAAAGTGACACTTGTTCTTTTTTTCAAGTATGAGCTGAGTGCACTGTCATCAGAGGATTCAGTGATGGACCAGAAATCAAAGGTTCAACTTTTTAAAAATAAAACATATATGGAAATAATTTATGTCCAGACCCAAGAGCTCAGAAAGGCATAGTACAAAAATTATAATGTGATCAAAACAAAAAACAGTGAAGAAATTTAGCTGACTTAAATGTTCTTGATTGGTCTGTAAAATGTGATGCTAAGCAAATAAAATAACTGTAGTGAGCAGATTAGTTTGTAATTATTTGTCTATGAGGATATGCAGCTCAATATCTTTGCTTTCAACCCTACTCACTTCCGCCGTGCACAACTGCTGTAAAACGAAGCCCATGCCATCTACTGCAACCACCCAGGGAAGGGACCAGCAAAAGAAATCAATCAATAGAAGGGGCCTTTAGCTAAAGGTCAGACAAAATTGTAGTAGAAACCTTGGGGATTCTTTCAAGCGGTTACTAAGAGAAGTTGCCTTCTGAGCTGATGTTTACTACAGGTTTTATTGTGCCTTCCTTCACAACCTGTGTAGGCTTCGGAGGTCACTTAGAGTAAATTCCAAATGAAAGGTCTTTCCACTTTCTATATTTGTAATAATTTTACTCAGAAAAATGGTGAGCTCTCAAGAGGCAATGAAACCATCACTGCAGCCGGATGTACTTAAAATAAATTCAGTAGTACAGGTTTCTTTGAAAGCCTCTACTACTTTAAAAGCAGTTAGTTAAAAACATTGGCTTTCTATATTTCATTCATCAACTTCAGTTTTTCTTTTACACAATAAAATTCCTGTGGACTGATTGGGCACTTGGGCACGTCATATTCAGCTACGTCTTCCTGCGTTTACTAAGCAAAGAAACTGAAATTCCCCAGCCCCTTTTCATTCCCCTTCCTCTTCACGAATGAATTCCTTTCTCAATATTTAAGCCATACTTTTCTTGTGTGGAACATTTGTTTAATGCAGTAGGCTCTACATTCGAATTGGAATTGGAATATATTTCCCTGTCTCGATAAATAAGAGTAGAACAGATGGACTAATAACTAGGCTACAAGTAGATGCCTGTGAATCAGATGGTAACAATCTTACTGTAATGACTCTTTTGAGTCTCAGCTCTTTCTGGCATTTGATCACAATAGATTTTAGCTAAAAATGTCAGCAGTTTAAAGCAAAGCCTTTTCATTAAAGAGTTCTTGTGACAAAAATAAAAAAGAATAGACTCCAGAAAGGCAGTTGCTGCTGCTCACTTGGGACACAAAATTACTATCATTAACACTGCTTCCTTTGCCTTTAGGAAATTTTCTAATAGGAATATATATTACAGTAGTGTTAAAATCTAGAAAATATACTAAGTTGTTCCTGACCTCACCTGAATACTTCTCTGCACAACTGGAGCCATGCCAAGTTGACTTGCCATTATATATTGTATTTCTCAGACTTTACTTGAAGACAGCTTCTTATGTACCCCACTTTTTTGTCCTTTTGTTGTCCTGATTCTACAGCAAGACCGTATCTTTTTCATAAATACAAATGAGAGAGAGAGGAAGGAAACGATCGTTTCTGGAACTGTTCGCTGAAGCATTATTAATTAGGACAGCCAAATGCACGATCACTATGTACATCATTTTCACTGAAACAAAAATATGAACTAGATTTTTATAGACACTTGCCTGAGTTTCTTTTGCTTTTAAAGGCATGAATATTCTGTTACGTACAATGGGTCACACCATGTACTCTGCACTGATGCTTTTTCTTTTCTTTCTGGTTACCATGTTCTTGTTACAGTGGACATAGGGCATGACAAAGGTGGGGAAAGACTATTCAATAAAATACTATTGTGGGGCTGAATTTGTGATGTGTACAAGCCTATTCCTTTCATTCTTACTCAGACAAAATGGAAGCTAACACAAGTGGGGCTTTTTCTGTATATATGGCACAGAATTACTCTCCTATGTGTGCACGTTTGGATTTCAAGCCTTTCCATAATTTATATGCTTATTGCAGCTTGTATTTTTCTTGCAGTGTATCCATCCTGGACAGTAAAAAAGTGAATTGTGGTTCTTTGCTTCTTGACTAATAATTGGAGAAAAATAATATAAGGCAAGCTCAAAGGCATCTTTATACTAAAGTCCATAACTGGAGGGTAATAGAAATTTTGAAAGGTCCTTTAGGTTGATGATGAATTAAGCAATTCAGCTTTTCATGATTTGTACATCTGTCCCCAGATGAAAACAAGCATAAGAACTCATAAACAATTACTGGACAAGCCTGTGCTTTTTGAATGCTGTGCAGACCTGTCTCTAATTGGAACGGCCCACACTATTTTGTCATTCAAGTGACAAATGACTTAATATTATACTTATGCCCTTGCTCCTGGCACCAGAAATTGTAATTCCACTGGGAAAAAATATAAAGTTGGTATTCAGGCTTTTTTTTAATCACTCTTTCTACACCTATCATTCCATTTCATACCTCAGCATGGCCTCTGTGCTAAGTTTTTGTGGTGGTGCATTCTCCCCCCGCTTTTCTCCTGGACCACTCTACTATCTCAGGTATTCCCTTTGTCTTTGTGTAATGAGCTGGGCAGTTAAATGTCCCTTGGCTGTACCAGGAGCTCTTGCATGGCTGAGGTGGGGAGCAGCACTGTACATACCAGAAACTCTAATTGTTTGGCCAAGGTGTGGAACAAGAGCATGCTGACCTGAATTGTGGCCAGGATGGAAATTTACTGGTGACTAAATCCAATCATCTTGCGACCCTATAAACAGCAGTCCCCAGTGAGGCCCTTTGAGCTCTCCTGGACCACAGTGGGCTGTGTCCAGCATCTCCCTCTGAGTGGGACACTACCCAGAACTCACAGACTCTCAAGTCTGTGAAATCCGGACGCCTGTCACCGAAGACCGATGACGGGACCTGGGCCGATATTCGCCTTGAGGCTCAACCCTCTCCTGTTGAGAAATGCCAAAGCATTTGACGTGAGTATTTCGCTGAACTCAAGGGAAATTTTTAACAAGTATACCTTTTGTACATTTATATAAATATTCTGTCTGTGTGCATGCATGTCTAAATTGATTTAATCATTTTACAAATGTTGAACTAGTCAATAATTGAATGTTGTTAATTGAATGTTGCTGATTCACCTTAAACTGTGAATAATCATTTAGACATAAACCGTTGACCAAATCTGGGACTAGAATTGGATCTAGCTGCCCCTAGACCCCTCTCTGAGAAGAAGTCTAGAAAGCAAGGGGGTCCTTTCCGAATCTCGTGACTCAACGGGAGGGTCTTCCTTACCCTTTGTTTCCCTTTCCTCTGTGAAGTCAATTCTGCCTCAATTTTCCCGATATACTTCTTCCATGCAGTAATAGAGTGAACTTTGCCATTTTCAAATCCTTAACCAAGTCATTGCTTTGATTAAAACAAATTTTGTCAAACCACTTTATTAATCGACTAACGATTGAGTGCTATTAAATATCACAATCTAATCCCATGATTTGCCGTGAAGGCATAAATAAATTTTAACTGTTGCTAGATCAAATTGTGTAAAGTCACTCATTTGCAACAAAATCCATTCGCGACAGTTTTGAGGCAGTCTTCATCTTGAAAATAGCATTTGGGGTATTCTTTTAGTTTTGTTTTCCAAGATGCATATGGGATTTTTTAGAGCTGCTTTATAGTAATTTGGTCTTTTTTTCACGGAGTATACAAAGGCCAAAACAGATGACAGCACAATACGGGGGCAGAAGAGGGATTAAAATAGACAATTCTCTCTCAGTGTACTTAAGTCTCTAGTGAAAAAATGTCTTTTGGCAGAGCCTGATTTGCAGATAAGCTGATCACTGATTAGGATATTTTCCCCTCTTTCAAATGAGGTGTGATAGCATTAAGAAAGAAGAAATTTAGCTTTGCTTCTTGGTAATGTGTTGAACATGTTACTGGAGGATGCTGAAAAAGTTGTTAGTTTCTACTGTGCTATTGTACTAATAAATATGTTTCTGATGTTCTGTTTACCACTCTATGACATTACATTCACAGATAATAGTGTTGTATTCCAATAAATAAATATTTAAATATGTCTCTCTAAATACTCATACAAGACTGTTCACAATAGTATCAGCACACCTTACAAAGGCTGTTTCAAGTGAAGCTAATTAAGCAGGTAATTATTTTCAACTTTGTGAAAATAAACTGCAATTTGGAATCTGGGTGAGTTTATTAAAAACTCATTGCATTTTACTTTTGAAGTTCTGTTTATTTGGCATTGTTCCCTTACTCATTGATGTTTGCAGCTAGTGTTGGGCTTGCCTCACCCAATCCAAGACAAAGCTCCCATTAGAGTGAGATTGATGGGCTGTTGAAACCTGTGCATTAATTTCCCTATGGGGTAGTTTAGACCAAAGTCTGAAACTAAGAGCTATGTTCTGCACCTGATAGAAGTCTGCTCTTCCCACAGATGAAACTGTGATAGCGAGAGATTATCAAGGTCAGGTTTTTGTTAGACTTTGTTTTATTGTAAGCCTTTCAGACATGTTGGTCCTTATTCTCAAGTTCTATGAGAGTGTTATGTTTTATGTAGAAAGCATTTAAGCAGGGCTATTCAAATCAGTGATGTCAAAGTGGTGATGGAGAGGGGCACCAGACCTATTGTGAACAGCCAGAAAGTATAATTCTACTGGAAGCAGATAGTAATTACTAATGAGTGTCTTCATCTCAAGGTTAAAGATGTAGAGGGTGTACATCTTATTGCAGTAGAGCAGTGCAATTTTATGGCTGAAGACCAGACAGTGCAAATTAAGAGTAGCTACACACACTGAGCTCTTCACTGATCTGACAACAAGATTTAAAAACCTCAGTAACTCTTAGTTGATCTAAACCAAATAGGCCTTAATTACATTGTTTCCTCCCCCCTCCCTCCCCCTCCTTATGCTCATTTTTACTATAAAGAGGAGGGGAGAGGAGGTGGAAACAGACCTGAAATTTATAGTCCAAGATTTATCTCCTAAAATGCTCGCTGAAATCAATGATAGTTAAATAATGAGTAACTGTTTTAGTTGTTATTTTGTTTTGGAGGGAGGGAATGTTTGCTTTTCCTAGCACTTAAAAGAAGCAATGGCATAAATGGCATCTATTCTTGTGTCCCCCATAGCCTCCATCTGTAACATGTAAAAGCATTCTGACAGCTGAAGAAACGCATGGCATCCTTTACAAACTGAGAGACCTCTCAAGATGTAGAATGGGATACCGAGTCCTTTCCTTATTCTATAAAGTAGCAATCCCAAACAAGACTTGGTTTGTAAGGATCAGGAATGTCTATGGGTTTCTGGAAAGGGCACATATTTATTTGTACATAGTAAGCTATTTCTCTCCATGGTAGAGATATCGTTGCGTGTTTTGTCTACTGGCACTGCAAAGAAAGGGGCTGCTTTGTTCAGGGCATGGGCTCACTCCTTTTCTCTGGCATTGTTTTATGCTCTAAGAAATGTATTAAAGTTTCACCTTAAGCTTCTTCCTATCACTACAAAAGCTTGGGTAACCAGCTTCCTTCTCTTCATCTCCTTGCATTTGGTATAAAGGAAAAGGAGAGACAGGGAGACAGGGTAAAGTCTTGGTCACTGAGCTAGAGTGGCTCTAAGCTAGGCCAGGGGACAAAAGCAAGTGATAATGACTGCAGAGATTGCTTTTGCTCTTTCTTCTCACCTTT
Source organism: Phoenicopterus ruber ruber (assembly GCA_009819775.1). NCBI lineage: Eukaryota > Metazoa > Chordata > Aves > Phoenicopteriformes > Phoenicopteridae > Phoenicopterus > Phoenicopterus ruber. The sequence continues at coordinate 35,553,515 of CM020218.1, read as the reverse complement.
TCTACCTTCCCAGCCTGAGCCAAATGTAACTGAATGTAATGTTGGTTGAGCTCAATACATTCAAATTTTCATAAACATTTTTGTTATTGCATTTAATTCTGAATATGATCTCTACACTTCAAATGAGTATTACTAAAAGGCAAGTGCACTTCAACACTCATCCTCTGATCAGTTGAGTAAGGTATGCCACTTAATATAGTGTGTGTATAGTAACAGTGACAGGAACAAAATAAGACAAGGTGCAGAAGCTATTAAGTATTCAGAGCTTGTCACGAATCTTAAAGTACCCAACAGTTTTCAATGATCAAAGAAAAGCACTTTATTTATAAGTAGAAATGAAAGAACCATCACTGTAGCACAAAGGCAACTCTGGATAACTGGTTGCTACGCTATGATAAAAAAAACCAACCCAACACTCTGGGGGATTTTTAAATTAACAGCCTGTCTGATGCTAAATGTTCCAAGTACACCCAATTGCTGAGCAGATCTGTAATAATATACCATTGATCATAACAATAGGTGATGGCAATGTAGTAGTGCAGTGAGTGGTTAAAAAAAAAGCCACCAGCTGTCAATTGCTTTATTCGAATTTTCTAGCTTTTATAATTCTGTTTGAGACTCTTAGAAGCACAGTAATTAATTTGTTTTTCTTCTGCTTTTTTCTCTTTTCTTATTTGTCAAACTGTTTTCTCTCATCTCCTTCTAACTCCCAGTGCAACTGAATGTAACATCATTCTGCTTCTTACACATCCTCATTTGTACAGAAAACTCACTGATGTTAGAAAGGCTTTTGAAAAAACCCCAAACTTTTAAAAGGAAGTGTTAAGCTCCTACACATTGCTTTCTTGGTTATTCAGAAACAGTTGCTATTTATTAATTAATCTTAAATAATTCAGCAAAATCTTAAAAATTAACAATTTACATTATACTGCAAAAATCACTAAATTTCAAAGAATGCATTGTAGATTGACTGTGGTTGTAAAGCATTAGATTACTCTAGAGTAAATGTATGCTCAGGATTCTACATTAAAGCCGTCAGGTTTTTGAGGTGATGACCTTACCAGGATTGCAGGACTGCAATGAATATAATTGGGAAACAAGTTTCTTTACTACTCTACAAATAACAGATTTTTCACACAGAAGTTCAATAATTCTGGTTGTTGCTACTGTATGAATAATCTAGTGCAGGGTAACAAAAGTCTCATTGAAGGAATTTATACTGAATGAATGACTTCGCAAGAAAGATCATATGGGTCTTGTTTCTATGGAAGGAGCTCATTGCTTCTGGAAGTATCCCAACACAATTAGAATTTTCCTCCTTTAACTGAAAATCCTTTTAAAAAGCTCTGACTGCATTCAGTTTTACTTAGTTTTCTTCATTCGTATGCCACCTATGATCTTAGTCTAGCTAAACCTTACTCTTTAGTTACATGGATCACCTTGTGGTAGGTCCTAAGATAACTTCCCTCCACTTGGAAATCTCTTTTGTCTGCATTTGTGGGATGCTTCTTCATTCCTGCTGACATTCATAACCAAAATAATGCCTGATAGATCCAGATGTGGGCCTGCTTTGAGCACCACACACTTCCCACATAAGAAAAAAACTATTCAGACTTAGTTTCCTGAACCTATTTCTAAAGACACTTTGGCTCCCTTCAGAAATGTAAGGCTTTCAGAATATGGGAGGTATCGAGCCAAAACTTCTGGTTTTACTATGTCAAATTTAACTACCCAAGAAATCGCTTGTGTTATTACTGCTTGAAAAGTTTTAAGCGCTTGCTAGACATCTGTCAAACAGATTGGAATATTTGTTTTGAAGAAAACATAGCCTGGTGGATAGCGGTTTGCGATGTAGGAACCTCGGAATCAGGTCTCTGATCTTTCTTGTTCAAGATACGCTCTGCTTTGCACAAGAGACTTGCATGTAGGTCCCTGCCATCTTTGATCCTGACTCCATGAAACTTTCCGTCAGGATGGCGCGAGGATCGGCTGGCTGCTGCCGAATAACACATTCAGCACGGAGGGAGCCTCACCAGCTGGGGTGCGCACCCCTGCCCCCGCGAGGGAGCAAGGCCCAGGGGTGGCAGCTAGGGTCAGCCAAGAGTCTCCATCGCCAGGCACACATACTGAAGATTTATTAGGACCTCGCTTGTAACAGAAATTGCTCCATTTAACAGCAGGTCTGTTTTACCATAGGATTTGACTAAGAATATGAAAGGCTTCCTGTCCACAGATGTGAAGCATTTCAGATTTTCTTTTCCATGTTGAGATCATGGACTCAGTGGTCTTATCTACACGATCCCCTGCATTTATGGAACATTAGTTTGGTTTCTTGAAAACCAAGAACTTCTTTTACTATCTCCATTTTTTTCCATCCTATATTCCAAGGAATATTTGAACCTTAGACTTTAAAGAGAAAAGTGGTAAAGCAGATGAGCTAAGCAGTGTTTTTTTATTCAAAGGAAGAATTATTAGCCTTTGTATAGTATGGCCGTCATTATTAGTGGACAAAACCTCTTCAAAAGAAATTGCAGCTGGGAAACAAACTTCTCTAAACACAACTGTCAGATTCATCTAATCCAGTCTTGGGACTTGGTCACTGAGACACATGAAAGTCCAAGCTCTGAAAATATTTCTGTGAATAAAAGTGATTAAGTTGCTGCTGAAATCTTTTCTCCAGTTGCACAAAAGCTTTTACTCACATATTAACAGCCATAGCGGTCATGCAGCTTACTGATAAACACGCTCGTTGGTCATCACAAGTCTGTCAGAAATCACTGGTTCTGTGAAATTAGTATTTGCCTCACCAAGCAGAACCATAGCTCTGTGTTTGGTAAGCAAAGAGTGTATGACGGTACTGAGCGGTCTATATCTTAGTGCGGAGGGAATAGTGTAGATGCAGTTATCCTCTCTTCTCTGACAAAAAGGGCTGAACTGATGGAAAAGCAATGGCTCACAACTCTGAAGCGTAATGGGAGAAACTTCTACACTTATTTTCTGAAGCTTCTCTGAATCTGTAGGTGTCTGACTTTATAGGAAATGCTAAGTTGCCAGTCTTTATAATTGAGTCTAACAGTCCTTTTGAGGACAAGGCAGTGAGTCGGCCACACGGGCTGCCCACTGGCCTGCAGCAACAAGTGGCAAACAATGTGAACTGGGAAGATGGTGTCTGGTTCTAGGATGGCAGTAAAATGTTGATCTCCAGGCCATCAGTCTTCATCACTTTCTTAGTGTCGCAGGTACAAGCTAATGCTTATCAGTATCTTTCAAACCTTTCAGAATATTTCGTAAATTTGGTCTAATTCCAGAAGATAGCAAACTGTATTTTCATATGCATTGAGATTAGTTTTCTTAGGTACCTATAATGATAGGCATTTGATTTGTATCAAGTAATATACCTTTAAATATTTTGTGTTTCTTTTCTCATTCTCAGTATCCTGTGTTCTAAGAGCAAGTTTTTTTGAGTAAGTCTGTCATAAATTGTCAATAAATATGTCTGAAAAAATGCGTGGACTTATTTGGATGAAAATTTCTAGTCAATTGAAATAGGCTTTCTTTTTGGAGATGGTTTAAATGTTTTTCTAATTCCTTTTTAACTTTGCCAAAATCTTCAAATTTTTTGTTATTTTCTTCTGCATTTCAGCACAATGCTTTCGTCAATAACCTTTTTTTATAACTTGAAATTTTTTTCTAGAAGGTCATTTAAGTTTGAGAGTCAAAGTTAAATGAAATGCTCTGAAATCATGGAAGCAAAGTGTTACATTTGGATAGACTTATGGTTCATTGTAATGAGATTTCAATTCACTATCCTGTTCAAGACAGGGGCAGTATTTGAAAAATGAGCTTTCCTGGCATGTGAATACTATTTCTCATTGAATAGTAGTTCTGAGATCAGAGACCATTTAGTGTTCTTTTTGTTTATTGTGCAATTTAATAAAACACCCTCAACTGGGATGTTCTGAATGCCAGGTGATTTCATTTGGTCCTGAAGACTTACAGCTAGTGTACCTCTAAGCACTAGTTAGACTAGAGAAAAAAAGAATGTCCAGTGGAAATTACTCCTTATTTTCACTGTGATGTCAAACTATCTATAGTTTGTGCATATACTTGCAGACACACATGTACAAAAAAATCTTACAACTTTATATGTATAAAAGATTTATATCTGGAATGATTGACATATATTTTGCACTTTGTCTTCTGCTAAATGGACCTATGGTGTCCATCCGTGAATAATTCTGTTGAGGCTATGACCAAAAAGAGAATTACCAGCAAGTAAATTTTCATAACAAAACAATGAAAAAATACACATATAGAATAAATTGGTACACAGCTCTTTCCATAACCTTTATTGAACATGGTGGGAGAAAAAGTGATGTGAAATAAAACATTCCTATATATCCATTTCACACTTTTTGCCTTTGCACTTTGTACCTCTTAAATGCGAAAACATAGAACAGATGTCTTATGAATTATGTATATTTCATAACAGAAGCCAATTGTCACGTGTATTTTGATACTGAATAATTCATGGCTAATCTGCTACATCTGCAGAGGGACTGATCCCCTTCTTATTGTAAGAGACACTTAGATGATCAAAATTAACTGGGTTAATTTTGATTTTCCCTTGAGATATTTTAGGCATGAAGCATACTAAGGATTCTGCCTTCAGAAGTCGCCAGGGACCAGGGACTTTAATAAAAACTTCAGGGATTTCTTATGCTAGCCCCTAGCATAGGGAATTTTCACAGGCTTTTCTTCTAAACAGCACATTCTTGGGAAATATGTGGGGAAACTTATGTCAGACTCTTGAGTTGAAAGAATAAACACTATATACCAGCATTCCTGGGTGTCATATGCTCAACAGGTATCAAAACAAGGTTAGAATAAACCACACCACAAATGCCAGGAGGCCATTTCTGTCAATAACTTAGAAGAAAGACTGGTAGAAAACTGGAAAGGGTACTTGAAATTATATTTGTCAAATATAGGATAATTTGAAATTGTCAATACATTCCCTCAGGAATGAGAGGGGAAACCCCCAATTTAACAGAAAAAGTACTTTAAAGAAAACACAACCTTCAGAAATATTCATCTTATTAGAAATTAGATCTTACTAAGTTGATAAATATTTTATACGCATTTCATGTGTCTGAAAAATTATCAGATGGAATGTTATAAACTAAGAGCATCTTCAGATGATCAAAAATGATTGTCAACTGAAATCAAGAAATCACTTAAATGATTTTCTGTACATTTAGTTTACCACATTGGCAATCTTAACTTGCTCTTGTTGTAAGTAAAATGGAACAGTTAAATTCACTAGGACATTAAACATGTTTAAATTGCTCTTTTTTACTTAGCAGTGAGGACAGTTGATGGTGTGTTCAGGCATGCAGTGACTCCATTATAAGACATGGAATTAAAAAAAAGCAAATGGCAGACAGACAAGACTTGGTTTATTCTATATTTGTCTCTCAATATATTGCAAAGAAGTAGATCCACAAACAAGCTGAATGCCAGAAATGAAATAAAAAAAGATAAATTTTACCACAGAAAGTAACTTGTAATGCAAACTGTACAGCAATACAGGATCAGATGAATTCATTAATTTATAGTGTGCAATTAATCAAATAGTTTTATTTTCTAATATAAAAACTAGCATAGAAAAGATAGTAAGACAAGGACTGACGTGAATATTAACTTTCCAGACAGTGAAGAGCATCTATAGTAAAGGCAGCTTCTTTTCATTCTACACAGAATTCCATAAGATCCACATTTTTGTTCTGAAATGGGACAAAGCATTTGCTTGCAGATTTCAGAAGTAAAGCATTCAGTTGCCAGCACTTTTTAAAAATTGAAATCTTTCATTAAAATTTTGACATATAATAAAAATAAAAACAAATTTTGGAATAAAAATGGAGTTTATTCTGAAAAGGTTGAGTACAGTAGTTTCATACGTTAAAATGTATTTCTATTGTTTTTTTCTTTCAAACCAACCTTTACCTTCTGTCTGGTTTTAAATACCAACTATTCAATGCTTTCTAATAGTAACTCCTAATGACTTTTTAGATTGAAAAATAAAATCTTCTGAATTCTACCAGTCATTTGCCAAGGTAGGAATGATGTAAAATAAGGGCACTGTTTCATTACAACTTTTAAGACCTAATTGCAAATAACAGTGGAAAACTTCTACATAAAACAAAGAATTCTGGTGTTTTGTGTCTTGCAGAGATTGAGTGCTGTTCACAGTCCTCCGGTTTTAGTGACAAAGACTTGAACCAGGTGGCAGATCCTCTTTAACGGTCAACCAAACTACTATAAAAGAAACTGGTGAACAACTGCTAGGAAAATGAGATTGTTGAGGTTCAGGGACCACAGCAACTCATATATATCCAATATAGTTTTCTCCGTTCTCCACGTCTGATCCAAAGCTGAGAAAGAAGAGGATGTAGAGAGGATGAATGAAACAAATCCACTTAAGACTATAGAATATTTGTGGGACAATCCTAAATCCTTTAGCATTACTGTGGTAGGATTTGTATTGTCCCTGACAACTGTAGCTGGATGGAAGCCAAATCAAACTAAAATTAAAATGAATGATTCAAAGATAAAAACAGCTGTTATATACATGGTTGAAAGTAGTTGCCAAAATAATAAATATAAGCACAGAACAGATATGAAATCTGACAAATCAAACAGCAAGATGGTATAAAGTAGTTGGGATGTATATTAAAGACCTTAGTTTTAAAGACAAAAAGTTCTTAAGGACAACAAACAAAGCAAAATGAAAATTGTTAGACCAAGTAGTTACAGCACTGGGCCAGAGCCAAAAATCTCTCAGGTGGTGTCTCAACATTCAAGTATTCAGTGGTCTGTACAAGGATCCAGAAAAAAAAGCTACACTTTTTTGTGTCTGAAAAATTGTAGGCACTTTATTTTACTGGGCAAAAATATTTATGATCTTAAGCGACTGCTGCTAATGACTTCATTATGGCTGCACTAAAAAATTTGGTACTTAAGACCATCTTTATTTTTTGACATGTTTCTGTGCCCAATTCCCTGTCTTTTTATTAGTCTGATGGTTAGAGAACTGTCCTCAGAAGTGAAAAATTGTATGTCTTCTACAGCTTTAAAGGGCTTAAAATCCTGCTTCTGAGCTTGCTAAACAATGAGCTGTTGGCAAGGCAGAAGAGGGGAAAATATCCGATCTCTCCTGTTAGACATATGCAACTGTGGAACTAAGAATCCAAAATACATTAGGAAAAAGAGTTTTTCTTAATGTACAAATGGACTTTCTTGTATTCCAGTTTTGCCTGTAGCTTCTTGTCCTTTCACTTGGTACCACTGAGGAGAGACTGACTCTTGTCTTCTTTACTGCCACCCGCCAGGTATTTATACGTATGGTTAAGATGCCCCCTGAGCCTTCTCTTCTCCAGGCTGAACAGCTCCAGCTCTCTCAGCCTCTCCTCATTTGACAGGTGCTCCTATCCCTTAACCATATTCATGGCCTCTTGCTGGACTTCTTCCAGTAATTCCATGTCCCTCTTGTACTGGGGAGCCCAGAACTGGACCTAGCACTCCAGTTGTTTCCCACCAGTGTTGAGTAGAGGGGAAGAATCACCTCCCTTGACCTGCTGCTGCTGCTCTTCCTTGTGCAACCGGAAGGCAATGGACCGTTTTCCTGAAAAATAATGTCCTCTGGATTAATTCGAACTCTTAATGAATTCATGGGTTAAAATATTATTCTCTCTTCCATAGTAAGCCCATTCTAGCTTTTCCCTTCTTTCAGGAATAAAAGTCAAATGATACTAAACTAGGACAATGCTTCAATCCTTATGAGAAATGATGTCTGGAGTTATAGATGGGTATTCTTTACAGTACTGTATAGTGAAGTAAATTAATAACATACACTAAAACATAATTTCCAAAACATGAAAATTTTGCATGATCTCCAACAGAAATGTATTTTAATCTTTTAATTTATAATAATTGGTTGGTACTGCTAATCCTGATTTGATTCTGAAGAACTTATAAAGAACGTGAATTGTAATTATATTTCCAGCTGGGGGAATAACACCACATTACTTTACTGTTTTGTTGACAATAATTAGCTGCTCGAAACAGGTATTAAATGAATGCTTCAGACATGCTGAGGCCAAAGCTCAATTCTAGCTATCTATAAGTGATTTTGGCTGAAACTATTTCCAGCCATGAGTTAATACATATTTATTTTCAAAGATGGCACAACTCAGTGACATTCTGGTACTTGTGTTCGAAAACAGAAAATTAGAATGACATAGTTTCTGCTTAGTGCAGATGTTCTCCCTGTGCAGTACCTCTAGCGCTGTGTCTGGCAATTCTGCTAGTCTGGAGTGAAAGGTAAACGCCGCGTTTGTAGGGGCTGTAGTGCCAAAAAAGAAGTAATATGGACCAGGGACTAGAAAGAGAAGGGTTTTGTTTGCTCTGTATTTATTCGAAATAAAAGGAAGGCTTGTCAGACTATGACAGGTTTTCCTGATGGTTTTGCAGCTTTCTGGAAAGAATTCTCATGTTCTGGTTCAGTACGTAGCACATACAGAGAGTTCTTACCCTGGTCCAGCCCTGCCTACTGTCGCTAAGGTGCTTCCTTAAAAGGATCAGAAACAGAACTTAATGATGAGGTAGGAGCACTGGCTCCCAGCCTGACGATCCCAAGGGTTAATGCTGGAAGCAGAAGAATGCCAGCAGAGGAAACATGTAAGGGGAGATAATTGAGTCTCCCAACGCCAGTTGCAGGCAGGGCAGGGGAGGGGGGATAAAGAAGAGGAGAAAATGTGATGCAGTGTTTTGGACAGCTGGAAAAGAGAAACAATATTAAGTAATTTTTTAAAAGTTAGTTGTGGCTTTTGTTTGTTTTGTTTTGTTTTGTTTTGTTTTTTAATTTTAAAACTAATTTAATCCATGCTTTAGCTCGTATGAAATTCAGATATCAAATTTGTACACTCTATTCACATAGAATATGCATAGAAGTCACAAACTGTGATTTGAATACAAATATATTTGAGGGAATGATGAAGTGTTTTCAGACAATCAGATCAGTCCTCAGACTGAAAAAGAATGAACGTTTTTTCTTCTTTAACAGACAAGATTGTTGTTTACTATTAGAGTATGTGCCATAATTTACTTATTTCTTCAGGAGATGGATTTTATCTAAGAAGGAATGTGATCACTTATTAACTTGTGTACCTGTAGGATAGATCGTAGAAAAGTTTTACACTCTTATATAGAATAGAGACACTAGTTGAACTTGCAATGTGACTTCTAATGCAAATTCCATAACAACATTGTGAATCTTTCGAACAACCGCTTTCAAGCACATGACCGATTAAAAAAATAATCTAGTTTTTGCCACTCATTCCATTCCCATTGTTTCTCTTTGGGTTTTTGGCATTCAGAACAGAAAGTTGTACCTGTGTTTAACGATAGATGAAATAATAAGTGTGTGAAATCTAGTAAGAAGCAGCATATACCTACTATAGTGTAAAGTGTCAAAGTTACTGCCATTAATTTGTAACAACTGGGATAGGAAAAAGGTCAGAGGACAGAATAGTGAGAACAGCTCTTACAGAACTCTGTTTTGTTTTTTTTTTCCTACGTATAACAGAGTAATGATGCTACTTTCTCAGATGATACCTTTAAAATGTAAATGAATTGCTTTTTCCAAAGGTACTTTCTGAACTTCAAAAGATACAACACTGTCACTTTGCGTGTTTCTAAACAGCTGAAATGCAAATATCTCATCATCTTCTTTCCTCAGTTTTCAGATTACTGTTTCTAGGTGTTTGGCAATTTACCATGGTAATGAAAATGCTGGAGCTTGGGAAAGTGCCATGAAATCGCAATAGAATGTATTATAATTGCTTTTAATGGGAATAATAATGGCCAAGAATGAAAAATATATTTTGAATCTACTAGAAGTTAGGGCAATATTAATTTCTTTCTCTCTTTTTTTCTGCCTGTTTTTCCTTCTAGCTCATTTTTGGGATAGGAAACTAATTTGTCTTCTAGACAGAACTGATTTACTAGCAACATGCTCCATGCAATGAGGTGAGGCATTATAATGCCAAAACCAGGCTTCAGTTCTATCCTTGTGACACTATTAATTTTATTATACTTTCCTCCGACACCTGTACTTAGATAGTTCCCTCTTTAACCTTCAGTGCACCATTCAGAATTTTGCCTACATACTATAGTATAGTGTAGGTAAATCAGACATGGATACATTGATTTACAGATTTTCGTTTTCTGGGACATTTAAAGAGTTTTAAGGACAGTGAAACTGTTAGGAGTTCCTATCCTACATTAGTATGTATTATAGAAGTCCATAGAACTGTTGCCTATGGGAGAACATTCAAACCATGAGAGCCAGAAACAAGTAGATACAAAAATAGATAAATATTAGGCTTAGGTAAAAACAGGTCATTTTGTCAACTGGTATACCAAAGAATGATTACGATACAACTTACTTATTTGTTTCTTTTAAATTTTAGACAGTCTTTGACATCTTGTCCCACAGTCTGGCTACAACGTTTTCAATGGCAACATATGTGAGCGACCAAATTATTTTCCAGGAAAAACACTGCCCAGCGATATCACTATTCATAAAAATCTAAGGTAAAAATCCCATTGGTCTCCAAGTTTGTCCAGCCTGGAGAAGAGAAGATCTTGGGGGGGGAATCTTAACAGTAGCCTGCCCACGCCTATGAGGAGGTTATTGAGAAGATAAAGTCAGCCTCTTCACAACATTATATGGTGGGAGGACGAGAGACAACGAACATTGAAATGAGATTCACACTGCATATAAGGAACAACTTTTTTGTTATGAGATAGTCAGCCAGCCGAAGACGTTGCCCAGAGAGGTTATGCAATCTCCATCCTTGGAGGTTTTCGAGACCTGGCAGGATAAAGCCCTGAGCAACCCGTTCTGATCTCATAGCTGACCCTATTTGAAGCAGGAGGCTGGATTAGAGACCTTCTGAAGTTCCTTTTGAAGTGGTTTATCCTATGATCCTAAGGTCCTATAAGAAGTAATTCCCAAAGCAGGGAACTGTTCACAGAGAGTCTCTTCTATAATAAAAAAAATCAGAAAAAAATTAATTCTTCTTAAATTTTATAAATTCTGGAACGTTTTTCCAACATTACACTACACTAACATGAATTTTAATATTATGCCAGACTGTAATTGTTCTGCATGTAGACGTCTTCACCCTTCTCTCAACAGGAAGTCTTATAATAGAGCAGCTAATTTAGAAATGCTGAAATGCCAAAAATCCTGTCTTTCCATGCCAATTAAACCTTCAGTAATATATTCCAAATAATGGCTAATGGAATTCTTGTGGGAAAGAAAGCTTGTTTTATTTTTCTCCAACTATAGTAGTTCATCTTTTCAAAGGTATTACCTCTCCCTCCAAACCTTGCCTTGCTAATATCCCCAGACCATCATGGGGATGGATGCAACACCACTAGCATTACTTGTTTCTCCTGAGTTCAAAGACTGTTTGTTATGATCTTTTGAAGCGCAAAGATTCAGTTTCAGGATTTCTGCTTGATTACTTTAATGAAATATAAGGACACATTTCATTAATCAGTCACGTACTAGACAAAATGCGTAGATTTACATCTGGCATTTGCTATTGCACACCTCAAAAGCAAGTAATTTTTTTTTGCTTTGGTATTCTTGAAAGTACTTTTCTAACTGAGGGGAATTCCAGTTCTCCAGGAGGGAGGAATTTTGTAATTGAAGGAACAAAACAGAGTTGGCAGGAATGAATAAATACCCCCCCCACCCCCCCTAATTAGATAGCGTACACTGTCTTCTTTGTTAAAATTTAGAATTCACTTTGTGAAGTGTGGGCTAAACAAGGTTGAGTTGCAGAAACAGAGTAGATGTTATAGCCTGTTACATTCAGAACATTGGCTGTAAGCCCAGTGGTAAACTGCCTCAGTTAGAAGTCTGACTGCAAGAAGAGGGGGAAAAAGAAGAGGACAGGTAATCTCATTTTTTTTCAACATAATGTAAGAATATCTGTGCTGGATCAGATCAGTAATTCTGCTTTAGACAGTGGTCAGTAAGAGGAACGGACTGTAAGAGACAGGGTAACTCTAAAATACACTGTCTCCTGGTTTACCTTCTGGCAGTAAGTGGGGTAGAGCTTTCCAGACTCAAACGGTCGCTTCTAGATCACTGCATTTAGTAGCCAACAATCAACCTATACTTTTGAACCCATTTATACTTTTGGACACAAAAAGATACTGTGGCAATAAATTATTCTGTAAAAGCCTGAAAAAATATACCATTAAGATACAGAGATACTTACTTTAAATCTGGGCCTGCAAATTTAAATAGAACTTTGGGAATCGCAAATGAAGTCATTTGCCATTATTCTCAAAATAAGTAACTTGTGCAGTGATGAAACACGTTTTAATTAACTCCATTTCATCAACTCTGATTGATAAGTTGAAGAAATCCAAATCCTAAACTGGGTTGTTTCCTAGTATCAGAAGCAAAAGTCTCCGCATTTAGTGCTTTGCTCAGTGGACACACCACCGTTTTCAATTTTCTCTGTTATTTTCAGCTCATTATGGAAGAATTAAGTTTCTTTTAAGAGCAAGAGGACAACATCAGTTATGTGGTGTGACAGCGCATGGAGGGCTGCACAGCAATCCTGCCTTAGGCATGGGAGTATAAGGTGGTGGAGACCCAGTAGGTCCATGTAGTCCAGAAAACCTCACGCAGCTGTACTAGCTGACGCTTGAAAACAGTCTTAACACTGGTTAGTTGTCCAGATCTACCCACATCCGATTCAGTTTCAGAGATCCCTTTCCGCTTTTTGCTTAGCATCAGCAATAAATTATTGAATGAAACGGGAAAATAAATCAGCCTTCTTGTAAGTCACTTTGAAATCTAGTGACAAAAGGTGATATGTAAGAGCCTGACATTACAGCTATTATTCCATTAAGTTATTATCATAACAACCTCTGTATTGGATACACAACACAGGTTTTTGCTTTTCTGCAGCAAACATTTCTTCTGTATGTATAATTACAGAATGGTTATCTCAGTCTAACTCATATCTAATTATGTAAATAAGTATATATGCCCTCCAACTGCTTTTTGCTTACTGTTCTGACCTGGGAACCGTGCCCTTACTTGCTCATATTCATGGCTTAGAGGTGTTGGCCCAAAGCTTCTTTACATGCAAGTTTGTAAATAAAGATCTCATAGAAGTCTTATTATTCTTTTTTAAATTTATTTTTACTTTCTTTCAAATATGAATTACTGGCAAATCAAAAGTGATTAAGCTGGCAAGATTACAAGTGCTGCAGTGCTGAAATTTCTTTAATTCTGTACAGAAATTCAAACATGGCTTCTGGAATTTTATAAAAACTGATACAAAGATAACAAAGAAGACACACAAATATTTGTTTTAGTTTGGTGGGTAAGAAGCTTGCATGTTGAGACAAAAGTTTCTGCTTCTGTGAGAACATTTTTTCATCCAAAAATTACACCAAACCGAGCTGTTCCTGTTGGTCATCTCCTCCACAGACCACTAACTATGTTGTCTCTCTTTCTATGTGTTTCTGTATTTGATTTTTTTTCCTGTTAAAATGCTAGCAAGTCTAATCATCCCTCTTGCTTTTTTCTCCCTGCTTTCCTTTTTTTTGTAGCCCTCCCAGATGAAGATTCCCCATCAAATCCTTTTTCAAAAGTCGTGTTTCTGAGGAATGGCTAGTCTCAGTGAAATAGAGTATTTTAGCAAAATATTTCAACCAATTCTAATTATTGGGTATTAAACACAGCTACCTGACATGCTGTTGTGGGCTGACCCTGGCTGGACGCCAGGTGCCCACCAAAGCCACTCTGTCATTCCCCTCCTCAGCTGAACAGGGGAGAGAAAATATAATGAAAGGCTTGTAGGTCGAGATAAGGACAGGGACATCACTCACCAATTACTGTTACAGGCAAAACAGACTCGACTTGGGGAAATATTAATTTAATTTACTGCCAGTCAAATCAGAGTAGGATAACGAGAAATAAAACCAAGTCTTAAAAACACTTTCCCCCCACCCCTCCCTTCTTCCCAGGCTCAACTTCACTCCCGATTCCTCTCCCTCCTCCCCGCCAGCAGCGCAGGGGGACGGGGAATGAGGGTTGCCATCAGTTCATCACACATTGTCTCTGCTGCTCCTTCCTCCTCAGGGTGAGGACTCCTCACACTCTTTCCCTGCTCCAGCATGGGGTCCCTCCCATGGGAGACAGTCCTCCATGGACTTCTCCAACGTGAGTCCTTCGCTCGGGCTACAGTTCTTCACGAACTGCTCCAACGTGGGTCCTTTCCACAGGATGCAGTCCCTCAGGAACAGACTGCTCCAGCGTGTGTCCCCCACAGGGTCACAAGTCCTGCCAGCAAACCTGCTCCAGTCTGGGCTCCTTTCTTCACAGGTCCACAGGTCCTGCCAGGAGCCTGCTCCAGCACAGGCTTCCCACAGGGTCACAGCCTCCTTTGGGCATCCACCTGCTCTGGTGTGGGATCCTCCACGGGCTGCAGGTGGATATCTGCTCCACCGTGGACCTCCATGGGCTGCAGTGGCACAGCCTGCCTCACCGTGGTCTTCACCACGAGCTGCAGGGGAATCTCTGCTCCGGTGCCTGGAGCACCTCCTGCCCCTCCTTCTTCACTGACCTGGGTGTCTGCAGAGTTGCTGTGCTCACATCTTCTCATTCCTCTGCTGCTATATTCCCACAGCTGTTCCCCCCCCCGCCTGCTTCTTAAATGTGTTATCCCAGAGTTGCTACCACTGTTGCTGACTGGCTTGGCCTTGGCCAGCGGTCAGTCTGTCTTGGAGCCGGCTGGCATTGCCTCTATCGGACATAGGGGAAGCTTCTTCCAGCAGCTTCCCACAGAAGCCACTCCTCTAGCCCCCCCTTCTACCAAAACCTTGCCACGCAAACCCAGTACACATGCCTATGTGATTAAGCCATGTCTAGCATAGTTCTGGTGTTTACTGATTTAATTAATAATACTAATTAATAAAGCCCATTCCTTAGTATGTAATCAAGTATTCGCATAAGCCTTAACTACTTAAGACAGCTGAAAGCAATAACGCCAAAAGTCACCCTGCTTGTATTCTCACAGAATCACAGTCAAGGTTGGAAGGTACTTCTCAAGACCATCTAGTTGAACACCCTGCTCAACAGATGGTCAGCTACAACAGGTTGCTCATGGCTGTGTCCTGCTGTTTTTAATGCCTTCAAGGATGGAGACTCCACAACTTCTCTAGGCAACCTGTTCAAGTGTTCAACTGTCCCCACAGGAAAAAATTGCAAATTTATTTTCTTTCTTATGTTTAGATAGAATTTCCTATAGTCCACTTCGTGCCCATTGCCTCTTGTCCTTTGACTGGGTGCCACTGAGAAAAGTCCGGCTCTGCCCATCTGATAAACAAGGATAAGACCCTCCTGAGCCTTCTCTTCTCCAGGCTTACAGTTCCAGCTCTCTCAGCTTCTCCTCGTATGACAGATCCCTTAACCATCTTCAGTGCCCTTTGCTGGACTTCTTCCAGTAATTCCATGTCCTTCTTGTACTGGGGAACCCAGAACAGGACCCAGCGCTCCAGATGTGTCTCACCAGTGTTGAGTAGAGGGGAAGGGTCACCTCCCTTGACCTTGATCTGATGCTCTTCCTAATGCAGCCCAGGATGCTGTTGGCCTTCTTTGCCACAAGGGCACATTGCTGGGTCATGTTCAACTTGTTGTCCACGAGGACCCCCAGGCCCTTCTTTGCAGAAATGCTTTCCAGTCCGTTGGCCCTCATCCTGTGTTGGTGCCTGAGGTCATTCCTCCCCAGGTGCAGGGCTTCGCATTTTCTTTTGCAGAATTTCATGGATATCATTGGATATCGAACTTCATGAGAATGTCTGCCCATTTCTGCAGCCTGTTAATGATATATATTAACAGTTGTAAAAAATCGCCTTCTAAAATATTTTTCAGTGGCTGGCTGAAAACAAAAACAGCGGTCAGAAATCTTTACCAAGAATAAAACAAAACGCCAGAAACAAGTGCCCTTATCATCAGTGAAATTCCAAATCTTCTAAAAGTTTTTGGAGTTATTCATTTGAGAAGGAGTGTATAGTTTGAATAAGTACAGTTGTTCATGGAGAAGAATCAAATCAGAAAACAGAAATTTTATCAGGGGAAACCCAATGAAAACTGAAAAATGTGACACACAATCTCAGGTAAAGTTGCATTGAGGTCACCATAATACAGTTCCCAAAATTTTTCTGAACCAGATTCTTCTGTCTGCACTCAAATTATCTAGCATTTGTCCCACAAACAGGTGAGCAAATGAGCTCAAAACAAAGCAATCAAACAGAGTATTTATTATAAATCAGTTAATCTGTTTAGGTATAGAACAAAAAAATTAAGTGCTCATTTAACCATAGTCTGTTGTTGAGATGAAGCACAGACTTGTAAAAAGCAAATTATCTCTTGCTTCATCTGACACATGGAACAGCGTCTTGTGTATTGCAGCAGCTGAATGCTTACCCAAACGGAAAGGCTAGACTTCTTGTGCAACATCATCTCCAAATTCTGTTCCCATCCAAACAACTGGTAAATATGTCAGAATTTCCTCCTTCTTCTCTACGCACATGCTATGGCTTGATTCATCAAAAAATCTTTGGCATTTTATCCAACTGTGTGTGGCCTTGAAGCTTCTGGTGTGGCGCTCAAGCAGACAAATAAATCCATTGTCTGAATCACGTAGGTTTTGATATGGGTTTGTAAAATGACAGGTGCTTTTCTTTTGGTTCTGATTCAAAACGTTATCAGGTGTTTCATTAAGATTAATAATTTGTTTTCCTTAGTCACAAAAACCCCCACAAATATTTGGCAGTGCTGAGCCCTTCCTTCAGAATTCCATGCAGAAGTGATTTGTAATGAAGGTTATGAAAAATGACATTCCTGTAGATAGATGGAGATTCATTTGTTTCCATACTCTCAGCTTTTTTCTTCAGTCTGTACAATTTCCAGCTGCCTCAGGGATTGAATGATAAAGTAGACGATCCTTCTCAGTTATTTTCAATGTCTGTATACGACACATTGTTTACAAAGCTTTCATGGTATTTAGAAGGTCATAAACTATCAAAAGCCACTGTGAAACTTTGCTGTAAAAATAATTCATGACAGAACAAAGCTTTTAGAGGATACTCAATTATAAATTAGACAAAAAATAGTAAGACCTATATTGACCTATACTTCTTGTAATCGCGTTTGGCATTGACTTTATTTTAAATTTTTATTCTGTCACTAAAGGCTGATAGCAAGAACAGCTTTCCTTGAGTTTTATGAATGCTAAGGCACAGTCAGGAAGAAATTGTTTTTAATCTGGCTCAGTTTTAACAGAGGGTTACAGCCATTTCAAATCAAATAATTTTTAAAAAAAAAAGGAATGTTCTTGTCAAATTGATGACATTGATTTAAAAAAGACGCATATCAGGCACTTTTTTATAATTAACAGATGTGATATAATTCAGGATCGTAAAGGTTCGTCAGCAAAGGCAGACTTCATGGCCCACATTTTGGGCTAGAAAATAAGGGGATTGTCTTGGTTTTCACAGATAAAATATATGAAAAGGAAAGTATTTAGTGATTCTAGCAGAGTCCCTTGAAGAGAAGGACTATCATGTCAACTGGAGCCATTCAAAATCCAACAGCTAATCGAAATGCATCATGAATGGATCTCATTAGCACCTACTTACAGATTAGGTTTTTATTTGTAATGAATTACAATTCAGTGAAAATTGACATGTTTTGCTGACAAGGTAGTATCTGAACATGGAAATCTTTGGTGCCTTTATATGGGCTAGAGTCTGAACTGAGCAATTTTTTTTTTAATGTATAAAACCTTATGAGAAGGCTCGTATGCAATTTTTGTGTAGATTGGTTAAGACAGAAACACTTTGAATTAATTTCTATGTATAATCATACAAGTTCATTATTGTTGATAAAAACAAGATGTTTAGTGAAAAAAATGATCATATATATTAAGGAAAGCTGAGGTTCATGACCTATGTTCTTAAAATTAGGAAAAGTGTTCATTTTTTCTTTAGTATAAAAAATAAGAAGCTCCATGGTAGGCTTGTATATGGAATATAGTACAAGACTTTCTTGTTTGTGTTTGGTTTTGGTTTGTTGTTTGTGTTTTGTTTGTTGTTTTTTTTTTTTTTTAATTAAAAAAGCTATATAGAGATTGTAGCTTAATATTTTGATTCTTTAAAAATATTAAAGTAACAAAACCCAAGTGGAAATGAAAATAGCAATACAAACGCCTAGTTTGCTGATTTAGTTTAAAAGTCATTTAACCTAGAAGGTATAATCAGCACAGCTCCTTTAAAGAATTTATAGGAAATGATTACTCTTTCTAGAAATTATAGTGTTCTCTTACTCAACGCCAAGCATAATTTCCCTCCCAAAACGCAAAAGCAATGTGGGCAACGACTACTTTTGTGTTATTTTTGTGTAAAGATTTGTCTGTGTGAAAGAAGCAGGAAAGAGCAGAGAAACTGAGACAAGGTGGCAAAAAATCACAAGCTGCAGCCTGAAAAAGGACTGGGAGCGTGGCCCCGACAAGGAGTCTGATAACACACATTCGAAGCTGAGGGCAGATGGAACTGTAAGCAAAAGGACTATCCTTCATGTTTTGATACTCCTATATCCAAAGAAACCAGGCTTTGTACATTTTCCGTAAATGAAAAGGTTGATCTAAACCCACCATCAGTTCCCCTTTCCATCTGGAATAACATTCATGTCTCCAACACTACCTAGCTAGAAGAGTCCAGAGGGATAACACCGGTGATAAACGTGATGGGAAAGGAGAACACAACAATGAAATCCTGAGACATGGTTCACCTCTTCAGGCTGGGATGCTTTTGAAAATGAAGCTTTTTCGAATGAACCACTGGTCTAAGTCAGTTTTTCAAACCACAGCTAGTTGGAAGAGCAAATCAACACTCAGTAGCATATTTCAGCTGTGTCCTCAGCTGTTTCTTGAGGGCTGTCATAATGTAAAGATTAATAGTTACACACTTCATAGCTAGTATTCTGTTCTATTCAATGTTTTGTAGTTTAGACCTGTTGACCAGTACATCACATAGACATAGAAATTAGATGTTTTTCTTGGAACACGGTGCTTTTTTGTAATATGTAGTCTTTGTTTAAACTTCTTTACTTTTCAAACATAATAATTAACATTCCTATGTTGTGTTTTAGATACATGGCACTCAGAAACGATGTCAGTTCTCTTGATCGGCTCCCTTCCTCCAACGCCTGCTTAATTTTTTGCTAGATGAGTGAACCATTTGCATGACAGCAGTATGATTTAACCTAAAAAGAGAGCCTTCAGATCAGTTAACCAGACTCTGGAGATTTTCTTCAGGCTAATTACCTGAGGAGCAGCATGGATTTTCTCTTTGATTTTAATGCCTAAAGGGATTTATGTCCACTTTCTCTGCAGGCAAGGAAAAAACTTCTTCTGCATGTGCAAGGCATAAAAGTGATTAACTGAATCTCTAGTATAGAGCATCTAAATAATAACTCAAACAATATATTGACAAAGAGATCTAAAAGTAGATCAATATGATAAAATGCTAGGTGGGCAGTTAAAATATTTTAGTATCATATACAGAAGTTTGACCTCCTTTCTCAAGGCTTGTATGAAACAATTGGAAGACTAGATGGAAGGAATCCACGTACAGAGATCAGATATGTTGTTTCTGACTTAGTATTCTATTCTCTTTTATTCCTTTGGATATTTTACTAATGATTTTATCTTTTTGACAATCAAGCAACTATTCTTTTGTTCCTTCAGTCATAATTTTAACAAGGTTTATAATCAGTAGATTATAATCACTTTTACTGGCTACAGAGAAAGAATAGTAATATCCAAGCTGTAACAACTGAAAATATCACTCCTTGAGGTCATACGGTAGCGGCTTGTGATCCAATGTTCAAGGTCCCATATTCAGCCTTAGCTGACAAATCCTAAATTTTCTAAACTGAAAGTCTAAACAATTTCATGATCTTATTGCTGTTAACTTGACTTCCTTTCCTTTCTTATACTGCTTTTTTTTCCCCCCAGTATTTTGGCTGCAGTTTTATTGAATGATGATTTTTTTTTTTTAGCAAATGTCATCTTTTATAGCTCTTATTGCAGTTGGAATATTGGTCTGATTGTGATTGCTGAACTCCTAATGTACAAATCTTACTTCTTTCCAATTCCTTTAAAGCTCAAAATAGAGACAGGTATAGAGGCATCTAGAGTCCCTCATTGTTCTCAGCCTATGGTCTTTTGAGGCAAAGAAAATAATGGTGCTTTGATTTAGAGTGATTTCATTTGGAGCGAGGCTCTAGAGCATGTCTGTGTTTCTCTACTATTATCTTGAAAATTAACAGGCAAGAGAAAACTCCTAGCTAAAAAGATACTCACTACTATCCCACCTTCTCACGAATTCACCAAAACAGAATGTTCAAGTTCCTTGTGTGGGTTCCACTTGCAGTGTTCATTTCCAAATAAAATAATTAACTTATTATAAAGTACTGTTCACCAGAACACAATGTAGAATAATCCTGTGCCTTTGATTGCATAAAACAACACTTGTCTTGATTGCCGCAGATCAGCTTCTTTCACTTAAAAGGGGAAACCTCAGGCTGAAAAAAGGAGTAACTGACAAACCAGCGAGTGCCATAATAAGTTTAGGCCAATGCTGGTGACATTTGCCTTGAGAAACGTAGTCACATTTGCAGGATTGATGTCTTCATTACTTTCAACCTGTACAGTATAACAGCAATACAAAATATTCTCTTCAGGTTCTTTTAATTATTGCTATGTATGTCAGTTGTGCCTTTTCAGTTTTTAAAATGACGCTCATAAGCACTTGTATTCTTCATAATAAAAATTAAGATCTTTCGTGACCAGTTAAAATGGTTGTATGCTTTTATTAGCTAATGCCATCTTGGGTTGACAAAGGGATAGTTTTTACATTTTCATTTTTCAGAATGCTTCTTGTTGGATTTTTGCAACATGCTCAATATTTTCCTGTATCCCCTGGCAGAATACAGACAATGAGATGTGAGGGCTGAAAGAAATAAGAATGAATTCATTAGCTTGAAGAATTCATTATTTTTTTCCTCTGTCTTATCATACTTACATTAACTATTTATTTGGTCAATATTAAAAAAGATATAAACAAAGGTAATTGTGTAAAAATCATGCTAAAACTGTTATTATAATTCCAGAAAAAAAAAGTGATATGTATGCTTTAATACTGAAAAAATAGTTAGAAAATGTTTAACTATATTTAGCTATTTCTGTGCTAAAGCTGAAATAATGTGTCCAGAGTGCAAAGAACATTACATTCTGAAGAGTATGTTCGTAGGTACAAATCATCAATTATTCAATGAAACTGTGAAATCTATTATTAATTTAAATCTTAGAGAATGGAAGATGGCTAATTTCCACACTTTTCCACACAATTAATATGCAAAAGAACTCACAGAGTAAATATCATTGAATCTTCCACTTATTTTGGTAGACATGCAGTAAGCGAAATATTCCGGGTGGTTACCACACATAAGTGAATGCAAAAGTTCTTTTAAAAAAGAAATGTAACTTTTATGCATCTCTCATTTTTTCTTTTTTATATAAATATGTGAAATTGCCATAGAAGTAGCTGTGAATACAAATTACACTAGATAAAAGTGTAAATAAATTGTGTCTTTCGCAGTTACAGAAATACAGGTGTGAGTGTGAACTAAACCCCTTCTACAGAAAAGCTGATTCTTCTACTACTGGAGCTTAAAACTTTATTTGGAAAAGCCAAGATAAAGGAGGAGAAGGAGGCTTGTGTAGTTTCTTTCTTTTATTCTAAAAAAATCATGCATGTTAAACAAAGCCACCTTCCATGAATACTTGCTTATAAACTAGTAATTACTGTGGAGCCAAAATTCTCTAGGCTTTACTCTTGTCAATAAACAGCATAGCTGTAATGTGAACCAGTCAGGAATTAAAACGTAAACTCAGTTGCATGCTTGGACATTTGTTCCTAACAATGAGTATACATATCCCCAAATTCCTACTGTTGGAACAAGGAGCAGTTTACAAGAGGTGAAGTGGGTCCGGGGACAGTGGGAAGAAGAAGCTGTTTTGCTACATTCTCCTCTTGAAACTAATTTTTCCCGCCCACTTCAGGGAAATACAGATACCTAAATTGGTATAGTTTATCTTCCAAAATAGCTTAGCTTGTTGAGGAAGAACGCGACAAAATGTATGAGATATCCATATAAACAAATATATATGGCTATATGGATATAAACACAGACACACCAGATGTTTAAGACCAGAAAGAAGTCACGGTCCTTTAGCTTGACCTGCTATACTTCAGGAAAGAACAGAATTTCACACAGCTTCTGCAGAATGCTGAATAACTTGCTGCTGACTGCGAGTGTATCATTTGTGTTTGAAAGGCACGGACAAGTTGTAAGACTGGGAGGCAGAACATAAACTATTTGCCTTTAAATGGAGGCAATTCTCATTTTCATATTCTGGAACTTTAATACACAAATCCATTCTTTTTGCATTTTGTTTTGCTTTCCATCATCATCTACACATTTGATAAAAGTATGCATTAAAGCTTTTGAGAATGAATCATACATAGAAGGGAAAAAACAGATTTTCTTGAAGTAGAACAGAACGATAATAGAGGAAAATTTATATTTGATAAAATTCATGTCTTCCTTTCAAGGAAAAGCAACAGAGCATAACCTGAAGCATTTATGACTCAAATATTTGTTTTGGCAGAAGCATCAGTTCATCTTGCCTTATATCAGTATCACAGAGCTGTATGCATTTGAAGTACAAGGAATTAATTTGTTCCCCACCCAGAGAGCATTTTTAAAACATCTGATGTGACAGAAAATAAAGCATCAGCCAAAGAAAAAAATTACTATAAAGATCTAATACACTTCCACAATGACTTCTTACTAAGTTATGACTCTACAGCTTCCACGGACATTCCACATTTTTCTTGAATGTGGTGCAAAACCTGAAATGCTTTGAAATTATGAAGATCTTCTCAGACAGATCATTACCAAGAGGACAGGGTAAAACAGAATAGAAAAGAAAGAGAAAAGATCAGAAGAGAATACATTGTAATTTATTTTTGTAGGGCACCTCTCATATTCTAAGTACCTTGAAGTGCTTTACAAAGTAATGAGTTAACTACTTGTAGCAAAGCAACCATTATGAAAGGAGAAGCTATTATGCGCCAGCATTTCAAACAGGTCCCAGCAAGCCTCCTCACTTTCAAGCCTAGTTGTTAGGCTGTATTGTTTGTATCCCAGAGCAATTGTGCTTGGAAAGTTGCAGGTGCAAATAACCAAAAAAACCCTCAACAAACTTACATTACTTTTAAGAACTGTTTTTCAAATGTCGACCTTACAAATTTGCAAAAGCGCAAGCTTATTCTTGGAACTCAGCAGTTTAATTAGCTTGGTCTTTTGCAGGTTTTTTTTGGTTTGGTTGGTTGGTTGGTTGGGGTTTTTTTAGAAAAGGTGGAGGAAAAGTAAAATTAAAATGCAGGACTATCATGGGGGCTTTTGTGAGGTGGAAGGAATGTATCAACCAGAGAGAGAGTCAAGTCTTAAAATTCAATTTGAAATGATCAAAGGCTGAGGAAGAACTGAAAGAGGGGAAGAAGCTGCCATACTTCGTCTCCTCCTGTTTGCATTCCAAAATTACACTGAGAGGAGGATAGACAAGACAAGTTGGAAGAGCCTATATCAGTCACAGAAGGGATACTAAAGTTCTTGTTCAGGTTTTGATTGATAAGCTTATTTACATTAAGTCTGTATGGAAAATGAGTGTATAAATTTCTCGAGTTTATCAGGTTGGGAAACTAGAAATGGTTCAGGCTTAGATAAAGCTTTTGAAAAAAATAAGCTATGTTCTTTTCCCCTACAAGCAATCTTGAATTTGGATTTTCTCAATACATTTCCCATATATATATATAAAACCCCACAAACAAAAAGCATGAAAGAGATTATGAAAAAAGAAGGAGAGGCTGTTACAGTCATTCAAACCTCGAACTTGTCTTGGTCTTAGAAAAAAAAGTAATTTTCAATACTGCTTATGGAAAAGCTTTCTGAACAGGGAATCAAGCAAAGCTTGATTTTGAGAGTCATGTAAATGCTCTGACACTGAAAGAATAGGAAGACCATCAAAAGAATGTTTTTAAAATTAGAGAAGCATGAAAGTACAATATCCAGAGTTTAACAGACCTTAAAATACTCAATCAAAATACCTTGCCTAGTGACATTTCACTGTAGCTATGCACAGTAAGTTTTGGATATTCACCAGAGAGATTCATCAAAGAGATAAGACAATATAACAACCAACAGCCATGGAGGTTCTACTTTAGCATTTAAAGTATCACCATTTGACATGACCACTTAAGAATTGTTCAGGTAGGTCTGCACATAATACATTTTAGATACTGCATCCTCACAGCGTAAAGGCAAATGATTACATGTGGCCTAACATATCAAATTAAAGATGAAATTTTATTACAAAATTGTAACAGTTGATTAATCTGCTATTAGCCTGAACTACACTAATAACCTAGCATATTTTTGCTAGACTTTTAAAATATAGTCTAAGTCAGGGGTTCCCCTATGCTGGACTTCAGTCAGTGGCAGCAGCTTCTGACCCCAGTACAGCCTTAGAAAGATACACTCAAACTATTTGCAGGTTTTTTGTACTACTTTGAAGTAGATTCCATAGCAAAATTTTGGAACTCCTGGTGTAGCTCAAGTTTTAATTTTGCTGCTTTTAAAAATACATATTAATCTTATCTCAATAATTATTTTTAAAAATAAATGATTTCTGTAGGATTTATATACTTGACACCGTAGTTTTTGTGATAGATTTGACATATAACTTGAAGTATTGCAGGAAAATGTTTAATGAAGCTGCCCATCCTTATACTATTATCTTAAGTTTTATAACATTAAGAAGCTTAGTTAAGCATTTAGTATTCTTGTGAGATGCTGTTACTGCCATGTAAACTTCTACTCTTATTAAGTATCAGTTGTGATATTTCCCTTTTAGTGAAATGAAGCTATCCTGGATTAAATTGCTCAGCAGTTCTCTAGCAGTTCTGCATGTGAAAAGAGAAATTGCAGACACCACAATAAATTTAAGGTGATTGAGGAGGAAAAGGTAGAAGAATATGGGGAAATATAGGGGAGGAAAGGGAGCACTGTAAGCAGGAGAAAAACATATCACAGAATCACAGAATCACAGAACGGTAGGGGTTGGAAGGGACCTCTGGAGATCACCTAGTCCAGCCCCCCTGCCAGAGCAGGGTCACCTAGAGCAGGCTGCACAGGGCTGCGTCCAGGCGGGTTTTGAATATCTCCAGAGAAGGAGACTCCACACCCTCCCTGGGCAGCCTGTTCCAGTGATCTGTCACCCTCACATTTACAAGGGGACATAATTTATTTTATCACTGCCTCTTTTACAAATGCTTGATTATTTCAGTTTTCTTCTCCAGTGGTAAATGTCATCTCAGAAGTGCCACAAAATTTGGTAACTTTGGAGACTAAGGTGTGCAGAGGAAGAAGATACCACTTCATATGAATGCCAGGATGGCATGAACACGGAACTGCAAGCTTTCTAATTCTTCAGGAACTTAGTGAGAAGACAAAAAGTGGTTTATGCATATATTCTCACTTAAAGCATTCACTAGAATATCCATTTATGTTTAACTGCCCAATGCTTTAGAACAATACAACATAATATTTTACAATGAGTGTTTTGGACTTTCTCCAGAAAGCACAGAATTAAGACTGCAATGACACTTGTTGAGGTACAATATACAGGAAAGATCCTTAGATAATATGAAATTGTAGTTCAACATTAGCCTCTGAGATCATTCCTTACACTAGAATTACGACTCGTGCCACAAAGCTGTGTTACGAGAAGTGCCATAGTCGTCTGCTGAGGAATCAAAGAAAAACCTCTGGTTCTCAGAATGAATGGAGATGCAAACTGGAAAAGCTTCCTCCCCACCACCCCCTTCCTCTCTGGGAGCAAAGGTATGCCAAATGAGAGCTTTCTGGGTGCTGTCCTAGCTGGGCATGCCTAGCTTCTACCTTCAATCTGATGCAGCCAGGCAGAAAAAAGCTGGAAGGAGTGAACTGTACAGGGGAGGGAACACGGATAGTGGACCCAGGATTCAGCTTCCAACTGGCTCCGGCTGCAGCTGCTGCTGCAGCACTGGCAGCTCTGCTGACACCTCCAGAGAAATAGTTTTTCTTCCATGTCAGCTGGGAAGAACAAGCTGGAATCAAATAACTCAGTGACACAGATGAGGGATCTATTTAAATGATTCAGTTGCCATTACTGTGACGGTGTGGGACTGTTCCTTAAGTAAAATTTCTTATGCTATGCCCGAAGTACAAACTACTTAAAAATCCTGGGCTATCAAGCTTCATCACTTCTTTCAATTTTTCTCCTTCAAGCAGCATTAATTTTAAGACGTTTTATTATGCAGTTCTTATAAAGTCTCTGGGAAGATGTCAAAGATGTTTCTGAGGTTTTTTTCCCCTCTGAAAGATGGGAAGCACCAACAAAGAAAAGAAGGCGAACACCTCTGCATCAGTTACAGAGCGGCTATCAACTAACTCCCAGATGTACGACTTGATTTTGCTGCTTTTGATGTACATAATAAAATGCAAGTGTGTCCCAACTGTGCTTAGAACCTGAAAGTGAGTGTTGGAGCAACAAGACCTTACTTTTGCAGAAAAAGTCTTAGTACTATCTTTATGGAAGGTTCCTGCTGAACTAAAAACCCTTTGTCTGAACCAGCCTCTAGATTTTAATAGAAATTATATGCTGGTTGTAGAATTCTATGGGACAAATAAAACCATAATAGAAAAGAAATCATTCTTTTAGTAAATGCTATATTTTTTTGACTGATTTTTATAGGATCATATTCTGTTTCTGTAGATTGGTGGTTTCTTTTGCCTTTGTAAGTTATTTCTGTGAGGGCTGACTAACATGACTTGTGAAAACAGATAAACTTCTGCAACACATTTTTCTAGTATTGTCAGCATTTCTACTGTACAGTAATTCTGTAATTTTCTATTTTTATTATTTTATTTTATTTTATTCTTCTTATTTTTCTAACAAAGCTGCAAAGCAATACATAACCTTTCCCAGTCTATTTAATTGCCACTATTGTTCAGAAAGAGACACGAATATCTAATTGTTTTGGTGTTTTACATAATAACACAGGGATTTTTATTACTAAAAGCAATGTTTCACATTCTTTCTATTATAATTATTTTGAATCTCTGACTGCTGAATGATTTTATATTTGCAGCTACAGTGTGGATAACAACTCAGTCACATGCTTAACTAGTACAAAGAGGCTGAATACATCTAACAAATAGACAATATAATTGTCCCAACAACTGAAATACGGTAGCTTTCCCACCAGCTATATTCCTGAACCCTGATGTTAAGCTATTCCAAGAGCTCGGTGAAGCAAATGCTTCATTATAGTGACTAGCAGGATTCTGATTATTCAGTAAATTGCAGAAGAAAGAAGAGATTTGGAGAATTCTGTCTGAGTTTAGAGCTGTATGTACAAGAGCTTTTAATAATGTCAGATATTATATGAATTAAGCAGTAATGATCACAATTCAGTGCGCTTCCTGAAGAATAATAAATGATGGAAAGAATTAATGATCCAAGGTGAATATGAGGCCTGTTAATACCAACTGGTCATTAATTCCTTAAGAAATGTAGAAAGATGAGATGCTTGTGACTTCCACAACACAAACACGGTGATTAAAAAGAACCAGAGATATTCTGCCTCCTTCTTTTCTGTCATAATTTCTGCTACATGTATATGAGAGATGCACTTTCACTTGATTGGGCATATATATGTCCTATGTTATTAGTCAGGCAGAATGGTGGTTGACTTTTCTTTCAGTATGTTTTTCCAGGAATAACTTTCATGTTTTATTATCTTATTTCCATTGCCTAAGTGAAGAAATCTTTGTCTCCTACATTTGTAACAATTTATAGAAATCATTTAACATGGATAAATAATGTCCTATTTCTATTATGGTTTAGGGTAGTTCTGGTAACCATGTAGATTGTTTTGGCTAGGGAGATTATTTAATATGTTTCTGTACAGGTAAAAAGGACTATTGTGTCCTTCTTGTATCAGTTAAAAATTACCCAAGGTTGAACTTATTTTTAACACAAATGGCAGGTAAAAGTCTTTCAGTTTTAATAACTGGAAGATCAAATTACAAAATTATTTCTACAGGACTAGAAAATGAACTAGTTGATGATATTTCTACTTTTTACAGAACTTGATAGTATTAAATTGATAGTTTATTTCTTCTAGGGTAATTAAAGAAGATTTTAAGGAAAGGATGTTATTATGCACTGTTTTATACGTGTAGTCCAAGACTACTGCTGTACTATATGCCTGTCTTTCGTGATGGAGGAAATTAATCCTATAGTGAAATTGTTTCATTCTTAGAAGTAAGCAATTATAGCATGTGAGACAATAAGACAGAATTAATAAGAAATTAAATGAAAGAAGAAATTCCATATTTTAAAGGATTGCCCTATGGCTGCAATGAGAACAAAAAAAAAAAAAAGGACTTGATGAAAATGAGGCAGTATTCTTAGTGACTTCAGTAAGCCTCAATAGAACTATATCTACTTACACATGTATTAATAAATTATTAAAAAGAAACTAATGAAATTCCAGAGAAAATATTATACTGTACTGAAAATGAAATAACCAAGAATTCATGAAGAATTCATTAAAATTAAACACGAAATGAAGTCTAATTCTGTTCTGTGTCAGAAGTAGAGGAAGATTTATTCTATTCCATATACTGTATCTAATAGTGGGACCTTACCATGCCGCTGAAAGCAATTTATAAGACTGAAATCCATACCAGACAGAAAGCAAGAGTCTGCAAAATGTAGCATCAGTGAAAATAGAAGTAAAATATACAGAGTTTAAGTTCTCTGGCTCATGCTCATTTTCTGCTTCAAGTATGGATGAGTGTCCACAAATAAATTAGTCAGAGTTTTTATCCCCTTCCTAGTTCTCAACATAAACAATGCAGAATACAGAGGAAATGTAGGACACCCCCATGTTAATATTATTTGTTGAAAAATGGAACAAACCCCAGAGAATTACTGCTTTTCCCATATAAATGGGTAAGAAGTAAATTGAGAAGAGTTGGAAAATACAAAGTATTGTACATCTCTGCATTGATGTAAGTAGGCACTTAAGCGGAGTAATCTCCTTCTGGAACTAGGCAATAACAGATCACTTCTATTACTTAGACTGCTCCTGAGGGAGCGGACGTACATGCTGCCCCTTATTTAAGTCTAGAATGAAAGTGGCAGTCTACTCCCGTGCAATTTGAATTCTTCTGATACAGTGATCCATGTTCTTTCATCTTGTCACTGTAAAAGATTTGAAAGAAATAAAGAAATATCTTGACTTTGTAGCTTTACATATATTCCTGTATTTTTCTCCACAAGCCAAAAGGGAGTCAAGGCAAAATAAAAGAGCTGTCAGTTTAGGATGAGATTCTTTCTTTAAAATTTTAAGATTGCTCTTTCCATATTCTGTATGGTTTTTTTCTTATCTGGCAATACCCAGATCATGTTAACAGGAAAGAACCATTAAGTTTGTTTTACAGTAGTAAAAAACTTTTGTCTTTGTGAGTGAAACATAAATAAGGTGCTTTTAATTAGAAATTCTTTCTGATAAGGGATTATAAAATAGAATTAACTCATATGGTGAAATAACTGAATGTTATGTTTGAATTTATAGAATATCCATTTCATACAGTGCTAGATTTTAATTATTTGAATGTAATATATTGAATTTTGATGGTCACATACTCTATCTCTGAAATAAGTTACAGATTTAAGGTGTGCCAGTGACACTAGTCAGAAACTGTTCAATTGAATGATTCTTTCTGACAGAAAATACTGTCTGCTCTATTTCTTTTGCGAGAGCATGTCCATTTTGCAAACATTCTGATAGAAAACTATTTGCTATTTAGTATTAGCTAGTCCACTAACCCTGTCTTTTAGCCTTCTGTCTGCTTGGCAGGAGGAATGTTGAGAATCTCCACATTTGAGGTGGAGACACTGAAGAAGTGGTGGAAAGAGTGATTATGCAGCCATGTAACCATATCTTGTGATCTAGCGATCTTGTGATCTCCTCTCCTCCTCTTCAAACATTGCGCACACAATGTGGATGAACCTCCCAAGACAGACCGTGAGATTTCAAGTTGCCTGTATTAAGGTTGCTTATACTTAGCCAAGTTTCCAGGGTCCATTTTTCCGACCAGCCTGCTTGGTGGTTTATCCCCGTCTCTCTAAGCAGCCAGGTCACCCAGCATGTCCCCCAGCACGTCACCAGGTCCCACTATTCTGGGTTCTGAGCAGCAAAAGAATCCCTAGGAAAGCTTTAAACAAGGTACTACCTTGAAACACTTGTCTTTAAAATTGCACTTTTCAGAGCAAAATATAGAAATTTAATTGTTTTATTGATCTTGGACCATTTAAAAGCAAGCAATAAATTTCTTACAAAACAGGTGTTTAAATTTCCTATCAGGACAGCTTCTGATGTGGTTTGGATATTACCATGACAAATTTCTATTTACTAATGATATTTTCTCTTACGATAAATATGATGATGTAAACAGAAGTAGCCCATAATTTTATTTATACGTATAAATATACCTGTATAGACATATGCATATATATATGTATAATTACAGTAATCAGAAATGGCCATAAAACTTGACAAAAGTGCATAATATTTCTAAGGTCTTCATCAGTCAATGACTGAATCCTCTCTCTTAATGATTAGCAGATTTTATTCTTACAGAATTGTGTGGGAAAGAGAAACACTAATCTTCTTGTATAAAATGGGGAACTGTGGCAAATGGCCAACTAAAAGAATACATATTCACCTTCTGTGGAACTGAGGCAGCAATTTGGTGCCTAATTCCACAAGTAGAGGAGTAAAAATCAAGTTATCACAGCCTAGCAAATTGCCATATGTCATCTGAGTTATGATAACCTTCTAGGAGCAAACTGTCAGCCATCTGTAAGGGCAAAGTAATACAGTTCAGCTTAACCTATAAAGAAAGGAGGTTACACTAATTTTGTGACACCGAGCACATGTCATGAGCTAAAAGCACATAAGTGAACAGTTATACCGGCAGTTATGCATATCCAGTCTCAAGACAGTGATTCACAGATGTCCTGCGCCGCCATCCAGGCAACAAAAATTCAACAGGCAACTATATATTTACCAAAGCAGTTAGTTCCATGAGTTTCTGTTTTGTATGTCCAGAATTCCTATCTTTTTGTCTGAGCTGAGGAATTTTGTTCTCTAAAACAGTTTAGGATTCACAGGTTAAGCAACCTTATGCCTGCCTCCTCTCTAGTAGGTGCGCTCAAATTACGCCAAAGACACAGTGAGAGCGCCTGGGTTATCCCCAAGGGAGAGCAACACCATCACTTGCATTCAAAAACACACTGCAGGATCCTCACGTTTTATGATGATGGACTAGGAATTCCTCAGGACATGGGGTGTACTTCAGCCTGATGAGTTCAAAGCGGTGTTTTCCAGAGTACCATTGTAGTAATCTGCAGAGTTTGCTTTTCTTTTCTTTCTATGCAGCTTTGAAACCCTTAATCCCATTCAAATATTTGTTGCTCCTCTCCACAGAAATGCCACATTTTTCCTCTTGAGATTCTTTTCAGAGAGATCAATAAGAGACATCAAGATGCACATCTTATTGGCAACAAGTGTTTATCGTGATGGATAAATAAACCGATTTGATATGAAAGTTTTTTTGGTTTAGGATAAATGTTAGGCTTTGTGTCCAAAAGTTTTTCTTCTGAGCTGTTTTGAGACCTGATGTGTAACCACTACAATCGATATCAAATATCATAACAGTAGTGGAAATGTCAAATATAATTTCCTACCTGATATAGTTTTGACCTGTTTAATTCAACCCCCCTCTGTTTCTTTTCTCTTGAAGGAATCGACTGGTTTTTTTATTCCTTGGAGATGGGCAATAACCTATTTCTTTTTGTGCCACAGATATCTACTTCAGATGAAGCCAGTAACTTCCTCCCTGTCACGTCCCGCCTGTGGGGAGGGAGGGACTCAGATTCGCAGATCCCCTCAGGTTGAATTAAGGTGAAACGACACTCAAGGTTCATGCACAAACATCAACTTTAACGAGAAATTTCTATAGAAGGAATGTCCTGTAAAAGTTGGCCCTCTAACAATTATATCTAGCCAAGCTATGCATCTTTGGTGGGAGTCAAGGTAGGTCTTGCGTTACTTAACAACTTCAAGAGAAAAGAGGGAGAGATGGGGGGGGCGGGGGGAGAGGGAGAGAGAGTGATCACCAGTCCTGGATCCAGCATCAGACCTGCTGACGGGGATGTTTGGTGTGGAGCGCCCCCCGAGTCTCGTACGTGTCCCTACTTGTAGACCCCAGTTCCTGGACTTCTAGAACCTTCTCTTGCTCCACTTCCAGGAGTGGTTGAGACACATGTCAGTCAAGAGAAGTGACACTCAGCCTCTCCCCGTGACTTGCATTTTGTCTCTCGGGGCGTCCGTTTTGTCTGGGCTCACAGTACAGTCACTTGGGCATCGTCCCTTATGCTCCTGAACTAGCCTTATTAGAAGCGGTATTTAAAGAGCTTGTGTTCCAAAACTGGATTTCAGCTCAAGTGTCTGAAGGTCTTTCTTTAAATTAAAATGGAAAGTATGGAAAGAAATTATGTTTGTATCATACCTCCATGAAATATGTAGAGATATACATCTAGTGCAAATTAGACACTGTCTTTCTCTCGCTCCCTTGACAAAAGTGTGGTTTGCCTAATAATTTCTCAAAAGTGTTTCCTGATTTTGCTGATCTCACGCTTACATAAGGGTACCCAAGCATCTGCATGCTTTTGGGAGCTAATGTCAGAAAAGCGGATATTATATGAAGCAGTGTCATCAAATTTATTTAGTACAAATATTTAGAAACTTTTTTAAGGCCCATATCACCTCATTCATTTCCCAAGGAAGGAGCTGGATAGAGAGGATGAAAACGAAAGAAAGTCCATGGGCTTTTCCCAGAGTTTCACCTTAGCAACGAAGAAATAACCCTCTGCATCTGCATCTGTTACTTCAGAGGTTCTGGCCCATGTGGCCTTTGCTTCTTTAATCTCAGGAGATCGTGGTGACTCGCTGAGATTACCATGTTCATCAGGCGTGCCATGAGGTGTACTAGAAGTTTACCCAGGATTCTAAATAGGCGTTTCTAGAGCACTATGATAAAACTCACCATAAAATTCTAGAATTTAACTGAATGAAAGCTCGTGACAAAGTAAAAATTAATATTTTAACTCTAGTCTATTTCTAAGTCTTTCTTTTTCCTTTTTTAATCAGCATATGGTTCCTGCTCTACTTAAATAAAACTAATTATCTTTTCTAGTCATCCAATTTCTTCAGTTCTGTTGAAAAAGAGAAAAGTGTTCACAGGAAGATTTAAATCTCAAAAATACATCTCTTCAATCATTCCTCTTCTTATAATATTGCCATTAGTTTGTTTGCTTGTAATGTTAATCTGTTCTTTGCCAGCAGTTTTTTAATAGAGAATTTGTCCTATTTTGGGGAATTTTTGTTGTCATTAAGATAAAGGCCCTGAAACACTACGATACATCATTTTTTCCCACACATATATGCTATATTGAACAACACTGATTTAAATTATATTGAACAAACCCCAGCTACTAATAGCCCCTAACTATTAGTTGACTAATAGTATTTTAAATAGCAATCAGAGAAAGGGACCTGGGGAACATGTCTCTAAATTTAGCCTCCCATTGCTATTTTATATAAAGCATTATTAGTTATGCATTGAAGAGCTTGGTGGCATTCACTAGCGAATCAGTACGTAAGTTTGATTAAGTTAAATGTTAAGCAGTCTACCTCTTGTTAATATAAATGGAGCAAATTACAGCTGCAAATACAAGGGCAGCTACGCTAGAGACAGCATCCCAAATATCTCAAAGTAGTTGCTGCAGTGCACTTGAAGGGTTGATTTTTCTTTTCTCTCTTTGCTAAATTAATAAGAAAAATGTACAGCAGACAACAACCGTAATGTTTTGCATTAGAAGCGCGCTTCCTAGGAGCACAGTCAATATATGTCCTTTTATCATAGAATGGGAAAGCATTTAATGTGATCGAAAATCATTGAGTTTACATATGCAAGTGGTCCAGCAGGCTTGCCCTTTCCTTTGAAACACTGAAAAATAAAGTCATGGTTTTGTCATCTTCTAGCTCTTCAGCTTGCCCTTATGCTATTTTCCTTGTTCTTTAGTTCCCCTCTCTGTGTTTCCTTACGTTTTGTCTTCTCTCCAAAGGAGAGGTTCGGTAGGTTTATTCCGCTTACTGTTCACAGAAAGAACGCATGGGAGCAAGTGGCTAACAGATATTTCACAATTTGGGATTGTATTGATTCCAGTCAGGAGTTTTCCATAGCGCATGATTGCTGAGTAAACAAAAGTAGCACCTTGGAAGCAAACAGAGATCTGCAGAATGGAGTGGGAGTTTTTTTCCTACCAGTGAAAAATTACAAACAGAGCTAAAAACTAATTGTCCTAACAGAAATTTTGAGATACTCAAAAAACCCCAGTAAATATCTGTCTCTAAGAAGCGCTCCCCCTTTTTACACCAAAAAAATTAAAGCTCAAGTTATGTTTCGGATGTTTCCTTTGCTGAGGCTGAGTGAATGTTATGACATGAGATTTTTATGTATTCGGTTTATATCAAATAAAATAGATTCACCTGGAAGCTACATCTGGTGTATATTACAAGCAGAATAGGTAACAGTTTAAACCGTAAGTGAATTACAACCACCAAGATCTGGACTAAGGAGGAGAAGGACTTGCTGACTACTACTTAGCACATGATGCGCTGTAATAAAATAGAAATTAGAGTATATCTACACACTTGAACATTTTATGCGAGCTGTCAGGATAAACGTACCACCAGCTTTTCACAGCTGGTTTCACAACAGATATACGAGGGCTACCTGCAGCGTGGTCCATTCCCTGCGTGTTTGGAAAGACCCGAAGTTTAACTGAGCTAGTAAGCATGTCTCTAGGCTGAATGTAAGTAAGATTTCAAATACTGTAAAAGACATAACAGCATGTGCGTTCCTTAAGAAATTTAATGCAGCAGAAACACTTTAAAACCCTCTCTTCTCTGTCTGCACAGATAAAAGCAAACACACTGTATGTGGCTGATTTGTCACATTCCTTTTGCAGTCCCTCTTTCTAAACGTGTGCCAAGCAGAGCCCTGCACAATGAACCACGTTAATGCACAACTTCAGCTCCTTTACATTAGCATTTAACACCTTCCAAAAGGCTGGGAATGTGCACTGCTTTGTGTATTACTTGCAATAAATCCCACCAAGGTTGGGATTTACACCACCTAATCCTAATCAGACAACATAGGTTTGAATGGAACCAAGAGGAGGGCTGCCCTAGCTTGGAGAAGGGCAGGAGTTAAGAGCCTGTGATTCCCACTTGCCTTGTCGGTCCTGGGCTGGATACAGAGAGCTGGCTGGGACCACACGGCAAGAGAGGTCAACTTGACAGAGTATTCCTGGGTGAACTAGCGGTGGATAGAGACTTAGTGGCAGGTTTTCCAAGCTGAGACTTTATTATGTAAACAATAAAATCTGATTAGGAGATGCAATTTACATAGTCATAGATGTCTACAAAATCTGAGCTAGTTGCTGCAAACTTTCTTATAATCTATTGGAAGGAGAAGACACTCCAGTATACAATTTGCCTGACGAGGTGAATAGTATGCTAGTTACTGATGTTATTCTTTGTTCCTGCATAGGCGGTGAATCGACTGCATGGCAACCCAGTAAGGCATGTTATCACAAAGCTGTGAGGATTTTCTAGAGTTAAGTTGTCTATTTCACATGTTCTTATAAGGTCAGATATGGGGAATGCTGATTCTGTCATCAGCCTCAGGGAAATGTTGGTTTCTTTTGATAGGTGATTGCCAATATCCTGTACATTAGCAGTAAGAACAGTGTGAAATGCTTCTGAATAGAAAATATACCCTCTGGTCATGATTTGGCTCCTTGTTACCTTACAAATTTCTTGTGTGTGTGATATGATATAATTCTCAAAACATAGACTGCCCAAGTTAAGATGCCATATTTAAACGAGAGGAAGCTGTTGCCAGGGTAGTCTTGGTACCAAGTCCTCAATTTGGAAGTCTAGACAGAGAGTTTTGAATTCGTAAGACATGGGACATTCCACTGCTTTACTGTCCAGCTAGGGGTTTGGTTATGGCAGGGGGAAGAGGTAAACCCAGTGAGTAAAGCCTGTATTAATTCAAGAAATACCCTATAGCCCAAGAATTGCCTGCTGCATGATAAAGAAAAATAAATAAGCACTAAACCATGAATAAATACAGCAAAATAAAAAGGCATAATAAAGGAAAATAAAAGAAAGGTTACACATAGTATGAAAAAAATGAAGCTGAGCAACTTGTTCTTTTTACTCATTGCCTAGTTTCTGGAAGAAAAGTAGTACAAAGAAATAGTTGACTTGCTGCTTTGTGCTTCGTGGGAGCCAGATCAATATACCTTTTTTCCCTCATAAAAGCATAAGTGGTAAGCTCACAGTACTAGTGTTCTTTCATAGAAAATTCATAATTTTCAAAGTCTTTAGACATTGTTGAAAATATTACTGGAATTTAATTATGGAAATTACCTTTCAAATTTTGAACAAGTATCTTAATTGTAGAACAAATAAAACTGCTACGAGAATACTTACTTGTGTTAATATATAAAGTTTCAATGAGTATACACTTTCATCTTACAGTACTTACCTATAAATTAATACTATGATAGAATAGCTCATCTAAAGTAGGTGCATTGCGCATTAATACGTGCACAGTCCCTGAACTTCTACAGGCAAAATCTCTTAACTGCTTGGTAAAATGTGAAGAAAGATGTTTGAATTTCCCAGAGCTGTGAAAAGGCCTGAAATGACTTCTTTCAATGTTCATAGACAACAAAACCCATGATTTTTCTGAAAAGTTTTTTGCTCTTGATTTAAGATTTTTCTAGAATTTTTAATATGATAGCCATAGCAAAACATTTTTCAGCAATTTCTCAGCTGGAAAGTCTTTGGATTATCAGAAAAATGACTTCTTTAATGATGAACTCCCTGTACACCCCCAAATGCTTGCCATTTAGACTTTTCACATGGACATCATATGACAAATTTGTGAAAACAAACCAATTGTAAGTCCATTCTTGCCTCCATGTCGCACAGGACTCAACAACACTGAGGTGCTGGTTTCTCTTTGCAGAGAATGAAGAAATAAAGTCAGAAATCTCAGTTCATGATTCAGTCATTTGCCATCTCATATCATGTTTGCTATAATACTATTCAAAGTTGGTGGTACAAGCTTGCATACCTTTACTTTTCTCTCCCTTATGGCTTCAAAGTCAGTATTGTCTATCTACAGCAGGTAATTCCTGGCCATCTCCACTTCATGGTATGACCAGAGTAAGTTAGCTGAAAAATTTAATTTTACACTTGATATGATATCCCAGCTAGACCTCCACATGCTTTATTATTGTACAAATATCTTTATATGGTTCAATTGCACCGATAACAAAAACACACACAAAAGAAATAGCTGATGTAGGTGTGGATTAGCTACTTTCAGAAAATTATTTAAAAAAAAAAACTTGCCATATATATTTCTTTTTCATTATCGTTGAGTAAAAATACGTTTTCTGTCTGAATAACTAATGTACTTATTTTCTATCCTATAAACATTCAAAAGAATGCATGAGATTAACATTTTTTGGCTATGCTCATGGTTAATGCTTAAATAATAATAATAATAACAATACTGGCCTCATTCAGTACAAGGCACTTTAACTGTTTGCCATTGAAATCCTACACAAGGAACAGGAATGATACAGAGCAACACACTGCAATTTGCTAATCAATGTTCCCTAGTTTTCTCCAAATGCAAAGCCCACACTGTCCCCAGGATCTTACAGTCTGAAAGACTATTTGCAAAGTGGCTAAAATTGGACACAAATAGAAAATTAAATCCATGTACATAATGATCTACTAAGAGACATCTACATGTATTTGTATATACATCATGTAAAGACAATCACAGGTTTAGTTTGATTAAAATCCAGCCTTAATGAAAGAACAGAGAAATGCCTACTCAGATGCCTTCAAAAGCATGAATTATAGCAGGGTCTCCTCACACCATAATTTATTTTAAATGCTGGTAGTTTCAACATTAAGTTTTAGCCTTATTCTTCTTCCTTCTAGAAAACATTTGAAGCAACAAATAGCTCACTTATTTGGGCTATTTTAAACTTACCAAGTAAAATACTTCACATTTTTTTTCTATAGTATGTTCTCCAGTCATCCGGGGAAATAAGTGTTCCTTATAAAAAGAACCACACTGAAACAATTCAGATACTTCAAAGCCTTAGGGTGCCTGCCAGAACTTGCTTTAATGTATGTGTTTTGTGAAATTTAAACAAGGGACAAAATATATATGCCTCTCCTATCATTATACAATTTGCCTTTTTAAAAATTGTTCTTGGGGCTAGGCATTTTCAGAGCAGTAAAAATGTTTATAAATTAGATTATAAAGTGATACTATAGATCTAAGTTTGTTTAAAGCACAGGGCTGGGAGTCATAAGAACACAGACTTGCTCTGACTTCACTAATGATATCATGAGAGGAGCCTTTCCGCAACATTTAAGTTTAAACATTCATAGAAAAAGGAAGGCAACATCATCAGCAGGGAGGTGGGGACACACAATTAGATGTGCTCCCTTCAGACAACCATATCCCTCTTAAACTGCACTCAATCCTTCTCTGCACTTCCGTTCACCAAGATCCACAGAGTTCATACTGTGAAGAAACAAGAATTGAAAAGCTCAGTCAATGTGGCTAATGTCAGTTTTATTTTCTCTCCCCTTTCTTTCCTAATGAGACAAAAAAAATAGGAAATAATAATCTGCTGTTGAACAAAGTAGGATGTTGAATCTCTTTAGGATTCCTGCTTTGTTCCGTAGACTGTGACACCAACACTGGGATGTGGCAAGCGTTTGAGTCATTGCAACTTGGCTGTGTCCTGGGACATCTAAGCCTGCCACGCTGCTGCCCATCTGAGACTTCCTTAAGTGAGACCAACAACTCGAAGACTAGGCTTATTTGGGATTTAGAAATATTGCCTATGTTTCCGCCAGTAACAACCACATGACAGCATCATTACTGTCAAAAAATGAGGTGTGCTACACATCATGCAAATCACTGTCTAGGCAAACTGCCTTTTAAAAGGGAGACTGAATGTGCCCAGCTGTGTACTCTGTTTTTCTAAGGGCATTAAGCAGAGAAGTGTATCAAACATTTCTCTGTATCAATCTCCACATTCTCAGTGTGTTGGTCACTGGACTCACCAAAAGCCTCTCCCATTGTAGACCCTCTCCCATTTTGGAACATGCCCTCCTTTCTCACATTTAATTATTTCTGATCCTCACATAAGTGAAGGACTCATTTTTTCCTCTTGGTAAATCCATGAGGGTTCCTCTCCTGTCATCCTGCATGTACCCAAGAAAACCTGCTTTTTCTGGTGTCTAAGGTTTGATTGACCTGTAGTTCCCTGGATCCTCCCTCTTATGTTCTTCATGATGGACATGACATTTAGGTTTTTTCCCCAGCAATGAGGAACCTCCTCGATCATTGTGACCTGATAGAAGATAATAGGAAGTGGTCTCTCGTTGACACTGGCAACCTCCCTTCGCAATCACAGGGGCATCCCATCCGGTGTCGTTGACTGGGTATGTCCCGTTGGCTTAAGTGGTCACTATCTTTGGTCTTCCTCTGTTGCTGGTAGTACTTCATTCCCTCACACCCTGTCACTAGAGGTCTGAGAGGCCTGAGGGCAGAACTTGCTAGTCAAGACTGATGCAAGGAACATTGGGTGTTTAAGTCTTTTTCCACTCTCTTTATTTTTGGAGGGTCACGTAGTCCTAAAAGACAAAGGTCTGCCTGCAACAGGAGCTGTACAGCTAGATGTTAACTTGCAGGATGTGCCCATCGCCATCTATGCCTTTCCTGGTAACTGGCAGAATCGGGGAGAGCACAGTCTGACTCCCTGTGCCCTCTGTCCTAACCCGTAGAGCCCTGTAATCACCCTTGATCTGCTCAAGACCTCCCTGGCCAGTAGTGTCGGTGTTGAAATGAATGAGCAGCAAAGGCGAATGGTCTGTGGGCTGGACAGGAAACGAGATTTGTGCCATTACTGGGAAAAGGCGTCAGGCGTTGACCTGGCAGCGCAGTCTTAGCACCAGTCTGCACTTGTCTTGGCCTGAGCGGGTTGTAGCTTGGTTTAACAGTTGTGCAGTGGTCAGCGACTGCTGCCTGGCCTGTGTTAGCTCGAGTGATGGGAAACTGTGTGTGGTAAAGGCCTGACAGCCCCAGGGAAGCAGTGTGCAACAAACAACAGCCCCTTGGGGTAACAGGGGCTGAGGGATGCTGAGGGGCATCTTTCAAACTTCAGCTGGGAAGCAACGAAAAAAAAGTAATATGTTTCAAGAAAATGTAGGAAAATAATCACAATTGCACCCAAGTTTGAGGAGAAATACATCATTCACCTCATGCTCCTCCTGGGAAGGAGGAAGAAGAAACTCCCTCTTCATAAACATCATGCTCCTCCCTCCAAAGACCTCAGGATGCCATTGACACACATCGCCGCACCCCCGCCCCCCCCGGTCTTTCTGCTTTCTTGGAAAATTAAATTTTTATCCTTAGGACCCAGGGGATCATCAATCAGGAGGGACAATATACAGTTTTTAGTAGAACAGTGTTTTTGTGTCACAAATTTGCACGTATTATTAACAAACCTTTTTTATGTTAATTTGGACTACGAGTGTTAGTATTACTTAATTTGGACTTCTAAGTTGTTAAAACATAAATTGGAATACCAATAAATTCTTAGATCCATAGCAGTGGTGTGTTTCCCTTGGCCCACAAGAAGATGCAGAGGACTGTGTCCTGTTCTGCTTCACCACTGTCATCGCCCTGGGTCTGGCAGCCCCACGCAGTCCCGAGAAGTGCCGCTGGGCCCACTGTGAGCTTGCCTCTGTGCCAGCTGTGGATTATTATTTTTTTATCTTATTATGCGAAGTATTTTTGGATAATTCTATTCCGGGTAACAAGTCTGATTAATCAGCCTGAACCAAGCCGTCTGCTTTACTGAGTGTATGAATTCTCAGTGAGAAGCACTTTATAGTATGAGCTTCTGCATGATATAACAAACTGCTAGAAAAGTGTCTTTCAAGATCTTCCTCAAGGTACATTTTTTCTACTGAGGATTCAGCTACTTCAGAGTGAGATAAACCTAAGCAGATCAGAGGATAAACCTAACATACTTCTAATTTCAGTGGTGTACCACAATGGTAACCCAAAGGCAGTCTCTTGTATTGTGCTAATGCAGAGTGACCTGGAGATGATAAAGGGGATTGTTCATAATGAACATTTTGCTGAAGATTTATTAAAATAAGTAACACAATTTTATTGCCGACTCACACAGGTAGGCTGTCATCTCTGAGTGAGTATACCTGTACTGACTCTGCAGTGGTGAAGAAACAAACTGTTCTATGTTTTATATAATGGATATACATAGACATTTATATGCACATGCAGATGTGTGTATGCACACGCAGATGTGTGTATGCACACACAGACACACAAACTCTATGTATGCGAAAAATGCAAGAAGGAAAGAGAATGGCTCAGTGGTTCCAGTACTGAACATTAGAATTGTTAAAAAAAAAATTAAAATAAAATACTATAGAAAAAAGAAAGACATTATCTGTATCATAAAGTATGATTCATGCTGAATGCTTACTTATGCTTGCTTCTTCTAAATAAAGACTAAAATAGAGTCGCAAAACCACATCCTATTTTTCCATAAAGTTGAGTGTTAATTTTAATTCTCCCTTTTTTATGAGCCTAGCATATGTAACTCAAATAACAGAAGAGTCTTCTTAAAAAGTGAAATTTCTTGAAGAGCACTTTAGAACCAAAGGTGCACACTTCTGATGACAAATGCAACTTTTTTTTTTTTTTTTTAAATTATAGCAAAAACTACAGC
This sequence comes from Phoenicopterus ruber ruber, assembly GCA_009819775.1. Classification (NCBI taxonomy): domain Eukaryota; kingdom Metazoa; phylum Chordata; class Aves; order Phoenicopteriformes; family Phoenicopteridae; genus Phoenicopterus; species Phoenicopterus ruber. Next base: position 35,511,102 of record CM020218.1, on the reverse strand, counting down.
ACAGTATGTCTTTTAAAACAAATATTGCCTAAAAGTCTAAGCAAAGATTCACATTTGGTAGATTTTACAGAATGAAGTTCCCCAGACACTGAGGTTTTATTTCTCACACATTCTTGTATGGCATCTTGGCATTAACAGAAGAGCTTCTCTTGGAGATCTTGTGTACACTATTTGTCTCACAGAACATTTTAATGTACAACTCATTAAAGTATGTTCAAATACATCATATGCTTCAGTGTTTTGACTTTGCAATAAAAAAAATAGCCATTAGAGGTATTTCAAGCACTAGCTTGAAATATTTCCCACGGATTCCGAAATATATTTATTTTTTAAATTTATATTCTTGATTTTCCATTTTCCCCATATGCCTGTGGAAGCCCTTGAAATTGTCCACGTGTATTTGCATTAAGATACCAGATAGAAGAGAATTAGTTGCAGCTCAGAAACTTAGGTGGCTCAATAGTACTGCCTGGACTGAAGTTAAGAGACATCTGTCCGCTTTACTGATCAAAACATATATAGTTACATATAAGGAACAGATGAAGTATCTGCCATGACATCTTTTCTGGAGGGTTATATATATTATGCTTCTCACATTATGGAGAAGTTATCTGTTTATCTGTTTCCGTTGTGGAGGTTGCTACTCCCTTAGCAGGGATGGCTGACTTGGTACATAGTCATTACTGAACTTCTTTTGCCTACACTCCAGTATATTAGCATAAAGTGAAATCAATATCCTTTTTACCTTAACATTGGGTTATAAACTGTAGGAGTCCAGGAACTGACTCAAGAGTCCTTCAGTTGTCCCTTCTTCCATAAGCCGTGTTAGTGAATAGAGGGTCTGCAAGTTCTTCTGAAACTAGCATTTGTGGCCCATAGACACCCTGACTCTGCAACTCAGGATGTTTCCCAGGTATGTACAAAGTTGAATTAAAATTTTTAAAGTTAGATGGCCTTTTGAAAGTCTCAAGGGTAACAAAAGAGTAGCTAGCTTGGTCACCTGATGAGTGAAAACAAATTTATTTTACCTGAACCTGGGCTGTCATCCTAAATGAATTCCTAACGTAGGCAAATAGACAGCTAGCAGCATATCAGTGCAGAGAATTACTTGTGTACTTCAGTGCTGGTGCATCTAATGCGGTAACATACTTATAATCAAATCAAACCGAAAAAGGGAAAGCTGGATTAAAACCACAACCTGAGCTGCCTCTGAGTCATGGGCTTTTGCTAACTTTGGGCTAAAATATAGCACTTGTCATCCTATCCATGCTTATGACAGCCTCAGCAACATTTAAGATGAATAAACAGCTTTCACTTCAAAATGGATTTCAATATGACAAGGGATAAGAAATATATAATGCAACTAGAAGGGTGTCTGTGAGTCAGTCAGATCTATGCCTCTGACATTATAAATTATATTTGTTAGCAAAAGGACTTTCAAAAAAGTTTTAAGCATTCCCTACATACTACACGCTATGGATCTGGTCCCCTCAGAGTGTTGGTAGAGATTTAGCTCTGAACAATACAAGACATTAGGCTTGAAACATCAATATATGTCAGACTTACACTTTGTAAGGCAGAAGATGTATGATTCTTATTGTCATAATGATTGGAGGTGGAAGAGTCCTTATCTCCAAGCTATATTATCCTGCTTTTGACAGCTACCAAGAATCTGTGTCCTACAGAGAACCAAACAGACATTTTATTAACAAAGTGTTTCCGATGAAAACCCCCTGCTTTCAGCTCTCCAGCATTCCAAGAAAGTATACACCCAAATAATTTCCTCTGCTTGTGAAAAGAATAGGGTGCCAGCTACATGAATAGTATGTGAATTCTACTCGATAGACACTATGCAAAGTCAAGACTGTCGCAAAACATTTTCAAATAAAATATGAAGCAAATTGAGTGTGGGAAGGAAAATTATATAAGGAACCAAATTAATTTATGGGTAATCAATGTACATAACTTTCCATGGTTTAAATTACAAAGTATCTCTGCATGTTCTAGGAAATGACTGAAACGAATGGAAAAGTTGTGAGAAGGAAGGGAAGCAAGGCTAGAATGCAGGCACAAGAACTAGTCAGGGAATGGCATCATTTATGTTAAAAAATCCAAAACCAAACCATGGACATGGTATTTAAATTATATTTATTACATTATTTGACCACATTAGGCAAAGCAAATGGAGGGTAGTGCTGAGCCAACCACCAACCAGCAGAAACTCTAGGAATAGGCCTGATAACGTCTACATCCAATTTTACCGGTGAGGCTTGTCCCTTGTTCTTTGTTCCTGCCTGGGACAAGTTCTCCCCTCTGATGAGGCTGCAGAAGATGTGTGTGAGTGAGGGGTGAAAAGGGGAGAGGTTGAGGAATGTGGGTTCACTGCATGTACTCCCTGCAAGGAAGCAGGAAGGAGAGGAAAGAAAAAAATTTTTTGAACATTTTATGTCTTTGTGAGTGAAGAGATACTTGATCTGGAATTCATTTTGCCTTTCCCCCAATCTTCTGTTCGGATTATATTTGATCTTCCCACATTGTTACATAGAAATGAGAAAATTAATTAAATGAATTCAGTAAATCTCAGTGCAATCTACCACAATTTCTATGTCATTGCAGGCTCTAATGGTCTGTTGGGACCTTTTCTACTTTTGACCGAACTGGGTGTATTTCAAAACTCTGCATCCCTCCTGTTCCAACACCTCAGTCCTTCCAGAATGAGACACGATTAATCACTTTGTATTTTAGAATTGTTCCCAAAGTCCTTGAACATCACAGGAACAAAAAGCAGGCAACATTATTCTTCCTGGAAATCTCAAATGCGCTTCTCCTGCATACTGTATGTATTCCTCTCAGGCTCAAGATTCTTGCTGGTCAGTAGATGCACATCCTATGTATTGGGAATCGGAGACAACTGATAATCTATACATGTTCTCTTCACTTAGGCCTGCAGAGATGGCTTTATATTTCAGGCAGTAACTACATTGTCTCAATGTTTTTTAGTGAGCGAAAATCCTTAGTTAGTCTTTTTGATACCCGGCTTGAATAGCTTGCTAAATTGCTAGTTCACTAGTTTACTACACTACCAGTCCAAGCTAGTTTGAGGGAAAAATCCAGCACTTGCGATTATCCACTTGTTTTTGTTAGTCTGAAGTTCCTTACCATCTGTTAAAAGGTGATAGGGACAGATTCCTAACTATTAGAATTGCCCCACAGTTTGGATAGAAATTCCCAAGTCAGATACTATAAAGATATTTGTGTTGTAAATAAAAATCTTTAAGAACAGTCTCAGTGTTACAAAAAATTCAGTAAAAAGAGGCGTTCCAGTTGTCTGGCACAGAAATGACGACATGACAAAACCCACAGAACTTGAAAAATAATAATTTTTTCATTAAAGCAGCAGAAAATTCAAATGAACAGTTTCAAACTGCGGCTTTATCTACTATTAAAAGATCTATAACAAGTAACTTCCAAAACCAGCATGAAACCCAATTATAGAATATCTTTGCTGTAGCTGTTTCTATTTACATCTCTTCAAGCGCAGAAGCAAATAATCCAGGCTTTCCTACAACATCAGCATGTTTCTGACCTTTCTCGATGACACTTCTGAATGAATTTACTGCAGTTTGAAGACTGATGCTGTTGGCATTGAGGTCTATGACAAAGCTTCAGTTTACTCCATCTGAGAAAAACTATATACAGTGTCAGATACATGATTGATTACATAGGAATCCTTTTGCCCTGTGCATACTCCCTTTTTTTCTCTCCTTTCAGCCCCTCCACAGAACCAAAGTCCCTCTTTCTGAGCAGTAGCAGAGGCAGCAGCGATAGGTAAGATGCAGGTGTATTTACCACTGCAGTACCTCCATTTGCCATTTTACTGCACATGGCTATCCTCCTAAAAAGTACCCATCACACTCCTTCACTCACCAGGACATTGTCTCTCAGGATTATCTTCAGTCATTTGAAATACAAATTAAGATTTATTTTTGTTAGTGTTAGCTCTTCTCATCAAGCACTGTTGGACCATAAAAAATTGTTCAAAAAAGAGAGATACTGATTCACCACTCTATACAGGAACCTATTTCTACTCAGAAATTAATTATACTGGAGTTGTAGGAGACATAGAACTACGTAGTTATTACAATGTGTTCAATCTGGAGGCTCTGATGTCCATCCTTCTGTCATTGCCTGGATACTTCATTCACATACGTATGGTTCACAGATATATTGTTAATATGGTGAGTACAGAGTTATGAGTCATAAAAATTGTGGTATTTGCAATGTTTTGCCTTTTTCATAAAAACATACAGGGCTAGGGGCTCAGACTGCATAAAAATTGCATACAAATCAACTATATTTCAAATGTCAGAAAAAAATGACATTTTGTTCTCTTATTTGCTACTGCTCTTATTGCAAGAAAAATGGATGCTTCAGAAAGAAGCAGACCTGTGGCAGCAAGACCTCTTCATTTAAAGTTTGAGTTTCTTCTGTTACTGATCCTGCCAGCAAGAAGGGAAAAAGGGTGACAACTCTCCTCTCTAACAAAATTTTCCTCTGAAAAATGACCTGGTAGTTCCCAGGCTACTGCCATCTTTTAGAACCTCTCATCTCTAATACACATCCTCTTAAATTATCATTATGGTCTAGATTTGCTCAGGTATTCAAGAACTTAGCTGGAATTTGAGTTGCAATACAGTCATTCAAGGTCTTCCTTCCTAGGCCGTGCCACACCACTGGTACGTAAAATAACGCTTTCTGGCCCAATTAGTAGTAAATTAATTGCTGTAAGTTAGAACAACTGATCTAAGTTTCATTCTTCTATAGAATTTTATTTATTTACTTCAAACCAAGCTGTTAAGCACCAGTGTCTTAGAGTTTTAACCACTTGAATTCAGGGTCAGGCACATTTTTGTATATATTGGAGATTTTGTAATTGTCTCAGTTGGAGATGATTGCCTCTGAGCAGTCCAGCCTAAGCTTCTTTGCTAGCATTTCCTACTCTCTTGCTTAGACAGACAGTAACAGTCCCCATGTATTTTATTTAGAGCCTACACAGGCTTCTTAATGTGACAGGTTACCTGAAAGTTAGGCTTTTCAATGCTCAGTTTCTGTTTAAAATTTGCCTACTGTGGTTGTTTGTACTACAGACCATCCCTGGCTTATTGAATAAATGACCTACTTTATTTTGTGTTTATTTTAGTTGTTTACACATAGATTCTACTGCTGCTTTGCAATGTTAAGTAGTTTATTAATTAGCCTGAATTGTAAACATGCTTTTCAATTTGCCCTTTAAGGAGAGTAGTATGTGCTTTTACACTACTTCTTGCAGTCACTGTTCTTCCCCACTCCAGTAATGGCCTCTGTATTAATCTTTTCAAAATTACAACATTTGTTTCAGGTTTTACAGCTTACTGTGAATCCCTTGAGCTGAATATATAATCATTTGTGAAAGGCTATGTTTGTGACATTTCTTATCTTTACTTGCTAGATAACATTGATTTTATTTGTCTTACATTATTCTGCACAGAATAGCAGTCATGATGTGTTTCTGTGTCAATATCCTATGAAAAGACAGCACAATAATTAGTTATATCAAGGCTGTGTTAGTGACATTGTCTCTCACCTTGTCAATAATGGGTTTCTGTAGCTCAGAATGAGATTATAAACTTCTGAGAACAATAGTAAAAATAGTCTTGCAGGGATTTAAAGTGCTGTTTTTTTCAGTCCTAATGCCTTAAGACTGTAACAAGAAGCTTTCTGGGACTCTAATAATCAGCATTCAAGATTAACAGCATGGTCAGTTGATGAGCAGATACAGTCACAGAGGAATTAGATGGCCTTCTCAGACCATAAAAAATGTATTTTTGTAGCATATGCTAACCATTGTAATGGAAAAGGTGTTCAAAAGAAAAGAAATAAAAAATGAGATTAATTGCCTTGCGCAATCCTCCTGTAACTTTGCAACTATCACAATATTAAAGTCATTGGGGAAAAAATCTTACATTATGAAAAGATTCTGAACACGTTTAGATTCCATTGTTTAAGTTGTGTTTGCTTATCCGAAAGATAATAGTGTATCACATTCTTGCTTTCTTTGGGAAGGTTCACCGAGGAACATTATATTTGACTTTTATGAAATCATAATTTTTTACATGGGAGACCTGAACAAATAGCAGTTTATTTGTGCAGAGTGGTGATGACACAGAAAGATCAAAGGTATATAGGCAGGATATGTTTGCGTGTTTAAAAATTGATTCCTTTTCAGGCCAACTTTAAAGTGAGCAAAAAGTATGACTTCTCAGCAGCTATTCATTTATGAAAATTTGAAAATACTTAGAAAACTGCAAATTTTTGCATTTTTTCTTTCAAGAGAAAAATTACCTTTCTGCACCACATCTCACAGATGAATTACCCACAGAGCAGGGTGGGTTGACAGGGGATACATATTCCTTTTACTATCTTTCAGCTCACCATTTGGTAAAATGAAAATGTCCTAACAGTTCTGTGGTTTTCACAACATCAGAAGATGATATATGATACCTCAAAGCCTTGTGAATTGCGAAAAAGTCATGTTTTCGTACATCTGCACTTCAAATGTGCCAGAGAAGTATACTTACCTCAGCACAATTCGCTACTCGCTTGAACCTGAAGTCTTATCACAAATAGGTCTCTCTGAAGGACCAAGACAAAGGAAGACAAAGGCCTTTTTGAGTACAAGCTGCCATTCAAAATCTGTAACAGCAACTGCAAAATTAGTCATGATCAGAGTAGCACTGTGAGTTGCTTCCTATGAGTTATGTACAGAGACCTGTAGAGTCAACGGTGCGACCACAAAGTTTGACTCACCTCTATTATGGTGCTGTCATCCTCAACTGTAAGGAATTCACAATGACAGCAATCTCCAAATTTTCCCACGTTTCCAGCAAAGTTGTCTTAAATATGAATTTGTAACTAAATTTATAAGTAGCAGCTTGGAAAAAAATGCCTTCTTTCCTTTCCACTCCCCCTGGAAAGCTGGTGGGGAATGAATTGAAGAGTTGCTTACAGCCAGGATATACTGAAAAATCTCATAAAGTAACACTCAAATTGACTGTTTTCCATTAACTGCCATGGAATTTCTAATATAACCCTCAGATCTTCCTCTATATAAGGTTTTTGTTCCCTTTTTTATGAAACTCATGGAGATCTTCCTTCATTTTTCCTTATCCCGTCTCTGTAACGATAATCTATAGGTTGGTGAAAATAAAATATGTTTATATTCCCTGCTTGCTATGCTCACTGCAACAATTAGAATATTGCCTCTACTGAGAAGAAGAAAAACTATATGTGACCGGTTAATATTCAAACTGTATTGAAATCTGTTGTGTTTACTAATTTTCATACTCTAGTTACGCCAGGCTGCACTTCTTTGGAATTAAAGCAAATGGAATAGGCATTTTGCTGAATGTCTGCAATAGCTGTAATAAGCAAAACATGCAAAATGTTAGGGAAATAATTTTGATATTATTTATATGTTCTTCATGCTTAAACTAGTTTCTGTTCTTTGTTACTGAACTCTTCCAAAAAGATTGATGAAATTTCTTAGCCACGTGCATTACTCTGTGATCTTGCAGTACTCTTGCAGTTTTAGCAAGCTCCTACACGCTGCCACTAAATAATGTGATCATTTTTACCGAATTTTCTCTGAAGAAAATAAGACCACAGTTATATAAAGCAAAGTCCACAGATGTACTACTCCTGCCTCAGAGAGTTTGTTTCCATAACGTAAACAGGAGACTGTATAGGGAGAAAGAGAGTGGAAATAATCAATAATAGAAATAGACATATTTGCAGAAATTATTAAATTCTATGCTGTAATTTCTTAGTAATTATAATCTGTTGCACATTAACTGGCTAGCAATTATTTGGCTTTCTTAACTTGATCACAAAGAGTAATATTTTGCCCCTACATATATTGAAATTTGCAATGCTGATTCCAGACCAGCTCTCAAATTTATTGACAACATCTGGCATTTTGACACTGTTCTTTTGAGTTACTGCACCCTTCTCACTTGCTGTAACCTAAAAATTTTATAGGGAATTTCACCACTTTATCTTTGAAGTCACTACTGAGACATAAAATAGAGTCCTACTACTGAGAACATATTTAGCTGTGATTAAAACCCACTATTTTTTCCTTGAAAATGTTTTTTCATAGAGATGTAGTTTGTTCAGGCCTCATTTGCTGAGGTTTAGAGGGTTTATTTTTCTTTTTTTTCTTTTTTTTTTTAGGAACACCATATGAGACAGTGTCTAATATCTGACCAATCTGAAGATAAAATGTTGATCTCTTTTTCCCTTTCCTTTATTCCTTATTATTTCCTTGATTCTCTAAAAGCTGGAAATGAGGTAGATTAAATGATTTTTGGTGAATTCATGCGACCTATTTATCACCTCATGTCCTATCTAATTAGATCTTCCTTTTCCTTTTTTAAAGAATATTTTAGTTTCAAAGGCTTGCTGACTAGTCTATAATTTGCCAGGTTTGTTTTTTTAAAAATAGGTAGAGCATTTGCTCTTTTTCTGGTCTATTAGGATTTCACCTGTCATTGAGTTCTCAAAGATAATCACTGAAGCTTTAGAAATTGCTTTGGCCAGTTTCTTAAATTCTGTAGGTAAATTCAACAAAGCATGTTTACTCGGTTTTCAGATCATCTAAATTACTTTTTTCCTTTCTCTAGATTACATTCTTGGTCCTGGCACTGTACTCCAATTCCTTGCACTTAATTTAATTGTTGGCTTATATTTGGATTTTTTTCCTGAAAATTCAAGAAAAAATATTTCAGCATTTTTTTTCATAATCCATAATTTTTTTGAAGTACAAATATATAGGATGTTGTCAACTAATGTCTGTAGGCTTCCACTTATTTTAAGCAATGAAATACTTTCAAACTTTGAAAGTTTTATGAAATGTAAACATTTCAAATTCTGATAAAAATCATAGGGTTTTTTTACATCATTTTCTTTAATCCATTTAATTATACATATTGCCAAGATCAGAAGAAGAAGGTAAAATGTTAGATTAAAGTTTAGAAGATAAAAAGAATGTAAAAGGAAAATACGAACAGGAATTGGTCATTGTCCTCCCAAGCTGACCAAAAAGAACACCACCCAGAATAAGTTCTAAGACTGCTCCAATCTGGAGGTTGCTCATTAGTCTAAATCTCAAGCTGTGGAATGAAACAAGCAACGAGTGACTGTTGCTCTCACCAGGTAATTCTGCTATGGGAGCTTCAGTTGAAGTGTGTAAACCTCACACACCGCTCAACAACGACATAGTCGATACAGTAGGAGTGGCTGTCCCTACTCAAAACTCTTGTAGCCTTTTCCAGGGGCATGAGGAACTCAGCTCTGTTTGCTACTAAATCGATAAACTCCTGTTGACATTACCATCAATGAACTGGTTTGAGAGTTCTGCCTTCCATTAGCTTTCTAAAATATGTCTTCAATGGCCTTTTTCCCTGAAAATGTGCTTATTTGCAGCTGATAGGATGGAGAAGTTTTGCTGTCCCTTGATTAGACCTTTCTTCAGATATGATACTATTGACTTTTGAGTTCACCGTAAACAACCCAGCTTTGGAAGCTGTGTTTTTGTTGTTGTTGTTTTGTTTTTGGTTTTGTTGTTGTTGTTATTGGTTTTTTATTTTTATTTTATTTGAACCCACAGAATTTTAATGGAGTTCAACAGCTCCAGTGGAGTCCCATTAGAAGATATAAAACTATGTTCCTCCGCCTGATGCCAGACGCCAGTCATCAGCACTGCATGAGTTAAAATTGTAATTTAGTTTCTGAAGTATCACCTTACCTGTTCTAGGAATTCAGCTATTGTAATTTAGCACATTTTATTTCATCATCTAATTTCAAGGTGTTCTATTGATTCAAATGTAGTAATTTACTGCATTCGATGTATCCATGAAGAAACCATTTAAAAAACCTCAAACATCTTTCCTGTGTATAATTAGTGACTTTATCTCTATCTTGTTTTGTTCAGTCTTCTGTTGAGAGATGTTTTAAGACCGTTAACTTCTCATTGGTACTTTTGTTTTAGTTATATCATGCTATAATGAGGAAATAACAGTCAACTAATGTACCTTTGCATAATTTTTTCTTCTTTAGGATGCCTTTATATGACTATAAGCTCTGAAATTGGAGTCTGAATGTCTTCCTATGAAGCATATATTAATTTTTTAACAACTGTAGAGTTGTTAAATAAAACTTATAATTATTAGTGAGTTAGAGTTTTGGTTTTTCTTTTTTTTTTTTTTTTTTTTACTTTTAGTGCTGTATGTTCATTGCCAAGATGACAATGAAACAAATTATATACTTTTGTTCCCATTTGTCTAGATAACAAACCCCACACATAAGTACATATATTTCGCTAGTCTTGGTAAGTTTTCAATCATGGCCAACGGGCACAATAATAATGATAAGGTAGGTCACTCTACGATGGAGCTGAATGTAAGAGTTCCCATGGCATTGGATTGAACTGCAGCTGGGGGAGATCAGTACTTGCCCACCTTTAACTTGAAACCCCTGCCATATATGAAGTAGTAACAAAACCAAGTTAAAGAGTTATTAGTTATGTACCTATACAGCATGTTGGGAATACGTCATTAGTTACATACTCAACCTTTAAAAATCTATCAAGCTTACTATATATTATATGCACCTTTGTGCTCAGCTGACCAGAACATGGGTTTCTAATCCTTTAACATGTAGTTGAGCATAGCTTAGGCTCATTTTTGCTTAAACTTTTTTGTCCTTTAAGGGAAGGTACGTTTTAGCTCTCAGGCACACTGTGCCACATTCGCGCATCACCTTACTAGTGTGGAGATGAGAGGATCAAAAGCCATTCTAGGAAAAGCTGTACCAGGTCAGGCTAGGAGTGAAAAGAAAAGGCAAGTGACACCTCTGAATACTTTTTCAGCCCCCTGGGACTAGCAGGCGAAGGACTTCCTATGAGATCTCTGTATTTAGAAATATTCATTGATTATTTTCTCATGTTCTTTTCCTTCCAGTCTTTTCTCCATCCCCTGACTTGATTCCCCAATTTTGACTTATACTAATTCTAGGTGTATCATCCACAAACATACATCAAAAGACCATTCAGTTTTCTTAACACTGTTCAGTTTTCAAAGTCAATCAAGTAGAACGTCAGGCGTCCAGATGTATATAATCTGCTCTGCAAAAAATGAGCTACTCTGCACTGAATATTACTGCTTTAGTCACTCATGTCACTTCATGTTTATATTGACATTTCTGAACGCTATTTATTAGATGATGTAGCTGTCTTTCCTTGTAGGCACAGGAAGAATGAAGTTTTATGGGAAGAGGTTTTGACTCATTTTATCAAAGTCAGTAACACAAAAATTATTATTTGGTTAAGTTCCAGTTCAGAGAAAGTCAGAGTTTACACGTGGAAAGTCAACTGTAAGCTATGTTAAAAAAGATATCATTCATAGGAGATGGTTGATGTTCTAGGTAAAAAGTTATACGCAAGTAGAGGCAAAAGCTTTCAAATTGTTTCCAAGAACAAGGATAAAGAAATCCTTAGCATATAGCAATGATTTCAGTAATCATACAAGGAATCCTGTAGTTACAACTGATTATTCCTTCAGGCAGCAGGAATAGAACTTGGAGCAGAATGTCAGGAAAACAGATTTGCTAGAGAACACCAATAACAACATTTGCACCTGTCCCAAGTTAATAATCTAAGTAGATTATTGATTTTAATATTTAATGCCTCTACTCAATTCATTTGCATCAGAGTAAATATTGTTGTTGCTGTTGCTTAGCAGCTAAGCAGCTAAGATGCTGAATATTTAAAACACACAGTTGGAATCCCAGAACTTTTCTGTGAAACCTGAAGTTTGTTTCTCTCTGTGTATATGTTGCTTTCAGGGGCTCACCATCCCACTTACAATTCTACATTTCCTAGAGTACAGGTTAAAGGATATTTAAGAGAAAAACATACCTTTCCTAGTCCAGGTTTACCATCTCATAAGTGGAAGCAACTGTTAATCTGCAGTTCAATTATATTAACAATAATTTCTTTAACAATCCTTCCTTCTTCTCACCTCTAAAACATCATAGATACTCACCCAGCCTTGGATTTAGATTGTCTGCACAGTTCATCCCACTATCTTACTCAAGAGAAAGTCAGCCCTCCTTTTGCCTTCAGAAAACCTACCAGCATTATAAATAAGCCAAACAATATTATACACAATTTATTTTTTTTTTATGAAGTCCTTCTTGAGTTTGGATCTTTTTAATCTTTCAGTCAAATACCTCTTAATTGTCCCAAAGAACTAGTTCAGGGGACCGAGAAGCAACTAAGATGTTTAGATGCACATTCTCTGACATTATACTGTAAAGCAGAAGTACGCTGAGGGTCATGCTCAAGTCTGGATGCGTTGCCATGCGCTTGCTTCCCATTTCACCATTCACTTGCTTCAGCATCTTCTTTCTCTGGGATGACCTATTAAATATACTCAAGTTTAAAGTCTCAGATATGGATTGATGCTCAAGGAGCACATAGACTAGTTAGATGACCAGGCTGGATAATTTTTTGACTGGTTGTATGTGACCATCAGAAATGAAGGTTGCTTATGGCTTTCTCTCAAAAGACAGAGTTCAGGCTGCCTTCAAAAGAAATATGAATTGGTGGAGCCAGACCTACAGTGTGCTCTGGCTGCTGCTCCTCTTGCAACCTTTGACACCACCAGTTTTACCATTAAGGCTGTGATTATTTGTACTGAATTCACTGGTCTGAGCTTAGTTCCTTTATCACAGCTCCCTAAAGGATTATGTTTAAACTTAAACATAAGCCTGAAACGGCAATTTGGAGGGCTTTCATACTTGCTCCCAGGTGTGCATTTTACTTTAACATGGTGACTGCAAGAAGTTCAGCATGTTGAAAAACTAGTCAGAGTACTTTATATGATTTAAGTGTTCATCTCTCACTGTCAAGAAAAAAAGATGGAGCACTACAGTTTATGTACTATTCATGTTTCAAATAGTAGCAACGATCCATTTTTTTTCTTACAAAGCAAAGTTTCATTTAAAAATGCCAGTTGCGTTGACCTTGAAGTGCTTTATATGAAACAATCTGGGTTTGTCTTCACTGGGAGAGGTCTGTTGAAGATCCTAGGAAGCACTGGATCTCTTTTGCCAGGACAGTCAGGAAAGCTAGCTATGTCAGTTGTCTTTCATCTTGATTATGAGTGTTTTTCTTCAACACGATAAAGTTATCTATTTTGAAATACACCTCTTTTCAGCATTATTCAACATGGATTACTTACCTGAGATCATTCATTTAATAGAGAATCCTCATGAGATAGTCACTTTATTAGAATCATTTATTCTATTGGAGGACAAAAAACATTCTTAAGAATTCTTATTTTTAATCAAAATAGCTCATTCTAAAGCAACCTCTAGCTGAAACACTGACCACTGTTTCTTCTTCCGGTTCTACTCTAAGATACAATCTGGCAACATAATTAAACTTTTTTCAGCTGTGATATGGCAGAGAGTAACAAGATCTGAAAAATGTCATCTTGAACTGTCCCCACAATACTTTCCCATCTTTGAGACAAGAGTGAGTTAAATTACTCGCTCTAGTGATGCTAAACCATAAACTTTCCTACAAATTACTGTTCAGTTATAGCTGTGCGTTACTTCTTACACAAATACACTGAATAAGTGGAAGCACATCCACTTTCTAGATACCTGGAAACCAAATTCACTATTATTTTGCTTTTATATTATCAAGACTCCTGTACAACTTGATGAGAAAAATTTCTTTTCCATTTTCCACTGGCTACAGTCTTCTCCTGGCTCAATGGTAATAGCTGTGGCATCATGCCAAGGAAACTGTCAAGTTCAATGTGACTCCCATGTTCCGTTGAAGAACTACGCTTTCCATTTCACAAAGGAGGGTTTCTGAGTTTCCCCCCCTCTAGAAATGATTCAGCCCAAGAACAGGGGGAAACCCAAATTTTCACAGTGTAGAGAAATTTCACTTTAGGGCTGTCAAATAATAGTTAAAATATTATGACTTATTCTTCTAGATTTATTTTTAACTTTAAGGCACGTACCTTGCAGTGAGGATTTAAAGATATATCCCTTAATACTAGTCAAAATAAAAACTTTTTCTCTTATAATGTTTATCGCTGGCAGTTAAAGTAGTGAGCTTCATGTGCTTCATTTCCAGAGTGCTGGAAGATTTCCTTCTGAATCTGCTAAAACGTTTTCTATCAAGAAGAAAGGAAAAGGTCTGTTCCAGCCAATTATTTCCCCATCCCTCTTATTTTGATCATCTCCAGCATCATATGGAAGCTATCACTGTTAGAAAGTTAAAATCATATTTGTACCAGACAAATCGACTCCGAATATGGATTTTATTTTGGACACCACTACATTTGACATGCTCACTATAATAAGACATTTCTTATATTTAAATTGCAAGCATTTCTGTGGTAATTAGAATACAACATATTCTCCGTCGGATGTCTGCCTGACTTGGGTAGTTTTCAGGATAACAATTGTCCAAGAAGCTCTGGTGCAGTGTGAAAAAGTCAAGCAGACAGAAAGTTTTAGTTTATTTTAGTTCATTTCTAATTTTTATTTAGCTAAAGCACAGGACAACAGAAAGTTTAATAAAATGTTAAATGACTAATAACAGGGGTGTATCATTCACTTAAACCCCTGGTGTGGCAACGTACACAAAGTTGTGGTAGCATATCAACAGGACAGGAAGGAAATTAATATTGGTCCTTTTAGGAAACACTAAATTATCTTATAGAGCTTTTATGGGTCAGAGCATGAAACAATAGAAATGAAAGCTTCTAAGAGACTGCTCATTTAACATCTCACTGGAGCAAGCGCATGAATATGAAAGTTTGGATAATTTCACATTTATATCTGTGAATGTTTGATTTTTCCCAAGGTAATGGAATTTACTTTGCAGGAATCCCAGACTGGTAATAACATTTCATAGTTCACTTTTGTTTCATATCTGTTCCAAGATTTTTTTTATTCTACAGGAAGTGATAGAAACCTATGAGGTAGGTAGTCGCCAGAAGTATTCTTGGTTTTAACTCAGGATCCATGACTGACTCATTGTCTGACTTTGGAGAACGTGAAGTTAATATTTCAGACAGTTCAAATACTAACAAAATAAAATGCAAGATCTTATTGACCACCAGATGCTCAGCTGGAGTGTAATTTCTGTGTTAAACAATTAAAGCCAAACAGAAAAATCAGCTGGGCTCAAAGACCTCAAACCTGGATCAATAAACATCAGCAAAATTATGTTGTTAGCATTACAACTTTCTGAAATGGGAATTGGGGTTGAGATAGAATATTTTGGGCAGAATTATTAAAAGCTAATATTTTATAAATATAGCAACAACAAAAATATGCTAATTGCTTCTTAAGTGTTTGAAAAATATTTCTGCCTCACTGAAAATTCAGGTACACGACTGATATGGAAATATTATGATTAAACACTACATGATTTTGAGTTCAGTAGAAATTGAATACGGACCAAAATAAAAAAAGTGTTTCTGTTGACCAAAAGACATTTGAGAGTGGCAGAGTTTGAAAGGTTGGGACCAAGTAGCACAATATATGGGAAATGGAAGATCTAAGTGAAATGTAAAGAGGAAAATGTCTCTCTGAGAAGACCAGAGTAAAATATCTTAATTTAATTTATTACTGGAGAGACTAGGGGTATGAAATAAATTTTCCAGATTAAATGATTGTTAGTGTAGGTTTCCTGTTTCCTAACTGTGTTACATGAAAGGAAAAAAAGGGAATGGGTAGGTCAAGGAAAAGGCTATAAAACCCCCCAGAATTATTTATTCTGAATAATTTTAGTAGTGTTATTTACAGAGTGATTAAAAATGGGCTTAATTACTGCACTTTTTAACTAAGTTAGTGTAAGGTTAATATGCTGCTTCATTAGTGCTGAGCAAGGCCAAGGTTTTGATAGTGTTTATAATATCCTTCCCAACCTGAAGGGTACGAACGCAGAGAAGTCTAGCATTTCCCCTGAACTGTTGGATGGGAACTAAGGGACAGGGAAGTGTATATAGGAAATTAATTAGGTTGGCAGGCTCTCAGGGGATAATCTTTTTACAGTGTATGATGTATTTTGTGGCCTAGCAGTGTTCTCCATCTGTTTGCTCAATGTACATACACTTGGGCAGTGAACCTTTTAAGACTTTTCTTAGATATATATGTAATTGAGAAGGAGATTTATTTTGCAGATGGTTTGCAGCAGAGCTTAAGGATAGTTTAACTGCGTTAATAGTTAAGATTTATTTCCTTTGTGAATCTAGTCTCCAGGCAAGAAAAATCAATAAACTTTGGAGCCTTGTTAGGATTTTGGAGGAAAACAGTCTTGCCTACCTTTTCCCATCACAATTAACAATGCTCTGTTTCAAACTCACTCTTGCTACCCAAGTTTCTTACTCCTAATTAGGTCCTGTGGTCTGTCTGACAATTTCGTACAGGAGGGAGAAAGTGTCCAGAATGGACAGGCCAAACTTTACCTTGTTATCATTCAGCAGAAACCCAGTAACATCTGTTTTAGAAGCAGATGCTTTAGTTCTCTAACTCACTCCAGTGCTTCAACTGGAAAGTGAAAATGAGGATGGTGTTACTTCAAGTTGTTGCAACTAAATTGACTACATCTTAAGATATGATATTTAGAACAACAGCTACATTTTGAAAGTGGACTTGCTGAAAATTTTGGATTTGTATTCATTTCACACAGAACAAAATTTAAAGCTAAAAACTAGACTAAACCTATGAGGGGGGAAAGGAAGGAAATAATCTAAATGAGAAATACTTCCTTTATTTCAACATCAGAAACATTAGTTTATTCTCTCATATCCTGACAGCAGAATATAGGTTAAAGCTTTCCTTCCCGCTTCACAGAAGAACAATGGGCATAGAAAGGGATCTTTGTGTCTAAGAATACATAAAGCTGAAAAGGCAATTCAGAAATATAATTCAGAGTCACATGCTACAACCACTGCATAGAAAGGGGAATCCATACAAACATTTATACAGAGAAGAGCTTCAAACAAATTGTGTTGAGAACAAAAATATAAACAAATTGGAAACAGAAACATTAGGCATTCACGTGACTGGATGGGCCACATTATTCGCTCTTGAGACCCTACAGCCTCTGCTGTTAGAGCACATTTGCAATAGGCTTTTCTTAAACTTGGGTATCCATGAAAGCTGGCACAGTTTTGAAAGAGCCCACAAGCATAAATCCAAGTACATTCTGCATTATTATCTTTTCATGTTTTGTCTCTCAATTCAGTTCAAATTAAGTTTTATTGTAGCTTTTGTTAGTGCTCAGAAGTACCAGCCAAATTATGCCAAATGTTTTCCAAAGATAATTTTGCTCCCTTCTTATATGGTGAACGACATGATCCTAATTGTAACTATTGCAGTGCCCAAGTGTTATTTTGATCTCAAATTGCTGAGGATTTTGTGGTCCTGAAGTGCAAAAACTCCTGTGATGACTGCTAATTGCAACTTCTAATTTCATCTAGAGCAAGAATGAAAACAACAGGTTTGCCGTAATACATTGAATTAATAAGCTTATTTTACCCATTTGTATATTCCACTGATTTAAACTACTAGAATTTGTTCACTGTTATCTAATTAATTTCAAATGCATAGATAACATTGTTGTCAAAACATGCTGACTTAATTTTCAACTTACTTTTAAAAGACAGAAGTACATGAACCTCAAGCTGTTCACTATTATGTTTCAGTAACTCTGTATAATGACACATTTCAGCAAAGAGTATGGACATTTTCTGCTTTATAGAGGCGACAGCTAGATCTGCCTCCAACCCATGTATGGTTTGTTTAAAAGGAGTAGACGTTTTGTAGAACAGAAAGTACATAAATAGAATTAGTCCTACTGGATATTATCAAAGAAAAAGTAAGCATAATTGAAAAATTAATTTGAATATCAGTTTCCAAGTTTCCATCTCCATGCACATTTAATTATTTTATTTTACAAAATATGACTTTTAATTCATTTTACCCTTTTATTTATTTATAGAAAAATTTCCAGGACAGAAGTTTGTTCTGGCAGACTAACATTAAAGAATATTCCAATAATGTTATTTGTTTTGGTTTTTTTTTTAATGGTATCATTACATCAGATGGTCAAGTACAGATTATACATGTCCATAACTAATTAAAGTACCCTGGAAAATATAGGCTGTCATTGAATAAATGCAGTTGTGTGCCAAAGTTTCAAGTATCTACCGGATTCTGAAGTAAACACGAACACTTGAAGTAGTAAATATCATTTTGCGTTTGCAGCTAATATAGTCAGTCCCATAGAATGGTCCCAAACTTCATTTAAACAGACACCCTTAAATTCTGTAGGAGAGATTCAGATCTCAATTACAGCACTACACATCCAACATAACTCCATTGTCTTCTACTGGATTTCTTCCAAAGAAACTGAGATCAGAGTCTGGCTGGGTGGTTTTGTATGATAGTCCTGGCAGTGTTAAACTTCCCTGATGTTTACTGCTGGCTCCTGCAACACCTCAGAAATCCTTACAGTGTCTTTAGGAGAGTAATAAACATGGGGGCCTGACCAGTTCTGAAGTTTTGTAGAGGCTGGTACACTATGGGAAACAAAGTTGTCTGGTATCTTCTTGCCCCAGGATATAGGTGCATTTCCCAGTTAAGTACTGAAGAATGATACCTTTCTTTTTAGTCTATGCTGAAATTTCATTCACTTGCTAATGACAATCCATGATAACTCGTTGGTTGAACAGTGAGGAGCAATGATTTTAGACAGACATTTTCCTTTAAGATTCAACCTGCTGAAAATAATATGAATTTGTTTTAATTTATGCCTTCTTTTCCATCTCCCTTCAAAATGGAAAACAACTTTCATTTGAACAAGATGCACTTTTTCCTACAGAATCTTAATAATTTCATTTAACAGCTCATCTGAGTATGTGGTTTGATGTCAGTTGCATTGTTTGAGGTATAATCTTTTGTCATTTTACAGGGAATTCAACAAGGTGGTTGAAAAGTCTTAATCAATTAGTTTACTCAATTCATTTCTTCGTATTAGTAGTCAGCCTATCGCTAATAGAACAGTGTTCAAATTTATTAAAGAATAATCACTTTATCAGCTATGCTGAAATTAACTTTCACATTTCCTGCCACTTCTTTATTTTTTTTACCATGGATTTCTGTAATCCTGCTGTTTGCTGTTTAGTTCATGGGCTGAATCTGAAAAGAGTTGTAGAAACGAATATTACACTTCAAAATAGGAATCGAGATGCGGGCTTGGATACCATGCAATCCATGCATACTAAGAGAAAAGTGTCCTAGACAGATAAATAAAAGAAAAAATATATAAGAAATTGTGCAGGGAAAATAATAGGACACAGTAAGCGCTGATGTTTCACTGAAAACCCAGTCAACGTGACACAGGATTGAAAATAGGTATATCCATCTACATGGAGTCTTCTTAGGACTGTGACTAGAAGTATGCTCTGAAACAAATAAACAAAAACCCCAAGCAAAACCTCATTCCTTGGAAAAGACTTGTTTTGTTAGGTTGAGATCAGCAGCACGCCAGCGTGCTGTGCAGAGAAGAGCAGGTTCACAACCATCTGACAAGACTGTATGGAACAGATAAGCTTAAGCTGCTTAGCAGGAAATGAACTCTCTTGAATCATGATCTTGGAATTCTTTTAACAAATTATTCTTCAATGTAAAATATGTAAGCAGTCCTTGGAGTTGTCCATCCCATATGATGCTGAGTTGTTAACTGTATTCTTTAGGAGATGAGCTTGAATCTGTTCAAAAAGAAGACAAGGAATGCAGATTTCTTACACCAAAGTATTCTAACCCATATTTTTTGTAACTTCTGGTAAAAGACAATTAGTGTGCCATAACATATCAGAGACTGGAATGCAAAACCACTGTAAAAGTATAAATAAAGTCTTAAAAAGAGAAATAAAAATGCACACGTGCCAAAACAAGCAAGCAAACAAAACTGGGGTAAGTAGTAAGAGGCCACTTAAAATTTCATCCCACTTTGGTTGCAAAGTGAAAACTGCTGTGGCAATACAAAATTGTCTTGGGATTTCCCCCCCCTCCAATCTAACTCATCAGTTACAAAAGCGGAGAATCACTGTTTTGACAACTAAACTACTACATAGAAACGAAGGTCCTCCTCATTTTATTAGCATGTAAACACTATTGCACAAGTGTGGTTAAACAAATCAGAATTATTTGCCTAGCATATGTTTATTGAACAAGCAATTGGCTGTATCCATCCAGCTGGATGTTCTCAGTAGGGAGTGAGGCATCCTGGGTTCTGTATCCAGAAAGTAACTTTGAATTAATTTTTCTACATTTCTGAACTTGTCAGTACGTGTTAAACATCTTTGGAGCATGCCCCCTCTCACAGGGGACTTCTGTGCCTATTTTTCTAATCTCTCTTGCACTTGGCTGAGGCCATTCTGTACATGCACAAATACGGTGCCTGGGCATCTTGCTGTGTTACCAGCACAGGGGAGTTCAGTGGTCAGTGAGGGAATTACCTAACTAGTTCAGGCATGGACTGAAGGAGGTGGTCTGTTTTGACTAAATCTCAAGACAGAGACTCAAGACTGTCTAAGTCTTCTGGTTCCTGACACCATCCTGACATTTCAGTGAGATATGTGTTGTTTCCACCAATGGAACAACATGCTGCACCTTGGACTTCTAATTTTTTACACTGCTGGAACGCAGATATGAGTGTCAATCCAAGTCTGCCTTTTCCTTTTTTTCCTCAACTCTCTGCAGATTCAAAGGAGAAAATATGTTAGGAGTCTAATCCAAAAGTTTGTAATTCCTCCTGCTTGCACCAATCTTAATCCTCCAATGTTCCTTCAAAGAAAGATACCTTTTTATTTAGAAATGACTCTGAACATCCGTTTTTGGATGGGATTTTTGCTAGTGTAATCAGTATTTTTATTTATTTTTCCAAAAGAACCCATTGTATACTTGCATACAGATTTCTCTAAACAATCTTACAGTATTTATAAGATCTGTTTTGTTGCCAGCTTTGACTTAATTACATCCCCAGTGTTCTCTTCAGTTTTCCTTGTGTGATTATGCAGGAGTTGTGAGTGGTTTTGAAACAGCCATTTTTACTCCTCTGGTAAATAATATGTTTAAAAAGTAACTTTCTGTAGCAAGCAGTTATGCCAAACATAAATACAGACTACTACAGCTCTGTTGAAGAATTTAGACCAACTGCAGGTACAGTTGATCATTTTGGGACAGTTTGTCAATAGAGAAGTCAAGAGGCGTGCAGGTCTAACTGCCATTCAAATAAAGATGACACATACCATGCTTTATGTAAGAACGGAACGATGAAGTGTTAAATGTAAATTTGAATTTCTTAGCATTTTTTCATCTCATGCCACAACCCTACTGTTTTTCCAGCTTAATTGTCTGTCCTGGTGGTAATTTGTTCCATGTAGTTTTAACAAGTCTGTGTACTGGAGATAGGAGACTTTATTGATAGTAATAAAGCTTTGTTATAGATTTCATCTTCATGCATTTTTTTTATAGTATTTCTTTAATTGGCGTCTTCCAAGCACCATGACGAACAGCTACACACAAGGACTTTGCAAAACTACAGTGCTATTTATAATGAGAGATAAGATTCAGAAACGCAATAAGGAAGATGGAAATCATATTTAAATTAAGGGATCTTGAAGGCCTTTGAACTGAGGGGTTCCCTTCAGTTGTTTGTTAATGCAACTTGTGCTTCAGCAAAAATACAAGTTTGGTTTTCAACAATGGAATGCAAACAGGCTTACAAAATGTAAAAACGTTTTTGACATGGGATGACTGTTATTTTAACTATTCAAAAATTTACTAACTGCATTAATTTTATAAAAAGAAAAAAAAGGATGTGCAAACAAAACCCAAAGTCTTTGCTACTAGAAATGCCAGAAGTAAGACTACTTAATGAAAAAACAGAAAAACAACTCATTCAAATAATTTTCTTTTAAAATCTCACTTTAATATCTTGAGAAGTTTCTTACTTCTGTCTGGTGCTGTGAGTATAAACTATCCATTGAACTTACTGAAAAGAAAATTCCATCTAAACTTGCTGTTCTGACCTAATAAGAAATCCCAAAATATAAGAGCATGTTATGCAATGCTTTTTGTAATTACTTTTGTATGTCAGTAAATGGATTCTTAGCAACCAAATATCTTTTGTTATTTGTTAGCCCTTGAGTTCTGGAGGGGATCCTTTGAGAAAAAGGTTGCAATGTACTAAAAGACATAACGTTGCCCCGAGGATACTATAACATTGGGTTAAAATATATATACTTGCATTTTTCACCTTTCATGAAACATCAAATGTACAATCACAACAAACCTACATTTCTGGAATAGTACTTTATTGTCATCTTTCCACTTAGAAGTAGAAATTATTCATACTTATATTGGAACTGTTTTGTTGACGTTACCTAGAGGGAAAAACATTTGATTCAAGTTGGATTTATTTTGAATCTTCAGATAGAACGTAGATAAAAGAAACTCAGGAGTATGCATACATGTATATACATACTTACATATACTTATATATAAATACATATATATACACATTTTCTGCTACTAATTCTAAATATGCTACTAATTTTAAAATTATAGTGTAAAGACATACACAAGTTATTACATCTTATTTCAGTACTTTATTTTTTGACTTGCTGATAAAATCTTGTTCGTTACTGCTCAGTGTTACTTTGAGAAGTCAGTTGATGAGACCTCTAGCACAGTCTTCTGGAGATCGTTATATAGTCTTTCGAGCTTATTTTCATACACTCAGGTAGATCTCAATTCCATAAAGGCTTCTGCAGTTCTTTGACTTTACATAACGTGTAGCTTGTTTCCACTTACTACAAAAACCCTGAAGTCAGATAAACTGGTTTTGACTTAAGAATATGTCAAAATGTATGTAAGAAAGGGGCCTTACTTGGTCATTCCTATGAATGACTGGCAGTTTGTTGAAACATTCTATGCTGCTGTACTGAAAATCAATTGCATGGGTATGCTAAGTATATTAAGCAGAATTATCTCCTGTAAAGTATTTTGTGTGTCTGCAGCCTTTAGTTTCCTGTGCTATTTTCTGCTTTTCATGTCTTCCTAATGTTATCCTGTGTTTGTTTCTTTCCAGGATATATTCCATCTCTTCAACAATTAACTTTATTTGCCACATCTGGATATTTGGAGCCACAAAGGAGATATATTTTTCTTTCCTTTGCACATTTGGAGTCTCCTATTCTTTCACATTCTCTCTCTTCAGTCATTAAATGCTTTTGTAACAACTTGTAGCTTGTCCTAAGTGGTATAACATGTTCACATGGTTTTGCATTCCTCATGTAGATTGTTTATGAAGATCTTGCATTCATTTTCCACAAAAGGCTCTTCATCTATTTCTTATTATTCCCTTTGTCTGGGAAGATTTTTCTTAAGAGACAGATTTCTTAAAGAAAAGTCTTTCCTTAAGGAAAGATCCTTAAGAGTCTCCATCAAATCTACTTTCACCTCAAAGGTGATTGATATTGACCTCCATGTCTAAAAGAAGCATATAACCAAAAGAAATTTGAAGGATGAGACCTCAGCTGGGATAAATGGGGTAATAGCCTCACTAAAGTCAAAAGATACTGAGGTTGTGGCCCTTTCTTTTTAAGCAGGGAGCTAATGCACGCATTGTGAACATAATTCAAAACTTCTTATTTTCACCCCGTTACCTATTGTGGTCTCTCTTTGTGTAAAAAGAAATGTTCTTTAACTAAACCTTAAGATTTTATTTACATATTTGAGCACCTGTAATGAGCTTTAATCTTGCTCTGTAGCACAAATAACATATTTATACTGATTGCTCCAAACACTTAAATACACCTAGGGGTCTCTAACACTGAGGAAACTAGTGTTTTGAGAACTTAGTCAAAGACAAAAATACTGTTTTTTTCAAGCATTTTACCAGGGGAAAAAATTACAGAATGTGTCACGTAAATCATTTAACAAATATTCTTCAAACAGCTCTAATTGTTGGGTCCAGAATGCTACTGAGTTAATTTGTCTTTGACATTCTTCTCTGCTAGAACAACGTCTTACAGACATAGGATTTTTTTTTCTTAATATAAATTATCTCAAAACTCTTTCTATTATTCATAGTAATAACTGTCTCTGTGGCTGAGAGATTGAAAAAAACCCAATGCTTTATGGCACTGAAAGAACATTTGTTAAATACCTGCAGCACTAGTTAATCTCAATCCATTTTTCAAAGGTTATACTTCTAATATAATTCCAAAACCAGGCTTGAAAAACAGACAGGAAGGTAGACAAATCTCTGCCAAGATAGGAAAAATATTTCAAAGCAAGACTGAAAATCAGAATAACAGTTGAAATAAAATTATCAGCCAGGCCTCATGCACATAAGGAAGTCAACAGAAGTCAACAGAAAGATAATTCCTCACTTCAGTGAGAGCTGAATCTTACCAACTACACAGTGGGTGGAGGTAGGAACTTGTATGCCTTTTTTAAGAGTACAATGAGATTTACATGTGACTTTCTCTTTCTTCATGCAGATTATGCTGGTTTATTGGAACAAGTCATCAAAGTAAGCTCATCAGATGGCTACACAAAAGAACATATTATTACTTAGCTTTTTAATGTGGCAAGATAATGAGCAATCTGAATTCAGCTACAGCTTAGAGAGAGCTCTTAACATGAAACAAGAGTTACAGATTTCATTTTTCTCTAAATTTGTGCATTGCCAATAGAGTTTCGCAAGTTTTTTACCAGTAAGATACAAAGAGTTATTTTCCCCACAAAGCTCATCTTCTCTCCTAATAAAAATTAAACATAGATCACAGTGAAGTGCAGGAGCTGAAGGTCAAATGTTCTGTTTTACTTACCACTGCTCAATTTTACACACATGACCATCAGCGTCAGAATTATAAAGGATTGCCCTAGCATGTTGTAGCCCTCTAGCCTGCTACAACAATTTCTTGCTTCTGGCCAGCAGTTTGTAATTAGGGATACAGCTCTGACTAGCTGTACCTATGGCTGTGGCAGCCATGCCTTTTATAAGTGTTGTGGCTGAATTGCTCAACTGTGAGAGAGGACAATCAAAATTTGCTTTTGGTGGTGTTTTGGGTAAGAATGGCTTGAGAGAGTAGTATGCCCGCATGCTGATTTCAGCTATAATGAATTTATAGATATACTGGCATTCCTCATTTAACAAAGTATTCTCCAAACTATGGTATAGTGCTACATAATGTGGTGACTGGCATCCACTATAATTTTTAACAGGATTTACCTCTCAATCTGTTCTGTCCAGCATATAGTACATTAAATGTCAGCCAATTAGTTCTCCAGTTTCTTCATAATATCATATGATTTCATTAAACTCTGATGAGCAGACAAGGTATTCATAATACCAATTTATTTTAAAAGCTGTTTATGTAATGCAACAATCCCAATTCATTACACTTAAAGAGTCCCTACCATATCCTCATGTAGTTTTATCTTGTCAACTTTTAATTAGTGGCAACAGCATGAGAAGACTTTAATTTCTGGAAAGTTAGCTGTCATTAACTGCTAGCTTTATTTGAATTAGCTTAATGCTCAAACAAGATAACTGGAATTTAGAATTTTTACCTATCAGTAATTTTTACCTATCAGTAATTTTTACCTACACGTTGTCTCATGTTTAGCCTTTTAATTGGAAAAAAACACTTTGATGACTGCCTAATCATTTTCTATTACTTTTTTTATATCATTAAATTACTAACCAAACATTTATATTGAAGTATGATTTATTTTAGTTTAATGGGACCAAGAATAATACAAAGACAGTTGTTCTGAACAGATTTTACTTGTTGTATGCTTGATATATCTTTAGTCTAGCGTTAGCATTAAACATAAGATGATGTGTTCTTGGGTTTATCTGACATTTACTTACAGATGAAGTGTTCTCAGTGTCCTTCCTGAAACTGCAATAGTGAAGAAAATTGAAATAATGCTATTACTTTTGACATGATGTGAACCTGAAAGCATTTAAAAAAATTTATGCAGGAATCACTTTATTTTAATTTGAGTTAAAGACTCTCTCGTGTCTCTAAAAGAATCAGTAAGATAAAAGTCAAAAAACTGGACAAGCACACAACTTACTCCACACTCTTCTCCTCACGTTGTCTACCTCACAGCCCCTGGATCTTTCAGCGGAGGCACGGCCTGAACCATATGTGATTTCTATGTATTTAGTAATCCACAATGAATTTGTCTTCTCCAAAAGAGATTTGAATGGATTTTTTTTTGGTCTTCTCTGCTTGTTTCCAGATATGTTTTTCAAAGGAGCTACGATCATCAGTTTGTCTAAAGACTGTTGGGTAGGCTTCTTGCTCCTATTGTACTTGTAGAAGGATTTATTATTCATTTTGATCTCTTCTGCTAGTTATTTCTCAAATATTTATGAAATAATATTCCTCAGCTTGACATAGGCAGTGAAAAATTTCTACTATAACAAGATGATCATTAGGAAGGTAAAATTGAGCATTTTTGTTAATAGAACTTTTCTCAAGGACAATTCACCTTCACACAAGGTGCATTATGTTTGCGTGGCAAGGTTTTGGTAGTGGAGGGGCTACAGGGGTGGCTTCTGTGAGAAGCTGCTAGAAACTTCCCCTGTGTCCAATAGAGCCAATGCCAGCCGGCTCCAAGATGGACCTGCCACTGGCCAAGGCTGAGCCCACCAGCGACAGTGGTAGCGCCTCTGGGGTAACATAGTTAAGAAGGGGGGAAAAAAACCCCTGCAGTGGAACAGCAGTTGGAGGTGAGAGGAGTGAGAATATGTGAGCGCAACAACTCTGCAGAAACCCAGGTCAGTGAAGAAGGAGGGGCAGGAGGTGCTCCAGGCACCAGAGCAGAGGTTCCCCTGCAGCTTGTGGTGAAGACCACGGTGAGGCAGGCTGTCCCCCTGCAGCCCATGGAGGTCCATGGTGGAGCAGATAGCCACCTGCAGCCCAGGGAGGACCCTGCACCGGAGCAGGTGGATGCCCAAAGGAGGCTGTGACCCTGTGGGAAGCCCGTGCTGGAGCAGGCTCCTGGCAGGATCTGTGGACCTGTGAAGAAAGGAGCCCACGCTGGAGCAGGTTTGCTGGCAGGACTTGTGACCCCATGGGGGACACACGCTGGAGCAGTCTGTTCCTGAGGGACTGCACCCCATGGAAGGGACCCACGTTGGAGCAATTCGTGAAGAACTGCAGCCCGAGCGAAGGACTCATGTTGGAGAAGTCCATGGAGGACTGTCTCCCATGGGAGGGACCCCATGCTGGAGCAGGGAAAGAGTGTGAGGAGTCCTCCCCCTGAGGAGGAAGGAGCAGCAGAGACAATGTGTGATGAACTGACCACAACCCCCCTTCCCCGTCCCCCTGCACCACTCAGGGGGAGGAGGGAAAGAAATCAGGAGTGAAGTTGAGCCTGGGAAGAAGGGAGGGGTGGGGGGAAGGTTTTCTAAGATTTAGTTTTTGTTTCTCATTATCCTACTCTGTTTTGATTAGCAATAAATTAAATTAATTTCCCTATTAATTGCCAAGTGATCTCTCCCTGTCCTTATGTCGACCCACGAGCCTTTTGTTATATTTCTTTTCCCTGTCCAGCTGAGGAGGGGAGTGATACAGCGGCTTTGGTGGGCACTTGGGGTTCAGCCAACCCACCACACAAGGGGTTAAAAGCACAGTTTAATATTGCATGTCACCCTAGTGCTGTCATGTAAAAGGTTCTGCTATTTTTTTTTTTATTTACTTACCTACTTATTTTGATTCTTACTATTCCTGAATTCCAAGCAATTTGACTATGCTTCTTGTTGTCCATGCATTCTAACCTGAATAAGATGTTCCAGATGCAGCTGAAAGAGAAACTTAAAGTATTGCTTCTTTATTCTATTTCATAATGACGTTCATTTTGCTGCCAATTCATGTCGCAAAATTCTGTCTGATGAGATGCTACATGTAGATCTTTTCCAGAATTTCCAGACTTCTTTTTTTCCATTGCATATGTACTCATATATATATGTGTGTGTATATATATACATTTCAAATTACTTTTCCTATCATCTACATTATTTTCTCTCTTAAAATTCTGCACCATATGGAAACACTGATTAGTCAGTACTGTTATGCCATTTCTGATAGCTCGGTATTCTGGAAAAAGTAGGAGGCATCCATATAGCAGTAAAAGAGTTTCAAAATCCGTCTATTGACCTATCAATTTGCTGCCTTGTTCTTATTGGGCTTATCACAGGCACACCATGCAGGGCTGGGCCGCAAAATGATTTCAGGCTTGTGGAAATGTGGAATGACTCTAATCTCATCTAAACAATTCTCTCTAAGATTGTTCTGCTCTCAGTGTTATATGGTGAAGACATCTGAGACTACATTTATTTACTTCTCTTGCTGCAGGCTGTCTGCTTGCAGATACATTTTTTTTCAAAAGGTGGCTTTACACGTACATTTAAGAGTAAATGGCCTTCACTAGGAGAAAAAGGGAAGCAGGGAACCAAACCCAACCTTTAAATAAACTGGTGAAAATGTTAATAAACCTACTGTTGGAGAAATGCTCACCAAAATGGACATACTGACTTTTCCACTGTCTCTGTATGTCCTCAGAGTATCAATTTTAGTAACCATGATTGGCAATTTGCTTCAACTACGGCCACCAATCACTAGCATGTGGGAGAAAACCATGATAGAATTGACAAACATATTCTTACGGCATGTCAGATTTTCTAAACAAAACACCCATAAACATATGGTCTCTCTTTTGCATCTCAAAATAGCATTTTTCAATGACAAAAAAAAAAAAAAAGCGAAAAAACGCTGAACTTCGGTGGACCAAAACTATGTGGCACATCTTGTTTTGTTCTGGGCACACATCTGTCGACTTATGCCACATTCAAAGCCTGCCATCAATAACAGGAACTTATGTACACAACCCTTACTTGTTTATTCAATGCTACTCTTAGACTTATCAGTAGTGGAAGCTTGAGGGGGTGGAAAGAACTCAGTATCTGTTGTTTTGGAGAATTGTTTATCTCAGAAGAAAGGGCTAATACAGATCTTCTCTTTCCTCTTTCTGTGTGCGCACGCGCACGCGTGTATGCAGACCCACATACGTGTATGTATTTGAAAGACTGGGGAGCAGAGCTCTTCAGAGCCTGTCCTCCCAGACTATAGGCTAGCACATAGGTAACAGATTAGGTGAGCCACAGGACTTGCTGCATCATAAGCACAGTTGAGAGACTGGACTGTCGCTCTAAGAACAGTAGTCTGATAAAGGTGTTTATTTGGGCATCGTTAAATGACGAGTGCCAGGTATAGGATTATGGATGGGAGCTGAGCACAGGGACTTCACGACAGGGTGCCCTGCCGTGACCAGGCAACAGGAAGATCTGGATACCAGCCAGGGGGAAAGAAGTAGAAAAAAGGGGAGAAGAGAGTGTAGGGAAGGAAATGTCTGGATTAGGGTATAGACCATGTGGCAATCACAAAAGATACGTTTGGCGTGTCATTTAGAATATGTGGTTATCCATAGCTGTTAATTATATTGCATATAAATCTTCGCAAATAATTGTGTCAGAGCATATCGCGATTTAAAGAGAGCTTTTGCCCTCAAGGAAATTATTCTGGAATGATCAGGTCTATTTAGGCATGCAGAGGATAATATACTTGAGTGGCATCTTTCTACAGTGTTATTTAAAGTCCCATAAAAACCATTTTCTGCCCCATCTACTTCTTTTTTTTTTTTTGGTTTCTCTTAATCCTTTTCTTTTCTTTTAATTTCCTGCTTTTATATTGAGAGCTTCACACAGCCCCTTGCCTCTCCTCAGTTGAAAGAGCAATGAACTGCTTCCCTGGGAGTCAGAAACCGATGTTCTATGATGGTTTGGATTTTCAGGAAAATCAAAGTTGTTAGGCTCCCTCAGGAAAGTAAAGTGCAATTTGAGGCATGCTCATCCTGTTCCCTGACCCAGGCCTTGGACTTTAAATTAATTTTTAAGCTGGGTTTTGCACAGGTAAAAAGAAGGCTTTAGGCCACATTAGTTGGTCGGTTAGTAAAGCTCGTTTCCACTGATAGCACTAAACTTACTTTTCTACACAGTGAATTTTTGACCATCTGCTGTTTTTAGAACTCACAACCATTTTTCCTAACCCAGAACGTGTCCATGGATTTATCAGGATATAAAACACTCTTGTAGAGATCACTGGAGTGTACACACGGAGATAATGATAACTTATAGCCAACCTATTTGCAAAGTTTAATTCTGAGAGAAGCCATTTTGTACCATTACAAGCAAATTGCATATTGTCTCCTCAGACATAAGGAATTCAGCAAAAGGTATTCCTAACAGATTAAGCCTATTCTCTTTCAGAAGATCATTTTATTTTAGTTTTCATCACTGCATTGCTACTGAAATGAAGACCCTTCTTTCTCTTTTGTAACTGTTCTCTGTAGGATTTGGGAAGGAGAAGAGATTTTGTGAAACTCTAACTTCCGGTGAATCCACAATTTGATTTTTTCATGTCTGAAATATGCAGTATTTTTCAGCAGAGCTATCTCCTACTGTACAACCCAGGGGAAACTTCAGAAGCGGGACACAGTGCAACATGCTATATCCCTAGAAATAAACCTTTTTTATTTCTTAAAGGGAACTAATGATCCCCTCTTGACAGGCCAGGGGGTTATTAGATCTTTGTGAAGTTCAGTCATAAAAACCTTTTGGCCTCTGTATGTCATCAGACATAGCGGACACAGAACAGCTTTCAGCAACTGTACAGCTGCCCTACAACAACTGAAATCCAAGAAAGAAATACATTTCAGAGCCACTTGAAAGTTCTTCACTGTGTTGATTAGTATCTTAAAAGTGTGGGAAATGAACCAGAATAAAGGTATCACCATGCCAATTCACAATGTTCACAAAATAATTATTGAGCTTTTTCCCCAAAATGCTGGGATTGATTTTCCTCCCCCCCTCCATTTTTATAGCAGTGATGAATATAAATAAGTCACAGGAAAATTACTTCTCCACTGTTTCACAATGCTTCTCTTATCTAGCAGGCACAGCTGTCACATACCCAAATGCTTTTATTTACGTTGTCTGTGGATGGAAATATTAATGCTTATGTCTTTTAATGGAAAAAATGCTTATTATCAAAGTACATAGTGAATTTTAACTAGCCTACTAATTTTGTCCTGTAAGAGGTAATGATTGATTATTTTATCATTTCCACCAAAATGTCGTCGTCTTTTTTTTTTTTTTTTCCTCTCCCTCTCTTATACTGATGACTGTCACTGGATTAACTGGCAGATGCACACTCTAAAATGTATGCATATATGAAAAGTTCACCTTGTTTTCTAATCCTTTTGTCACTGTTTATGCACTTCTAAGAAACTCCAGAATATTTCAACACATAAGGAAAATTGTCTTGAGTTATGCCTTGTAAAAACTAATTGGTTAAATCTTCTAAGAAAACAAAATATCATTTTTCAATAAAAAGTTATTCAAGAAAAATGGAAATTATGTACATAAATGTACTGGCAAGTTTTGTGTTTATATTTAAGTGAATGGAATCAGTAAAATGAGATTTATTAAATTAACTTTGTAGTCTTTTTCTGCTTTTATTTTTATAGTACTATATATAGGTTTACAGTCCTATAATATAACATTTAGGAACTTGCTAAATTTGCAATTTAAAACCTACAAAATCCACTTAAAATTATCTTAGTGTTTTTAACTGATTACCTGTGCCTAAAGTACATTACCTCTGTGTTCTTTTCAGCAGTTGTCTTCTTCTGTATCTGAAATTGATATAGAATTTGTTTTTCAGAATTAAAAATCATCTCTAGTTATGAATTTAAAATTTTCTGTCGGAAACACCTTTCTCAAATAGTTTTAACAAGATATTGAATCTCATTTGATGGTGTGAGGGGTATCAGATAGACAGTATCAATCTTGTACGCTGCAGGAAAAATGAATTTTTATTATGGTTGCAAATTTTAAGGTTACATTCAGCTCCAGTTAACGAGTCTGCCATTATCATCACAGAAAAGAACAACAAAATACGACAATATTTTAAAATCTACAAAGCTCCATGCAAAGCTATCAGGAGTTTTGTGTCACTAGAGATGATACGAAACTATCATTCTGTGCTTGCATGTCTGGAAGATAGGAAACTCTTTTGTAAATATACTTTGTGACAGCCTTTAAATACTTTTTTTATAACTAATTAGAAAAAAATTCTTGTAGTTAACTACTTCATCCAAAAAAAGAGCTCTTCTGGATGAAACAATATACAGTATCTGGCTTATGATTAATGTTCAAACAGAGTAGGAACATATATTGTACAAAATTCCATTAAAATCACTGGGTACACGATTTCAAGTGTACGTGTTACAACTGCATCATTTACAAACACAGTTCATATTATCTTTGAAGATGTCGGTCAGTAAGGATCAATAATACATAGGTTTGTATACTGACCATGCCGTTAAAATAGCTAAACAATTTCCAGAAGTGCAGTAAGCAACACAGACAGCGTGTGTCAAATGTATTTGATTCATTTTCTGCACCACAAAAGAGAGAAATTTGTCATTTGTTTGGTAAAATTTAATTACTTACTCATATTTTGTAGTAATCTGGTAAATATTTATGTTAGAGAAAATTACAGAGGCTGTGCCTTGCTCTTGGAGCCAGATGTCTGTGATGATCCTTACTTCCTATGGGAGTTCATTCCACTTTCTTACACTGGTCGCTGGGAAATTGCCTCTATCATAAGGAGTTAAAGTGCCTTTAAAAAATATGATGTCCTCTGTCCTGAAGTTTAAATTGTTTTATGTTAGGGCTGTCAATTAAAATGAATGAAAGAAATTATGACCAACATTATGTATAGCAAGGGTTAATTTTTTTTTTTTTTTTACTTTATATTTTTAAACTAGAGACATAATATGCAATAAGATAATTAAAAGACCATATTGTGAGAAGTCAGAAAAGCTCAATTATGTTGAAAAGATGGCCTTATTTTATCAGAAGGACTGGCAAAATTTGTTTTAAAAAACTAGCAATGAACAATGTAAAAAGAAAGATATTTGCTTTGTACACCACAGCCTATCTGTTCCTTTATTGTAGGAGTATTTTTTAAGTGAAAAACTTTTTGATGAAGAGGATAATTGATAAAATTACAGCCCACATGATAATTCATAAGGTGTGTCAAACCTTCAAAGCATTCTAAAAATACAAAACAGAAATTACACGCTATTAGGCTTATTTTAAAACTAAGGTGTTTGTTTCCAAAATGTATATTGAAAAGGAAATTCTCCCACACTCTTGTTGAAAATGTTTCCTTGTTTCCTAATTTGTAACTATAAAGTTAGCCAAAGTAATCACAGTTACACATGACTCTGTAACTTTCTAAATAATTCTTTATAATTTCTTCAATGTACAAAATTCACATCAAGCCATAATTTATACAGACTCATATGCCACAAACCATTTTACCTTCTTTCCATATATTAAAAGAATTAACTTTCAGTTGGATGGGTAAACATTGTTCTGTATATATGAATACTCCAAGCTTTAGAAGAAAAAGGAAATTGAATCGATGTCACGCTGCTTCTGTCAAAATCCCATATGGTCTCTGCATGTTCAGGAGCTCGGTAGTGGGGGCACTATGCCAGCGCATTCCCGAACTTGCAGGATGTGAAACCTCTGAGCTGGAGCAAGAGGTGAGAAAGTTCTGTCTGTCCACTCAATCCAGCTTATACCCAGTGCACATCTTTCTTTAGGATGTGTTTTCTATTCCTTCATACAGTCCAGTTTATAAATGCAGAGCTAAGAGGCTTTCAGACCTTATCTTGGGAAAGTATGTAACAGCTCATTGTAAAACAACATTTTAATTTTTATTATATGATTAGACACTATTTTATCAATCATAGATTATCAGCGGTTACATGTGAATAAAAAAACCAGTACCTTTTGTTCTGATAGGATTGTGTTTGACTCAAGATCATCTATTCACCTTTTTAAAAATTGTTTTCTGTTTTGAAGACAAAGCAATTCATAAACCAGCCTCTCTTTCATTTTCTGTATGAAATAACGCAAAATACAGGGGAAGTTTCTCACCATTTCAATGTCTGATGTTATGAACCTCTTCAAAATTGAATTTGGGATTTTTTTAAAAAGTCACGATCAGTGTAATTTTTCATCAGTAGATATTTATAAATAATACTATCCCTAGCTTTCTTCCAGCTTTCCCAGCATCCACAAAATGGATGACTTTCAGTCAATTTCTACTCATGCAATACAAATATACAGAAACAGCAGTAAATTAAGCTCGTTCTTCCAATAAGAATTTAAGCTGACTTGTAGTGATACTACCTATAGCATGGAGTTTCATCCTTTAAACTAAGCTTAAGCCTTATGTGTTCAGCTGTGTTATGCTCAAAAAGCAATCACTGATGTAAAACTTCTCTGTTGATTAAACTACTGACATTTCACCCCAGTCTTTTGTCCTATTCTTTCTTCAGTTATTTTCTTGACTAGGTTATTTTGGACTATTTTTAGGGTTTAATTCCCCATTTTTTAACTTATTTATTTTTGAAGCTGAATGAAAAACGCAAATTCATCAGGGGGAGGAGGGAAGAGAAAGCTCATTTGACTTTTGTTCCTATCCCAGCTTCCAGAAAAAAAAGTATTCCTAGCTGAACCACTTTTTAAACCTTCCTAGGGGTCTGTTTCTTTCAACAGAAAGGAAATGAAAGTTTTGGCTTTTTGTATGTCTATTTGAAATGGTCCTTTTAACTTTATCTTTCTGTAGGCAAAAAGAGTAATTGAAAAGAGCTGTACAGAGAGCAAACCATCATTCTGTTTTTTACCAAAAAAAAAGAAAAAAAAAAAAGTGTTACATCTTAATCACGCTTTTCCCTCTACAAATTCTTGTTCCCTGAAGTCACACAAGAAGATGAGGTTGGCTGCCATCCCATGCTAACCAGTCACAGACACATAGAACACGTTAGGCTGGAAGGGACCTCTTGAAGCCACTTAGCCAGTCTCTTGCTTCTTTCAGCAGAGCGGCTCCCCGCCTAATCAGTCCCCAGCCTGCACCGTTGCATTGGCTTGGTTGACCTCATGTGCAAGATTTTGCATTTGACTTTTTTGAACTTTCTGAAGTTCCTCGTAGCCAATTCCTTCAGCTCGATGAGACCCCCCTGAAGCCCCCTGGTAGGGTGGGAGTAGACCATCTCACATCCAGGCCATTGATGAAAATGTTCAACACCACCAGCTCCATTATGAATGCTGAGGAACGTAACTTACAGCTGCTGTCCTGTTAGACATTAGCTAAAGGGTGCTATGGGAGATCATTCTGAAAGGCTTACTAAAGTCAAGATAAACAACATCCACTGCTCTTCTCTTGTCCCCAGAGCTATTCATTTCATCATAGAAGACAATAAGGGCAGTCAAACACCATTTGCCCTTGGTAAGACAAAGCTGGCTGTTCCCAATCACCTTTCTTTTCTTTATGTGTCCACAAATGACTTTCAGAAGGATTTGCTTCACAGTTTTGCTGGGTACTGACATTAGGATGATCAGCTTGTAGTTACCTAGATCCTCCTCCTTTCTTTTTTTGAAGGTGGATGTAGCTAATATTTGCCTTTTTTTCCATTCATTGGTT
Source organism: Phoenicopterus ruber ruber (assembly GCA_009819775.1). NCBI lineage: Eukaryota > Metazoa > Chordata > Aves > Phoenicopteriformes > Phoenicopteridae > Phoenicopterus > Phoenicopterus ruber. The sequence goes on along the minus strand of CM020218.1, from coordinate 35,475,253 downwards.
GCATAACCCTTTAAAGATATTAGGGAGCAGTCTCTCAACATCACCCAGATCCTTCAGGATCCTCGGAACCTTTCTGGCTGCTCACATTGACTTATGTTCAATTTACTTAAGTAACACTTAACTTAGGTCTCCTCTGTTGTGGGTAGCACTTCCCCAGAACCTGCCACTAGGCACAGAGAGCTGGGATGCCTGAGAGCAGACCTTGCCAGACCAAGGAATAGGAGGCATAAAGTTCCTCAGCCTTCGCCTCACTTATTTCGCACTGCCTACCGTTTCCCTGAACAAGCCAAAATGCATTCTTCTGGAGCATAGGGACTTCATTGTGCTATAGTTTTTCCTCACTCCTCTCAGGATCTTAAACAGTACTGCTTCATGGTCAGTTCAGGCAGGGTTGGCAATGACTGTCACATCCTTGATTAGGTCTTCCTTATTTACGTGTAGCAGCAGAGTACCTCTCCTAGTTGTTCTGTCCAGTACCTGCATTCAATATTGTCCCCGCTGCATTCCAGAAATCCGTGGGATTGCTTGCACCCCACTGCACTGCCCGTCCAGCAGCAGGTATGAAAGTTCCTTCTTGAACCTGCTAAAGAAAGAGAAAAAAGAAACATAACTCACCAATGTTCATCTTAGCATTAGCATAACATTCAAAGCAAAAGCCCAAGCAAATTTGATGTGTGTCCAATTCACACTTTCAACATTCTTATCAGTGAAAAGCCCAGCGTATTTAAATCATAACAGCTGAAATTTCCTCTATGTACCTTCACATTTTCTGCTTCAATATAAGTGTCAGCAACAGCAGCAGGAGAAACTCGGACAGCTGTGTTTAAACTTTTGTGTGACGGTGCCACACAGAGTACTCTGAGGTCTCAGTCCTCAAGGGTGGTAAAAGGGGATGTTTTAGAGCAGGCAGCGTCTGCGTTCTTCCCTGTATTCCAGTTTTCTTCATTGGAAATACTCTCTGGAAGGGATAGAAGCCTGACCTTCCTCACATTACTGCAATTAAGAGGTGACTGGGGCAGATACAAAGAAAAAGAGTCTGGCAGCCTTTTCAGTATAGCTTTAGCATTCTTGGCAGCGCACTATAAACGTAATGAAAGGAGTGGCCATCCTTGAAAAACACTGTGAATTACAGGGGAAAACAAACACAGACACACAGACACACGCACTCTTAAAAAAAAAAAAAGGGGGGGAAGAAGAAAACAGCTTGATTTCCCACTTTGCAGAGGTGGAACTATGAGGAATAACTCATTCAGTATTGCACTGTCTGCCTCAGATGTACAAAACTAAACACAGGACTAAATGTCTTCCAGTTTGAGGTTTTTTCTTGCAGAAGGTGTTTAGCTATGGCTCCAGTAAACAAAAATAAGCTTTTCCCAACCCTTTTCAATGCAAACTAGTAGATTACATGAATATTAATAAATTACACTTGTATTTTCAGTATTGATTAAAATATTTAAAATAGACATATGAAAAAATATTTTATATTTAGCCCTTTGCAAGTGTAACTCAAAAAACCTTAGCAAGATATTTTCTGGTTCCCAAAGACCTTTCAGTACATCAACACCAACAAGGTTGAACTGAAGAAATATTCTTTCTCTTTGAAATTTGTAATCAAAATAAATTCTTCACTGGTTATAATTGTACTGTCACAATTTCCTTTTAACTTTCTTTTTAAACATTTCTCATTCTCACCGTTTGTATATTTCTAACTCTTCTTCTTTTTTTTCATCACTTCATTGCCTCCAAATAATTTTTTTTTTTTTCAGTAATTTAATTCTTTCCAAAAGGAGTAAAACAAATTTTAAAAGAAAGAAATATTTCCAACAGAAGAAAATCATCAGTAGAAATTCCATGCAGGTAGCTGCCAAGATATGAAGTTCAAACTCCATATGGATGTAAAATTACCATGTATTCATATGTCTCCTTTGGAATAAAAGATATTTTCTTTTAATGGAAATTCTTTACTGAACAAGATTAATAGTTATTCCATTCTTTGGAAGGGGGGGAAAAAACCCAAAAAACAAGCAAGTTAATTTTCCATCTCTGAGCCCCACTTGGATCAAGTCACATAAGTGTCAAGGAATTAATATGCATGAAAATGCCTTTGATAAAGGCCATTGTCCATATGTTTGACCTTACTTGTATACTGAAACTAATAAAACAGCTCTATTGAGTGGATCATCTGCTGAATCTGGTCTGATATAAAACCTCCGAGTAACAAAATTGCGATGACTTACCTCTGAGTAACAAAAATTAACAATTTACTATCATGTAAGCAATGAAGAAAAGAAATATTCTTGGTGTTAGTACATTTCGCAGACAAAAATCTACAACAAAAGAAGTGTAATGGTTTAAGGTAGGAATAGCGGCAATGGCAGTTACTATCCTCATTTATGTACAATCTCACGACACCTGGAGCTGGTATTACACTTATAATGATCTCATATATCTTAAATTGTGGAAATTCAAAATTGGAGCATCCAAGCAATTGCATCATTACACCCCAGTGATATGCAATAACAATATTCTTCCAGTTAGAAGAAAAACAAGTAAGTGCCTGTGGTCCAGATCACATTGATTAGATTTTAAAGAAAAATACCTCCCTATCTTTCCTTTCAATAATACAGTTCCAGAAGTGACAGAGTTCAGTTTGGCTCAAAAGGTAAAGTTATTTTGTCCAAGAGGAAAGCTGAGATAGAAGCTGCACCGTCTTGAGACCATGCTTAAAGACTTGTGATGATCAAACAGCTAACAAATAAGGTTTTTCTTTTGTTCAATATTCCAGCTGTAGCATTTTTTAAATAACTTTACTGCAGTTTTTCTATCTTGGAGGCAAAGACTCTTCAGTCACACCTGTGTCTCTTGGCAGAGTTTAGCAAAGTAATTTTCCTTAACTGTGAAGATGCACATGCTTTAATTTCTTTAATTTTGTAGTAGAAAGCTAGTCAGAAGAGAAAGTTTCGATAGAAGCTCTAAATGAGCAGTATGAGAGAGAAGGTTTATTTTTGGTATTTGAGATAACATGTTTTTCTTGGTTCAGTATTAAATGCAAGCAGTTCTGTTTGTAACATGACAATCATCACATTATGTAGAGTAAAATCTGTATTTATGAACACCAGACTATAAGTTTCTATCTAAAGATTCATTATTCCAGTCTTCTCTGTTGAAATTAAGACTGTATCACATGACCAGCAGTGCAATATTTTACTAGCCTATTCTGCAAAATAGCAAGGTGGCTTACAAACCAAGAAACTAAGCAAGTCCTTCTGAATTTTGAATCCATTGATTAAGTTGAGCCTATGCTTTCAGTCATTCCCCTTTGACCAGAAGAGGTAGATGCTATGACTTGCTTACTTAACAGAAAATTAGCAGTATAGATATTGTTGAACATCTTGTCTATAACAGTTGCTTTTTTACAATGACTGGCCGCCTTGTATCTCCCATGCCACCTGTATAGAGTGCTTTGGTACTGTTAGGTTAGTCTGCTTTGGTTAACCTGACATGCACAGAGACATTGCCATTGGGGAATAAGGATGCCCATGTGTGTGGTCAACATAAATTCAGAAGTGCAAGGATTGCAGGGAGAGGTAATAATTGATCAGAATAAGTTGTACAATTAGGAAAAAAAAAAACCCCATGCAGGAAAAGCAACCTTTGGCCCTCATCCCCTCATATAAGTCCCTTCTAGGGTGTTCTAGGAGCAGTCATTTTTTTAACAAAAACCAGTCTCATAACAAATACCACCATTTCTCATAACAAATCCCCACCCTAGTTATCCTGCAGCAGTTATTCGTTGACTTCACTGTATCGATATCCTCTTCTTGAAGAAACGAAGATGAGCTCCTCAGCCACTGCAAACACCAGGTACATCAAGGCTCTTAATAAAACCAAACAGAAGAAGAAAGGTTTAGCAATAATTGTTGTTCACAAAGATACATACTCCTTCCTGGCACACACATGTACTGTGTAGGAAGCACACGTGAATTGCCAGACAGTAAATGTGAGGTAGTATCAGCATGAACGGGGCTTTAAGTTAGCTTCCATTTTGCTCAGGCTTAGAGTATATACATGGATAGGTACCCTAGACTATCTAATGAATTACTATGTGCTTCAGAGCCCTGCAAAAATTAGAAAACATACACAGTCTTCAAAATGACTATTCAGTTTTACCAAGCAAAATTAACCATGAGTTTTTAGAGCAATAAAACACAAAAATAGTTCTATATCATTTCATTGTAATCAGCTTGTTTGCTTACTGTAGGACATATTTCAGTGTACCAGATAGATCTTACCATAATTTCTTCATTCAGGTCACAAAGCTGTTTGATAAACCTTTTCCTTCTTTGCACGGACTATTAATTCTCCTACTTTTCATTGTAGTGACCATCTGTCCCTTTACTTTATGACTGCCTAGTAGCCCTGTAGCAAAAGTTAAGATTGCTTTCATGGAAAAATAATAACAGAAATGTATTCAAAGTATCTAGCTAAAGTTAGCTGTTGGCCACTGTAGTTAAGCAGCTGGAAATAAGAAATAGACTCAGTCATGTTCAGTCTGAGCCAAAGTCTTTGAGTCAACATACAGATTCTCATTAACTTTAGTTGGCTCTTAAGATCTGTGTTCCATATGTATGCCAGTTTGAAAACTAAAAGTATTCTGGGAACATATCTTATATTTGCTTTGTTTAACTTACATTAAAAATTTATGCACAGTTTCTGAACTTTCATATATAAAAGTGTATGAATTATATGCTTTCATTGTAGGTTGAATTAGGAAATTAGAAATAAAATAATTCATGGTACTAGTCATGAAGTTTTCAAGTAGGAAGCATATAAAGACTATAAAAAAATCAGAATACTATAGATGAAAACTGAAAGAGACTAGATATTAATGAAGTAGATACTGCATATGCTAGGTCCAGATGTAGAATGGCTCTGGTATTTATTTCCCCAGTGTTTGCTGTTGAAGTGAAATGTAAATTTTAATAGTTTATTTTAATCCTCATGTGTAATTAAAATTGCTAGTCAAACATATATATATGTATGGACTGTATAGATATCTGTATGTATATGTGTGTGTGTATATATATAAGGAATATATATATGCACATATATATATATTGCTTTGTAATTGTAGTTTTGTAAAACTGTGGATTCAGTGTGGGTGACTAGAAATACAAAAAAACATTCAGGGGAAACTTAGATGACAATACCAAGCTAATTTTCTTTAGAAACCATTTTTTATTTGCAAAACTTCGGTCTCCAATCTCCAGAGATACGGTAGAAAGCAAATGAGGAAGAGGAAAGTGGTGTATGAACGCAGCAATCCACCTAGTCCTCTAGATAAGTATGTATAGAATCACAAAAAAAAAAGATATTTCCTTCCTATTGTCAATATAAATCAGATTTTTAAAGTTGATTGAACAGAGTTGTTTCTATCTGTTCCATCTTTCCATTTCTACATACTGTCCTCTTATCTTGAAAAAGCAAGATTGAATGGAAGGATGGGAATAAGTCTCCTAAATCAACACTAATTTAAGACAACTGTGACAAGGATTTTTTTGGTATGTCTTGAGATGAAATAGTTTGGCTGTTAAAGGTAGTGTAGCAACATATAAAATCTGTCAAATTACACTGCATTCTGAAAGCTCTCAATCACAGCATTAAAAAAACAGATTAAAGTGATATAGGGATGTTCTTGAAACTTTAATACTGAATATCATGGTTTCTTTTTGAGTTTCAACAAAAGCTTAAAAATTCTCTCTGTGTGTATGTGTTATACACTTCATAATTATACCTAAATATGCTATGGGTAAAATTATATATATTGGTGCATTAACAACATTAACTTTTTAATGTGTATTTTTAGCATTTGAATTATTTTAAAAATAATTTAAAAATCCCAAACAAAAGTTTATATTAGTTGATGATGATGATTAAAAATCCCATAAGGGTAAAGGAAGAGGGAAAAAAAAAAGATCCCTTCGAAAGTTTTCGCTTCAGTTGCATGATGAAGCTGCCACCTCACATAGGAATTCTGCTTTTTGGATTTGTGTTTTAATTTCTGCAGGGTCTCATGATTTACGTAGTCTGCTTGAATACAGTATAGCTGGTACTGAGTATGGAGAAGCTCATGTTCTCAGTATAATTGAGTTTTCAGATTTATCTGGTACCTTGTTTCATGACCAAACCGCTAGTTTTAGTCAAAGAACTTCACTTCAGTCCTCAGCTATTTTTCATCGCCAATTAATTTGCTCTGTGCAGCTATGGAGAAAATGTCATGGTGAGAAACACTCACAGGAAAGCTTTACAGCTGTGTGGTATCGTCAAGACAGTTCTATCATTTTGGGGAATCACATAACTGGTAGAGTTATACCATCCTGAGTACAAGGTACAGAAGCAAAAATGGCAAGAGGCGGAACTTCTCTTGGGTAATGTGAGAAATGGGAATCCCTGAAAAGAAGATAAGAATGTAGGTAAATCCTCGTACCGGATGATTGGAAGGGACTTTCTCAGTCAGTGATGCAAATCACCTAGTAAGCACGACTTCAGTTTTATAGTCTAATCAACTCCCAGTGTTATAACTAGCCAGTTTCCAATCTCCAGACTGGAAGTTAAGTAATCCTCTTACTTTACGGCAAAAGCACCAGAAAATGGGCTGCCATGGAGTAACTTCATGCTGAGTAGCCTTCTCTGCACTGTTAATCAAAGTGATTGGCACCTGGATTTAAACCCCCAGGTTAATCCAGCTCACTAAGCCACTATGTTATTAATCTTTCTCCACACTCCTCTGTATTTATTGTATTTTTAATAGAAGTGCACCACTTTAAACATCTGTTACAACCTCTAGAATTTAAAGGTAAAGAACAGCGTGGTTATTCCTGCATTAACAATGTTAGATATTCCTTACACATTTGTGTCCAAATAGGAGAGCCGACTTCAGGCATAAGCAAAGTAGTTCCCTAGGGTGTCGCGTTGACGAGAGTGGTGAAATCATGGCTTCATGTGAGTGGAAAAGAGGAATCCTCCAGGTTTCACAGCAGCAGCCCCTGGTCTCTGCACAGCTTGTGCTGGTTCACTTAAGTGGCAGAACAGCTTTTCCAGACATGAGTCTTAGGGCGATGAGGCCAGGCAAACTCCTTTCTGTCAGGAGGAAAACCGTGGCTCTGCTGCTGGCATCCACTTGCATTCGGTATCTGCTTCTGCTCTTGGACCCCTTCTGCTAAGAGAAGCGGCACAGGCAGTGAACTGCACAAGTGCTGGGAAAGGGCTTATAGTGATGGCGAAAGCGTTTGGAAGCTGACTAGTTTTCATTATTTTCCCAGACCCTCAGCAGAAACATTTGGTAGGGAGGGATGTTATCCCAATGCTTGGAAGGGGCACCAATGTGATAGATTGCAGAGCCCGAAGAGGTGTGCAGTCAGGAAGGCTGAGTGGCCGTGCCATCCCAAAAACACCAGTATTCGTTCTCTGTTTTTCCAACTCTGGCACAAAATGTATTCCCTGGTGAGATGTCTAGTCACTTCTATGTATTGTTAACAGAACAACCTGAGGTCACTTTTCAAGTATTTTCTTCGAAGTTTGAAAGGCTTAATTTTTCCATTCTTTTTCAGGTGGATTGCCTCACATATTGTCTCTTCAGTTTTGGCATGCCCAAACATAAAGTCTGGCAAGCTCTTTAGGAAAATAAAGTTCTTAGTCCCTTCAGTGATGTCTTATCTGACATGCAACCTATCCATAGTACGTAATTTTCTTTGTTAATTTTGCATTTTTTATTTTTGGAGGTTAACTTCAAACGGTAAACTCATATAGCTGTTTCTAGTGACATTTCCTCATCAAAACAATTTTCTGTGTTCATTAAATTATCTTGTTTTTATTTATGAGAAAAGAAAATGTTTTAGTATATGTTGCTTACATATATATGTATACAATATGTAGATATTGATAAATTTGTGGTTTTTTCATCTTTGTTATACTTTAATCTTTAAAATGAGTATGAAGTAGTATAAATTTCATTAAGTAAATAAATTATCCTAGTTTCCTTGGTGAATTAGGATTATTAGTTACATGCATTTATTGCCTCTTTAGCCACTCCCTTTTTTTTACTATGTTTTAAAACGATGCCCTAAAATACAATTTAGGTTTGTTATTCTTTATGCAAGAACCACTGAAACTCAGTCAAAATATTGTAACGATGAGAAAACTTTTTATCACATGAAGTAAATGTTAGGAATAACTCAACTTATTTAGAACTACAGTTCCTGAATTATGGAAAAAAAGAACTCTTGCTGACGTGTTTTGAAACAATCTTTTCATTCCCTTTTTTGTGTGAGGAAATCACTTTCTTCTTTACTTCTTTCCTTTCTTTCAGGAGACAGTCTTAATGAAAAACAGAAGATTATCCTAAGCCTGTATGACCACTTTGCGTCTTTTCTTCCTATCAATTAAAAAAAAATGTTTTAATTGATCTAAGAATAGGTAATGTTGCCCTTTTACATTATGATTTTTTTTTTCAATAGTATCAGGCATAAATGAATCCCACAGAAATAGGTGTGAAAGGTCTTTGATGAATTAACTGTCATTTCAACTGCATGCATTAGCAGTTCCAAAATGCTTGTTTTTCTGCAGGAACAGCAAATATTCTTCTATGTAAATTAATCAAAGAAAGGAAAACATACTAAAATGCAATTCAGACACCAAAGACATAAAGCTTCAGTGGGGAATGTTGCACTGCTCACAGCTGAAATGTATTAAGAAAACTGATGATTTCACTTAAAGTTAAAGGTAAATTAGCTCCTCTAGAATAAGTCATTTATTCTAGAACTGAAGCTTTACCTCTTTGATTCATCTCTGAAGGCTTCTGTTCTATGACAATTTCAAGAATATTAACTTTTTTAATGTGCTGAAGACATTTGGAGACCACGGTTACCTACCTCTCATCTCCAAGGTCAACTCATGCTGAATTTCCATAGGTGGATATTTCTTTCATCTATTTGGAACAAAAATAGAAGTATATAAGGAAAAAGTATTCTCCTTAGTACTCTGAAATAAGCATCGTCATAGTTTATTTTTTTTTATTTTTCCAAAATAGTAGTGAAAGCACTTACGTTCAAGGGGGAAAAAAAAGTCTCGTGCTGCAATTGTTGAAATGAATGGCCAGCTTTCCAAGACTGACAAATTTTGTATTTCTCCTTTACTTTGAATTAAAGACATTTTTTGGTATCATTGTGGACTGTGATGAAGTGAAATGAACACTATTCAACATGCCTTGAAAATGAAAAGCTTGCAATCTACAAAAATACTATCTGTCATCTATTTTACTTATTAGACCTTTCAGCTATCCATTTTTCTTCAAAATGTGACCTTCCTTTTACCCCGGCTCTCTGCAACTGTTTGGAAAATCAATGGCAAGTTTACAATAACCAACATGAAGCTTTACACACTGTGGAGAAGAAAACATTTTGATAAGCAAATGGATTTCGATGTCAGCCTTCTAAGCAGTTGCTACAGACAAATGATTTGAAAGATTATTGAAAATATACTGTCTTTTTAAAAAGATACTTTGCTCCTCAGGCAAGACACAGGAAATTGAATCAGCTGCAGTACCGAATTGACTTTGCTGTCACTGCAATGTGTGACCCTGTAGTAAAATAAAATCAGTGTCCAACTGTCCAACGTGTCTAGACCTTGCTGAACTTTTCAACCAAAACAATTATATTTCTCCTTTTCTATTTTATTCTTTATTTTCCAGTATAAAACTTTGTGACCTTTTCTGTCAGAGCAATCCATTGAAAATGGCAGTATGAAAAGTGCTTGGCCGATACAGAACCTTCAGACCAAAACTATAATAAATCTCGTTCTCTTCTTCTTGTTTCCTAAGTCAAACATCTGAATTATTATTTTTAGCCTAGTGAAACAAAAAATTAATCAATGACCAAAAGCTGGGCAACTAAAGTGTCAGGATAGCATAAATTCATATTGCTCTATTAGCTTAATGATTTTGGATTCTGTTAGAATGCTATATGGCAATTCACAAGCTATCATTGTACGTCATAATTACACCACTTTTGATTACTTCTAGTGGCAGAGGATATACCAGGTGGAAGCAGCTGCAAAGAGTAAAGTCAGTAAGTAACCGGATATGTTGTAAAGCAGAAGTCTTTCACTGTATTCATTTCAAAAGCTGCAGGGGCTGCTGAGGTGGGTTTCATAAGAGACAGCGAATACACAGCTGAAGTCGCTTTGATCAAGGGTCATAATCTAACTGCCAAACATACAGACACAAATCTGGTAAGACTGGATGCAGCAACGGATGCAGATGCAATATGAACGAGTTTCTTCTGTGTCTTTCCACATTCAGTTTACTTACTGGAAAAGGTAATAGGACACATGTGAGAAAGAGGGCTGAAGTTCTTGTGAAGTCTGTCTAGCCATTCGGTAAATTTGTGGGGTATCAGTCCCACAAATTTATATTGCAAGGGCCCTTTTCTTCCAAGACAGTTTTGTTTGATGAAGATCAGCCGTTACCTCTGATAACACTAAGTTAAATTCCCAGGCTTGTTCTTCTTCTGTCATGATCTTCCTTGAGGCTTGAGTTTCACTACCAATCTCCTCTAGCCCCTCCAATTGTTTAAATAATATGAATTCCCCCTGTGTCTTGGCAGTTGGGGATTTTTTTAAAGTAATATTCTCATCTCAGGAGAATGTGGCAGGAAAGAAAAGAACACAGACTTGGCCAAGAAATATATTACTCACAGAGACCTCCTTCATGAGAGTGTGCAGCGCTCTGAAAAGCCCTCTGTGAGTCTAAGTCTTTTCACCCAAAATCCTCAGGAAAGAGCTCTCAAGCATTTCCCTAGATCTTTGTTTTACACGTGCCTCTTTTCACAGAAAAAGCCCCTCAGTTCATTTGTTAAGGTAAAAGATCGAAAGAGAATTTTGTTAGTTCATTATCTTATGATTTCTGACACTGAAGAGGACCCCTTTGATTGTTGTCAAAGAGGTTCTCATATTGTTCATATTTACATTTAGATTATAATTTTGTAATTTTCTGATTTGCATACAGGAGGCCAGGAACAATCAGCAATCAGTCTCAAAAAAAATGCTGTGCAAAAGTTTGATGGCAGCCTTACTTTCTACACCTTGTTTCCTTCTTAGTAAGAACATGAACATTGCAAACAAACAAATGAAAAGTTAAGTTGAAATCTAAATGACTGCAGGGCAAATTTGACAGGAGCTTGTCATCTGAGCTGGAGAACTGTGAAATTTAGATGTGAGAAGGCATTATCAGTTGTACCAAATAACATATTATTTAAAACCCAGATGAATTTCAAAAGTCATTCCTAGTTTTGGTAGTACAGTTGAAGTGTCTTCATCAAGTGGGAAACATTCCACAACTAATTTGTTGCTATTGGATGGGAATTCTTTAAATAATTAAAAAGCTGTTTTCTTTAACAGAAACAATTATTTTGTTGATGAACTATTGGGTGACTTTTAGAAAACTGAAAATAATTAAAATTAATCAATAATCAATAATCTCAAAATATAGTTTGCGTGGTCCTGAGTTAGAAATGCAGTGTGAACATTCTGGCTATTACATTTAAGTTTTAGCAGATCAGAATGGATGGAACCATAGAAATATTTTCCCTGAGAATGTGTTTTTCATAAGTCTATGGTTTTGACTTATGTTTAACTTTATGGTGATGATTTTGAATCTACACAATTAAAACTGTATTTCTGTATCAGAGTTTACAAACATTTTCAGAAAGGCACTTCCAAATGGTCATCTCACAGTGACTGACTAAATATTCATGGTGGCTATATTACAATGAATGGCTAGAAGCAGCCATATCAACAGTGTATGAATTTTAGCTTCATTTTACTTGCCTCTAGGACATGTATCATGGGTGTTCTGCATATTGTTTTTCCATTTAATATTGAAAACATTTTAGCAAGATCATTGGAAAGGCTGAACAATTAGTGAATTATAAGTGTCTAAGTAAATTAATTTGGAACTTTTTTTTCCTCGGCTGTTTAAGACATTTTGAATATTTTTCATGTTCTACAGATTATATTGAGAGTTGGGTCAAGTGTCATCTGATTTTAAATTGAATCACTTTCCCCAAATTCATTTGAAGTTAACATCAACAGCAATGCCAATTGCTTCCAGATGAGGTTCCGTTTCAAAACTGGATTCTGAGGAATACGGGTTCTGGAAAATGGTCCTGCTTCTGATGCCTGTTTCGACTGCAATAGCAATATTGCATTTAGTTTTAGTGGGGATCATGAGTGAAATCCTCAAGCTAGAAATTTGAGAACTACGGCATAGTGCCTATTTCCAGAACTGTAATTCATAAGCTAGATGCCTGTAGGAGACAGGTATACTCCATCAGCGGGTCTGGGTATGAGGTTTACAACACCTCAGGCTAAGCAGGCAACAGAAAACTCTGAAGAGAGATACTCAGGAAATTTTCCCTCTCTCTTGGACTTTAGCACCTAAACCTAGGTCTGAATGAGGTGCTTTGTGAAGCTGGTATGCATAACCCCTAACTGCTTTTGAAGCACACGAGAAAGCAAAAGAATCGTATTCGTCTAATCCTTACAGGCCTGGGGCTTATAAACATTCCATGTTGATAGTTTCACATATGCCCAAGAAAGTTAAACAAAGCTTATATCCACTGGAGCCATAGCTCTTCAGACTTGTTAAACTCTACATGGAGAAAGAGGGAGACCATTGGAACAGAGTTTTTTGCCTAGGGCCTGGAGCAAAGAACTTGCAAGTTTCATTAGAGAAAACATAGATGGTTTCCAAGACTCCAGAGTCTGGAGCTCTTTATTCAGGTCATTTTCTTATTCTGAACAGCAGAAGGAAAAATTAAGTACATAACAAGCAAAAAGTCCCAAACTATCAACAGCAAATTCAATGGAAAATTTAAATTGTTAGTTGTCAAAAATTTTGATGCCTAAAATAGGAAGCTGTTCATATTTATTCTTGTGACATTGCAGAAAAGCTGTAGTAACTTACATTCATGTTTTCTTGTTCAATTATCTGCAGTAATTTTATTCCTTGCCTATTTTTGGCTTGCCACACATACAGGAATATTTTCCATGGGTTTTATTTATAACTTTTGAATACAAAGTAGATGTAACCAAGATGCAGAGAAATTAGAAGAGAAAAACACAAAAAATAAGACGTTAGGCCAATGAGGATTATGTTAGAGCAAAGGGATACATTCATGTTGCCTCTGTCTGTACCGACCACTGTGTCAGGACCGATAGCCACTTGGAACTAGCCTTTCTTATCTAAAATCCATATTTTCCTTTTACTGTCTGAAAAGTAACCCTTAGACTGCTGAAAATTGGTCCGGGAAAGCAACCTTGCGACCTGAACTTTCAGAGGAGAGTTGTGACATCTGATAAGAAGAGAAGAGGCATTGTCAGTCAATCTGGTTTGTATTTTTGCTTTCATAAATTATATGATATTTATACCTTCTGATTATTAATACATATAGGATATATATGTATTTAGAAAGATTCATAAGTACACTTTTAATAATACAGACGCAGAATAAGTAGCATATTCTATGATTTATATAATAATAGATGTACACATATGCAATGTATATTCTATTCTATCATGTCATCGCAAGAACTTACTTGACTAATCTATCAATTATATTATCTGTTGCATTTGAGCAGATATATTTGTGCCTTTCTTAATGCAAACAAAATCTGTGTGAAACATCTGCGGTTTTCTGTTATTAAAGGGTACAGTGTGTTATACTACTTTTTTTGTGTGGACATTTTTTCCAGCTGAAATTTTGACATTTGTACCTTCACAAAATCACCAGGACAGGTGATAATCACTGGTCTGAAATAGCTCAGAGAAGCTGTTTGGAAGGTTCCCAAGAAGACAGACAGCATGTGGTGGCCAAATGAGCATTTTGACATCAGTTATTGGCTCACTCTGGAAACAGCTGAGAAGAAGCCAAAGACTTGGCTACATTGTGCTCTTTCCAGTATGAGCTGAAGGATGATGCAAAGCAAATGTAGACCTTCCTTTGAAAATCAATTCTGATCTTTTAAAGGAAAACACGTTTTTCTACACAGCTTAATATAGCAGTTTATTGGTGAATATTTTTGTTCTGTAAAATCTGTTTTTGAAAGATTGGTACATACAGTACATAATATAAAACACTTAATATTAAAGACCAGTAAGAGACTTTGGGGAGAGAAACTTGAAAGACATCCAGGATGAACTGAAGTTTGTTTTTGTGTGATCAAGTCCTAAGACTATCAGCTCTTTGTTGAAAGTATTGCTGCTTCCTTGAGTGCAGTATTGCAGTAGTGCTTCACTTAAAGACTTCGTATCATTTAAGGTACTCTCCACTGCAATGTGGCAACATGCATTGCACTATTAAAACAAAACACCACCCCTTGAAAAGTTGCCAAATTAAAACAAAAAAGGATGGAAAAAGGGGTGGAAAAGGTTGAAGGACAGAGTTCAAAGCACAAATCTTTATATTTTCACATGTCTGGGTTTAGCGCTTTTAAGAATAATCGAGAAGATAAAAGCTTTAATGATGATGCTATTTTCAGAAAATGAAGATATTGAAGAAAAATGATGAAGCTGAGGAAAAAGAGACCATATTTTTTTCTCGTTCCCATATGCTCTCTTGGATATGTAAGCGACATGATAATGTTTCAGTCCCCTTTTGGCTGAATGCACTTTTAAAAACTGATGCTGCAAATATTCCAAAAAGCTATTTTGAATGTGCCTCCTATGGTGGTCCAAGCATATCACATTGCAATTAATCTTTAGTGAGGACTAATTTTAGAATTTTTTTGTCACCTGAATATTTCTCAGAATTAAATTTATATGGAAAAAATAGCAAATAGAAAGTCATACACATGTTCCAAAAAATAGTGATGTAAAACATTTTGTGATATTAATCCATCTTTAATGAAGAGAAATATAGCATGTAAATTCTACACAATGAAAGAAAATCTGAAAAGAATAATGTTATCTTTATTTCTGAAATTCACATTTTATCCTCTGAATTGTTCCTTTGGGAAATCATGTAATTATAAAATCTATATAGGATTTTTTGAAAGTAAGTTGGAGAAAATAACAAGAGAAAATTCATTATTTATAAAATGACAAGCCTAAAAAGAATTAATGGAATTTTAAAGGCAAATAGGTTTTATAGAATTCTTCCCTATGGAGGTTTGCTTTTGTATTTACATAGATGATGACACTCAGAGCAAGAACATAGACAGATTGCACTTTCATCCTGATACTTTGCCTTGCAACAGGTACATACGTGAACAGAATTCCTTGGACACTAACATCTGGTTTTCCAGTTAAACACTGATTATTTATAGACTTAAGCTGTGAAATCAAACTCAACCATAGGCTTTCGCAAAATGTCTTTCTAATATCACTGAAGTTTTGCATGCATGATTGCACCAAAAGATTTTACAGTAAAGAGCCATAGGCAAGATTAAAGATATATGTCCCATAAATTGGGGATTTGAAGGTTAACCATAACACCCTTCCTCTTCCTATTACCTGTTACGGTGAAGACATTTTCATATTGTTGGTTATTTTTCGATGTTTTTTATAAGGAAATTCATTTAGAGCTGGTTGAATCCTATAAAATGGCTTTCATAAAAATTCTTTTAAATTGAAAGTCAAATCCACCACATATTTTACATCTCCTATTCGTTATCTCTGTTTTCTTCTGGTCTGTGTGGTGAAATCTATTTGCTTTTCACAGCACTTGTGTCAGAAAGTTTGCTGGGTACGAGCTGAACAGAAAGAAGAGAGAAGCTGTTACAAAAGCTGATAGAGCAGCAACTAGAGATCAAATTGATCTGAGTAAGATAAGAAAATACAGATCTTTCTGAGTTTAAACAATGATCTTCCATCTTCATCTTCCACAGGGGGGTTCAAACTCTTATCTTCGACTTTTAGAGGTGAATGAGATACGATGCCATTCAGAACTCTGAACTCTGAGGTCAAGATACTTAACCTTGAGCTCACCAAGAGGATAATCAGGTACTTCTGATGAGGCTGGCAAGGCTGACATCTGGCCTGTGCTAAGCAGATGAAAGCTGGGGAGAACTTTATTTCAGAAAGAGTTATAAACCGACGGGAGAATAAATGGCATTGCAAGTGAGCTGTTCAAATAGTATTGTCACAGAAAATGTGTTCAGATAAGAATGAGAAGCAACTCAAAGAGTCAGTGGCTTGTGAAGAGGTCATTGCCAGGAAAAAATAAAAACCAAACAAACCATAAAACAAAACAAAGAGAGATGTATTTATTCCTGGGGAGGAAAAGGTGACAGACATTCCCAGTATGTGAGGTAGGCAATTAATCTTAGGTTTCTGTTAGGCACCACCACTGCTCGCAGGCTGTGAAGTACAAAGAGAGAAGGTCAGAACTGCGCTTGAGAAGGAGTTCTGCCTAGGTTTAATCCCACTGATAGCTGCAGATCCTCACATGGCTGCAGGAGAGTATCAAGTGGAGAAAAGGGGCAAATTAATAATTGCAAAAATGTTTGCTATGAATTTGGCCTTTTCCCTCTGTTTTATGAACTGTTCTCTTTTTTATTTATGTGTATTTGTTATTTTGACTGTTTACTGGGTAGTGCCTATAGAAAAGGTCAGAAATCCGCTTAAGAAAATTTCTGTGCAACATAAGTAGGAAACTTTTTTCCCAGCAGTCACAAGATTCAACTTTTATAAAATGCAGAATGACAAGGATCAGGGAATAAACAACATCATCTCCAGAAACAGAGTTGTGTTTATCACCAGGTACTTTTTACACCCACTTAGGAGAACTGGTAGTTCTCAGGTCTAGAGTCTCCTTTTTTGATGTGTGCTTAGTAGTAAAAAAAATGGCACACTTCTCTTTCTTACTATTCCCCCATTTGGTAAGGTTATTCCTTGCAGAGCAGAACAGGTGAATATTTCAGATTTGTTTTGGTACAAAGGCAGGCACTTACCTTAAACCAACAGTCTGCACTAATGTGACTGACTTTGCACTGAAGGTGATCAAGAAAAACGCATTTTCAACTGCACCGCCTGAGCTTTGTGGAGTGGAGCCTCTAGAAGTGGCTGGTGATGAGTTTCTGGGGGTAGTAACATTTTCAACCACTCCAGCTATTTCTGAAAGAGTGTCTCTTGCTACATGCCTAGCTGAAGGAAGTTTAATCTGGCCACTATTATTTCACAGAATCACAGAATGGTAGCGGTTGGAAGGGACCTCTGGAGATCATCTAGTCCAACCCCCCTGCCAGAGCAGGGTCACCCAGAGCAGGCTGCACAGGACCGTGTCCAGGCAGGTTTTGAATATCTCCAGAGAAGGAGACTCCACAACCTCCCTGGGCCGCCTGTGCCAGTGCTCTGTCGCCCTCACAGTGAAGAAGTTTTTCCTCATGTTCAGGCGGAACTTCCTGTGTTCCAGTTTGTGCCTGTTGCCCCTTGTCCTGTCCCTGGGCACCACTGAAAAGAGTCTGGCCCCATCCTCTTGACACCCGCCCTTGAGATATTTGTAAGCATTGATGAGGTCCCTTCTCAGTCTTCTCTTCCTCAGGCTGAACAGCCCCAGCTCCCTCAGCCTTTCCCCATAGGAGAGATGCTCCAGTCCCTTAATCATCTTTGTAGCCCTCCGCTGGACTCTCTCCAGTAGTTCCTCGTCTTTCTTGAACTGGGAATCCCAGAAGTGGACGCAGTACTCCAGATGGGGCCTCACTAGGGCAGAGTAGAGGGGGAGGAGAACCTCCCTCGACCTGCTGGCCACCCTCTTCTTAATGTACCCCAGGATGCCGTGGCCTTCCTGGCTGCAAGGGCACATTGCTGGCTCATGGTGAAAGAAAGTATTTTTTTAACTCTTTAAAATCCTGATGAATAATAAAATCAGTAAAAAAAAGGTTAGTTCTTCATTCTTTGTGATCCCCTTTACATAGTACTCAGACCAAGAACTAAATTACCCCTGGTGACACTGTTCCATATGTCCAGCAAATATGAAACTACTAAATGTGTTCATAGTACAGTAAAATTGATCAGCACTGCAGATCTGAAGGAGAACTTGCTACTTGTGTTTGGAGAACATTTGTCATATAATAGAAGAAAATTGGAAGTTTTTCTTGAGCATTGTTGTTCAATGTCTCATTAAACTTATAGTTTTCTGCTAAATTGAGTAATCAGTTCGAATACTGAAAGCCTATTCATCACATTAGAAGTTACATTATGTTTTGGGGAAACAAACTGTATTCCATTTAGAAGTAAGCTTTCTCATCCAAGGAATAAATCAATTTCAGGTTTTTATCATCTGAGAAGGTAAAATTTTCCAAGCATACTGCACTGTAGTAATCATCTCAGATATCAGACTACAAAAATAAGCATTAAATTCACTTTTGTTTTGAAAAATTAAATAAAATTCTTTGTCATTATCAAACCTGCAAATTTATTCATGGGAAATGAAGTGCTCATTTAAATACAAAACAATGCGATACAATACAATACTCACTTGTTTCTAACTTAGAACATACTTTCCTTAGTAGAAAAGCTTCCAAAATAAGGTGGAGTCAGGTGACTAGCACATGATTTAAATGGTCGTTGCCTGGTTTTATAAATATGTATGCTTAAATGTTTTTAAAGATGATAGGAAAAGCCATTTAAGTGCTACTTATTCTTCTTCATTAAATAAATATTTTTAAAAATATTTATTCCCAACGGTATATTTTCCTTCTGTTCAAATTACTATACAAAACTTTAACAGGATCACAGACTCAGTCGATAGTTAATTCAGTCCTAGATGTGTGCTGAATTGATTGATAGAACTCTATTAGTATCTTTGATTTTTTTTAAAAAAAGAAAGAGCCAGACAGGCTTGTGTTATGGAAGATAAGGAAGAGAATATAATTACTTGCTGCAAAGACATCATCAGTGTTTTATAAGGGCAGTTTTTAACAGCCAGATACAATTTTAATGGATACAGAATACACACGTGAAAACATAGTACTTCATGTAAGTTAAGCTAATAAACGTAGGATCAGAAACTAGAACTAAACTAAACATTATAAAGAATAGGAAAAGAACCATTTCACATGACCAAAAAAAGTTTTCCAGTTAATCAAATTCTGACTACTGTGGAAAAATGTTGTAATCCAGGGAAAACGGATCTTTACACAACGACTACACTGGCACAAACACATTCCACTAATATTAATAAATTTGTATAGAATACATTGTAAAACCAGGATTTTGTTGTAGTGAATTGAATAACAAACCGTGTATCTGCAAGTGTTAGCTTAGTTTTAAAATAAAATGTTCTTCTCCATGTCTGTGTCCCTTTTATGATTGCTTTCTGTCAACATTCCAGTAATAGATTTTCTTGCATGAGAATAATCACAGAAAATGAGTCAGCTTTTACATAGCCCCCTTCACAAGAAAATCCCAAAGCTGTTCATAACTCTTTTGGGAGCCAGAACAGTATTTTATTCTTATTTTACAGTAGCAAAAATGGAAACCGGAGAGTCAAATGACTTACGCAGGGTTACTTAACAA
This sequence comes from Phoenicopterus ruber ruber, assembly GCA_009819775.1. Classification (NCBI taxonomy): domain Eukaryota; kingdom Metazoa; phylum Chordata; class Aves; order Phoenicopteriformes; family Phoenicopteridae; genus Phoenicopterus; species Phoenicopterus ruber. The sequence continues at coordinate 35,455,680 of CM020218.1, read as the reverse complement.
GTTTGTGGTTACTCCTGTAATAGAAGCCAGAGGTTATGAATAATTGTTTGTTTTTCAACTCCACAACAAAAAACGTGTTAGCTTCCTTTCATTCTGTCATACCAAATGAGCAAGACTTGCATGGATATAATGTAAAAAAAAAAACCAACCAAAAAAAAAAAACCTTTTCACTGAAAAAGAAACAAAATATATACTGAATGAAAAAGTTCTGTCTAATATTTTGGGGCACTTGCAAAATAAACAGGATCCGTAGTCTCCCTTCCCGTTACCTAAAAATGAAGGCTGTCACAAAGCATGTTTACATTCATTTCCAATCCAAATCCTGCTTGAAAGGATTTGAATGTCCTCACTTCAGCTAGCAAGATGACACCTTCGCCCCTGTATTAGGACATTCTGGATGAGAACCTTTCATCGCCTTCCTATGACACTGCTTCATTTGCTATAGATCACTAAGCATTCACTGGAGAGGTGCACGAGCTTCATTGTCCAGATTAACATAAAAAATTAATTCAGTTCTTATTATTCTTGGAAGAGGTAGGGGAAATATAAAGAACCTCTTTTTCAGTAGAGATCAAAAGCAAATTTGAAAACTTCAATTGTTATTTTTCAAATTACAATCTCAATGCCCAGGCAGCTCTTGAAATAGTTATGTTACTACCTTATTCAAGAAAACTGGACCTTAGCCTGAGCTTGGGATACTTCCTAGACCATTACTGCTTTGAAGTAAGGTTGGGTACTGGAGCTTTATCATGTCAATCAAATTCTCCTCAGTGGTGTGCTCAGTGAATTCTCTGTGAACAGTTAGTTCTCAGTCAGTTGGGAGGGGTGTTTTCCTTTGCTTGGTGCACAGGAGTGCTCACACGGGAGATTTCAATCCCAGGCATGTTCCCTGTGCACATACTGTCACTTTTAGCCTTGTCCTTGACTAGGCTCTATTCTTTTGTGTATGTTAGAAAAAGACAAGCATGCAAATGAAGTTGCAGAAGGGACCTCCATTAGCTGTTGCAGCATGCGGGCTCCTCTGAACTGGTGTCATCCTGCATTGCCAGTTACTAATTTTACGGTTTGTTAATGAAATCTAGTCATGAGTTAAAGTTTCTGTTGGGCCTGGAGCTCAAAATATCCATCTTTGTGTTGATCCATTTATTCAGTATGAAGATGTTCAACGTACTAAAAGTAACAATCAACAAACACAAATATCGTATAGTTAACTGTTTAATTAATGTAAGCGACTTTTAGTATTTTCAATGGTAAGTAGAACTGTAATATTAGACACTAATAACATATGAAAAATATGAAAAATTTGAGAATAAGGGAAAATAAGCGTAAGGTAAAATAATCATTTGTAGGAGTTTTTATTATTCATCCTAGCAGTAGTCTTATGAAAGAGAATTCTCCTTTAATACAAATGATATTAAATTAGTTGATCTCCTTTTTTTTCTTTGGTTCAGTGGTTCCGGTATTTACATACAAAACAATTGGTCTAATTACGCTGTAGTATTGGAGAACAATGGGTTTAAAGAGGAACATAGAAATGAGAATTATGGAAGAGAAAATATATTCCCTGAAATCTTTAGAATCCCTATACAATCTCACAAAATTTTGATTAAAAAAGAATTGTAGAACAGTAGCTAGGAAAAGAAAACAAGGATTTAGATAAAATCTGTTTTACTCTGAACTCCAGCAATTTACTCACCATATTGGTGAAGTCAGGCTGTTATTTAGCAGCAAAACATGATTTGTTTATGTTCCTCTTCTCATGTATTAGGCTTTTTGTTTGTATTTTTTCACAAAAGTCTAGATGCTGTGAGTCACATAAGTTCCGTGATTGTAAATAATATAATGAAAAGTCATGTTACTCTGAAACACATCTAAAGAGTTACACAGATAATTTCCTGTCTGTCCCGAGGCTTCTGCGTGCTGCTTAAAAATATACACGTATTCAGCTCTCTTAAAAATTGGTTGAAGACTGGAAATATAAAAGACTGTACCTGAATAACAGGAAGGAATTCAAGATGCTTTGTGCACTTGCAAAGGGCATTTATTCCTCTTTATCATGATGCAAAAATGGAAAGCCCTGCATTCTCCCTAAAAAGGTGTCCTTTCAAACTCCTAACTCGAATGTGTTACAGTAACTTGTGAAAAGACGTTGCGCTTTGAATGATTAAAAACTTGGAACCAGTGGCAGCTCAGAATGCAAACTGGCAGTTTATTTTTTCTTAGAAAAGAGAAGCCCCCAAACCCCGGGGGCTGGGCAGGAAGGGAGAGCTCCGGGTCCCGACACATACCTAAGAGGATGTTGGAAAATTCACTTACTGCAAAACATTGTGCCTCCTTAGCTCTGTCAGTGAAGCGCAGTTGGGTACGGCCTTGGCAAACTCCACTGTTGTCTCTTGTCTGCAGGTCTGTAGCACCAACACAAAGGAGGTAAGACAACAACCAGGCTCTGAACGTGCTTTTTGCTGTGGGAAACCCTGCAGCTATAGGCTGTGCAATAAAACAGGACGTGAGAAAAACTAGCTGATGGCAATAATCAGGAAGGTATTTAGAAAGGCATAATAAACAAGGAAAGAAAATAAGGGCAGAACAGCAGGACTGATCTTACAAAGGACATATCTGGTTTGCATGTCAATAACTACTAAGTCATTGATTCATCCTGGGCTTTACGGTGTACATGATATGTGTTATTAACACCTCTGTTCCATATTATTTCTCTTGCACACCATGCTTCATTACTTGGGCCAACCTCACTCCTTGACTGAGATATGCCATCTGCTGTAGGTATCCTTTCCAGCTTGCAAACTATGATACTGGTTTGTAAGACTGACCTTTTCTTACGCTCTCTCATATTTGGAAAATACATAACAATGGATGTAATTTAATATAGGTCTAATCACAGACATGATCACACAACTTACCTGGGTGTGCTGAAGACTGTGGAGAATGATCACATCAGCTGATTAAAAAAGAAAAAAGTAAAACCTTTCTGAAAAAAGGAAAAGAAGAAATTTTTAAAAAGCTCAGAACAAATGAACTTTAGAAAAGGAGAAACTCCTTTTGTCTTAAACTAAATGAAAAGTTATAGAAGGTGATTTTTTTCATTTCAGTTCAGTTCATTTAGTTTTGAATAATGCTTAATACTCTCAAAACTTTGGCTAATATGCTCTCATATATTTGAGTATAACTTAAAAGACATTTATTTTAAAAATACTAATATTTATGAATATTTCTTACATTTACAGTCACACATTTGTGAGCACTGCCTGGGATGCCTTCTGAGCTATTTGTATTCATAAAATTTCCCTGGATGAGATCACCAAGTGAGTTTGTTGGCAGATCAGGGCATAGGACTCTCCGTTCTGGTTTCACTATTACAGATACATTTCTTCTTCTCTCCCATCTGGCTAAATGACTCTTTAAGGTTTTAGGATATGGATAGCTTTTCTTTTCTCCTCTACAGCTCAGCCCTACAGAATCCCACTCTCTACTGTTCCAACATGAATGTATAGCTGGCAATATATAGAGGGTTTCATTAGTTCAAACAGACTTTCTAAATGCCAGTCCATCATTTGTATGTGCAACATTTTCAATTTGATAAAGGCCCACTAACTTTTTCCTGCTTTAAGGATCTCAAGCTTCAACAAGTCAGATGTTATGCTAAGTGTTAGACATGAAAATATGTCCCTGAAGAATATGACCTGAATATCTAACCTAAGTTATGTGCTAAGCTCCTTTAAAATTAGGTTTCCTCCATCAGCCCAAAGTCATTATCAGTATCCTTATGCAAGGATCTGTATGATGTCATCAGCAAACAGGAGCAAGAAGAAAGCTTAGGATTCCTTCCTTACACACTATATACCACAAATGGGACAGGTAAGGCCTGTGACTTATTCTGTGATCCCAGTGTGAGAATAGGTGACAGTCTGACACATCTGATGATTGAAAACCTGCTGGTGCCATTGTCTTTTTAGAAGTTGCTGTAACAATTGGTCTACCATATACACAATTTTCAGGGGATTGTTTCATAATCTGGTTAATCTCCTTTCCTTTCTCTTTTGTTCAAAAAACATGATGCTACCAGTTTGGGAGATGGAATTTCTTTTTCTATATTTATTGCTAAAAATGATGTGAAACAATCCTTTATTACATTCATTTCCAAACATAGGTGCTCCTAGAGGTTTTTACTACAATTCTTCATACCTATTCATTAATATTCTCTTTAGCTCAGATATATTTTTGGCCAGAACCAACTGGTTGTGGGTTTCATTTTTTTTTGGTCTAGGGACAGCAATTTAACACAGCTGACCAATTCAACACAGAACATTACATCAAATTCAAGGAAGTTGCTACTATTCACTAGTCGTAGTGTTTTATAAAACTAATATAAAGATATCTTTACTAACCCTATAAAGAAGCAAACAAGGACACAATTTGAAAGGACACTTACATGTTTCTTGATCCTCAAAGTTAAATTACTCATTACAATGAATGATTAATGCGTTAAAATCAGTCACACATAAGGAAAGTCATATAATTCAAGAGAATCTCAACAGTTTGCAAGACTGGTTATAAATGGACAAAACATACAAACTCACGGAAGAGAGGGAGAAATAACAACATCAGCAGATATGAATTTCCATGTTTAAAATGAATCCAGAATTATTCCTGGAATGAAGTGCTACTCAATGAGAGGAAGCATTTCAGACTCCATCCTTTAGTGTTTGTGAAAGGAGTGACATTAATAACCCTGTCTTCAAGGGCTGCCTGTCTTCATTCACATAGGTCCGTACTGACACCTCACAGTAAGCAATTGGGAATTGAGTTGGAAGCAGGCAGACTTTTTCTCCTCTGAGGGTTGCTAGAGCATCTGGACAGACATGCAAGACAAGTTAGCTGTTACACAAGAGAAAGTTCAAAGTAACTTATACCTCCCACGGGGGAGGAAAGAACAGTGATGCTCTGAGTCATTCTCTGCTCCTCAGGTGGCAGAGCTATGTGCCACTCCTCACGACAGGCAGATGACAAATTTACAGTTTAGCTCATACAAATGCATCATTGCAAAATCCTCCAGGCTGTCGTGTGTGGTCTTTTTCTAAGGGTATCAAACTTTGCAGAAATGGTTCATCTTGCCATGATAAATCTGTCTTTGGCTTCCCCACTGAGACTGCCAAAATTATTATCAGCTGTGATTTCAGTGGTTATTATATAGCCATTTCTTAACAAGGACTCAACCATTACTGTCAGCTCCCTTTACACAGACTCATAGTAGATAGAAGAGAATTATTTCATAACCTACAGGATGTATTTGTTTTAAAATAAATATATTAAAGCTGAGCTGTGCAGTGGACATGCCTAAGGGACAGGATGCCATTCAGAGGGACCTGGACAAGCTCGAGAGGTGGGCCCGGGCGAATCTCACAAGATTCAACAAGGACAAATGCAATGTCCTGCACCTGGGTCGGAGCAACCCCTGGTATCAACACAGGCTGGGGGATGTAGGGATTGAGAGTAGCCCTGCTGAGAAGGACTTGGGGGTACTGGTGGATGAAAAGCTGAGCCAGCAATGTGGGCTTGCAGCCCAGAAGGCCAACCGTAACCTGGGCTGCATCAAAAGAAGTGTGGCCAGCAGGTCGAGGGAGGTGATTCTGCCCCTCTACTCCGCTCTGGTGAGACCCCACCTGGAGTACTGCGTCCAGCTCTGGAGCCCTCAGCACAGGAGGGACATGGACCTGCTGGAGCGAGTCCAGAGGAGGGCCACAAAAATGATCAGAGGGTTGGAGCACCTCTCCTCTGAAGACAGGCTGAGAGAGATGGGCTTGTTCAGCCTGGAGAAGAGAGGGCTCCGGGGACACCTTATTGCAGCCTTCCAGTACCTAAAGGGGGCTTATGAGAAAGATGGGGAAAAACTTTTTAGCAGGGCCTGTTGTGATAGAACAAGGGGTAATGGTTTTAAACTAAAAGAGGGGAGATACAGGCTAGACATAAGGAAGAAGTTTTTCACAATGAGGGTGGTGAAACACTGGACCAGGTTTCCTGGAGAGGTGGTAGAAGCCCCATCCCTGGAAACATTCAAGGTCAGGCTGGATTAGGCTTTGGGCAACGTGATCTAGTTGAAGATGTCCCTGCTCATTGCAGGGGGGTTGGACTAGATGACCTTTAAAGGTCCCTTTCAACCCATACTACTCTATGATTCTATGATTTAAATCAATAGATCTATCTAAATCAATATATTTAAAAGTGAGTTTGGTTCTTAACCTCCTTCTTTGCTCTGTAAAATCATGCCTGGCACTGGTGAGAGATTAAATAATTTTGAAAATGAGTCCTTCACCTGTCTGTAAAGAATTTTACTGAGTAAGTTTAGGGTTTTTTCATTTTTTCTTGCAAAGATATTTCTGCTATAAAAAAAGTTTCTTATTGTTGCATCTGCTTGAAACCCATCCTACTGAAAGAACTATGTACCGGTGAAGACATAGTATTGCACCATAGAGAAAATAAAATTTAAAAAGTTTATTTGAGGCAAAGCTTTCTTCAGATCAACCTCTTTGTCTTAACTGTTCTGTAACTGTCTCTGGTTATGAAGGATGCACATATGTTACAATCATCTGGCACAAAAGCTGAGTAAACAACAGGACAAAAAATAGAAGGTATATAAAAAAGCATAAAGAACATTTTATTAGACATTTAGATTTTAATAATAATACAATAAGAGGGTTAAAGAAGTATTATTCTAAAAACAGCTAATGCATATGAAATCATACAATTTTTAATTAAGAGACATTTTAGGTGGCAAATACATTTAATCTGTTGGGAAGCATCTGGATTATTAATAACTGGATGATTCTTCTCATTATTTTTTAAATTGCACTGTTACATTGAATATCTTGTAAAAACTTTGCACATCGTGTGAGTACAGATATTACTATTTTCTCTCCCTTTGTTTTTGGAAGTGCAATGAGATACCGCATTAAGAATGCAAATATTTTAAATCTCTTATTTTTGCTTGGGTTTACTTCTTACGCTGTGCACATCTAGCACTCAGATAGAAAGCGCTGTCTTCAAACCATATTTTCACAGAATACTCTTTGGTGTGCCTGGAAGTCTTTGTGAGTATATTCATTCCTTTGGGCTAAAATCCAAATGTAAGGGCCAGTTGAGGAATTGTGAACAGATTTTCATGTTTTGAAATTCATATCCATAAACAGGGGCTAGCTTTTATGTACACAAATAAATAATATTTATGAATTAAAGAGATCCTCTAAAAGTCTGACCTAAGATACTTCATGAAGTAGTTTTTAAATTTAGTTGAGCAGGAGTGAGGCTATTTAATGCAAATTCTCTCTGTCATTCACGAGGGAAACATAACATATAACTATGCATATTACAAGTGTTTAATGTGGACAGATATGACACTGTAGCTTTTTTTAAAACAAAATGATAGATGTCAAGCAGATTAGAGTGGGGATCATATTACAAAGTTAGAAAACAACATCTACCACTGGATTTTAAACATTTTAAAATGCATCAACATTCATTTCTGAAATTATAATTTCTGAAGATACCAAACTGAAACTTTTTATTTTCAGCAAACCCAAATTATTGCAAAAGAGGATTAGGCCAATCTTAAAATGGCAAAAATCTGAAATATGAAGTTCTATTCATCTTTTTCTCATATTCTAGCTTTAGATTTCTAATGTAAACAAGTTTCTTATAATCTGTTAGTTTCTTATTTGAAAAAATATCCAACCTGAGCCACGAATGAAGTAATAACCCACTTTGAATATATCTCACTTTCACGTAATTTCAAAGGGAAGTTTCTGTCTAGCTACGACATTAAAGTAGTTTCATAGTAATGTGACGCATAACATTAAGATAAGTAAGGAAGTGTTATTGTCAATGTCAATTTCATTTTTTACTGATAGATACTGAAACATAGAGCATTATGAACAAAATCTCAGATTGTTATTATTGATGATTACAAAACTATGGATTGTTCATTGTAAGTCTCCATCTAAGACATTCTTGTTTTTACCATGTCTCAATGCCTCCAAGCAGTAGATTTTCGCTTCTTTCTTGCTTTTGGATTACATTACCAGTGAGGGAGGAAAATGAAACAGAATTTAGGCTCTTCATTGGAATATCTCATCCTATTTTAGCCTTTTCCAATGACCATAAGAGAGACATTCATATTCCCCCAAACATTTTAATTATTCTTTTTTGTAATTGCATACATAGAGTAAGTATATTTTTTCCTCAGTACTCATGAGATTTAAGTATAGTATATAATGATCCTTTTGGTCCATTAATGAATACTCACACACATATCTTAGCCTGTAAAATGAAGATTGGATTTTCACTCCTTGCAGAGAGAGAGTTCAACTATACCAATAAAACTGGATTCTTGGTTCCCTTTTTTAATGGTAACACATATAAAAGCCTGTTGATTTAGCTAGGCTGTCTTGAGCAGCTTTTTACCTGAAACAATGGAAATAATCTCCTGTTGAGCAACCTATTTTAGATGCTGCACTTTCTTCTCTCTACTGTTTGAAATCTCTTGATTATAGAAAGTCTCTTTATTATTTTAGACGTTATCATAGAAATAAGCAGGTATTAAGCATCCCAACAGCCCACCAGAACATGATCTTCAGAGCCTTGAAGAGGTCATCTTCATCAGTGTCTGAATTTTTGCTGCTCAGTGGTATAAGCATGAGCTGCTGTTTGGCACATTAATGGGTTCCAACGGGTCTGTCAGACACAGCTCACTTCATTATCCTTGCCATAATTACAAAAAGGCATTTGATTGATAATGATATTTGATCTGCCATGCCCTGTATTGTATTACACCTCTTTCACACCAACACTGAGCTCTCAAAAGCCTGTTGTTAGGTACATACATATAACAAAAGATAGGTATCTTCCTTCAAGGATCTCATAATCTAATTGTAAAGGAAGCTACAGGAAGTGGATAAAATACAAAAGATAGAAACCAAAGAGTAAAAATGATCTGAGTATGATGAAAGCTTGCAAGGTGATGTGCACTTTGAAACAGATCCGTCATTTTTGTAGTGTAACTGATTTTGTTTCAGACATGAAATTTTGTGGAGTGCTGACCTTTAAAATAGATAGATAGATAATTTTAGTTTCTTTGATTTCAGACCATAGTGCTCAAATAACATGACAGGGTGAAGCATAACATGATTTCTCAAAAAATAATGGTCCGGGACAATCAAGAAGAGTCTATACTGCTCGCATCCAATAGATCTAAAAATTAAATGTGCAATGTATTGTATGCATCTACTGTGCCTGGTCACGCTGACCTACTGCTCCTTTAGTACACCTGCACTGCTAGAAAACAAAAATGATAGACAAACAAAGACTACAAAGACTCCATTGATGGACTTGGCCAATGACTCTGTGATGAATCTGGCAACTGAAGATACTCTCCTAATACGTGTAAAAATATCACAAACAATGAATGTTTTGCCACTATGTATAGCAGGGATATATATGGGGGATGGGCTCAGATGCAGAGGGAGTTAGCGATATGTTAAGTGATATGTTAAGCGATATGTTGCTAGTATTATTCTAAAACTTCATCTGGCACTTACAGGAGTTTTTCCTCATGACAATAACACTTGGTTCACACTTCTACTACTGTGTCAGCACTTCTATTATGAACCCCTGTTTCAGTGGTTTATAAATCAGCCTCATCATTTCATTCCAGATCTACACTGGACCCATACAGACTCACTTTATGAGTTTATGTTCTCTTTTGTAATTTTGAAAAAAGTCCTCCTCCCAGAAGTCTATTCTTTCTCTGTCTGTGCAAACACTGAAATGTTCCTTTTGATCCCTTGAATATAAATGGCATTTAACTGAATCTGTTTCATAACGTACTCACATAAAATAATGAAACAATTTAGAAAGACACCACTATCCTTTTTTCTTGGGAGAAGAAACTACACTACAGCCATTGAGGTACCTTCAGTTCATGTAGACTTATCTGAACTATTTATAACTCCTCAGGGTAATTTTCTGCTAGCAGCAAAACCATGTCAGCACTAAACACAATATAGGCTGCAAAACTTACTAAAGTCCTAAATAGTTTTCCCATGAGCTGAATTCTATTCCATTGCGTTTATAGTCCCAGCAGCCCCTGATTTGGGAACTTGGAAACTCCTAGGATATATCTGCAGGCACTGCAGAAGAGAGATCCTCTGTACGACACTTATTCAGAAACCTTACTCACATGCCTGAAGCTCATGTGACTTTAAGAGATTTGTTTCCTTCATTTAGGGCTAAAATAAAAGAACAAACAACAATATGAGGAAGTAATATCAAAATTGACTTGAATAGTATGACTAAATAAAGTCAAGTCTCCCGCGACTTTCCGAATGCACATTTCTTTTCTCTAGGGAAAATAAAGGTATACGGTGTAAACATTGTGAACCGTTTTGTGCCTTGACTCTGTTGGACTCTGGACTGGACTTGAGTACATTGATCGCTTTTTGTTTTCCTTGTTGGACAAATTATTCAAAGATTATATAAAAATAACAAAATCTGTGTGTAGAGGGGAGTTAAAACAAAACCACAACAAAAACAACTAAAAGTGATTATGCTAAATAATGCTGAATGATGAAATAATTTACTGTACAAGTATCTGACTATTCAAGAGCAAATACAAATGAATGAAAGAAATTTTTTGACCAGTATTATTTAAGTAGCCTTGTTGAAAATTTGAGGTACCCACGGCAGTACAATGCAGTATGTCTTTAAAATTAGCTTAAATTTGTTAACTTGAAAGCAAAACATACATATATATATATATGTAATTATTTTTTTTTGTAACCATGAGCCACTACAGGTAAAATCTGGAAGCTGAACTTTAAGGCAAACTGCTGTGTTTCTGAAATAAGAACCAGCTGTATGGATTCTTACAACAGCTCAAGTCTCAGACTGATGAATAAGCCATGAAAGATTCTGGCTTACGTTGTGCAAATGTTGCCTTTGGAATAGTAGAAGCAGTAAAAGTAATATTTTTGGTTGTATTCATGGAAGCTCTCTACCTTTTGTATACGAAGAGATCATTTGGCCACTTTTTCAGTAATTAGTAAAATTACTACATTGTAGTTCTCAGTGTTGGAAGAACGCACTGCTACATATGTAAGCTTGAGCACTGGAAGAAACCTAGCAACATGGAACTCAGCATGATCTATTTTGTCTTACAGAAAAGCTGAAAAGAGAACTAAATCAGTCTTAAGGAATTTTAGTATGATACACATACGATGCTTTTGGAACCTAAGCTTACATACTTTATGAAAATCTGTGTAGATTTGCAATATGCAAGGGCTGTACAGATATACTCTAAGATCAAACTTTATTTCAATTGTTTTCTTTAAAATATTATTAACTTTTAGTATCTTGCTTATATGAACATGTTCATTTGGATACAAACATTCCTGCTTCACTGATCCCAGATTCACACTTGGGATAAAAAGTAGTAGTGAATTTTACTTCTTGAAATCTGAAAATGCTTTACTTTCATGCTGCAGACAAAGCTGCTGTACTTTGTACCTTCTAGTTCCCTATTTCCATTTTCTGGTTCAACGAATTGACAGCTCACAGACTGACAGGTTAATTTTGACACAGTTTCTATTCATTAGCTGAAAGTTAAACCAGCTCTTGTTTGAACTGTGCTTTAATTAATGAGGTAAGAAAACCATGTCTAAGACAGTAGCTCCTCCTCACTGACAGTAAACATAGAGGCAAGCACTTGATACAGCCCCAAAAACCATACAGATGTCAGATTCAAGATGGGGGACACACAGGTTTGCTTACCTTCATGCAGAATCAGAGAAGAAAAATTCTACGACTGTGTTTTCGTTGGTGTTGTATTTACAGCCAGCCCCATCCACATTCTGACTGCTCGAGAAACTGTATAGTAGGCGGATAGTTTGGTATTGCCTTGGTCCCTGGTGATGCAGCAATACGAGTGTAAATGAGGTTCTAATACTCATGGGATACTATCGATTTTAGGGTCAGAAATATTACCTTTTTCTCCCCTTGCTTTTAACCACAGCAGGTGCGGGATTAGCAATTAATCATTGTGGTGGTTTGTGTGCTTGTTAGGTTGGTACAGTGAAACAAATGACTGCATTACTCCAAAGGGAGTGCATATGCTTTACATAATTATAGGTGTGACTATCTTTCGTTATGATATAGCCAAATAGGAAAAAAGATGAAAGGATTTTTATAAACGTACCACGTCACAAAACTACCGTGTCTCAAAAGCCAGAAAGGCATGCCTGCTCCTTGAGTTCCAGAGCTATTTAAGTGAAAGCTAACTCTTCCACTGCTGCTGGCCTTAGTTGCCTAGCCCAAACAGAGGCAGTTCCTCAATAATAGCTCTATATACAAAGATCTTAAAGGCTATAAGACAAAATCAGTGACCAATCAGATGCTATAGTTAGATTCTTAACGCAAGAGTAGTAGTTCTCCCCACCAGCACAGTGAGAGAGCTTTGTATTTTGTGCTGTGAAACTGTTACCTCCTCTCCCTCTCTGCCACTGCCAGGCAATAACTTTGTAGTAATTTTTCACTCACCGACAGTTACACTTCACCTTAGCCCAGAAGGCCTGGGGTGGACGATGACTTGGCCTCCAAATCACTGCATGATGGAGATTGTAGATTATACTAAATGCTAGTCTGGCGGCATAATGAGGGTAAGCAAGAAAAATGTCATGTTGTTATCCTTCTCCCCACAAAATCTTCCACTACACCAGGTTGCTCAAAGCCCCATCTAGAATCATAGAATTGTTTAGGTTGGAAGGGACCTTTAAGATCACCGAGTCCAACCGTTAGCCTAGCACTGCCAAGTCCACCACTAAACTATGTCCCTAAGCATCACATCTACACCGGGCCTCGAACACTTCCAGGGATGGGCCATGCACAACTTCTCTGGGCAACCTGTTCCAGTGCCTCACCACCCTCATAGTGAAAAATTTCTTCCTAATATCTAATCTAAATCTACCCTTTTTCAGTTTGAACCCATTACCTCTTGTCCTACCACTGCATGCCCTTGCAAAAAGTCCCTCTCCAGCTTTCTTGTAGGCCCTCTTTAGGTATTGGAAGGCTGCTAGAAGGTCTCCTCGGAGCCTTCTCTTCTCCAGGCTGAACTGGAGAGGTGGTCCAGCCATCTGATCATCCTCGTGGCCCTCCTCTGCCACATACAAAACTCAGTAGTAATAATTATACTTAAAATTTGGTATTACAGTTTATATTTTTACTGTGCATAGCTGTCAGGGAAATAAATTGTTAAGGCACAAATTATGTAGAGTCATTGGGTCTATGTGTTCATTCTCTTTGTCATAATAACTTCCAGAATGGGTAAATGAATGCAAAAAAAACCTCAGCAAGGATGTAGTTTCAAAAATATCTCAATCAGAAATTGTTTGGTTTTGTTTCAGTTTGTTTTTTCGTTTGTTTGGTTGGTTTTTTGAAAGGGGAAAGGTTGGAGTTGTATTAGGTGGGCAAAGGAATTTAAACTGAAAAAATACAGTGAGGAGATCTAAGGAATATTTTAGCAGGTTTTGAAAAAATTACACAATCATTCCATTTAAAATGAAATTTCAGATTCTTAAAAATAAGTCAGCTGAGGGGGAAATAAGTGTATCTTAAGGGATTTGAAACTTAACATTGAAAAGAGATGAAATCCAGAAACTGCAGAAAATTTGGACATTTTAAGTGGCAAGTTCAAGCAGATAACTTGATTTTAGCTAAGGAAGGATTTATATAGATTAGAAGTGTCGATTTTCTATTAATCTTGGAAGGCTATAGAACAAGAGTAAAGTTAACGTTTGACAGTACTAAAAAATATCTGATTCTGTCAGTCACAGTCTCTGTAGATTCTCAGCTGCATTCATTACACTTCTGATTAAGCAAAGTTACAAGGATCTGTCATGTATTGTTGATTCCTTCATCTTCTCCCCACCAAGCTAAGTATGCAGTTTGGAATATCTTACTTTACTTGGCTCACCGGAAGAAATTTTTCAGTTTATTCTTTTTACATTTGTTTTATAAATGCAACTGTGGGAGAGGGAGATATGTAGAAAATTCCCACCTCTTAGATCCTGCGCATGTCATTGTATCGAGAAAGTTCTGGTTTCTAGAGGAATTCTGGGAAGTGAGCGTTATCATAGATGATACAGCTGCTTGCCTGATATCCATTCTAAGCAATGTAATAGATTGGTGAGAATAGGCTTGAGGCCACAGAATCAAAGCCAGTTGGCATGGGTTTAAGGAAGATTGAACTGGTTAAAATCGACTTGAAATTACAGGTTTGGTTGATAAAGATAACAGTGTTTTAATGCACTTGGATTTTTGTACAGCTTCACATCACATGATATTTTAATTAAGTGCATATTAAATAAATTAAAAATGGTAAGTTAGATCTGAGGACTTAAATGGGAAATCTTCATCAAATGACATTTGTGTGCTTCTAGTATGGCCCCGAGATTAGATCTTCATTATGTGCTGTTCAACATCTCCATCAAAAAGTAGCCTGAAGAAACAAACAAAATAAAAACACAAAATCATTACTGAATGCATCTGCAGATGACAAAAAGAGAAAGCAGAAAATAAGGAAGCAGATAGCTGCTGATAAAGAATTATCAGAATTGTTGGGGGTACAATAAGATAGGCCTGCATCTTCTTAAAGGCAGATATGAAGCCTTGTGCATGAGTTGATACTGTCTTCTGGAAAGCAGGGACTTTGGAAAAAACTTAGTGACTAAACTGTGTTCATTATTTTTTACTTTGATATGTTGATAAGTTAATTGCTGGATGAATTCATATGATAATATCATATAGCAGATGGTATGTATGCGGCACTGGTTTTTATTGCTGGATCTTGGTGTTCAGTTCAGATTTCTGCAGTTAAGAAGGGTATTGAAATAATTTTGGAATTCAAAGAAGAGCCATGAAAGAGATCAAAGGATTGCAAATTATGCCTAATTCAATATGCCTTTAGTGAACAATGAAGGCTTCTCAGGGGAAAAAGGGGGTTGGGTAATTTTGTCACAGATTAGGAGTACTGGCATACAGAATAGAAACAGGGGTCTTTATCCATGTTTATATGGACTTTATAACAAAGTTGACAGGCTCAAAAATATTCTGATTTTAAATAACGATTTTTTCTTTTTCTTTTGTTTTCTTTTTCTTTTTTTTTTTTTTTTTAGAAAAAGGAGAATATCTCTGAAAAAATTTAGAAAGGGATGTCAAAGCTTCTTCAAATTTCTGTCTCAAGACAGGGTGTTTTTTCTGAAAGTTATGTTTTAGTTGTGACTGGATTTGTTTCAGAAAAGTCTCCTGACATTTGTTATCTATGGGTTCAAGCTAGATGATAACAGTGGTCACTTCTTTTCTATGAATTTAGGAATACAAGGACTGATCCAACTATGACAGCCAACTGCCATTCTAATTTAAATGGAATTTCTTTCAAACCATTTTTTCAGCCTCATCTCATGGAAAAAATTAAGCAATGGATGAAATAAATCAAGGAATTAACATGCAAGCAGTATCTTCTTCTTCATGAGTAGCTTACTACATTAGTCTTGGTTATATCTGCATGAGATAAGCTGTACTTAATTATTATTGCAGTAGAATTCTAAAGCCCCTGTGAAAAGTTGAAAGCCCCCTGGGATGAAAAAGTCAAGTACCAGCAAGAACTTAGTAAGAGATGGCTTTAGCTCTGAAGAGTTTAGTGTCTCAGGGTTGAAGGGAATGGTGTAAAAGAAGATGAAATTACTTGTCTACTAACACACAGCCATTCTGCAACAAAGCCAAAAAAAACCCCAAAGGCATGGCAGTCTTCGGATCCTCAGGGCAATATTTTATTTTATTGGACCACATTTTCTACCTTTATTCTATTTAAAAAATTGAAGATATTTCAGCTCAAATACAAGCGGACATTTTCATATGCTATTGATAAAGAACAATCTCATAGTGCTTCAGTGAGCACCTTCTATCAGCATTTCTATTTTTTGAGTGCTCAGAAGTCACTGCCTTGAGACATCTCACTTTGTTCAGGTTAGTGGAGAAGAAGGAATGCAGAAGAAGTGACTAGAGGACTATTTCTTCATAATCTGTAGAAAGATTCTGTTAGACACCAGTCTTTTGATCCCAGAGTAAAGTAACTGTTTATCATTACCATCAATGGTGTACATCAATGTATTCTATATCATCTCCCTCTTCAATTTTTCTTAATGGCAGATAAATCTTGACAATTTAAATTTATCGGTATCTGGAATTATGATAATAATAATCTCACACAGCTGCACTGATGAAATTTGCATGAATCAGCTGAATAAAAAGTAATTACATCAATGTAGCATTAGTTAAAAGGAAAAAAATTAAAAGCAAAGACTAAATTAAAAGGCTAAATTTTAATAAATATAGTACAGTTCTTTTAATTTCCTTTCTTCTGTTCTTCCCTTAAAACCCAATAGGATCAAGTTCCTCCATAAACTGAAGTTTAGAATTTTGTTCTCAGAGAGGAGAAAAATTAAGATTCTAATATAATAGTATGATTCCAGACATTAGATTTTCATTCAATTAAGGACCAAAAGGCAAAATACTCCATGATTAAAGTATATTGGCTGCAGACAGAACTGAGCCCCACTGTCACTTCATAAGAATTCCATGCCCAGATAACCCCTGCAACGATTTAAAAAGACAAATTAGAAAGCAATATAAGAAAGAAAATACAGTTATTTGGATTTATATTCCTGAAACAATTCACCACATTAACCACTACTTCTGGTTGAATCTCGTCCTGTGACGTACACGTTCAAGCTGTATACAAATATACATGATTTTTCTGTGTACTAGTGTCATAAGAACTGTAATAGATGTCATTAGGAGATTAATTGCAGTGAAGTACGAAATTAAAAACTTCAATTTCATTCTAAAAGTCATCCTTCGAAAAAGATGCATCCTTCTGAATCATTTTCTCTTTTCAATGTTGTTTGTAATTGCTTCATTTATTGTTAAAACTTTTTATAGTGCTCTAAAATATTTAAATATCCTAGCTATATACATTCCTTGTTCATCATCATTCACAAAGAAAAATATTCAAGAAGTTGAAAAAGTATTTTACTTTACTGTACTCTGGCCTGAAAAGTGTGCTACAAGTAAGTGTATCAACCTAATATTGCTACCATCAATTTACTTCATCAGTAAATCACAGAGGAAATAATATTTTTTCTTTATCTTATAAATCTATATATCACTGAAACTCAGTGACTGAAATCATATTGATTGTTCCTGGGAAAAAATAATTAGCTATAAATACACATGCACGTACTTCTGTAATTTGTTTGTTTGTTTTTTAAAATGTATATCACAGTTATGTACATACACTGTATATTTAGCTATTACCCCAACTAATTTGAGGAAGTTAGGTTCTAGAGTGACACTGAACTGCTAATGAAGCATCCCATGGAAATAAAAATTGTTCGTTAGTCTCTGTTTCTTAACAGCAGTTCCAGAGCCCCTCTTGTCTCCAAAGCATTTTAGCCAAAAGAGGAGGTAAGAAAGACTAAGACAGAAAGGTTCAAATAAATATTGACTTTCAGAAAAAGAGTTAGCTTCAAGCACTGCAGATATTTATGTTCCACGACATGAATGTTTCATGTGCAGTATCAAACTTGTGAAATTTATATTATAAAACTAATACAAATAAAAAAAATATTACAAGTCAGCTTTGTACATGTGTGACTACTAGTTCAGGGGAGACCAGGAGTGAGTTGTGATCCACACATTTTATAGATGGACAGTCCTTCTGAGGACCAGGGAGATACTCTGCAGAATACTTGGGCCCTGGCAACAGTTTCAGCTATTGGCATTTATTCTAATGGGAAGAAAAGGGTGAACATTTTACTCTGCAGAAAGGGTGAACATTTTACTCTGCACCTTAAGTAGGATGCTGTGCAGGAAAATAATGTTAATAAAAGACAATGGAAAGCCGGGCCTGAAAAAAAAAAAAAGGAAATATTCTTTCCCAGTTCTTTCTATAATTTTTGTTTAGTTATTTTACACCAGAGGAGCTGGCAAATACACCCTTCCTTTGTCAGCTTGCAATCAGGGGAGTATCTACCCTGCTCATTTTTTCATCTTTGCATTTCTCTACAGTGATGGATTTGAGGTTTTTTCCCTCTTTTTTTAGTGCAAAGAATAGAATTGTATTCTTTTTCTTCTTATGAAAGGAAAAGTTGGCAAGCGATTGCCTGTTTGGTCTTGCTGTCAGGATGTGAAGAACTTGACATGACTAAATGACAGAAACAAAATCACAGTTCTGAGACACATATTAAAGACTTAAAACACTTATTTTCGGTTGCAAGAAAAGCTATTAAATCAGACTGCAGCTTTTATAGCTGAAGGGCTTGGAGAGTGGAAAGGATGAGAACACTTGCAAGAAAAGGATATTTTATCTGCTTCTCACAAGGCAGACACAAACCCCCACTGAGCCTTATCCTCTACACTTCATTGCACTGTCTTTGGGAATGTCATTTTTGCTATCAAATAATGTTCAGCATACGCACATTTTAAATCATGTTATTAAACGCTAAACCAAAAAGTGGTTCTTCAGGTAAGGACACTTGACTTTAACCTTTTTGTTTAAGACAAACACAAGAATTAACGTGAGGATCATAAGGTTTTTAAGGCCTCTGCCCCCCCCCCCCCCCCCCCCCCCCAGCTGCTTTCTCCAGTATATAAGACTCAACAGTTTGGGTGGCAAATCCTGCTACACTCTTTATGGATTGCAAAGACATTTTTCCGTCAAAGTAGTCCGGATGCTGTTCAAATGTGATTTCTCCTACACTGTTAGGCACATGTAGAGCAGATAAAAATACAGAGCCCAGGGAGAACTTCTAAACAAGATAGCTGTACTTTAGGAATTTTTCTGCTGAATGTAGATTTTTAGGTAATCGTCCTTATCATGGCTTCCAAGCACAGAGCTGTCCTGAAGGGGGATGCAAGACTCAGGCATGCAGTAGAAGAAGATCCAGCTCCTCTAAAATGAGTTAGGTGTTTTGGCAATATTTAAGCAGGATTGAGGCCCACATAATTAAAACTCCAGGCTTTAAAACAGCACGAGGCACTTAGCTCATGAGATACCTAAACTCTGTATGTACCTCAGTTTTGAATACTCAAGCTGCTTCTGAGCAGGCTACAGAAGTCTCAGACTGGACATTTATGAAAAGGAGACTGGTACCCAGCTGGAATCCAAAGCCAGGGTTTGCCTCGGAAATAATGGAGAGGGGGGAACTTTCAGTCTAGTCCCCCATATGGTGAAAAGGCATGAACAGATCTTCACCCCTGCCATCCAGGTGAGAATCCCAATCACTGTACTTCAAAGTCATACTCCATCTTTCTGGCCCTCTTGGAAGAAGCTCCTGTTTGTTTGCTTGCTTGCTTGCTTGCTTGGTTTTTGCATGGCAGGACAACTTCAAAAGGAAGAGTCGGGAGGCCAGTGCACTTCAAAATAGATAAAAGTAATTACAGCAGTACCCGAGGAAAAGACGACAGTAGAGTGAGCTGTCCTGAAGCAGAGGAAGGAATTAAACTTAAGCCTTTGCATCCTGAGCAGGGGCCTGCACTAAATGACTTGTTGCACGATTGTGAGAGCACCGCCGTCTTAAAAGAAAAGATATTTTTCTTAAAATGCATTTTTTTCTTAAAATTATGGGGGGGAAAAAGTGGAAACAACATGGCGCAATTTTTCTTAAAGTAGGTGGAGACACCTACTTTTATGACAAGATCATGATCTGCAATTCTTGATAATGTATGAAAACATTTTCTTAGTAAGGTGTTTCCAGTCTTGAGGTGGAGGTTAAGAAATTTTACCATCTTTTGCGTTTCTTTACTGGAAGATCAAGTTAATGTCCATCTAAGAAGTCTGTCTGGTTGTGTGGAGTTCCTTTCTGACAAATCTAGCACATTGCAATTCTAGGCACTTAACTCAGGTTTTTAATTCTGTGCTAGGAAACAGATGATCTAATCTTTTTTTTTTTTTTTTAATCTAGCCCTTAATGGTTTTCCAAGGTCGCACAGTAGTACCAAGAAACAAATTTTCCTGGTAGTTTCAGCCTGAAAAGTTATTTTCATTTACCACTGCAGACAGAGTTATGTAGCATTACTGCAGCCATGCAGCTGAGAAATTCCACTCAAGATATGAGTGGATTTTTTTTATTTTCCCAAGTTCACAGGGGTTTTCTCATTTCCATGGTCTTTGCCACCTAGACATTTAGGCTAATAAGAGTTAATGGGTCTCTTGCATTCATGTGTCTTACAAGTGCCTCACTGGCTAAATCTGCCTGTTTGTACTGTATCTCTCTCTGGAATAGCTGAAAAGTAGGATTTCCAATTCCTTATTTTCCTTTTTTTTCTGAAAGCGAAAGATCAATTACTGTGTTAAATGGATTTAAAAAGTACATGCTACTGTTGTGTGCTGTAGGAAAGATGGGAGTTCTGAAAAACTTTCAAGATGTGTTTTGGCAAAGTCATTGAGTGATTTATACTTCAATCAAATGCAAGCATGTGTATGGTCAAATATAAAATAAACAGGAAAACTCCAAAACACTATTTTCTATTTCTGCTTTTAAATGCTAAGCTTAAATACTAGGTCTCAAATTATTATTAAGATTCCCTGTTCTGCACTTTCATGCTTACTGCATTGTTGCTCACCTCATGATATATATTAGGGATTTAGTTCGTATTGTCTTTTTTTCCTTTTTGTTACTATCATGCTGTTTTTGTTGCAGATCCATATCACGTTAACACAGCCTGATACGTCAGCCGAATGCATAGGTATGAGATGTAATGTGTATATCAAATACTCCATCAAGAAATATAATTATGATATATAAATATAGAAGGTTGTGATTTTTTTTAAAGAAAATTATTGCATAATGTAAAAATGTACAGACTTAGAGATTGTATTAAGACATTTGATTAATTCCTCTTATTTTAAGTATATCAAGTTTAGTGTACAGTCATAACTATCTGTATGGCCAGAATAGGAGGATTCAGAAAACCGCTTATGTCTTCAAGCTTTTACACATGAAAAGTAATGAAGAACAAAGGTGTAGACAGCAATGAGTGTGTGTGTGCGCGCACGCGTGCGCACTCGTGCACACACGTGTTAGTTCAGAAGGCAGCAAAAGAGAAAAGGAGTATGGACATGACATGCAGTCACGGTATGGAATTTTGGAAGTACTCCCACATCTCAGAGTTCCATAGCCTATAAGGATTTCTGCCCATCAGAAGTGATGAATAAATATAAAGTCACAAAGATATATTATCAGAAAAATAATAGCAATAAATAGGCTAATAGAAATAAATAATCTCAACAAATAAGACGTACAGCAAGCAGCTCTAAAATCATAGAATCATAGAATCATAGAATTGTTCTGGTTGGAAGAGACCTCCAAGATCATCGGGTCCAACCATTAACCTATCACTACCAAGTCCCCCACTAAATCGTATCCCTTAGGGCCTCATCTAAACGTCTTTTGAATACCCCCAGAGATGGGGACTCCACCACCTCCCTGGGCAGCCTGTTCCAGTGCCCGACAACCCTTTCGGTGAAGAAATTTTTACGAATGTCCAATCTAAACCTCTCCTGGCGCAACTTGAGGCCATTTCCTCTTGTTCTGTCGTCTGTTACTAGGGAGAAGAGTCCGACCCCCATAACCAATCTGAAGGTACTGTTTCTGGATTCTACCTATTTCAAATATTTTTTTCTCACATTTTCTCACTTTCTACCGCCCTGCATAAAGATAATCAGAAATAATGGTTCTTCTAAGAGAACTATCCTGGGTCTCCTTGTCAGGACATCATGGAACGTAGTTTAGAAGAGACAGTAATTGTGGGAGCAGCAGAAATATTTCTATATTGACTTTCTTGAGAGTATTAAACACTCTAAAACATTGGCATAGCTACATTTATTGTGCTCAATAAGCCAGCACATATGTCTCTCAGTACAGATTATCAGTCCATGGCAAACAGCTTGTAATGTTCTTCCTGTCAAAACAAAATGTTAAAAAATACTTTCTTTGTGTGTCTTGGGGTGAATGTATTGTTCTTATGTGTGTTCAGAAATATTTAGAAAAACAATGGAAACCTTAAGAGAGCATTAATGTCATCTTATATTCAGCTCATCATTTCTCATAAGTATTTTGCACTTATTTCTCTGGATTTCTGTATAGTATAAAGAAAACACAACTATGAGAGGCTGAATAATGTTTGTGATTTTCACTTTTTAAAAAATAGTAACTTCAATGATTTTTTAATGATTTTTTAAAAAAAATTTTTTAGATGCTTTGCCTAGTGTTCAGAAATAGCAAACGGCATATGTCTTCTTGTATATTTCTATAAAATTCATATTTGCTCTCAGAAAAAATCAACCTCATAACATCTGTCTGCAATATTGGGTTATTTTGGTCTTTGAAGATATACAGGAACAGTTTCTTCTCTTTAGCTTGCTTTTTTATTTTTGTAGTCTGCACGTTTTTTCATGTTCAAACAGAATCACTCAAGCAAATATCAGCCCAAACCATCTCAAGCTAGCTTGCCACAGTTTTGCCACATAATGCAAAAATGACCATTTTCTCTTGCAGGATCATAGAATGGCCAAGTTTTAATTACAAATAGTTGAATAAAAAAAAAAGAACCAAAATTATATGTTCTACTGAACAACCCCAAAATTGTATGTGTTGCTGTTCACAGGCATACAATTAGTTCTGTAAGAAGCCCACTTGTGTTGGTAAATTATTCAAGCTTCTTAGCTTGTCTTGTTTGACTGTATTCATTATTTGTGAATCTCTACTGGGTACCAATAAACTCTTTTCACAAAATAAGTAATTTGCTCATATCTGTTACCTCAATACCTTGTCTATGATTATCAACTCAGTAACAGCATTGCTTGCTCTTTCTAAAGGACTGAAATACTGACAATGAAATAAAGTAGGGTATTTTAGCTAAATATATACATCTATGAGCATTCTGAGACTGTTGACATTTTCATAAATATCCAAACACTTATGAGCTGTTAATATACTATTAATTCATATCAGAGTGAT
This sequence comes from Phoenicopterus ruber ruber, assembly GCA_009819775.1. Taxonomy (NCBI): domain Eukaryota; kingdom Metazoa; phylum Chordata; class Aves; order Phoenicopteriformes; family Phoenicopteridae; genus Phoenicopterus; species Phoenicopterus ruber. The sequence goes on along the minus strand of CM020218.1, from coordinate 35,432,542 downwards.
GAAACCTAATTTACAATTCCAATTAAATGTTTAGATTCAACATTTGCAAATGGTGTATGTGCATGTTCATTTGATAGGATGGGTCAGCTTTCAACTATTGTGATTGCTGCGTATGTAGCTAGAATACCCAGCAGTTTACTGGTAAGTATATAGTATTTCCATTTTGAAAATAAATATGAAACCCATATATAAAAATGAATTGATTTTTTTTCAACAGCATTGACAGAGAACCCTGGAAGCCCAAGTCTTTCATACATATTATTCACACATTTCTGACTCTGATCAGCAAAGCCAACAAATATGTGCATCAATTTAAGTTAACAAATAGTTTTATTGGTTGTAAAGTGTTTAACTCATAAGTAAGCACTCTCGCGTTTAAAATTATGTATTTAAGTGCTTCACTTGATTAGTTTACTAGTGTACTTCACTAGTGTTAACACTAAATCACTTCTCCCTTTTTAGTCTCCAGACTGAAAGGTCCAAAAGATTTGCTATGTTTTTTTTCAATGCTCCCTCCTGTCCTTCCACTATAAACTGAACTGTGACTTTGGTTCCACAGAACTACAACTATCTATCAGTGTTTTCTGTTTTGTTTGGTTTTGTTTGTTCATTTATTTTTCGGTGGCTTGTTTAGCTTTTTTAAGAGAAAGGCTAGTTTTTATTTAAACACAACTTAATAAGTAATGATGAATAGTGGAAGGAACTGGTGGAAAGCCTTACTGGCATTCTAGCGTGCTGAATGTGGTATGTAAACACTCTAACAGCTTTCTCTGGTTTGCTTTGCACATGTGGCTAATTTCAGAATGTTGAAATTCAAACAGCAGGCAATTAGAAAATGTAAATTTCTTATGTCATAGCCTGATAATATTGCCTTTTGTTCCAGTGTTTGATTAAAGGTTGAGAAAAAGATATATTAGCTGCTTTTGTGTTCTTGTGACTCATAATTTAAACAAAGTGTATAGTGTAAATAGTATATACATGTCGATAGACCATATAAACACAGTTTAGATTTGTTCTAGTATCTGGATCAAATCTCAGAACAGCATTAAGTTCTATATTAAATGTGAATTTCTCACATTCTTTGCTCTTCTAGCCATGCTTGTCTAGTGAGATGAGAAGTTAGGCTCAAAATCAAATACTCTGTTCCTGTTTCTCTTAGTGGAGTTTAGTGCTCAGTCATTTATGTATGGAAAATTTGAGAGCAAGAACAATGACTTCTAATGTACTCTTTTGTCAATGAATTAAGGAACATTTAATGAAAGTCTCTGTGCCATTTATCTACCTGTCATGTTAAACCACTATAGTATTTTCTCTTGGTGACTACAAAATTGAGAATTATGGAGCACACGCTTCAGCTCAGTAATTTTAAACCAAAAAAAAAATTTCTAACATCTTATTTCATGGATGGAACTTATAAAAGTAATGGGGTGGATTATGAATCCCAAAGTAGTTGCTTTCTACCGTTACCACATTAGAGATTTTAGAATTTCTAGTGTGTCTTGCTGTTAGCCTGACTTCAGGGAAGCTGCAAATGTGAAAAATGTATGTCACAAATTTTATGGTTTTTTTCCTCTTCCTTAAAGGTGATCTTTGCTACCTAACCCACAGCCGCATGGTTACTTCTGCACTTCTGTTCTTGTTTGTTTGGGGCTTTTTTCCCTCTGTAGAAATCTGAGACTATGTATGTGTTGGTTCCAAACTACTGGTAGTTTTTTGTGAAGAAAAAGACAATAATATTTTACTTCTTCCTCTGCTGTAGCTGTTAATGGAGCCATATCGGTTTGTCTCCCCTTTTCTTTAAACTTCTTCAATAAACTTTGTCCTCTCTGTTCATTTAGCTCATCAATCAGGATTATAATGATGTCTGGATTATTTGGCATTCTAAATAAATAGTGAATGCAACTCTTTCCTGCCTGAGAATCTTCCATGTTTCACTTTCACTTACATCAGAAGGTACGGTAGTAATGCTGAGAATACAGAACTGGTCATTTTAACAACTTCCTATAGGCTTTGCAATACTGCTGATGCGTCACGTCTATATTTATTAAATGACTGTAACTTAACACACAGAAGAATAAAGACTGTTCCAAAGGTAATAAATGTCTGTGTGCAATGTGCATGTGTGCAGAGATAGAATCATAGAACCATAGAATAGTTTGGGTTGGAAGGGACCTTTAAAGGTCATCTAGTCCAACCCCCCTGCAATGAGCAGGGACATCTTCAACTAGATCAGGTTGCCCACAGCCCCATCCAGCCTGACCTTCAATGTTTCCAGGGATGGGACTTCTACCACCTCTCTGGGCAACCTGGTCCAGTGCTTCACCACCCTCATTGTGAAAAACTTCTTCCTTATGTCTAGCCTGTATCTCCCCTCTTTTAGTTTAAAACCATTATCCCTTGTCCTATCACAGCAGGCCCTGCTAAAAAGTTTTTCCCCATCTTTCTTATCAGCCCCCTTTAGGTACTGAAAGGCTGCAATAAGGTGTCCCCGGAGCCCTCTCTTCTCCAGGCTGAACAACCCCAACCCTCTCAGCCTGTCTTCAGAGGAGAGGTGCTCCAGCCTTCTGATCAATTTTGTGGCCCTCCTCTGGACCTCCTCCTACAGGTCCATGTCTTTCCTGTGTTGGGGGCTCCAGAGCTGGAGGCAGTACTCCAGGTGGGGTCTCACCAGAGTGGAGTAGAGGGGCAGAATCACCACCCTCGACCTGCTGGCCACACTTCTTTTGGTGCAGCCCAGGAAACGGTTTGCTTTCTGGGCTGCGAGTGCACATTGCTGGCTCATGTCCATCTTTTCATCCACCAGTACCCCCAAGTCCTTCTCCGCAGGGCTGTTCTGAATCCCTACATCCCCCAGCCTGTATGGATACTGGGGGTTGCCCTGACTCAGGTGCAGGACCTTGCATTTGTCCTTGTTGAACCTCATGAGGTTCGCCTGGCCTCTCTGAGGAGCAGACATTCTTTTGATTCTTGTGAGCAGCAAAATGCTAATGAATGGTGCTTATGCAAAAGATCTTGAGTAATAAAGAGAGGCATGCTTATGGTCAAACTGACAGCTACTCAGAAAACAAATGCATTTCAGAAGCATCATTTTGATCATATCTGTCTAGCTTTAAGAAGAGTCCTGATTTTTTGCAGTCTGTGTCATGCAACCAGCATATCTAATTTGCATGTGATAATTCCTTGTTAGGAAATGCTTTGCTCATTTCTGGTCAACAGTGAAACTTTAGGCTATACATAAAAAACTGTGAAGACATTTTATAGGGCCTGAAAAATCAGGCAAAACTAAACTAACTAAGAGTGAAAAAAAAAAGTGAAATTCCTAAGAGCTCATTAGAAATAATTTCTCTTGGGATTTTCAGCAAGAGCAGACTAGTTTCCTTTTTACCAACCAGTACCTTTTGATTAGCAACAGTCCATGCTTACCTTTGAGTAGTTCCACGCATGCCATGAAAGCATTAGGGAACCCTCATGACAAGAGTGTAGATTGTTTACCATTACATTTCTCTCCCTTGATCCCACAGACTTGGAAAGTTAAATAGGTATCTCCCAGTAACATTTCTTCATTGAGCGTAACAAAGTTGTGTACGTAATCATAATTTAAAGATGTGGGGAAAATAATAATTACTGCATGAAGAATCTCTGATCATTTTTCAGCCATTTTTTTCAGTCCATCACAGCAAAAAGACAAACTTTTTCAGATATAGAGCTGTGTTTCTTCAATACTGAACCAAACAAAACCAATTCCCAAATACTTGGAAAGGGAAAGTCTTAATAACCCTGTAGTACTAATGAAAGGAGTAGGCTAGGCACTTTAGAGTTGGTGTCACTCAGCAGCGTTTTCTGAAAGGCTTCACTTGCACAGCATCGTCCTGGGAACATATTAATATAAAAGTTACACTGATATTTGAATTGTTTGGCTGATATTATTATAGTATATTCAGTGAATAGCAAGTTTAGCTAAGACTGACAAAGGTTGTGCTTGAGGGAAGATTTAAAATATAGGATGGAAACTATAAAGCTTGGATGGAAACTATTAAAATGTTGGTGTTTACACATGAAAAACTAGTATTCAAGTTTCAAATGCTCTGGTGCCATATGCCACTCATACTATACACTTGTTGACAGACCATCAAATCTTTGAGTAGCAACATCCAAGCAGAAGACTAAAATAGCCCAAAGAACAGGTATAGTTTTTTAAAAAGAAGTATGCTGAAGAAGTTCGTGGCAGCAAGACTAGATTCCCAGAACTTTATTGTTACCTTAAACCAGAGTAATTTAGAAGAGCCCTCAAGCTATTCGAACGCTATGCATTATGGAAAATTTTCATGGGGTAGTACTGTTGTGATGGCAGTGCAAATGAGGGTTTTAAGGCAATTCTATGCTTTCTCCTGCGATGCCTTAAGCTTGATTGTAGGGGTGAGTTCAACAAAAGTGCTCACAGATGGTTGATTTCTGCACAGTGAATGCTGGTCTAATCAATACTAAGGCTTGCATGTCAGATGAAGAATCCAAAGAGGACTTGAAGAAGCACCTATCCTTGGTCTTTGTTGGAAGTCTAAAAGATGATAATAAGCTGGTACTACTAAACAAAATTGAGCTTTAGTTTCATACAGAGTATGGTGTATTACTGGGTCTGTTCTAGACTGCTTCTTCTGAGAGATCTTCATTGAAGTATTGGAAGAGGTGTCACCGATCAGAAGATAAATTTCTTGTCAGGTGGAAAATAAATGGACATAAACCAAAACATATTATTAATCACATCCAATTAACAATGTCCTGTAAAATAAGTAGTAAAGCAAACTGAAAACAATGAGAAGTCGTGCATAGTCTTTTGTTACTGATACATGGGACAGTAAGGAAGCACAGGAGTTACAGGCCCCATGAACAGGCATCTCACATATTCAGATTGAGTACAGTTAATTTACGTGTTACTTTTCTCCTCTTAATTTTGTCAGCACATTTAATCCAGAATTGAACTATGGGTATTGGCACAGTGAATACCATTTATGCTAATTTGGGTGGGTTTTTTTAATAAGATGAGCAAACTTCCATGATGGATAGAGTAAGTTCATGTAAGTTACTTTCTTCTCAGAAACGTTAGAAGGTGTCCAGAAGTAAAAATTAACAATAAAAAAAAATTAGCAGCCAAAGTAATTAATATGTTACCTAGTAAATTTGACTATTGAAACTGCATTTATGTCAATGGTCTTTCAGACAAAGGAACAGGACCAGCAACCTCATTGCCCACCTTCTGTGACCTGAAAGATTTTCTGATGCAAGATGAGAGTAGATGTGCCCTGGCCCTCTTCCTGTAGAGCACAAGCCAGGATAGGTCCCAAACCCCCATTCGTACAGGACTGGTCTTGCCCAAAGATATCCTCCCCCAGCAGCCGTTCAGGCACAGGTCTTTAAAGCTTCAGGCAGGAGGCTGGCTCACAATAAGGGAACATGACTATCCGCACCTGACCCCACACATGTGCCTATACAACCTAAGATAAGCAGCACAAACAACTGTGCTGGTTGGTAGTTTGTAAAGGAGAACTCTGTAAGGAATTGGGAAACAAATTTGCCCACATTCATGGAGGAGATCCTTGAAGAAATATTAACAGAGCTCTCTAGTTCCTGGCAAATTGCCATTTTCTCTGTTGTTCCTAAAGAAAAGACCGTGTGATTACTAGCAAACACCTCCAAGTTTAACCTTATGCTAGTAACAGAAAATGTAAAAATGACAGCTTCTGGAACCAAGCAAGCTACAAGGAACAGAAAGTTTGCATAAGCATTTAATCAATAATGATGAAGATCTTAATAAACTTATGAGACATTTTGAGGTACCTAGGGTAGAGTTTTGGCAGAAAAATACACTAGTTTTAGTGTAATATGAAATATGAAACTAACATTTATACAAGAAGAACACTTGCACTGTGTTGTTTTCTAGCACTGGTTCCAAACAAGAATATAAAACAATAGTCCTAATTCTTGAACTAAAAAAAGAGATTCACCCTCCCCTTATTGACTTCCACAGAATTATACATATAACAAAGACAACTGGAAAGAAACCCAGATCAGGAGTTGCTTGTAGTTGAAAAATCAGATAACTTTTTCTTTTTCCTTGTTTAGTATATACTGGTTAGTCAAAAAGTTCCCTTAAAAATACTCAGTAAAGTAGTGCTTTAGAATATTTCAGTTTTTCAATATGTTCAATGAGAAACTGGAGTGCAGAATGTGCAAAAACTGCAGGCCTAATTCTGAACCCAAATTGCAATGAAATTAAGAGAACCTATGAAAATTAAGGAAAAGTATACTTGGAAGTATACTTTCTATCAAATTTAGCATTAAAAAGATTATTAATCTCATTGATAAAACACAGGTTGATTTCAACTGGAACAGTAGACCAATGGTGAGCTCTTCTGAAAATGTCACATATTTTCATCACTGCTTACACATTTGGTGATATATTACAGTATATTTATTCGGCATGAATGAATCTTGCAAATCTGATTTGCAAGCTGCTAAATATGTTGGGTGATAAAAGATATGTACAGAAACCTTTTTGTCATCTAAATTAAAACCATTTTTTTATCAAATAGTAAATTAATATCCTAATAGTTTGTGCTATTTTATATTTATAAACAAGGTATATGCATGTAAGATGATTATACTTGTAGATGTATGACTGATGATGAAAATGTTCCCTAGACTCTCACACTGATCAAAGGGATTGGTGTAATGTGCATCTGCTCTATAAAATCTAAAATATTTGTAGCCATCATATGGAAAAAAATAAAGATTAATCTGTGGATGTACAGGAAAGGCTAGAATTACTCATTAAAGTTTCAGCCTGAGTCTACAGAAAATGTATATCCTATATATTTCATAAAGCAGATTTTAATAAGTGGTTTGGAAAATTACATTCCAAGGTATTCTGTTTTGATTTATTATCTCTAATGCTGGTTTATGTAGCACATACAATGCTCCAGAAGATTAAAATTGATAAAAACTGTAATCAGGAACCAGCTATGGAGTTTAGGCATTAAATAGATTCTTAGATTAACAGAGAGAGTGTGAAACGGAAATTTTTTTTTACGTGCAGCCTTATGCATGTAAGCTCTGCGTGTCCTTTATAAACACTTTATGTGCTGAAGAAAACTTAAAAAAAAAAAAACAACAACAGGAATTTGATGAATGTTCTTGAAACAATTTAAACTTACTATTAGTGAAGTGTCATCGCTTTTACTGCCATAGATTCCCCAACTCTTTATGCATGATACTTTCTCTAAGAAAAAGGGCAAAATACATCATGAACTCGGATACAAAACTGCTTACCTCTATGCTCAATCAAATAAAAAAAAATGAAAAATGCTGCAAGACGGTTTTATCAGACTAGTTGTAAAAGGAACACTGATTTGTCTTTGGGATCACATAGTAAGTTTATTTCTTAGGAAATGCATTGATACTCCTGATTATCCATGGTATTCTGTCCCATCAGGTAAAGCCTTTGCTTTGCCTATTGCCAGTTTCAACAGGCAAAATGTAAACCTCGGAAAGAAGTGTAACATGATTATGGGGAGGAAATTAATCACTGAATAAACTGAATTTAATTTCACAGTATGATACTATAAGAACAAGAATATTTTTATTCAAAAGCCCCACCTTCTGAAATGGGTCCTGTTGTCTTTACAGGGGGAAAATAGAAAGCTTTAAAATGGCCCTTACACAGCATAGAAAATCATTCCAGCAACACTTCAGCCGGTGGAGTTAGAAGTCTGTCAGCATTTCCATTATAAACTCATATTTTCTGGGGTTTATAACTTCACTGTAAAATTCACTCCAGACTGGAACTTGGCATGAAAGTTCTTACAGTCAAGTATTGTATTTTTAATATACTTATATAGGGAATATACTTTGAAGAAAACTTGCAATGTACTAAAAGGACTCTGAGGCTTCTTTTTTATAAAATTAACTCAAGACCAGTTTAACAGTGAAAAAAAACCCACGCCAAAACCTGAAAAATACTTGAAAACTAATAACAGTGGTTACAGGGGAGGAGATATGAAAGCTCAAAACCTTCCATTTGTGCAGCACATTTGTGATAGTACAAAAAGGAGTAAAATTTTTAATGTGTTGTATTGATATCCTGTAACTCAAAACCAACATTGTCTAACACTCACTCTAGAAAAAAGCAGCTGTTAGGATTGCGAATCTGAGAGAGAGGATTGAAAACTAAAAGAAGGGAAGGCAGAAAAAAAGCAGCTGTCTTTGCAAAGGTTCCTTCAGGATTTGTTCAAAGAGCTACTTATTCCTTATTTAAATGGAATCGTCCTGCCTTGTTTGACACGGTCACAGCACAAGCTGGAACAACTTCCACCTTCACATGACTTTATCTATATTCTTTCGATGATGATTCTTGTGTCTGTTGTATGCTGAGTGGCCTTTTGCAACCTCTTTATCAGGTCTTGGTCCTCATCAGGTCTGAGTTGCAGTGACCAGCCTGTATGTGAACTCTTATCACGTAACAAATGCTATCGTGTTTGGACATCTGTAGGTTTCCTATGTGAAAGGCTGGTCCCCAAAACATATAAAAATCAGATTGTCTTACTAAAAAAAAAAAAAAGGTGAAAGAGTATTTTGGAAAAAAATTATTAGAAAAAAAAAGAATTTTAATGCAACATGCAGTCAATCTCACCTAAAAACTTGCAGTTATTTAGTCTTATTCTCCCATATGAATGCATTACCTCTCTCTTCCTCAAAAACTTGCTTCAAAATTTTTATTCTGTCTTTGATGATTCTTATATTCTCCCTTTAGGATTGAAAGTTGAATGAAGAACCAGGAGGTCTGGTATGGTCCTTTAACTCTTGAATTTGGCTTGATGAAAGACTATTTAGGATATCATTGGACAGCCAATGTTCTCCTGAGCTTGTAGGAAGTTCTGTGATTTCAGAAACTGTCTTGTTCCTCACAAATCAAACCTAAGTCCTGTCGACATTTTCCAGGAGACAGCCAGGAGCAATTCAAGTATAGCAAATAGAATATGCCACCTACCCATGCAGGTGAGATTGATTTCTGTCACTGTTACCCAGCTGACGGGAGATACAGAGTACGGGTCAATTGCCTGCTTACAAGACTGTTAGTTGTACAATGAAGTAGAAAAGATTACTGAAAATATCTACTAACATTTAAAATATTTGGGGTATAATCACATCCGAGTAGCAGCTTCAAAATATATTACCATACAGTTCATTATGGTTTAGTTTATATTGTAAGGAAATATGGAAAACTTGTTCACCCAAAAAGTAATTCAAAATTAAAAGACTGAATCAAAACCTAGAGTCCAAGATCCTTGAAGGTTGCATATTAGTTTAGAAACCCTAGCTTAAACCCAAGCTTGAATAAGAATTAGAGTTCATAGTCTAGATACATTTCTAATCATTCTAATGATAAGGATTATGATTTTCTTTTTCATGGCTTTTTCGTTTTATGGCCATTCTGTGTCTTCATAAGTGAAAAAATACTTATAGTTTTCCTGACTTATTTTGAGTCCTCTTATGTTTATAGACTTGCCATCTTCCAGTTATTGACAATAGGTCATTTGATAATGATATTGTATGGATCCATACTAATCTATGCACATTATAAGTTAGGATTTTTCTTAATTGAACTTTGTTGCACACATCTTTCATGTTTAGGGACACTAAAACCAAAACAACTACAAGCCTATTAAAAACACTTACTTTGAATAAGGGACTTCTGAAGTTTGAAGAGAAGTGTTAATTGTTTCTTCTGATAACAAATAAAATTTCTTTTTTTTAATAAAATCTGATAGGTTAATTTTCATCTCAAGGCACCTGGATGAGTGATTTCATAATAAAATTACATTGATATAAATGAATGTCAATCATAGCTTGAAATCAAACACTAATGAAAAAATTAGAATCTGTTGCGCAAAATTATAATATATTTCCTATCAAATAATTAGAGGGGTGAGTAGTGAAAGTGTTGCTGCACTTAAGGGAAAACTAAGACTTTATTGTGAAAGATTCCCATCATTTAAAGGGAAAAAAGTAACAACAAAGAAAAAGAACATAAATCATCTACATTACTTTCTTTCACCTAAAGCTGAACAGATGTTAGCTCATTCTGGAGTCAAGCTACCATTAAGTATTTACAGGATTCTTCATATTCCACAAATTATGCACAGGAAATTAAATTCTTTTTTTAAGTGGCAGTACTACTTGCACCACAACTACCTTGTTTGTCGGTGTGTTCCTCAAAGGTTTACGTTAAAAAAAACCTTTCAATTTAATGTTTAAATTCAAGGGTAGCATGAGTCATGAGGTATCTAATCACTGTCATATAATGTGTATTGCAACATATTCATGGTGTGGAGAAACAGCAAGCTGTAGTTGTCTTGTGTGAAACCAGGGGAAAAATGATTTTTTGCCATGAATTTTAAAGACTGCAGGAATTAAGGAATTTACTATTAAAAATAAATTCCATTGAATTGAGCTCTATGGAGATGGTACTTGTTTACTCTTTTGAAATGATGAGAAGAACCAGGGAATACAAAAAGATCACCACATTATCTCTGTTTGAAAATTATTTATGGTACTGAAGGAAGTATAAAAGGTAAGACCTTCACTGTGAGCAAAACTGTAAACTTAAATGTATCTTGCAGTTCTGAACTACACATTTTATGTTTTCCTTGATCTAAATGTGTTTTCATCTCCTCATCACTGGTTGATATTTGTGAAGCTGAAAGGATTCTGATATGATCATATTTGCAGCCCAAAACAGATATCTAGACCTAATAAGACATTCACCTGAACCTTGGAGAATCAATCTGAAGTGAACCTGAATATTTTCAATAGTCAAAAGTTTTTCCTCCAATACAGAAATTTACTGGAAAAGATTTTTTTTTCTTTTGTTTTCCAGTTCATACAGTTCACTAATATTAAAATGGTTTCTTAATGATTCCCTGTTAGCCAGAAATTAGCTAAAACATTAGCCGTAAACTCAATATAAAAGATATTAAATGGTATAGCAAAAATAAGAATGAAGCTCCAACTCCAGTAAATTAAAGCTAAAATTTCAATTTTCAGAATCATACCACTAAGTACTACAGTTTCTAAAATACTGTAACAGTGTAAGGAGTAGTACAGCTTATCATTAATTTGATGTGGGGGTCCATTTAATTTGTGTTGGAACTGAATCTTAATGAATCTTGAGTGCAGTGTCAGATTTTCATACAACTCTGCATCATATTTTCTGAAGCAAGTAGCTGATGCTACTCATGGAAGTTTTAAACAATGACATAAAAAGAGATATTGAACAATTTCTTACATCATGAATGCAAAAAGATGTCTACATTTTTTTAAAAAAAAAGCAAAAACCCAAGGCCTTTTAATAAAGAAGCAAGAAACTGAAGCTCATTTTAGGATCTTAAGTTATCTCTCAACATAAAACCAGAAATACTGATACCATGACAACACAGATAAGTTTTCTGCTTTGCAGAAATCAGATTTATTTTTAGGTGGTATGAATCAAATCTATGCTGAGAGGCCAGCTGCAAAAAACAAAGGAAAAATTAGCAATGGGAGGTTTTCACCAATTTGGCTGAAGTGAACCTATCTACGGTGTTTCATCATAACAGAGTGCCTAACTGTGAAAATTGTTTAAACTGTAATTCTCCTTGGCTTGCCAAAAGTGGATTATGAACCGAAGTCAGTTTTGCAGGAAATGTCACCTGTCCTCCTGAAAGACTAACAATAAATCAAAAAAGGTCTTCTGTTCATCTAAAAAAAATGACTGTACCATAGCTATTATTCTTTATTTAACAAGCTAAGTAGATAACTTGAACAAGCTAGTAAATAACTATGAAATATTTCACTGTAATTATTTTATTTTAATTTCTGCTGGATTAGCTTGTAAGAAAAGGGAATGTAATGAACTGCCTTTCAGTTTGTCCCAAGAAAGGGGCATGAAAGCCGGCTAAAGGAAACTAAGTGATAATTCATGAGGTTGTACGTAGTTTATTGTGATAGGGATTGTAGCTTAGTGTAGAAGGAGTTTTTAAAAGAGATTAATGTTTTGGTTATTTCTTTAGTCATTTTGCTCCAAAACAACAACAACGAAAGAGTGGCAAAGCAGAACTAGGAAAAATAATCATTCTCAGATCCCATATTAATACACTGTGTTTTAAACTGACGGAAGCAAGCCTGTGAAACAAGCATAGTGGGGATGCTTTGTGTCTGCTTATTTGCCCTTCTTCTGTTTTAATCATCTCTCAAGAGACATGTGCAATAAATACTGTCCGTGATGAGAACATTTTATCACACCACTGAAGGAAAGTCATCTCCCCCGGGACACTCCTTGCCTTGTGGGTATTTATGAGTATGGTGATAATGTCACTTCTTCTAGCAACATTACAATTAATTATGTATAGTTGGTTGTTATTCTAAAAAGACGAGAGAGACCAAGATTTACACGATAATATATTAGGAAAAGCTGTTTTCTCTGCCTCCTCTAACACTAACATTCAGGGAACATTACGATGTCACAAACCATAAAGGCAATAAAATTCACAGGTCAGAAAAAATACACTTTATAATTTATGCTTTAATACTAATGTACAATACGCGCCTGCAGGTTTCCATTCAGAAAATCATCCTTATTTAGAAAAGCCAGTCCAGCAAGTGCCTAAGTTTTGCTGAGCACACTGAGGCTAGTGCTCATGCTTACAGGCTTGCCTGAGCTGGAGGGAGCAGTCAAGTCTTCAGCGTAACAGGCCAGGTGGTGCATTTCACATTGACTTGCCCTTTCTTTTCATAGATTTACTACAAAGCCTAGCAGAATTGGAAGGCAGTTTTTGTTGGAAATTTTCCTCCTTTTTTCTTCCTTTTGATGTTTTAAAAGCTTGATTCAAAGCTTGTTGAAGTCAATGGGAACATATAGTGGGTAAGTTATCGAGTAAGTTTTGGAAATGTTAAATGCCTTTGAGTCTCACAGCATTTGGGCATCATCAGTATCTCTGAAAACTATTCAGATTGAGGCAGGCATGATCCTTGAATATTATCAGAGTCACTGTTTGTAATAATTAATGCAAGCACCTATTAACAACCTTTGGTTTATGTACAAACACTCCGGCGTACATCAAATGCATCCCTGGTAACGTGCAATGCATAGGCTCAAGGAATAGCTGCTCTTAACCGTGAGCTGTAACAACCCAGGTTGGGGAATGGCCAAGTCGTGAGCCCTCCTCGCAGGCTGTGAGCATTCCCAGCGTGCCTCACAAGCCTCTGCACTCCCCAGCCCTCTTTCATCTTCCTTCACCTCAGGCTCCAGATGTGGGAGGCAGCAACGCGATGGGAGTTCAAAGCGGCAGCCCACGAAACGGGCTCATCCAGGCTCCTCAATGGGGAGGCCCCGGCTGGCAGACCCCCTTCCCCATCTGCAGCGCAGCGCAGCGGCATCTCCTCCGCACGCCGCCTTGATGGGCCAGGTGCAGCTGGCGGGCAGATTGCAAGCCCTACCAACAAGCTGCATCTGGTAGAGGAGACAGTGGAAAGCCTGGGAGATCAAAGGACGCGAGGTGTGGTGGCAGCTCCTGGCTCTGAGCCTTGCCTGCTGCAGCTGCTTGCTGCCACGAGGCAAACCGGGCTGTGCAGATCATAGATGTGTTTGGTTTTGGGGAAATAGGAACCTCCAGCGCCTCTGTGCTCGGGATCCCGTACACACCAGGGCTAAAGGGCTGGGAACAGGAAAAGGAGGCAATGCAAGGACTAGGTCATGGACTAGGGAGGTGGACAATGTCTGTGAGAGGAAGAGCTCAGGGGCTGCGGCCCTGCATCTCTCCTTGTGCAGCGGGGTGGGAAGTACACTGCAAGGCGGCACAAAGCTCACCGGATTTGGACATTCAGCCAATATAGATACTAGAGATGGGGAATGCTCAAAAGAGGTTTAGAAATCTGAGCCAAAGGCCTGCGTGCTACTTGAATGATATTTTATGGTCCCAAGTGGAACATGAGTATATTACTCTTGCTGTTTCCTTGCCAGCACATATCACATTACTTTATTTAGTCTCTGTTTTCAGTAAACATAAGCTACTCTTGTGTTAAAAATAAGGTAAATCTCAGAAAGTTTTATCTTTTTCAGGTAAGAAAGTTCAATATTTGCTGGCAACATCATAAGAAATGGATTTTGCAATCTATTGACACTCCAATTCCTCCAAAAGCCACAGCTTGCAAAGGACAATAATGAATGTATTGGAACTTTTAAAAGGTGGAATTAAAGGGTTTTTTTCTAGCAGGCAAAGATGGCTTGAATGGAAATTTTTTGCTCTATTTTTCCCTCTTCAGGCTGTCCAAATGTAGAAACCCTGTTTACACCATTTCATAAACAACAGTGAGCATTTGAAAGAGAAATTAGCTTTTGGTCAAAGAAGTAACAAAGAGAACAGTGAACCATGGAAAAAATATTTAAGTATTGCAGAAATTTCCATCAAAAATAACCTCAAATGTACACATGACAAAGCGTGTCTTCGCTGGGTGTGAAAACCACTCCAGGTCTCGTAAATAAATAAATATATAGATAAGTACAAGTTTTGTAGTGCTAAAGCATACAGAAGACTTATGTATCAGGATGAAAAGGTGAAGACTTTTTAAATTGGGCCTTTTCTGAGGCAATACATTTCTTTTATTTCCTATTCTCTGATTTTTAGTAAATGCTATTACTTTGAAACTTTCCTGGCATTTTGCAAGCAATAAAAAAGGCAAACAGTGTTCTTTTCTGTAAATTGCTCCTGTCTAGCCCTCTGTATGCTTGCTTAAAAGGAATGTGCAACTACTTCCATTCTGCTTCTTTTCAGTTTGATAATTGTTACATTTGCAGGCAAATAAAGTCACAGAAATTTCCACAAAGGCACAGGACTAGTGCGGCACAAAGCACGCTTCATTTTCCTTTCATTTCATACTTCATCCTTTTTCCTTCAGGAAAACATTAGACACTCTCTCACTCTCAAAACAAAGCTAAAATGAACCTTCCTCTGACTTTGATAAGATTAGTAATGTGTTTTTCTTTAATTAATCACAGCAATCACTTGATATCAAGGCTACTGATCTTTCCTTTCGGTGGTATCCTAACCTATCTTACAAATTAACACCTAAGTTATGAACATACTCCATTGTTAATAATCTTTCTGTCTTTTAATAACAAAAAGTAGACTGGCCCAAAACTGACCATATTTATTGACTTTCAGGGAAAATGTTGAAAAACGTTCTTTATGATTTGAACCCGTCAGTATAAATGTTTGCTTTCTGCAGGCAATGTGGTAAGTGTAGTTAGTTTTCCAAAGGAGTCCTTTTAAGTTCCAGGATGACTTATCTCAGGAGAAAACATTCAATTCTCTGGCATCACAAGTTTCTCAGCGAGAGAACTCCAAAGCAGCCATCTTACTCTCTCTCCATCTAACAGGCTCTTAAGCTGTCTTGTTTCATAAGTGAACAAATGTCTAGGCTGATCACTTACCCCTCGCACCATGTTACCTTTTCACCGGCTCCGCGTCACCGGTGGTAACACACCTAACCAGCTTTCTGGCATCCCTGCCATACAGAAATGTATGTAATTTTCCATTTTATTCCCCTGAAACAAAACTTCATTAAAAAATGTACATCCCATGGAACTTTCTACATTTTCAACTTTTGTGTTTCTGCAAGCACCAGTTACAAGTAAAAAAGGAAATAGAAAATTTTGTGCAGAGTTCCCAGTTTTTGCAGAGTTCTAGTAAATATGCTGCTGTCACCTAGCAACTTTATTTTCTTTCCTTTTGGTATTGGAATGTCAATATGTGGAGAATAGCAAACTATCAGCCAGCTCTCCTTGAAATAAATCTTCAAGAAATCCCACATGAAACTGACTTAATTCTGTCTCCAGGAAAATAACTCAGAAAAGGAGTTTGCTGTAATGAGGAAATGTTTTTGAGCTGATGTTTCAGGTGAGCTTGCAGGTCTGAACTCTCTGCTCCTGAAGGGGTTTTCCACAGCATCGGGTTCATTTGGACCAGCTTCAGAAAAGCATTTAAGGAGTGCTGAGGCACATCTGTAAGTACTGAGCACCTAAACACAGTCTTAAATGTGAGTACATTAAATGTATGTTTAAACTGCAATGTGTTGTACTTAACTGGGAGGGATTTCCAGTTAGTACTCTAACGATCTGAGAGTTCTGTCATTCACTTTCTAACTCATTTCTGAATCCTTAATTAGTTGCTGTATCAAAAACTCCATGCTTTGTCAAATCAAAAGAATCTGTGATTACATCTGTACTTTGTCAAAGAAATAGACTAGTAATTTAATATTGAAAGGAATCTCTGAGCAACTGTCATTGCTTACCCAGGTAATGTCTTGCACAAATAAAGGATGCTACTTCTACAAAATATATCATGCTGTAAAAAAAAATTCTGCTATTATTTCTGTATTTGTTTGTTATTACTTTTCAATCGGAGACAAAATAAAACAGGAGACAAAAATAAATAATCGAAACTTAACTTTACTACTTTAGCATAGAGATGCAACTACTCAGCATCTGAGCAATCTTAGCATGTAATTGTAATAAAATAAGATAAATCAATACTTTGCAGCTAGATGCAATACAGACAAGCAAGGATGCAAAGTCTGAAAGGATGTAGAGTGAGGTGGAAAGAAGGGGAGGAGAAAAATGGGCTAGATAAGACAAATATATTTGGTACCCTTCCTCAGTTGTCTGAAAAGATGTAACTTAGGTTATTTCAAACTCTTGTAGTTATACAATGTATGTTAATACCAGCAAGTCTTGAAATATTCTATAAAGTAATGTACATGTATGTATATGCACTAGAAAATAAAATTCAAAATACAATTTCAATAATATTAGCAATTCACAATGCTTCCTAACTGAAGATCTCCAGTCCTGTTCTTCCTTTTTAATCAAGTACTTATAGTCTGTCAGGATCTGTTTTGGGGTGTAAACCTCCATCATTGCTTGATTATTCAATAATTTCAGGAGAAAACAGTTTCAAAGAAATATAGTAAAGCAGGTGACTCAGTGAGATATTGGCACGTCTGACGGGCTAACGGGGTCCATCTGTCAGAGAAGGGGAAGAGCATCTTCTGTTATAGGCTGCCAAGCTGGTGAAGAGGGCTTTAAACTAAAGTTGCCGGGGGAGGGGAACATCAATCCATCCCACCCCTACCAGTTTGATGCCAATGCCAGCAATAGATGCCCAGAGCCTGGAAAAGGATCACAGGTCAGCAGGAGAACACCTGAAGAGCCGCACAAAGGAATTCCAGCCACTCCAGCCAGTCAGTCAGCTTCCTCGGGGGCCCAACTTAAATACCTCTATGCAAACGCACGTAGCATGGTTAATAAACAAGAGGAGTCAGAGGTGTGCGCACGCCTGCAGGGCTATGATCTCATTGGCATCATGGAGACATGGTGGGATGGCTCCTATGACTGGAGTGTTGGAATGGAAGGATACAGGCTCTTTAGGAAGGACAGGCAGGGGAGATGAGGAGGGGGTGTCGCCCTCTATGTCAATGCCAGCTGGAGCACATGGAGCTCTGCCTAGGGATGGATGAGGAGCTGACCAAGAGCTTATGGGTCAGGATTAAAGGGAAAAAAAAGGAAGACCTGGGAAACTACAGGCCAGTCAATCTGACCTCTGTGCCCAGCAAGATCATGGAGCAGATCCTCCTGGAAAAAATGCTAAGGCCCGTGGAAAATAAGGAGGTGACTGGTGATAGCCAACATCGCTTCACTAAGGGCAAATCGTGTCAGACAAATTTGGTCGCCTTCTATGACGGGGTTACAGCGTTGGTGGAGAAGGGAGGAGCAACTGACATCATCTACCTGGACTTGTGCAAAGCATTTGACACTGTCTCACATGACATCCTTGTCTCTAAATTGGAGAAACATGGATTTGACGGATGGACCACTCAGTGGATAAGGGATTGGATGGATGGATGGATGGTCGCACTCAAAGAGTTGTGGTCAACGGCTCAATGTCCAAGTGGAGACCAGTGATGGGTGGTATTCCTGAGGGATTGGTATTGGGACTGGAGCTGTTTAACATCTTTGTTGGTGACATGGAGAGTGGGATGGAGTGCACCCTCAGCAAGTTTGCTGATGACACCAAGCTGTGTGGTATGGTTGACATGCTGGAGGGAAGGGTTGCCATCCAGAGGAACCTTGACAGACTTGAGAGGTGGGCCTGTGCGAAACTCATGAAGTTCAACAAGGCCAAGTGCAAGGTCCTGCACATGGGTCGGGGCAATCCCAAGCACAAATACAGGCTGGGAGAATGGAGAATGGATTGAGAGTAGTCCTGAGGAGAAGGACCTGGGTGTGTGGGTTGATGAGAAGCTCAACATGACCTGACAATGTGCACTCACAGCCTGGAAAGCCAACCGTATCGTGGGCTGCCTCAAAAGAAGCGTGACCAGCAGGTTGAGGGAGGAGATTCTCCTGCTCTGCTCCACTCTCGTGAGACTCCACCTGGAGTACCGTGTTCAGCTCTGGGGCCCCCAACACAAGAAGGACATGGACCTGTTAAAGCAAGTCCAGAGGAGGGACACAAAGATGATCAGAGGGCTGGAGCACCTCTCCTCTGAAGACAGGCTGAGAGAGTTGGGCTTGTTCAGCCTGCAGAAGAGAGGGCTCGAGGGACACCTTCTAGCAGCCTTCCAGAACCTCAAGGGGACCTACAAGAAAGCTGGAGAGGGACTTTTGACAAGGGAATGTAGTGATAGGACAACGGGTAAGGGCTTTAAACTGTACGAGGGTAGCTTTTGATTAGCTAGAAGGAAGAACTTCTTCCCTCTGAGGGTGGTGAGGCACTGGAACAGGTTGCCCAGAGAAGTTGTGGCTGCCCCATCCCTGGAAGTGATCAAGGCCAGGTTGGATGGAGCTTTGAGCAATCTGGTGTCCCTCCCCACTGCAGGGTGGTTAGAACTAGATGATCTTTAAGGTCCCTTCCAACCCAAACCATTCTATGATTCTATGATTCTATGATTCTAATGCTTCATTTTTTTCTAAGTACAATCTTCTATTTTAGCAATGTAAGACTCTACTCAAATGGCATTGACGTTAATTTTCTGGGAGTGGTTATTTCTACTGAGTTTGAATTTTAGCTGCTACAAGAGACTTTTTATATTTTAATATCTATTGTTTGGGACTTTTTAACGTCAGTGCTGCTGATAGAGTTGGCCTCTAAAATGCTGGGATATTTATAACTTTCTTAGAGAGACAACAATGTTAAGGAATTTCCCTTGTGTTAAAATTCAAACCATCCCCTCTTACAGCCTGACCCTGTAAGAACAATGGTCCAGCTTGTTAATTCTTTAGCCTTTATTAATCCTTGTGTGAGTTCAAGACAACCCAAAATATGCAAACACAGGGAAACATGACAATTCCTGCCTGAAAGAGTATATGGTTTGAACAAAAGATTTGGTAAGGACAGACTGGCAAGAACAAGGGAAAACATTAAGAATATTGTTTACATGATTTGTAGAAGATGCACAGCTATCGAATTTGTTAAATATTTCATACTTTTAAGAAGGGATTTGAGAGAAGGCAAGGAGACAAAGGTTCTCACTTATTTATATACGGCACCTCTGTACAGGAGTCAGCATAAGAAAGCACAAAATTTCTTTGAAAACCTGTGAAGTGTGTGAGAGTGGTTGAAGTCTCGAGTCAGTCAGAAACAAGTCAGCCTTTCCAAGTCGAATGAGGGGAAATAGTTAAGATAGCTATGAGAATTGAGAGTGAAATTAAGTAGTTTTAAGCTCAACGTGATAAAGGAGCAGAAGCCAGTGGAGAGATGTTCACACACTAATAAAATGGTCAAAGTTATGAAAATACTCTCTGCAGCAGCTTCCTGCAAAATCAACAGAGCTCCCTCATTTGTGGGGGAGTATCAGCAAGGGCCTGAGGGACTACGTTATATCATAGCCATTTGAATTAATCTAGCCTTAAGAACTGATTAATATATCAGACCTAGGAGGGTGACAATATTTGGTGAGTGCATGATGTCTTATTAAGCAGTATGTGTGAGAAAGGCACTTCTGCCATCCTAGTGTTGAAAGTTAGTTTCTGTGCACGTTACTTCCTTCAGGTATCATTTAACAAGACGTGAGCTGCTTGGCACAATATAGATGTATTTTATGAACGTGTGAAGGTGAGGAGCTCTTAACCATGTTATCGTACAATACTGTCCAGAAGGGGTAACTTACACCTTTCAACTTCAGTTCATTCCTACCAGAAGTGTATGATCAGGATTTAACTTTAATGGTGGGTTAACACAGAACACAATCCTACCTATGTGTATTTCTTACTGCCAGACTTTTTAGCAGGGTTCCCTATTACTTGATAAGTGAAGGTTAACTTCCAATATAGGAAATAAAAACTTTGTCTAATTTTTTTATGCATAAAAATAGTGGGTTTACCCATAATATTTGCAGTTTTCCCTTCAGAGTTTTGGAATCTGGAAAATGTCCCTGGTACACAGAGGACAAGCCATACGGACCTTTTGAATTGGGAATATCTAACCAGCCTCTTCCAGCTTGTAGAATCTGCCAGTGATGTGATGTTAGCAAGACATCTGGCAGCGTGTTCTTGGAGTTAAACATCACATTTATATGAAAGAGAGTTCACATTGCTCAGGAGTATTGTTACGAACCACTTGGATGCTCAAAGCCTGTTTCTGTCAGGCACATTTGTAGTGTAGGGACACATACCTGGTAAAATGAGTACAGACTTTCCTAAACTACACAAGGCTGGCTTCCTTAATCTGGGCTTCTGCAAAGTTTTTAAAAAGTTTTAGGGAGAGAAGGTGACTTTAGAGTGGAAAATGAAGGCCTGAAATATGGTCCTATAGTTTATATTAATTTGGTCCTACGAAATAAATGTCCTAAAATTATGTGCTGAATATATCCTTTGGCTGATGATGAAGTATGGATCTGCAATCACTACTTACCTCCACAATCTCCTTTTCTGAGACACTTCACATATCTATAGACCTGTGGCATTCAGTCCCAATCTGAACATTGGTATAACTTTGGCATTTTTTTAGTTTGTTTACATTTCAAGAAGCATTAACAATCAGCTCTTGAACATGCTCATTTCAATCAAAAATTTTCTTTTAAATGTTAATTATTCCAAGAAATCAGTAGGGCTACATTCTTGGTGGCTTAACAGACTATCTTTCTGTCTCTTCCAGAAAAAAAAGATCTATTGCAAATTATCTGTGATTGATGTTATTTTTCTAGCTTTCATAGAAAAAGAAACACTACACTACTAACAGTACTGTGCTGATTTTTTATATTTTCTTAGATGATTTTAGTCAGGCTTCCAGATGCAATTAGTATTTGCAGTGTCTGATAATATCCTATACATGGTATTTAGCTTCAAGATATGTTTTATTCTTTCTCAAGGACTAATTTGTGCAACTAATGATACCATACACTGAATTTTTGAAAGCTTTATTGCAGACATACTAAAAGATATATTTTAGTCTCATGAGAGAAATGAAGTTCTGCCTCAAGGTTCTCGCTTATTTGTTTTATTTTTTCACCTTATTTTTGCATAATTTTTGTTTGTTTAGTTTCCAACTCCCTGGTACAGAATATTACACAGACATAAATCCATTCTGAAGGGAATTGATTGTTCTTCAGGGACTGAAGATACCATTTTAAAAATCAGGAGAGGATTTGGGCTGGCTGGTGTTTTAATAAATGTCAAAGGAACCCTTTGTTTCAAAGTGCTTTCTAAGATATGGTAGGACAGTTGAACATCTGAGTCACTGCTTATGTGAGTATGCAATTAGTAACAGTGAAAAACCAGTCATATTAGGAGACAGAACTGCAAAAGACTGAAGATTAAAATCTTAAATGAGAGCTTTAAAATAAGTTCCAGCAAGCAAAGGAGAATCATCATATAAAGTGAAGAGAATCAGATATGTCTGCCAAAAGTTCTGAAGAAGTTCTGTATGCAAGATGATTGTGGTCCTACTTTTACATCAGGGTGGTTTACTATTTGAACTTCAAGTTGTTCATATTTTTGTTTAGTCAATGTGTGCAGAAAGAAACTAAATGAGGGACAAGGATATATTGGTCTCAACATTTAGTTCTGAGCAGGGAGAAAGCATCTTTTTCTTCCCACATGAACACTCAAAACTCTGAGGTTGTGTCTAGTTCAAGAAGCAGTGTGGAGCTACCAGGCTGGATTTACAGGGTGAAACAGTTGGTCCTTGATGTCCTGATGTCCAGATTATCCATGTTTTGAGGGGAATTTACTTCAGATCAGCCTCGGTTTGGTTCCATGACCTAAATGACCAGATGGAGCATGTAACGTGTGCTCCTGGACTCAATCATCTAGTTTTACTTCATCCATAAGAAATCCAGTCTGCGTGTTTCAAGACTGCATCACAACATGAGCCAAAGAACAGTAAGTAGGTATGACTGGAACATTCACTTCAAGTGCATTCCTGAGCCTGAACAGCAATGCAAATGTAGATCAACTTCCAGAGATAAATGACAGAAAATGTGTGCCTGCTTTCTATATATGTACCAAAAGAAAGAAAAGGTGTGAGTGTCCACCAAAATGTCGAGTGTTCATTCCAATTCTACTATTCTGTGCTTTTCTTTCTGAACCATTGGGATTAGGAAGAGTCATGATAATTTTATCCTATCTCCATGCAGTTTTCTGTTCTGTCAAGATGTCATCTCAATTGGTTTTTTTCTTGCAAGAATTTGCTCAACTTTTCGACTCTCAAAGCTCTAGAAAGTAAACAGAGACCTCATTATTTTTCCTGGATTTTCCTAGTAAATGACACATCTGGTAAGTATGTGTAAGTGTAACACATGGTCCAGTGTGCAAGGTTATAGAATGATAAAAAGGGTATTGGAACAATTAACCAAACCATTTCTGTTATCTGCAGATCAGAATTACTCAAGGTTTTCAAACACATTGCCCATGCTCTATACAGAAATGCCCCAAAAGGCTCAGTAGGTCTTTCACTGTAATTAACACAAAGTGTGGAAGCATGTTAGACGGGAGTCAAGGGAATTCTGTGACAAGCTAAAACATCATTCAAGAGACCAAGGTGCCTTGGTAAAATTAAGATATCAAGGATGCAACAGTAGGCATGGTGAGTGACTCTTGAAGCTTCTGTAGTTCTGCACAGTAGTAAATCATAACATACACAGCAACATAAGCAATTAGAGAAACTGGAATATATGATAAGTCTTTAGAGCAGGACTGATATTGTAAACTCATTCATAACCAAAAGATAAACAGATAGTTGGTTCTGTGCTTTATGTATCTGGGTAGGCAGCTAAGACTGATATACCTGCATTTTAGTCAGCTACCTGCACTTGAGAGATTATTTTAAAGGATTATGAGATACTTTTAGTGACTTTTGGTACTGATTTTGTGCAAATAGTGAGATTTTGAAACCCCTTTGGAGGCACGTTCACTAAACCAGCTTAAGCTGATCTAAAGTAAACGAGAAGCAAGATAGTAGAGCATCCCTTATGTAGAACAATAATTAAATATCTATTTCCAAACAAGCCTATGAAATAGACAAGACAATATAGATGACCCACAAGGAAAAAAAAAGCTTGCATTTTAGCCAAAGATACTGAGGGCCAGGAAAAAACCCTGAATTTTATATTATTTGCAGACACTTTTTGAAAAATCTAGAGGTGGACAGTGCAATTTATAGAAATTTGGAAACATCGAAGCCCATGGAAAAAATGAAGACAGAGAAGTGAAAATAAACTCAGATAAGGACTGACGTAAAAAAAAAACAGGAAGACTTGTCTCCCACCAACTTGCAGTTTAAGAGAGCTTCAGTATCAGGAAAAAATGCCAGCTGAATAATACCAGAATTCTTTAACAGAGCTCCTTGTTGAGTTAAAAAAAAAAAAAACAAAACACTGAGATGAATTTAAGAGAATTATTGTTAAAGGACTGTGGTGATATCAGACACCAAATACTCCCATGCACCAGCCTTAACAACATTAAGGCATAAAAAAATGCTATTGAAGGTATTCAAGTATTTTAGATAACATGACCAACATGTAATATGTAAATTAAACTTCCATTTCTAGGTTTCTGTTCCTTATGAAATGTACCATCATGAAAGCCCTGGAGGAAGAAATACTCTTACTTGCCCACAGAAAATGTACAGCACTTGCAGTACCAGAGTCTTCCACATGTTACAATCATCCATCTCTGTAGGGACTGCTTAGAAAAATGAGACCTCATTTGATCACTATGCTTTGGGCTCTCATTATTTAATTTTGATAGTTCCTGACAGAAACTGGGATACTGGGAGAAGGAAATTTATTCCACTTCCCTTAATTATAATAATTCTGGAGAGAAAAAGACAGCGTATTTTATTAACCCCACTGGGTAAAAAAAAAATATTGCAAAAGTAACAAGATTTTATTGGTCATATATTATGATTTCATTTTTTGTCATAAGAGTATGATTCAGCAAATCACAATGGCCTCTCGTCAAAAGTGAAGAACTCTATAAATTTTTTTTGGCATGAAAGGGTACTCAAAATATTAGAACAGAGCAAGAATACAATTTGAAGTCCTAGTTATTAATTCCTTCATTGCAGTGTAATTCTTTATTGGCCTCCTAAGACTGCTCTCAGATCAAAAGATGATGAAGTCTTTTGATGAGAGCAGTTTCACGCTCTGCACATTCTCCTGATCTCCCTTTCTTGTGCTGACCAAGGTTCCCTGACTTGTTCTTCCTTTCTCCACTTTCCTACAATCTCTTCATCTTCCCATCAGAAGCCACTTCTTCCAAATATTCCTACTACTAAATCTAACTCCTTATCTTTACCTGTTCTTCTTCAAGAGTACAATCATAGAATGGATTGGGTTGGAAGGGACCTTAAAGATCACCTAGTTCTAACCCCCCTGCAGTGGGCAGGGACACCTGCCACCAGGCCAGGTTGCTCAAAGCCCCATATAACCTGGCCTTCAACACCTCCAGGGATGGGGCAGCCACAACTTCTCTGGGCAACCTGTTCCAGTGCCTCACCACCCTCAGAGTGAAGAAGTTCTTCCTTCTAGCTAATCAAAAGCTACCCTCGTACAGTTTAAAGCCCTTACCCCTTGTCCTGTCACGACATGCCCTTGTCAAAAGCCCTTCTCCAGCTTTCTTGTAGGTCCCCTTGAGGTTCTGGAAGGCTGTTAGAAGGTGTCCCTGGAGCCTTCTCTTCTGCAGGCTGAACAAGCCCAACTCTCTCAGCCTGTCTTCAGAGGAGAGGTGCTCCAGCCCTTTGATCATCTTTGTGTCCCTCCTCTGGACTTGCTCCAACAGGTCCATGTCCTTCTTGTGTTGGGGGCTCCAGAGCTGAACGCAGTACTCTAGGTGGGGTCTCATGAGAGCGGATTAGAGGGGGTGAATCACCTCCCTCGATCACGTTTCTTTGGGTGCAGCCCAGGATATGGTTGGCTTTCTGGGCTGCGAGCTCACATTGTCTGGTTGTGTTGAGCTTCTCATCAACTAACACTCCCAAGTCCTTCTCCTCAGGTCTGCTCTCATTCTATTCTCCGCGCAGCCTGTATTTGTGCTTGGGATTGCCCCGACCCATGTGCAGGACCTTGCACTTGGCCTTGTTGAACTTGGTGAGGTTCTCACAGACCCAATGACTTCATCAACTCATGCTTATGATTTTTCTCTCAATATCTGACTCACTAATGCATTTCTCTTGTCACTTTCCTTTCTCCTCATTCTGTTCATGGTAATTGCTCTAGCTTTTATTCTTCTGAACAGTTTTTTCTTTTTTTTATCCATCTCCTATTACTTGCTCTGTCTGTCATTCTCAAGAATATAAGAACAGCTTTACTAGGTGATCATAAAGATCCACGTACATTAGTGCTGAACAGAGGACAGTTCAAATATATAGTGTCTGATACTGTCTCAAATTGAATAACTTAATCTCAGACTCGAGATGGGATGAGTCTCTGTAAACCAAAAGCTGTGTCCTTTTGCAGAATTGATGAAAGATTGTCCAAAATTAAATAGGTGTGGGCTTTTTTTTTTTTTGGGGGGGGGGGGGGGAATGCTTTGAGAATACAATATTCTCTTATTTTTCAACCAGTTTTCTCAGTACTGTAAACACGTGTGTCATGTTAAATTAAAATTACTCTAACAAATTTTCACCCACATATTAATGTTATTATATTATTTTCTCAAAGCCCAGTTGACATGGCATTTCTGTTTGAAATAGGTGAAGAATCCTTCAAATGGAATCAAGAAAAGGGAAGGTAGAAAAACTGACGCATTTACTATCCAGCTGTTTAGATATAATCACTTAAATCTACCAAGTGGTTTGAAATGCAAGTCCATGAATATGAGAAGTTGCTTTATTTCCTTTGCTGTTCAACAGAAATGGTGTTTTACAAAGTTCTTTCTCAAAGCCTTTGAGGGTACATTCATTTGTAATTTTGGCAAGCATCTTCCCAATGTTGAGAATAAATTAAAACACACGCATTACAAGCAGAACAAAACCGAGCAATAAAAAAATTTATAGTCCAGAAACATGGCATCCTATCACCCCACTCAGGAAGTTATGAAGTCTTCCTGAATTTCTGGCTGAAATGTTTGATATTTGGCTGAATTTTAAACTGTTCTTTAGTTGCTATAGTTCATAGCAACTAGTAATAAACTTTGCAAACTTAGTAAAGTCAACCAAACAGCTGTGAGTACACCCGCTGAATTGCCAAATGGTGCTGCTGAAATGATTTTGTTTGTGGTCTTCAAACGTTGTGAGTGAGGTTAGTGTAATTTTTGAAAAGTTAAATAAAATGAGCAACAACTAATCTCTACTCAAAATAGATCCAGGGCCCTGATTTGTCAGTCAGATCTCAAACTCAGATGGCCTTCAGGCATTTGAATTTTGCCTTTCACAAACTTCTAGATTTGTGACATGCACACATCTTAAAATAACCACAACACTTTAAAAGCATCAAAGGGGCATAAGCAGATGAATGAACCTCTGAAAGACAAGCTTCAGTGTGAGCTTCTTTCACTTAACCTCTATGATAAATCAGAGGATTCTTAGTTCTCTGTTATTACCTGGACTTAAGTTACCTGGGAGCATTTCTCATTTACCATCAGGTAGGAGCATGTACACAGAAATGACAGCAGCTGGCATGAGTTAATGTTCACACTACTGTACCTGAGGGTAACTTGTTAGTCTACCTATTCCTTAATCATATCAGAAAAATGTACTTGAGTTCCTCAAGACACCGAACCAGGGCTATCTTTCAATACTCCTCCCGGCTTTGTACGTTAGTGTTACATACCAAACTGCTGAAGACACAGCATTTAAAAAATGGAAAAGATAATTCCTCCTTTTCATCAAGACCACTCAGATTCAACACTCTACTCTTTTTCTCCGCAGCTTTGTAAGTCTACTTGAGAAACGCAGTCAGCTGCCACAGACAACTTGGGATGTTACGGTAGCACTGTGAATGAAGATACAGGATTGCCATCGTGATCCTGTAATTCTTTAAATATTGGCATCTACTAGCATAGTTAGATGAGCTCATCTCAAGCTGGTAGCTGTAGACATTCATGAGTCTTCTTAGGAATATGAATTGGTGGTAAGGTAACATTATATACGTAGGTATGCCTGTGAATACATTGGCAAGCACATATGCAGAGTCACAGAAAAAAAATAACATAGCACAGTGCCATGCTGTTTGGAGTGAGGCTGGTTTTGCTTGACAGGATGGTGGTGGATGCATAGAAGACCTTTTCTCATGCATAAGTTGGCGTAGAATTCAAAGCATCTCAGAATTATCTCTTCTGGTGTGGGGATTGTTTTCTCAAAGCTTATTTTTCATCCAGTTTTGGCACTCACTGACAGTGAGGAGAGTTGGCTACCTATAGCCCTTGCCCAGACCCTTGCCCAAGAAGGGATATTTACATCATTTCTGGCAAAGCATGTACTTTGAGCACATTTTCACTGTCAACAGAGGTAGGAAAGAAAAAGCAAAATCGATTTTGTTTGTTATTAGGTGTTATTAGGGAGTTAGTCAAGTTTACTTGCAGAAGTTTTCAGCTCCCAAAAGTAACAGCATTTCCTACTCTGCTGTAAACAGTTCCTACCTTACAAGGATGGTTTGTGCCTCTGAAGGCAAAGTGAGCTGCGCAGGGGTGTTCCAGATGTAAAGACCTGACCGCAGAAACAGTATTCACTGCCCTCGTTGAAGAACTGGGCATCGACCCAATTAAGCTGAGGTAAACAAAGCAATTTCAAAGTCCTCTCTGCTCAAAGGCATAAAATGAACATAAATTACATAGCTATAATATTAACATGTTAAAATCGCTAATAATCTGAATCAAACTCAGAAGATTGGCCACATAAACAGATGTATTGTTTTGACTTTTGAACACAAGTGCACAACAGCCTACAGAAACAGAATCACAGAATCACAGAATCACAGAATGGTAGGGATTGGAAGGAACCTCTGGAGATCATCTAGTCCAACCCCCCTGCCAGAGCAGGGTCACCTAGAGCAGGTTGCACAGGACTGCATCCAGGCGGGTTTTGAATATCTCCAGAGAAGGAGACTCCACAACCTCCCTGGGCAGCCTGTGCCAGGGCTCTGTCGCCCTCACAGTGAAGAAGTTTTTCCTCATGTTCAGGCGGAACTTCCTGTGTTCCAGTTTGTGCCTGTTGCCCCTTGTCCTGTTGTTGGACACCACTGAAAAGAGTCTGGCCCCATCCTCTTGACACCCACCCTTGAGATATTTATAAGCATTGATGAGGTCCCCTCTCTGTCTTCTCTTCCTCAGGCTGAACAGCCCCAGCTCCCTCAGCCTTTCCCCATAGGAGAGATGCTCCAGTCCCTTAATCATCTTTGTAGCCCTCCGCTGGACTCTCTCCAGTAGTTCCTCATCTTTCTTAAACTGGGAATCCCAGAACTGGACGCAGTACTCCAGATGGGGCCTCACTAGGGCAGAGTAGAGGGGGAGGAGAACCTCCCTCGACCTGCTGGCCACACTCTTCTTAATGTACCCCAGGATGCCGTGGCCTTCCTGGCTGCAAGGACACATTGCTGGCTCATAGTGAATTTGTCATCCTCCAGGACTCCCAGGTCCTTCTCCGCAGAGCTGCTTTCCAGGAGGTCAACCCCTAACCTGTACCGGTGCCTGCGGTTATTCATCCCCAGGTGCAGGACCCTGCATTTGCCCTTGTTGAACCTCATGAGGTTCCTCTCCGCCCAACACTCCAGCCTGTCCAGGTCTCGCTGAATGGCAGCACAGCCTTCTGGTGTATCAGCCACTCCTCCCAGTTTCGTGTCATCAGCAAACTTGCTGAGGGTGCACTCTGTCCCTTCATCCAGGTCATTGATGAATAAATTGAACAAGACTGGCCCCAGTACCGACCCCTAGCTACAGGCCTCCAACTAGACTCTGCGCCACTGATGACCACCCTCTGAGCTCTACCGTTCAGCCAGTTCTCAATCCACCTCACCGTCCACTCATCTAACCCACACTTCCTGAGCTTACCTATGAGGATGTTATGGGAGACAGTGTCAAAAGCCTTGCTGAAGTCCAGGTAGACAACACCCACTGCTCTCCCCTCATCCACCCAGCCAGTCATGCCATCGTAGAAGGCTGTCAGATCGGTCAAGCATGATTTCCCCTTGGTGAATCCATGTTGACTACTCCTGATCACCTTCTTTTCCTCCACATGCTTAGAGATGACATCCAGAATGAGCTGCTCCATCACCTTTCCAGGGATGGAGGTGAGGCTGACTGGCCTGTACTTTCCTGGGTCCTCCTTCTTGCCCTTCTTGAAGACTGGAGTGAAGCTTAATTTGATACTTTTCAAACAAACCTGAAAGAACAGGTATTCTCAAACACATAGATATTCTCCAATGTGTTTGTTTCCCCATTTTTCATGTAATGTTACATGTTTTCAAGTCTTATTCAATGTCATTGATAACTATTTTTTACGTATTCCCTTTAAGAAAAATAATTGAAAGACTTAATAGTGAACCTTATTTTGAATCTTAGGTATTACTTGTGTATTTTTAAGTAACTATTATCCTTTCATATAGAAGTAAGTCCAAGATAAAGAGCTGAGGAGGAAATTGAATACTATTTCTACTCTATCCCAAAGCAATGAACTATGCAGTTATATAAATCTTTTTCTAGGCTGAAAGGGCAGTATTAACCAATAACAAAAAATACATTTGATGTCCCTCACTTTAATCCCTTTGTGCACAGTAGCCTATTCTCAGCCAAATGTGTCAATTTATAGCACATAGGGTCAGTTGTCGTTGGTGCCAGCAGCCTGCTTGCGGTTGGAGCTCTGGAAGCGCATCAGGGAGTGGATCTGAGCTCAGAGGCTCTGCCAGCCCAGCCCGGCCCATTGCCACCCTCAAGCTGGTGACAAGCATTTCTAAATCCTGACATTGGCTTCAGTTTACCCCTACCATGAAATGCGAGCACCACAAAAGGGAGCCCACATGTGTCTCCCTGTTTCGTAAGTCAAAGAGAAAGAAGGAGAAGCAGAAGCATTAGCATTGGTACAAATGCTCCAAATGCGAGGATTTTTTAAGGCTTAAAGGATCATTGAAGTGTGCTTTTTTTGTGTGCTTGCTTTCTTTTTGAAATGGGACTTCTAAGTTATTTGTTTATGTAATCCCAGCTCCATTCTCTGTTATAGTGGTTTCCTGACGTGTTAAGGAAAAGAATCCGTTCAGCTTCTAACCAGATCATTACACTTATTTGGGAATATTTTTGCTGCCTAAGGGCAGCAGTATTAATTACCTGCAGTTCAAAAATCCTTCCAATGTATGTGCTGATCTCAAATGCTGAATTAAACAGCAGTATTGCCCTTTAAAGAATGTTCACTATTTCAACAGTACAAATGTGCAGATGACTATATATACTTTTCAATAAAATTCTTCCTCTATTGGCAGCAAAACCCCTTTCTTACACTTAAACTCTATTTGTTTTATTGCTTGTTAGCTTAGTTTATAGAAGCTTGTATGGCATTTTTATTGCCTCATGGTTTTATTGTATTTTTTTAATTGTGATATAATGTGCCAAATCCCTTGGCAAGGAGGAACTATATTATAGTTTTATAATGCAGTTTTTTGAGGAGCAAAGACTATGAAGAAAGAAAGTCTATGCCCGGAGGTAAAAACTGGTGACTGATTTGGTCCAGCAACATAAGATTGAAGGATCTGAGCTCAACATTTCCATCCCAACTTCTCTTTTGTCTTTTGAATTGGAAGAGTCTACAATTGAAGTTTTATTTTTGTATACAACAATCCCCTGAAGTGTACATTGAAGAGAAAGAGTCTTTTTAGTTGTGAATCAGAAATTGTTCTCATACACAGAGAACTGTAGCAGTAGACAGATAGGCCTTGTAGTATCTTTTGTAATTGCTGCAGATAGCTTTTCTGATTTTCCGTGCTATACTTTTAAAGTTAGGAGATACCATACAGAAAGGCTGTGACTGAGAGCTACATAAACCCTTGAATTTCTAGAGTAATCATAGCCTCTCTCTATGAATGAAGTAACGGAATAGACTCAAATCCAGGGATTGCACTGAATTAATTATAAACTCATTCTTTTATCTTCTAATGCTGATTAACTTCTACAAAATTATTCTTGGATCTCTATCAGTGGATAGAGATCTGCAGTTGTGTAACAGTACAATTTCTCCAAACTGCTTCCATGTCATGTGCTCATTTTGCCATGTTAATAAAGGTAATGAAGCAGGATACACACTGACTGGTAGAGGAAAGAATTTACTTTTATTTTATAGATTTTTTTTTTACTTAGCCATCTAAAAGGTTTGGTGTTTAACCTCAATAAATGGTGAATCTAATAATAAGTCTGCACCTCTCCTGCTGTGCCAGGAGGCTTCAGATACAATGACGAAGAGTCAGAAAAAGTAGGTTAAAACTCATTGCCAAGGAATGATACTCCACAGTTTTATTTCTGTTGCTGTTCTTGGGTTTGTTTTCCTTTTTTTTTTTTTCCCCCCAGTGGAAATTATTTCTCGTCCAAAGCTGGACATTTGATAAGCTAATATGCCCTGGATAAAATAATGTTGTTATTATTTTGACTGTGTTCTTCTCTTTTCTGTTTTCCAGCCTATCTCCTCTTCTCCATTTTAATTTTGTTTCACACTATGACTCATCTTGTTCTGAAGATAGTAAGGTATTTGGAGGAAGAAACTGTCTTTTTCTGTAAAACTTTACTATCTCGTTATTGGAGTCTCCAAGGAATAGTGATGCAGAAATTATTAAACAATACAGTGTATTAAACAATATGAATGACAATATGATTTCCAGATGAACTTTTCCTGGTTTGGACTGGAAGTTGAAATGAAATCTCACTTTGCAGTTTTTCTTTCAATACTCCTATAGGTGTTCATCTGCAGTCTAAAGGTACGTCAGCTTATCCCCTGCATTGAGCATCTCGGTGAAATCCTGAGCTTTGAACAGTACCATCTCCATCAACGAGCACTGTGGCATGTCAGAGACTGTTAAACAGTCTTGAAACTTTCATACTGTTATATTGATGCTTGAACAGAGTCATGCAGGAAGAAACATCTGAACGATATCATGCTTTTAAGAATATAGCCTGCCTGTTGTGTTATGCCATCACTACTGTACCATGACCTTTTGCTTTATCATTGAATCATAGAATCATAGAATTGTTCTGGTTGGAAGAGACCTCCAAGATCATCAGGTCCAACCATTAACCTATCACTACCAAGTCCCCCACTAAATCATATCCCTTAGGGCCTCATCTAAACGTCTTTTGAATACCTCCAGGGATGGGGACTCCACCACTTCCCTGGGCAACCTGTTCCAGTGCCCGACAACCCTTTTGGTGAAGAAATTTTTACGAATATCCAATCTAAATCTCCCCTGGAACAACTTGAGGCCATTTCCTCTTGTTCTGTCATCTGTTACGAGGGAGAAGAGACTGACCCCCATCTCTCTACAACCTCCTTTCAGGTAGTTGTAGAGAGCAATAAGGTCTCCCCTCAGCCTCCTTTTCTCCAGGCTAAACAACCCCAGTTCCCTCAGCCGCTCCTCATAGGACTTGTGTTCTAGACCCTTCACCAGCTTCGTTGCCCGTCTCTGGACACGCTCCAGCACCTCAATGTCTTTCTTGTAGTGAGGGGCCCAGAACTGAACACAGTACTCGAGGTGTGGACTCACCAGGGCCGAGTACAGGGGGACAATCACCTCCTTGCTCCTGCTGGCCACACTATTTCTGATACAGGCCAGGACGCCATTGGCCTTCTTGGCCACCTGGGCACACTGCTGGCTCATATTCAGCCGGCTGTCGACCAACACCCCCAGGTCCTTTTCCACCAGGCAGCTTTCCAGCCACTCCCCCGCAAGCCTGTAGCGTTGCCTGGGGTTGTTGTGACCCAAGTGCAGGACCCAGCACTTGGCCTTGTTGAACCTCATACAATTGGCCTTGGCCCACCGACCCAGCCTGTCCAGATCCCTCTGTAGCACCTTCCTGCCCTCAAGCAGATCAACACTCCTGCCCAACTTGGTGTCATCTGCAAACTTACTGAGGGTGCACTCGATCCCCTCGTCCAGATCATTGATAAAGATATTGAACAGGACTGGCCCCAATACTGAGCCCTGGGGAACACCACTTGTGACTGGCTGCCAACCGGATTTAACTCCATTCACCACAACTCTTTGGGCCCGGCCATCCAGCCAGTTTTTTTACCCAGCGCAGAGTACGCCCATCCAAGCCATGGGTAGCCAGTTTCTCCAGGAGGATGCTGTGGGAGACGATGTCAAAGGCTTTACTAAAGTCTAGGTACACAAACAAAATTTGTTATGCAAAAAAAACCCTTATAGGGAATGTGAAGGGCAATTAAGGCAATTAAGAATAGCCACAGAGGCCAAATCATAAATGAAGTATTTTACAACTGGTCTCCTTTTTGAGGCTACCTGTCATATGCACAGGATGCTCCCAGTGCTCACTGCCACTCACCACACTGCAACCTAACTGAAAAGAGCAAATGTCATCAAATCCTCAACATGCAGTTTCTATAAAGTTTTACAAATATGTTCTTATACCCATAGCTATGGGTGTCCTGGTGAACACATTTGTTGTTCTTATTGTTCAGACTCACTTTGCACCACATTTTGCTTAAGTAACTTGTGGCTTTTCCTAATCAGCAGTCAATGGAAAAGTCATAATTTCCTTAGGGTATGCTGTAATTCAGCCTTCATCATCCAGGACAGATTTGGCATAGCTATTTTTAGAAGAAAAAAAAGTCACTTGATTCCTGCTATTTTGGAAGTGCAACAGCCATCAGCAGACAGAAACCCCTATTTTTCATCCAGAAGATAAAAGTAGGTCAAGCAGCCTTTTTTTCATGCAGGCAACATTCAGTAGTTCAGCCTGGGGTGAGGGTTTGGCTGACACTTGCCTCTCTCAAGGCTTTAAGCAAAAGCCAGTGGAGTTTTGTTGACACTGTTTTTCTCACAGGCCTGTAATGCCTCCTCATTAATGAATGCACTTGTTCTTCCTGCAGCAAAATGCATAAACTAGAAAAGCTGTCTTCATCCGAGTTGTGTTGCTGACATATCTATTTCTATGATAAAGTTCCAAAGGATCTGCATGCTCAAGGTACCTAGCGATTTGGCATTTCATTCCAGGCTGCCTCACGGCTAAACAAATTGCTCAAGTTTTGTCACTGAGGTCAGGGTCAATGTACTACCAATCTGCTTGCTGATCATTTAAAGGGCTCCATTGCATCTGCCTCCTCGGACAGCTGCTTTTGGCCAGGCACAGCTTTAGGAGACCTCCGCTCGTGCATTCAGCTGTTAGTAGGGCTGCACTCCAAAGGATCCAGCAGCAGTGGCATTTTCCTCTCCTAGAATGCTCTTTGTCCAACTGCTGAAAAAAAAATATCTGTAGACTATTGTATGTTTCCTGGTGCTGGTAAACCCAGAAAATATTTATCTCTTTCTAGCTATTTGGGTTTCATTTTTCTGTTGTTCTTGTAGATTTTTTTTAAGGTAGCGGTTAAAAGTCTAGCAATTTTGCTTAGTCTTCTGTGGACAAATTTGGAAACTGTTAAATTTTGCCCAAAATAAATTTATTCTAGAGGCAATCTGGTTTTATTTAAAAAGCCCAATTGTGGTGGATATGTTATGAAATTCTGCTCAGTTGTCAAGATGTCAATCTCACATCACAAATGTGAGATCACAGTTTTGCAGCATCCAGAATAAACAACCAGTTCGGGCTAATGAGTTCCAAACCAAACTAATACTGAACTTCAACGCTGTAACTTTTTTTGGAAGAGTGAGATATAATAAGGAATGGATGGATTGTATTACATTGCCAATACTGTATACTGTAATCCGTAGCTACTGAAAGCACTCCCATATGACATTGTATTATAAATAAACCAGAAACCATTTTTTGTTTGAAATTTTCCTTTGAAAAAGAGGAAAGAAAAAGCAATGCAAGAGATTTCTTCCCCCCTATTATATTTATTTGTATGTAACAAAATATCCTAAGGAAAAAACATTGATTTTTTTTTTTTCTCTTGCTTATTTGATACACAAAGCAATTAAAAAAAATCTTACATCCATTGACTGTTGGGACATTTCCAGTCTTCTGTGATGTTGTTGGAAGTGGGAAAGTGTAAAATGGAAGCTTCTGTACTAGCAACTCTACCACTTGACACAGAAATAAAAGCCTTTTACAGGGAATCCATTTGTATTCACTCTGGATTTCAAAATTATTTCCATCCACTGACAGCTTTGGAATCTGTGTACTTGTAAATGCAAGATGTGCAGATGTGAGGAGAGCCTGCCAAGAGTCTGGAAAAGCAGCAGAAGCTGGTGTTGTCTGGTTTGATCAGGAAGGGGTTGACAGTCAGACGGTGAAAAGATCCATTTTGTGTGACAAGAAATATTTCCATATATAGAGCATTGATATGTGTGATCCTTATTCTTTTTGAAACTTGAACGCAAGTGTGCCCATGAGGATTTGTCTGCGTATTTAGAATGGAAAGAGACACTGTGGCCTGGAAGATCAGCAAAGAGGATGTCAAGGGAGCTGGAATAATAAATACATTGATGTTGGAATTATTGCTTTGTTTCTTCATTCATATTCCACTTGGTATAAATACAGTAACTTTTTAACTATGGAAAGTAGGGAACTAATCTGTTCTGTTTGGAAAGTATTTAGCATAGTGCGGAGACGTTACTTCAGTTCAGCTCCAGGGATAAACTGGAGCCATTAGTTTTGCACTTGGTTCAGTTCAAATACATAAGTACAGGAAATACTTGCCAGTAAGTCATTCAGTGTACATTTGTTTAATAAGAAGTCTGAAAATAAATATGATACTTAGGATACTTAATGCCTAGTTTTTTTCTGTATTCTTAGAGGTAGGGACATGATTTGGAAATGTTCAAAGAATGCTTACTTTCATTAGCTGTTTACTTACTAAATTTTCTGATTCAAAGCTTTAGGTATTATTTTAGTTCTACCTGCGTGCAAACGGAGCTACCTATAAAATGGGTGAGTTTAAAAATGAGGCCTGTTGGTTTTTTACTCTCAATGGCATTTAGCATACATTCAAATGACAAAATATTGAGAATATAATGAGAATAATGTGGACTATTGCCATAGTACCTCATATAAGTTAGCTATGCACAGTAATTCTCATAAGTAAAGGCAGGCAGCATTGCCATTGGTATGCAAAATATCTGAGCAGACCCACGTACGGCAGGAAGCTGTGTAGCTGGTACCACACAGTGTTCCTTCTGCAGAGCTCAGCTACTGACCTTGACAGGCAGAGCCTGTCCCTAGAAGAATGGCAAGTGGAAACTCTAGGGAAGGTGAAGGCTGGAAGCAGGTGCCTCCTGGCATCAAGAGGAAGGCTCCTGCTACACCTGAATGTTTGCAGCTACAGAACAGCTTCACTGCTCTCAAAGTTGAGGAGGAGCTGGATGTGCTTGCAAGCAGAGCAACTGGGTCAACTGACCCTGAGCCACGAAGGACCACCAGGAGGAAGCGTCGATTGATGGTAGTGGGTGACTCCCGGCAGCAGGGGACAGAGGCACTTGACCTGATTTGTCGTATAGAGAAGTTTGCTGCTTCCCAGAGGCTCAGCTCCAGGATGCTGCAGAGTGACTGACGAGGCTTGACCAACACTCTGACCCCCTGATATTCTTCCATGTGGGCACCAGTGATACTCTCAGGGGCAACCTGGAGGGTATCAATCCTCCCTACAGAGCTTTGGGGCATGGGGGCCCAGGTGTTTATCTCAATCCTGCCATTGAGGGAAAAGGGTGTGAGGAGGAGGGGACTGCATGTCAACAATTGTTGGCACATGTGGTTTTGGTTTCTATGACCATGGGCCTCTGTGTGAGGATCTATGTCTTTTTGGGGAGAGGTGGGATTCCCTAGGCAGGGAAAAAGTATCTTTCCCAGTAAGATGCCTGACCAGGTAAGAAGGCTTTTAAACTAAGAATGGTGTGGGAGGGAGAGAGCTAACAGCAGCCCTGTGTGGGAGTGATGGACAGGGTTAACAAGAAAAAGGACTGCGATGTGAATGAAAGGTAACACAAAATCAAACAAAATCAACAGGGCTTAAGTGAGGTCACCTCAAACATTTGCAAGTAAGAAAGGAAGTGCCAAGAAGGCACCATTGTGCGGAAACCCCCAGACTCTTTCTAGGAAATCAGCATGCTGGGGTGCCTCTCTGAAGTGTCTGAACACTAACACGTGCAGCGTGGGGAGTAAACAGGAGGAACTACAGATCTGTGTGCGGTTGCATGGCTACGATCTTGTTGGGGTCATGAAGACATGGTAGAATGGCTCACATGACTGGGGTGCTGTAACTGAGGGGTACAGGCTCTTTAGGAAGGACAGGTGAGGAAGAAAAAGAGATAGAGTTCCCCTTTATGTGAAAGAGCAGATGAAATGCCTGGAGCTCTTGAGTAGGGATTAAAGAGCAGATCAATATGGGATGACACTGTAGTGGGTATCTGCCATAGGCCACCTGACCAGGAGGAGAAATTAGATGTGACCTTCTACAGACAGAAATAGACTCACATTCACAGGCCCTGGTCCTCATGGGGGACTTTCACCACCCCGATATCTGCTGGAGGAAAAATACAGCAGGGAATAAGCACTCCAGGAGGTTCCTGGAGACAGGAAGGTGAGGGAGCAACTAATCCTGGAAACCATGTCCAGGCACATGAAGGACAAGAAAGTCACCGTGAAAAGTCAGCAATACTGAGTCCAATCCTATTCAACATCTTCATTAATGAGCTGGATGATGGGGCAGAGCATACCCTCAGCAAGTTTGCTGATGATACAAAGTTGGGAGGAGTGGCTGATACACCAGAGGGTGGTGATGCCATCCAGAAGGACCTCAACAGGCTGGAGAAATGGGCTGCCAGGAACCTCATGAAGTTCAACAAGGAGAGGTACAAAGTCCTGCACCTGGGGAGGAACAACTCCCTGCATCAGTACATGCTGGGGGCCAACCAGCTGGAAAGCAGCTTGATAGAAAGGGACACGGGAATCCTGGCTCCCAGGGGTCCAAGTTGAACATGAGCCAGCAAAGTGCTCTTGTGGTAAAGGTGGCTAAGTGTATCCTGCACTACATATAGGAGTACTGTGTCCAGTTCTGGGCTCCCCAGTACAAGAATGATGGACCTACTGGACAGAGTCCAACAAAGGGCCATGAAGGTGATTAAGGGACTGGAGTATCTCTCCCATGAGGAAAATCTGAGAGCTAGGGCTGTTTAGCCTACAGAAGAGAAGGTTCACGGGGGATCTCATCAACGCGTACAAATATCGGATCGGACACTGTAAAGAAGACAGAGCCAGCTCTTTCCAGTGGTACCCAGAGACAGGACCAGAGGCAATGGGCACACACTGAAGCACAGGAGGTTCCATCTGAACAGGAAACACTTTTTCACTGTGAGGGTGACCAAGCAGTGGCACAGGTTGCACAGAGAGGCTATGGAGTCTCTATCCTTGGAGATATTGAAAAGCCATCTGGACAAGGTCCCAGGCAGCCTGCTCTAGGTGGCTCTTCTTGAGCAGAGGAGTTGGACCATGTGACCTCCAGAGGTCCCTTCAAACCTCAACCATTCCGTGATTCTGTAATGAGTTGCACAGTTGCATGCTGGTGAGGCAGAAACTAGAATTTTTGACTGAAAAATGACATGCAAAATATTCTCCTTTCAGTAAAACCCTCATGGTAGTTTTTGCAAAGTTTAAGTAATAACGCAGCTTATTTTTCATGCAATTTGACACTAGCTTCCTTTCTTTGTGTCCTAGGTTATTGCAGTTTGTGCTATTGAATCATAACTACTTTTGAACTAGAGCTGACTCTGTTTCAGTAAAGGCTTAGGTATAAATATCAGTGGCTTCAGAATGGTTGATTGGTTGATGAAAACCAGAGTGACATAAATTTTCCTCACAACTCACAGATAACCTCTGATATTACAGATTAAAGGCTCACATTGTACTACCAATCTCTATCCATTTTTTTCAGGTATTTGTAATTTTCGTAATTCCTGATTTCCTTAATATGCCTGAATTCCAATTTCAGTCTCCAGAAAATGAATAGAAATGTTAAGACATACATTCCTTGTGTACAAAATATAATGAAAAAGTTATTGCGGGCCAAGGAAGAATGTACGTGTATATAATTTTTTAGACTTTCATGGTTTTATATCAGCTGCGCATTCTTACAGCAGGACCATCATACCACTATAATATACCATAAGACTGATTGGAACACTGTTTTTTATAACACTCTTGTGAAGATTAACTATATAACATGTAAGATTTTTAAACAAAGGAATGTATAGTATAATCATTTAAATAATTGCTTTCTTTGGTATTTTGAGGATGTACGTACTTACAAAGCAAAGGAAATAAACATTCATATTTAATTTTTTGTGTAAAAGCAACATTAAATAATACATGTAACATTAATAATATAACCGTACAGAAGAATAAACATTTTGGTATGAAAACACTCCTGCATTCTGTTTAATATCTAAATAGAGATTAATGAAAAGGTCCAGGTTTTGACTGCAGTGATAAGAAAGGTGGACTTAAAGCCCATTTACATTGGTAGACAGATCTTCAGCTAGTTCTTGAGCATATCATCCAAAAGTACACTGATATAGGAAAGACATTTCACTATATTTAATGCTGTTGCAAGGAGGTTCTATTATTTTCAAGTGAATGTAAGTCCCTAAGGTTTATATATATTTATATATAAATATATACATATTTATATTTGAATACACAAACACACATATAAATCAATAATTATGTGTATAATTATATATATGTAATTTTAAAGGTACATGAAAAATCATAAGATGGTTTAATCATACTTGGTTGCTGACCTCTTTTAATGCCGGTATATTCAGTTACATGCACACATTTTCACACAGAGAGTTTGTGCATGAAAAGCAGATGTTTCTTCTATTTGCTCTATTGCATGACTAAGTAAATACGTAGGTGAAGTTTCCGAATATTAGTGCCAAGTAGTCTTTTAGCTTGGTTATCAGCAGATACTGATGATATGAATCTGAGGTAGATTGTTCTTTCCTCCTGGACTTCCCAGGCATGGTTCTGCACAAGTACTTAGTATACCTGTAAGTAAGCTTACAAGTCTGTAGAGGTTCAATGATTTTTATATTTTTAATTCATATAAAATTGAACTAATAAATAAAAATAGAAACTTACATAAAGTGGTTGAACAATTCCCTTTGGCCTGTATCTTTCAGTTGTGATATCTTTGTATCTGGGTATTTGGTCATGCAAAATTATTTACTTTGACATCATATGTTCCTGTGCTTAGGAACATGCAAACCTTCAAGGATTAGGGACATGGACAATCTTATCTTCATTTCATCATCAGTAACAGCATCTAATCCACAAAGTTTTTATGATGACAACAATATTAAACTGTATCAGAGCAACAGATCCAAATGCAATAACCGAAATAGCTTTATATCTATGAAAAGATGCCACACCTAGGTCACATAATACACAGTTATTACTGTTATGTTCCAAATGTCTCTTTTTCCCATTGTTTGTCACTGTGTAGTTACTGCATTTTGTTTTACGTTAGGCATTTCCCTGGCAGGTATTACACATGCTGTAAACTTACACCTGTGAATGGCACAGTAGTAGCCAAATTGATCCTAATGGGGAAATTTGCCATGTGTGTGTCTCATCGATTCAGCTCGTCTACCCACATGGTTAAGTTGTTTGTGTTGAACTGATGTATTTAACTATAAACTGTTCAAGGTAAAGACTCAGTGTTCCTACAGAGTGACACACATGGTGCTAGAAAAGACCATCTAGATCATCAGATCCTCTGCCTTGTTTTTATAGTCAAGCAAGTCATCTGTGTATCTATCTCATGTGGACACACAGAGTCATATGTAGAAAAACTTCTCCAGTGAAATCCTACTTCTGATTTGAGACATGGGGACCATTTTAGTTAAAACACTAAGAAATTTTAACATTGGTCCAAAATAGAAAGAGTGAGTGAAGAGCCTCTAACTGAGATATATGTTGCTCATATTGTTAAAGACCCTACAAAATATAAAATTAACAATGTGCACAAAAAACCTGAAAACAAAACCATACTCCCAAATTCATAAACATAGAGAAAGCACTGTCTTCTGAAACTTGGTATAAGATGACTTTCCTGTTTATTTCAACACTACTTTTGGTGGGGACTTTTTCTCAAGAAAATACAGGAATATACATTCATGTGAACAGATCTGTTTCATCTGCATCACATGTATGTATAATTTTCCATTTGTAGAGCAGAATAACATAATTTATCTGGTATTGTTTTGTGTTAATACTGTTTCAGTACACTTTTTTCATCACCTATCTTACCATTTTAATCCTTTCAAACATAAAATGTCTATATACACTGAGCTCAGTGTCTATGAACATTAGATTGAGGGACTTTTCTGTTGGCAGCTGAAAAACAAGGAGAGGTTAAAGGAGTAGCCATATTGCTGGCAAGCCACTGGCATTTATCATCACCCTGGGCTGACATTGTGGAGGAGAGTCTCAATACATATTTAATTAAACTTCTTGTTCTTCCTCAAATGAGAGCTTAGGATATAGGGAAAAGTAAGATGAAATGTGTACTGTAACAGAATTCAGCATAATGCATCTATGACTCTCAGTTTTGGAAGGACTCCAGTTCTAAATAACTGGCAGCTAAAAAAATAGGAGGGGGGAGGCACAAGGAGGATTATCCTGTTTACCAAAAGGTTCTTTTATTTTAGTGAGATCTGGAGTTATCTTCTATTGCTTTTCCTTTGGTAGAATTAGAATCAGAAATAAAGCTTTAATTTGATATCTTAAAAGAAAGTGATTGAAACTAAATTAGAATCTTCATAAAATTATAGTAGCATCCAGATGGGTAAGAGAGAATTATCACTCTGTGAATGGAAGAGCTTCTTCCTGAACATCGCAAGTATCACCATCTCCCAAACTTTCTAGAACTGAAACAAAGCATATAACAAAAAAAAAAGGACTTTTTGACTGTTTCAGTGTAAATACAAATATGTTGTGAGTTATTCTGGATTACAACCAAAAAGGCAACATAATGGAACCATATTTATATACCATCTAAACACAGCAAATACCATGTTTTCCTGAATGCAGATGTTTGCCTATAATAATATTTTTTTCCGTTCAACACCTTGAATTCAAGGTTTTCAAGAGCCTACTGAGTGTTAAATATTTTTTTTTAACATATTTTTGACACATATTTTCAAAATTACTTTTCCAGAAATTAGAGTTCTGAGTCTATTCTGCACTAACCTACATCCTGCATAAAGAGCTAAGCCTATCCTCAAGTTGTTAGCACCCGTTCTGGTATAAACTGTGGAACTTCAACCTTCCCTTTCTGTGTTGGAATTAGAATTTCATTTTCAAATATCCCAAAATGAATGATACAACAGAGTTAGTGAACACTTTGATATCTCCTGCCCATCTTCCACATTGTAAGAGCAGCGTCACTGGTTTCTGTAAAGCATTTAGATGCTTATGTATGGGAACGGATGCTTATCATTAGGTGTATGCCTGAAGACTTTTTCATCATCCTTGAGCCCCGTACACATGATTTTTGCCATTACCAGGAGAAAGCACCAACTTTGCACTGACCTGGCAGCGCAGGGACCCAGCACCTGTCCGTGCCTGGGCCGGAGCTGGTTGGGGCTCGGTTTAACAGCTGTGCAGCGGCCAGCGGCTGCTGCCCAACCTGTGTCCGCCTGAGCCCTGGGAATACCCTGTGTGGTGAAGGCCCGACAGTCCCAGGGAACCACTGTGCAACAAACAACCGGCCCTTGGGGCAACAGGGATGGGGGACACTGGGGGCAACTTTCAAACTTCAACCTGGAACCAATGAAAAGAAAGCAAATTGTCATGAAATCAGAAAAATAACCACAAGCAGACCTCAAGACTAAAGAGAAAGAAAACATTGACATCAGCATCACGTTTCTCCTAGTAAGAGGAGGAAGAAGCCTCCACTATTAACTCAATACTCCTCTCAGCAGAGAGGGCACGGCACTATCAGCCCATCACAACCTGCTTTCCCCTCTCTTCTTCTCAAAGAAGGGCTGAGTGTTGACTTTCAGATCCCGAGGGAAGTTTCTTAGATGTGAGCACCACACCAGAGAACAGGGATAGCTACTAGGAGTGTCTAAGTGTTTTTGGGAATAACAATTTTAGTTGTGTTGTTAATGAGGCTTTTCTGCATTAAATAGTCTGGACTATTAAGCTGTTAAAACATTAATTGGACTAACAACAAATTCTTATCTCTGTGTACAAGACATATTCACTTTTACTCTTTAGAAGATTTTGAAGCGCAAGAATCTTTTAACCTACTTTTCCTAAGTACACAGCAGCCTTCCTTCTGTACAGCATCACCCAGCAGAAAGAAATTTTCCGTAGTAAATGCCGTATGGTTTGTGATCACCTTAGATAACTTCGGTTGAGTATTTCCTAGTTAGGTGAAGCATGTCCTCTTTCCAGGTTAGTTTGTAGCTTATATTACATTCTTTTATGCTTTTGAATTTTCTGGTACAAAGAAGAGTAATCAGTCTGGATCTCAGATTCATTTTTCCCCGGGAAGTTTTTGAATGAAACCAATGCAACTGCTGTGACCCAAAGAAAACTCAAAGCTTATTCATGGTCTGAGCATGACTACTGGATTATAGCTACCATGAATTTAGGTGTCATTTAGTCCTTTTCCAGTTGATTTGTGAATTGTGATGGAGCTTAGGCAAGAGCTAAGTGCCTAGGTGCTCAGATGGAGTGTATGTGTGTATACTTGTATTTATGTAGCCATGGCACTTGCATTCAGGAGGCTGTTATGGCACATGCATTCAGGAGGCTCTTCAAGTATTTATATTTAGCTACAAGAATTCATTGCTTAGAAACAAAGGCACTAGTTAATTTGTGCATTTTCAGGCTCGGCATTAGAGAACAGGC
Source organism: Phoenicopterus ruber ruber (assembly GCA_009819775.1). NCBI lineage: Eukaryota > Metazoa > Chordata > Aves > Phoenicopteriformes > Phoenicopteridae > Phoenicopterus > Phoenicopterus ruber. The sequence continues at coordinate 35,387,949 of CM020218.1, read as the reverse complement.
TTTCTAACTCACTCAATGACCAACAGCATGTACAAAACCTTACTTTTAATACCTAAAACACAGAAATTAACATTAAAGAGCACATTCATATAAAATGTGACTTACCTGATTTTCACCTGTGAGAAGAAGATAGCATTACGATTTGGGGATATCTTTTGACAAAAAAGTGTGTATTTGCTGTGTGTGTATACGTACTTGCATGTGTGCATGTATGATTTGGTCTCTTAAAATAGCTGGTTTGATATGTGCAACTCCTCATGGTTTGTATGGTAAGTAGCTTAGCAGTAATGAGACAAAAATTGATCCTCATACAGTCCTATGGATGTTCACTGAAAAGCATATAACCTTGCAAAACCAAATCACAGTTTAAGGTTGTTGAAATTTTTGGAAAATTATTTTTTGTGAGAAAATTATATTTTGTTTGGAAAAGGTTTCTTATGTATCTATTACAGTATCTGCAGACAGAGAAAGAAAGACTGCAGAATAGCCAACAGTTAGTGCGTTTGTTATGTGGACACCAAATATCTTTGCTCTGCACTAGAGCGTACTCACAGATAACCTGAACTTCGCTCAGAACCTGGAAACAACAGGGACAGCAGAGAAGGCTATGGAATTTAATGTGTCCTTCTTCCCAACAAGAGTTTATTATGCGTTTCCCACAGAATAAGAACTAAAATGTCCACCATTTTGGTAAGTGTCCTACTGACTCTTTTGGGAGGAGAAAACCACAATGAAACACTGTACTTCTTCCACCAGTTTAAAGGCAGAGCTGAGCTACTAAACATGCATTTACAGTCTATGTGGTGGGAAAGATTGTTTTGTGGCTCTGTATTGGCAGTGGGAATAATACAGAAAAGAAGGATAAGGACAAAAGGAAAAGGAATGAAGGAGGGAAAGTGCATCAAAGCAGCTATCAGCCAATATTTGAGGTGCCACTTCACCGTTGTGTAACACTATGTGAATAAGCATGCTGTCAGCTCCTCAGATCAAATCAAATAACCGTTCTGCTTTGTCGCTGTGAAAGGTATTCAGTAACATTGTCATGGTAATTGCCAGAGTGCAGCACTGACAATTCCCACCTCATCAGGGGCTAATCTACTTGCTTATAAACTGGGAACGTGAAAATTCTAAGCTGTATGAAAGCACTTGTTGATAAGAGAGAAAGAAGTGATAGATCAAGAAGGGACACTAAGATTTTCATAGTCTTGTAAATGGTTTTAATAACAAGCAAACCTTCAGTTAATATATCCTCTAATTCAGCCAATAAAACTCCTATGTATTTTAGGACAATCATAAACAGTTCTCATGATCATTTTGGTTTTGAATGATGTCTTTTTTTCCAGAACTTGCAGTTTCATGAGCCAGACACTTCTGATAGTTGTTTGTTATAGCATAGTTTGGAGTTGCACACACTCACAAAAGTACAACGGGTCCACAGGTAGAAAGCAGCAGTAAACACAAATAACCAGGAGTAAATTTAAAACTGAAGCTGAGATCACTCAATCCATCCTGTACTTACCAGGTTTTCCCTGATGTTACTATCTCAACCTTTTGAGCTATAATAAAAACATACTTTGCAGAAGTGTGAGAACATGAAATTTTATTTCTAAACTTCCAGTGCTCTCTGAACTGACAGCTGGATTTTAGTTCTCTACAAGACCAAATCACTTTTTAATTATGTTCTTTTTCTCCATAATATGCTCATTTCCTGATATGTATTGGCATCAGCTTAAGATATGATTCTGCACAGTCTGGGAAAATCAGGTATATAATGAAAAATGTTTAGCTTTTTTGTTGTAGTCATGATGTTTTATGCTTGTGTGACAGATTTTTTTCTTTGTTGTTATTTCATGTTTTATATACAAGCATAGATAAAAGGAGTTAAGTAGTTTAAAATCAAGCCAGAAAACTTACTACTGAAATAGAAGTTCTTCAAATTCCTATATGATTTCCCATCAACAGATGATTATGATGAGATAGTCTCAGGTGTCAACAGGAAGCATAGTCATGTACTAAAGCTTTTTATTCAAGATTATTGGTAGCTGCATTAAGTTCAATTACACTTGAGCGTGTGCTAAGTAATAAGTTTAGAAAGCATTGCTGAACTGGAAACTTACTGAGTATATACCTTTTCAAAAAAGTTCTGTAAACTAGGAGGAAAAGAGAGGAAATTATACCCTATATTGTGTATCTAGTACCTGTATTTGTAGATATCAGACTAATATTTCTGTAATAAAGACTAAAAAAGGGATGTATGATGAGAAATGAGACGTATCAAAAGAATCTGAAAGGTATATCATTATATTGATTTATATAAAAATGTATTATCTTAGTTTATATAAATATTTATTACCTTGGTTTTTGTATTTACATCTCAGACTTTTAAGTCTCTCTGCATAGGCAATGGAAACAATTAAGTAAACCTTAGCTGAGATTCATCCCATCCTAAAAGAAATGTTTAAGGTATATCAGATGAACTGCCTATAACGTGACCTTGACTACAACTGGAGCCTAGTTCTCAGATGGGTTTCTGTAGAGCAGACATATTTAGCCAGGTAGTCTGAATCCCACACTTTCAGCAGGATTGAGAAAGACAGAAAGGCACGTCTTGGAGGAGTAGAGATCTGAACATCCCATCTATGTTTGGGTCCCTGTGAAAAATAAATTCCATTGTTCCCTTTTATATCTCTGTTTCAATACAATGGGACTGTACAAGACTAACATTATTATTTAAATACTGTTTTGGGGAGAAAAATACTGCAAAAGAGTAAGAAATGTGTCAGAAGATGATTCTTTGTATTCAGAAACGAAGCCAAGTTTTTCCAAAAGGCTGTCATAAACCTTTGTTGATCTGTGCTAGAGTTTTACTAATTTTTAGGCTACAAATACAAAAAAAATTGTAAGGAGAAGTTAGGCACTTATTGGTCTGAAAAAATAGAATCATAGAATCATAGAATTGTTCTGGTTGGAAGAGACCTCCAAGATCATCGGGTCCAACCATTAACCTATCACTACCAAGTCCACCACTAAATCGTATCCCTCAGGGCCTCGTCTAAACGTCTTTTGAATACCTCCAGGGATGGAAACTCCACCACCTCTCTGGGCAGCCTGTTCCAATGCCTGAGATTGTGTTACCGAGAAATATATTACCTCTCTCTATAAATATGGTAACTCTGAGGGATAAGGAACACAGATAAGATCTGATCCAAAGGACACAAAATGAAAATTTTAAGGGTAAATTTTACGAGGTTAGAATTCAATATTGAAAAAAAAAAAAGAGTTATCAAGAGAGTTTGTACAAAAACCCTTCAGAACTGCCATGTTTTTTACTGCATTGGTACATAAACTGGGGAATGACCAAAATCTTTCTTCTTTTTGTACTTCCTAATTCTGGAAAACAACTTGTTTGGAGCTGAGTGACAAGTAAGCAAAGGAATCTGTCCGGACTAGTAATTATCAATAGTGTTGCTGTCCTTCAAGGGTGAAGGAAAGTAGTGTCCAGAGTACAGGTAAGAATGTATACCTTTCTGTTCCAAAATAAGGAAGTAAGTTGGTCAAAGAATTGGATAGTTGTTGTAGAGCCTCATTTTTCTTTAAGCAAAATTCCTTAGTAGGTTTTAAGGAATTTAGATCAATCATTAAGAGCCAATAAGTAAGACATTATCGTCAGCCAGAACGTCCCAGGACTGCTGATGAATGTTGTCTTTTCTCATTCCTTCAATAATCAAGCTTCCCATTTGCTTCCATTTGGAGGTTTGTGTCAATCTCTGTGATTTCATGCACCATTAGCTGAATTGATAGATCTTAATGAAACTCACGGAAACACTATAATTTTTGATGTTTTCCTTAGCAAGATGTTTATGCATTTAGCTTGTGAGTTAGGTGAGCACTTAAATTAATATTTTTAGTTTTCTAGAATTTTAATTTGGAATCCTTGTATTTCCCATTTTCTGAAGCTGTGTTAAATATACATTCAAGCTTTTCCTCCAAATTAAACTATAGTATCCTACTAAGAACATCATAAAAATATTTTTACATTTTGTACAGAATTCTGCCACTACATCTTTGATTTTTTAAATTGGAGAATATATTATTCATAATTATCCATAATTTTCACAGTGATCTCAGAGTTGGCAATAGGCTTCCTTTCAGAAAACTGGTTCAGAGGTGTTCCATTTTTCTGTAGCCCTCCTCCCTAGGGCTCTGATGTCTGTAATTTATGCCCTAGTTTGGTGCCACATGGCTCTGCGACCTTCACTCAGTTTTACTAATAGATATTAACTTGTGAGAAAGTCTGTGAAAGGAACATATACAAAACAAGTAAAAGCACAGGCAGAAGTACAGTTGCTGAGACAGTGTTAGCAACTCAAGGATTCACGAGGAGAAATACCGATGTGAAACTTCACGAAAATCCCAAGGAAACAGTCAGAGAATCCGGAGACAGGAGGTCAGAGACCGTGACTTTCTCACCCAGCTCTGGCTGCCTGGCCTGCAGGAACTCATCAAGGAGGGCGAAGGGATTAATGCTTAGCCTAGGAGTTTGCTAGTCCTTGTGATTTAACATCTGTGTTGGCCAATAAATATCTTTGCACTCTTCAGTTGTGGATGTTCTGTTTGCAGAGTGTCCTTCAGAATGGCAAATATTGTCTGAAGAAAGTGATTTGGAAAGGAAAGATTACAGTTACCATATAATTACTATGTATATCTTAAAATATTACAAAGGTGAAAGATATCACATCTCAGAAACAAATGTCTGAGTTACCCTTAAGTAGCACTTTTGCTAGCAGTGTTATAGCAAATCACATGGATATAGAAATAGGGTGTCTCTCTTCCAAAAAATTCCTCCAAGTCCAAGTTGAGGCATACTAGTGTCTTATGTTTATAAACAAAAGGGTTTGATATTTTAGTCTCATTACTGAAGTCTTATTTCCTAATGACTACTAAGGTCATTGTTCAAAATGTGCTATTCTTCCACTGACATCCTATATTTTAGATATGAATTTCAAATGATGCTGAAAATAAGGGAGAAAATCTGGAATCAGAGAGAAACAAAACCATTGCAATAATAGGTTTGTTATTCAAATGTATCCATAATTGCAGGTTAGGTCCAGATATACTTACGGGTCTAGACCCTACAGTTTAGATGTTGAGGAAGAAAAACAAATTTCTCTTTTAAAACTATTTGTAACAACAAAATAAAAATAAAAAGCACTGTACCGTAATGAAGAATCAGACTATGGAAAGCCAAAGTAAAAGCTGACTTACAGTTGTACTGCTTTACTAAATTATATAAACATCAAACATGACCCTAATCACTTTGTACAGCCAATTATAGTTTCTCTACTAGAAGTTCTAGAGTGCACTTAACTCAAAAAATGAACACTCTCTTGCTAAATTAAACCAATTGAAATGGAAATGAGAAGGTTTTTATAATATGTACATTTCCAAGGACAGTCCATAAAACTCTGCATGTCATTTATTCTGTCTGAGCACGGGCAATGGATATCTTACAGCTTCTCCAGGTCAACTGGTTAATTAGAGGCATTAAATCATTTCATAATTTTATGGTCACAAATGTATCCTTGCAGAAATGTTACCGTCATGTCCATTTGTCTCCTCTTCACACCTGCATAAAGTACACGGCCAGCCTTGAAACCCCTGAGAACTGGTGAAGCCTGCACTCAGTAGGTACAAAGCCTCTTTCCTAAGTGAGATATTGACTATAATAATAATGTAAAGTAATTACGATTTTTTAGGTGAAACTGTAAGTAATTGAATATACAATCAGGTCTTCTAGGCCTCATGATCAGAAACAATTACAACACCTAAATTTACCAGACAACAGCAGCTATTGGCAGGTTAAAAAAAGGTAGAAAATCACAGCTGTCATTATATCACCATAACTCTCAAAATGCATTTTCTTGTCTTTTTCATTTGAATTCTCCAGCAAAGAGTATTTCTTTCTTCTGGAATGAAGAATTCTATTTACTTTGACTGGATAGACATATACAAAAAAATTATTTCCCATCCTAATCAGAAATTCAAATCCTCTGTTTATGAAGCGCCATGTGATTTCTTCCCAGGAACTGCAGCAAGGAGATAATTTTTTAAACCCAATTATTTCTTAAATGATTTGCAGCAGATGCTTTACACCCCTTCCTATGTCTGATGAGCCTAGCAGGTTACATGAAACTGTGATAACTCTGCTGTCTTTCAAGACTCTCTGCAGGTAAGAGTATAATCTTTCCCCTAATTACTAGTGATGTATGGTAACACATACTGTAGTTTTTTAGAGTTTTGACACACAGAAACATAAAGTAATGACTACAGTGCACGTAAAGGGCTTTGTGCTTCCTTTCAATAAGGTCAGGAAGTTTTATAATCACTTTTGTCAGCTCTGTTAACCTTCAGAAACTACTTCTGTTTAGTGGAGTTAGGACAGTTAAACCTGTAAAGGCTAATTTATTCTCTGATTTTTCTCCTGCTTCTAGGCAATTAGAATTTTGTTTTGTTTTGCTACATCAATTTAAACTATGCGTGAGATTGACCTATTTAATATTACTAGAGTGTTGATGTGACCCCTCAGAATGAAAGGTTTTCCCCTTCCAAGTACTGAGCGGCAGGTAGAAATTAAACTAACAATAAGGCAAAACAAATAATAAATTAGGAAAAAGCAGTATTTGAAGTGTAAACCAAGGAATTGGAACTAGCATGCAAACATCTTTAGAAAAGTCCTGATGTTTTATAAGAGCCTGAGGAGTCATTGAGCTCTACCCATATTGCCCCAATTACCTTTGCCTGGATATGTGAGATATCAAGGAATAAAATTAAGCTTTATAGTCAGTGGAATTATACCACAGAGCTCCCTGCTCCTGGAGTGACACTAGCAGGTATACTGCTAATAGAAAGCTGGTAGGTGGTTTTCTGACTTCATAGGGGCTGGTACAAAATGTGTGCAAAAGAAAAGAGCTGGGCTGGCAAGAGAGTGAAGTTTCAAAAGAAAATTCTGGAAATGGAAGAAAACTTGTTGCTGTAGATCACTGCAGTGAAGGTGGGCATGGGGCAAGGTCTGCTCCTTGTGGCAGCAGGAGACCCTGTGAAGCATGTGGACACACTTGTGACTCAAAAAAAAAGTAGTAAAATGACTAAAGAATGGAATGGAATGGAATGGAATGGAATGGAATAGAATAGAATAGAATAGAATAGAATAGAATAGAATAGAATAGAATAGAATAGAATATTTCAGTTGGAGGGGACCTACAACGATCATCTAGTCCAACTGCCTGACCAGTTCAGGGCTGACCAAAAGTTTAAGCATGTTATTAAGGGCATTGTCCAAATCCCTGTTAAACACTGACAGGCGTGGGGCATCGACCACCTCTCTAAAAAGCCTGTTCCATTGTTCGACCACCCTCTCGGTAAAGAAATGCTTTCTAATGTTCAGCCTAAACCTCCCCTGGTGCAGCTTTGAACCATTCCCACGTGTCCTATCACTGGATACCAGTGAGAAGAGCTCAGCACCTCCCTCTCCACGTCCCCTCCTCAGGAAGCTGCAGAGAGCAATGAGGTCGCCCCTCAGCCTCCTTTTCTCCAAACTAGACAAGCCCAAAGTCCTCAGCCACTCCTCACAGGACATGCCTTCCAGCCCTTTCACCAGCTTTGTTGGACTTATTCAAGGACCTTCACACCCTTCTTAAATTGTGAGGCCCAGAACTGCACACAATGCTCAAGGTGAGGCCACACTAACACTAAATAATATAGTGGGATAATCACCTCTTTTGACCAAATGGTTATACTGTGCTTATTGCACCCCAAGTTGCAGTTTGCCCTCCTTTGTATCATCAGCAAACTTGCTGAGGGTACACTCTGCCCCATCGTCCAGCTCATTAATGAAGATGTTGAACAGGATTGGACTCAGTATTGACCCCTGGGCTACACTGCTAGTTACTTGCCTCCAACTAGGTTTCCTCCAACTAATTCTGTAGTTGGAAAAAGAGTATCTGTCTTCCCATTGTTTTTGAAAACAAATATAGCACTGAATGATTTATTCTGTAAAGCACCATGCTGTTATGAAAATGTGAAACATCACAAATGCCAAGAGATGGGTCAAATTAGTCCGATTTAGGTTAAAAAATAACATCATATTAACAATAAGCAAAAGAAAACACAGACTGTTACAGACAAATGAAAATAATTCTGGCAGACAAATAAGAAAAGACTTCAAATAAAAGTAATGAAAACTCTTCTCAGAAAGATAATTCATATGGAAGAATGCACTCCATTTCTACAATAGTACAAAGAAAAATTAAAGAACTAATGAATGAAGCAAAAGTGTTCATGGATATAGAATTGGACAGTGTATTCTTTGCTTCCTGCATAGCTATATAAAGTGTAGTTTGAGGAACTGTCACTCTCAGGGTAATATGCCAAACCAAATTTTATCACAGGTCAAAGAATGTGTGTGACTGTAGAAATAAAGCTGGCAGTGATCTATGAGGAGAAAAGGGCAACGTTACTGTTGGATGTGCTGAAGATCAAAAGACAGGATGCTCTTCAGCAGACGTTTTCTTCCTTTTAAATTGACAGATGTTTAAAACTGTGCAGGCTGTAAGAAAAATGTCCTTTAAAATCTTTTAGTCAGAGTATCTAAGTATCCAATTAAAAGAATGGAGGGGGAATATGTGTGTATATGTAAATAGCACGTGAGATTCATTAGCATCACATGGATGGATGTTACAGGCACCATTTTTTTACTGTATCTACTTTTAATTTTTTTCCTGATGGTTTCATCATATTTTTGGGAGACTATCATTTTATAATTGCCTACAATAGCAGCATCTTTTTAATCTTGTTATTTAAAATATTTGTTCATAGCCAAATTTCTTGTTAAGTAACCAATATTTTATATATATAAAATATTTTTTTTTATCCTAGTCCTGAAAAGAGGTGAAAGAAACAGATTTTCCAGCAGTTATTTATGATCAGTGATTGAGCAGTTACATCCTCAACAACTTGGAGTGTCAGTGACAGTCAGTAGGACTTGGCTGTCACCACACAGTCCCAGGACAGCAAATCTGGCAAGTAATAATCAATGTTCAACATGCTTGAGTGGGGATATGCTTGGGATCCTATGTAAGCTTTATCATAGCAAAAGTTCTTCATAACTTCTCAAAGTGATAGAACATCTTACAAATAAAGGATGATACATTATATATATATATACACACACACACATATATATTATTGGGAGTGTCTTTTGGCAACTACAGACTCCTGTCCTCAAGACTTTAGAATAACTTTATAAAAAAATGTTAAAGTGGAAATATAGTGTGAGATGTGAGGTTGACTTGTTACCTTATTTGTTATGTTTACTTTTCATGTTAAAATAGATGAGCCAGAGCAAACTACACCAATTTTACCACCTAAAACTAATTTTTTTTTTCTTGTCATGCTAATAAAAATCATCATCACCTGGAGCTAGTATACCAGCATTACAGCCAGAAATTATTTTTTCTATCATTATTTTCAGTATTGTATTTGTATTAGGTTTTTTGAAAGATGGAATGAGAAGCACGTGAAGGAGCAACTGTTCTCCAAAACCAAGACTCTTCATAGAGTCACCTTCTACTCAGCTCTGGTGAGACCCCACCTGGAGTACTGCGTCCAGCTCCGGAGCCCCCAACACAAGAAGGACGTGGACCTGCTGGAGCGGAAACAGAGGAGGGCCACAAAAATGATCAGAGGGCTGGAGCACCTCTCCTCTGAAGACAGGCTGAGAGAGTTGGGGTTGTTCAGCCTGGAGAAGAGAAGGCTCCAGGGAGATCTTATTGCAGCCTTTCAGTACTTAAAGGGGGCCTATAAAAGATGGGGAAAAACTTTTTAGCAGCGCCTGTTGTGATAGAACAAGGGGTCATGGTTTTAAACTAAAGGAGGGGAGATTTAGACTAGACATAAGGAAGAAGTTTTTCACAATGAGGGTGGTGAAGCACTGGAACAGGTTGTCCAGAGAGGTGGTAGAAGTCCCATCCCTGGAAACATTGAAGGTCAGGCTGGATGGGGCTCTGGGCAACCTGATCTCGTTGAGGATGTCCCTGCTCATTGCAGGGGGGTTGGACTAGATGGCTTTTAAAAGGTCCCTTCCAACCCAAACTATTCTATGATTCTATGATTCTATGATATAAATATATAGGGTTTTAAGGAAGCCTTCGCTGAGGGAATGTCTCAGTTTCTGGCTGTAAAGAGCAATAGACACACCAGTACAGTCAGTAAAAGGCAGCTTATAAAGGCTGTTACTTAGCACGTCAGCAATCCTGGTCTGTGTTTCTCTTCTGACTGATGCTGAACTGTGGCTCGTGTGACTGTAGAAATCCATAGTAACGGGAGCTTTTTACTTTAGGAAACTTGAACAGTTTGTGGTACAGGCAGAACTACTCTGTGCCCCTAAATACACAGTGGCAAAACTTAGTAAAGCTACAGCTACTGAACTGTGCCCTCTGGTTCTTGTTAACATAGCTTCAGATTCATTTCAGTTCTTGACTTTAAGTGTGTCAACTTGTATTATGTATAACAAGCATATGCGGAGTCCACAGATGCAAATTTGTGAAATGCAATAAAATCAATATTTTGTTTCATTTGGGCTGCTGGTGAACAAATACTTGACAGAAATAGTTTTTGTTACCATAAGTGCAGACTATAGCAATTAAGTGAATTAGCATTGTGTTTGATCATGTTAATTTTTTTGAACTATACTGAAATGAAAGATGATACAGTTTCAGCACCTATTTTATAAGCTGAATTATTCCATTCTTCACACTGTATTTCCATTTATTTCAAGTTTTGTGTTTGATTTTGTTACCTCACATATTTGTAGCCGCAAAAAATATTGTTTAGGGTTTTTTCAAGTCTCACTGAAATTGATAGAGATGCTTCTATGCAACCTCAAGAAATTTTGCATCCAGTCATCAAACTGACAACTTTCAGGAGGCTGTATCAGATGCATTGTGACAATGAATATTGTATCAGAGTGAATAAGCTCACTGGAATTTATCTTTAAAAATATAATATGAAAAAGGAAGTCCCTATAGAATAAGTTCTAATTCTGATCTAACACAAAATTTTATAACTTTTTTTCTGCAGTGGCCGTATACCCTAAATGATGACCCACAGTTTAGAAATGAACTTGTGTTTTTTTCCAGATAAATGTGCACTGATTGTAGCAGAACAGATTACATTTTAAGTCTATTAGAAATAGCCACACATGTTAGCTGAATATTAATAACCTCTATATCTGACCTATGACTAATGGTCTAACTTTTCTGTGATTCTAAGTAACGTGCATGCAAAGACAATTTCAGACTTTGCAGTCACTTCTACAAAGATTAAAATATTTTTAAAAACAAATTTATTTCTTAGTTCCAAAAAAGAATTATCCACTTGGGTACAAAATTTTTGTGTGGAACTGGCATGAACGTGTGGTCTTCACCACGTTAGATCTGATTTTCTCAAAAAAATAGTGTTCTGGTTTTCACTCTGTGTAAAATAATGTTCAATCAAAGAAATGAACAGAATTTATTTGGGACTACATTTACAGAGTGGGGTAATTTAGTGCCCTAATTATTAGTCAATATGTAATCTGCCGAAATATCTGTTCTGCTTAGAGCTGAGTGCACACTTCTTGCCACACACAAATAGTAACAATAGCAAATACAGCAAGTCCTGACTAGAAGAGCTGGGTGTCAAACATGAGAGGAATTTCTTTATTAAACTCTCTTATTTGTATGATCATTTCCATAAGCATGTCATAATATTTATCAGTATGGCTTGTCATACAAATATTGAGGAGGGAAAAATCTGTTAACATCCATGCACAACTTTTACATTTTTCTTTAACCAATTTTGACTGTATGGACACATTTTGCCAGCCTTGATTGTGTGTTATTTTTTGTTTAAGCTTTGCTTTCAAACTTATTTTCAATACCTGACAATTGGGCTGGTATTTTTTGTAAACATTAACAGTACGCTAATTATGGACTTGTGAACATTTTTAATGCTTGCCACAAGTTTAACAAGATGCTGTATGTTAACTCTTGCAGCCTTGTGAGAATTTCATAGAGTTAAAACATTTGCAACAAAATGAAGGTAGTGTGCGTATTATTTGCCTGCAAATGCCATAGAGAGAGCAAGAGCTCATTTATACATACACACAAAGAGAAAGATGTAAAGGTCTAGAGGTGAAAAGTAATAGCATCTGAATATCCATGTAATATCTGAAATAATTGGATAAAATATTATCCTTTTATCATCTTCATAAATAGAAATGCGGAAATACTCAACAAATAGAAATATTCAAGTATAAGTTCACGAGTTGATTTCAAATTGTGCTAAGATAACATCAAAATTTAAATGAAAATTTCTGGTTTCTGTGTAAGGAAGAGGGGTCACCATTAGTTTAGTAGAGAGCAAAGAAAGCATCTTCAGCTGGTGGTAAGTTTCAGGAAAAGAAACGTGTGGGTTTTTGCAGGAACTTTGTGTCAGGACAGTATTTCGCGTCTCGTGAGGAGCACACACAGACACCGCCTGTGGGCACCATTCCTGCTCAGGGTGGTTCCACAATCCAGGTTGTACAGACTAGGTAAGCAGCAGTTAAGTGCTGAGGCCAAAAATTTAGACGATTCTTTCCCCCCAAAATGGACACTTAAGATTCACAGAAAGAAAGTGAATGTGTCATTGGTACTTTTTAGGCTTTTTGCAAACAGTCTATATTTAAAATAATTTCAGTATAAAGTTAAATCTGTTTATTTTACAGTAAATACAGTATTGTTAACACTTTGTGGATGCATGATGGAAGTCAGTTTGCAGGATTTCCTTCAGTTTTAAATCACATCATTGGCAGTAAGTTCTGGGCATGCTTCAAACTCAGGCTGGCTATTTCCAACTCCTCCAACCACCTCCCTCCAAAAGGTTACATTGGAGGAACAGAATTTATTGAACTATCATTATCAAATCACCAGATTGCCAGATGTTTCATGAACAAATAGAAACTGGAAAAATCATTTGTGATATGGGCATCAAAATAATAAGGTTTCCAAGTGACTTGTTAGCAGAGTTTTGTGAAATGAACCAAGTGTCCACCTGGGCTCTGGTTTCTAACAGCATCTCTTTCACACTGACCATGCTCACAGGTTTAACAAACATACGGGTTTTGTTAGCTTGGTCAAACTATTTCTAAGGTTTTCATGAGAACTTCCAATTGCAAACAGTTAGCAAACTGATTCTCATATTTGGGCCATTTTAGTTCCAGTCTGAACAAAAAGTAATTCAGTATAACTGATCCACAGACTTTGAATACTTAAAACATTAAATATTTCCAGAATTATTCTGCAAGTCATGGTTATTCAATCTAGCATGTAGCATAATGATATCTTTGTTCTGTATGAGCCATGTTTCTCTTTCAGCATGTGCAATGTCAGCGTCAATCATCAACGTCTTTAGAGATCAATGTGTACGTTAACAAAGCGTCACTCTGGACACATCACAACATACCTTCAAACACACATTTCTCAGGTTTAGCAGGTAGAATACCTTTGATGCCTGTAACAACTCTGTTTGGGTTGTTTTGGTAACAATTTTTTTGGGTACTAGTACTGATTATCAAATCCTTTTAACTGTTTCTCCTGGAGTCGAGTTTTTACCCTTTACTTCTGTATAGTGCAGTACTTCAGACATCATAAGAAAACCTGAGGATTTCTCTAGGATGTTCACTGATTGTGCTTTTACAATTTGAATTAATGTCAGTAGAATTCATTGTGATTATTAATGTTATATTGGATTTCTACTGGATTATACAGTTATTTCAGCAGTTTGAAACCCTAAGGCAAACTAAGGTAAACACTTTATCTTTTTTCCAGTTAGAAAATAGAGGTTTTGGAAAGGAACATTAGTGAAAGGACCGAGGGTAGTTTGATGGTTAAACATCAACCATTTTGCCTTTAACTCACTTTCAAATGAATGTGGTTGAAAAATGCACCAGTTTACCCTGTAATGTTACATTTCTGACAGAACTGCATAATCTTGAAACAAATGTAATATAATGCTATTGATTATGATTATTTGCTTACTTTATTGACTCACAAGCAGAATAAAGCTTCCAAGTACTTACCATATTGTATAGAACATGTTTGCAAACATCTTCAGTTACAAAATGTACTATTTGTTAGAAATCTGACAATTCTACTCCAAGAAAGTTTTATAATTTTCTTTTCTTGTTGCCAAAGGCTAAGTCTGATGAAAGGAAATCTAAGCACCATATCTTATTTGCAGTATTTGCCACTTACAAGGCCTGTCTGTGTAGATCTTTCTAGTTTTAACACTACACGACTGAGAAAAAGATCTGTAGAGGTGGCTGTTATTATTAGTATTCTAGAAAATAATTGCTTAATTTCAGGGCACAATATGTAAGATAATTGTGTTTGGTTTTTGCTGTTTGTGCAGTAAAAATCTGATGAACTAAGTAAAAAGAGATAAAAATCAAGGTTATTCTGGTGAATTACTTCAAATTTTGGATTTATTATGACTAGGCAAAAGACCTGTGTGACTTCACCTACCCCAAAAGAGTAATAAGAGCTACTAATAGGCTCTCACAATTTTTTCTTTAACTGCTATCATGCTATACGTGTTATGTTAAAAGTAAAGAAAAGCACTTACATAAGAGCAATCATGAAACGATTATTTTCTTCTCAGTTGAAAAACAGATTTACAATAAATGATTTAAAAGTAGATTACATAATTTAGATTTTACATTCTTTGTTTCCAATTAAAAGTGTATGTGGAAAGAGGCCAGCTCAGGCAAAAACATTGTTTTAAAAATATACAAGAGTCTTTTTTGAGGAAAGAATGTTGACGTTGTCATTTAACTTGTATTCAAAGGAATTACTTTCTTTTTTGAAAAAATATAGCACTTACCCCATTACAGAAAAAGCAAGGATTAATGTATATTTTACAGTCTAGCATTGGGTTTAATATACACGCATATATATATAATTTCTTTGTATGTACAGCTGGGACATTGAATTTTAGTTGGATCAAAATAACAAAATGCTCTTGGTGGCCCTAGCACAAGAGCAGGTTACTGACATTTCAAAACACTTGAAGACCTGGAGATAGCACTTGAAAACTTCACTTGAGAGCCTGCCAAAATTTCCTTTAGTTTCCCATACCAGACCTACATTTAAAACAAAGAAATTATATACACACACATATATACACACACACACACACCTTACATATACCTTTTATTTTTTGGGTCCAACTTCTGCTGCAGTATAGCTAAAGGATGTAAAAGACGATAAAACTATTGCTTGTTATTCTCTAAGGCACCATCCCACAAACAGCGAGAGATTTTCTGGCAGATTTGTTGTGAGTAATCCTACACTAGGAATGGAAGTGGAGCAGATGAATTAATTCTTCCCTACTGCTGATGCTTGTTACTTTTATAATGGAAATTGATAACGTGAAGGTTACACGCATTTTGCCCCTCTGATATGTGCCCAATAGAGCTTTCTGGAGATTGCAATCCTAGCGAGACAAAAAGCATAACTACTAACATAACAACACTTCACAAGAATACCCCAAATCCCTGTAACTCTAGAAATCTGGAAGGAGAATCTTCTTTGCTAGACTGAGGCCTAAAAGGGTTCCTTGGAACTAAGCCATCACCTTTATGTATGAAAAGCAGTGATTTTCTGAGAAAGAGCAATAGTACTTCACCTCTGATTAGTAGACAAAACAAGTATTCCTGAATGGATACCTCCCTAAAGCACTTTTTATTCTATTTTTCACAGATTGACCTTAAAAATTAAATTTTAATAAATAATAAACATGTATCTGCAAG